>JASEVX010000012.1:18890158-18996127 GCA_031761405.1 Serripes groenlandicus
GCATTCTCTACTTTCACTTCCAAACAAGGTCAAAATACTAAAAGTGATAAAATCAATCATTTCCAGTGCATCCTATACACATTCACAATGCATTTAAACTCAATGTCATATATTAAATGCATTCTGGTGATGGTATACACTCATTTCTATGCAAACAAAGGTTTTTTAGGGACTATAGTACGTCAGCGGATGTATTTAGCGTAATTTGACCTATATAGCCTGTAACTCGGAACGAAATGTTATCAATGTTATCGATAAGGGAGTATAATGTGGCGATCATATTTCAGTTCTGCCATGGAACAAACAAGCCAGTCTTCGATAATTGTAAAGCAAACATCTGTAGGCCACATTCTGCAATATTTACTTTCTATCCCTTCTGTCCTGAAATTCTTATCGAGCCCCAGTAGCTCTGTTAGCAGCGACGCGGGCTGTCAATCAAGGGTTGTGGGCTCGAATCACAGATCGGCTAGCATCTTTTCGGACGTTTGACAAGACAATGCGATCATCATTCCTCCTCTACAAAATGGACAGCAGTCTGTGTGGAAAAGCAGCCAGTTACTTCGAACGAATGTTGTGTGAGACAACCAGGAAACACATGATTATGTGAACTGACCGTCGTGACAGGACTGAACAATTGTTGATAGCGGTGATAAACCCAATCAATCAAATGTGACTTGAAATGTGGAGAGACTTACACTAAGCATTAATAATTTTTGTAAATCATATCGGTCCGCTTGGCTCTGTTACATTATCCGGGTACCTTATATTTTGGAATCAAAGTACAACCAGGAACTTATTAACGCTGTATTTAAACCCATCCTCGGTACCCAGGCTATTCATAAACTATATGATATGAATATGAATAGTCTGGGTACCGAGGATGTATATTAACCAGGTTTGTTGTCAATGGTATGACGAGTTAATCACAAAAGATGTGAATGGATTTGTTTCCCCCCCCCCCCCCCCCCTCCCCTTTTTTTAAAAAAGTTTTATCGGGTATTGACCAATTATTGCTTGATTGATTGGGGTTTAACGCCGTTTTTAACAATTTCTCAGTTATATCACGGCGGCCAGTTCACCTACTCATGCATTTCCTGGTTTTCTCACACCAGTACTCCACACAACAATCTTCCCAAGCAACTGGCTGCTTTTCCACATAGATTTAGCCCATTGGTGGAAGACGAATGACGCATGTTGCATTGACTTTTGTCAATCGTCGGAAAGAAAGTTGGCCGAGCCGGGATTCGAACTGACAACCCATGGATTGACAGCCCGCGTCGCTATCGACTGAGCTACCGGGGCTTGGCTTTGACCACTAACAACAGAACCGTTAGATAATTTTTTTTTATATGTTATTTAAGTCGTCTGCTGCATATGTGTTGCATGTGGGGGAAATTTACGCATTTTGCAGATCTACCGCACTGTTCTACAAGGACATCTTCGAGCCACGTCTGGCGATTTCCTTTTTAATGCATCCCTGTATTAGCGTAGTTTTTTTCGAGTTTACTTTTATAATGTTTGTTCTATTCTTTATATAGATTTGTTCAAAGTTTCATCTAGATATTTTCAAAGCCGTCTGCTGTAGATGTATTGTATGTATGTGTGTAAAGGTTAAGAATTTAGTACAAAACAAAGGCATCTACCAGACTTTTATACGAGGACAACTTCCGAGCCATGCCTTTTTATTTGCTTTTTATTGCATCCCTTTCTTAGCCTAGTTGTTCGACTAAGTTTGTTTTTTATGACATCTCTAACTATTTCCGACTGGTAAAGGCTCTGGTGAGATTAGGGTCCACCTCGGTTGCGGGTTCGACACCGGACTAGGTCATACCAGAGACTTTAACAATGATAGTGATGTCTTTCCCTCCTTGTCCCTCTGGGTTGTGGGGTTAAAAATACGACTGACTCGTCTCTGTTAGGATGAATGAACCAGTAGTACTAGTAACTTACCCCCCAGGAAACGCCTGAAAAAACTGGAAAAGTATTGAATGCGGCGTGAAAAAGCCATGTCTTCCAGTGAGGTTAAATTTTAGCACCATAACAACTATAAATTGAGAGAGGGCTTCCAAACATGCCGTTATTTCAAACTCCTAAATCATCGCGATCACTCTTATGAATCTAATCAATAGCGACGCTTTATGTTCTAGACGAAACCAACAGTACAATATATTGGACTTTTCCTGAGAAAATGTACAACCTCTTCTATTCAAATAAAGTGCATTGTAACCAAGGAAGGCCTTTCAAAAAGGAGTCACCGATATTATATATATTTACAGCGAGTGTCACCAAACCTTTATACGCACAACTCAATTTACCAATTACATTATTAATTTCAAACATATTCTACAGCAGACGTCTTTGAAAAAGGCATAAAGTAATAAAATAAAAATGACAACGAAATATATCTACCAATAAAAATATACTTATTGAATAGAATTGAACATATAATGACAAATGAGTTTGCCACAATACTTTCAAAAGCACACCTGCTTCAGATGTGTCTGCATGTAGAGCATGTTCAGAATGATCAATGATCAGAACGGTCAATGTTTGAGACAATCCACTTTGAGCATTTTCTCGAGTACTTCATATTTATATTTCTTCCAGTGATATGACGTGAAGAACGATCTATTCCAAACTGTGTAGTTGTTGTTGTTTATTCGATCGTTTCATTTTTAAGGACGGAAATACACCAAACTGTCAGATATAGGAGCACCTGCTTTGGAGTCCAGTGAAATGGTGTGAAGAACAAATTATTCCAAAGTGTCATTCGATGGCTTCATTCTAAACAGACGGAAACACGTCAAACTGTAAGATATTGTACCGTCTTTATGGAGTCCATTGGTATGATGTGAAGAACAAATTATTCCATACTGTTGCTTCATCCACAACATACGGAAATACATCATACTGTAGGATACAGGGGCGTCTGCGTGGACTTCAGTGATATGTTGCGTTGAACGATTTACTTTAAACTGTCTAATTGCTGTATAATCGATCGTTTTTCCGAAGTTTACGGAAATACACCATATTGTAAATGATTTGAGCGTCCGTTTACAGTTCAGTGATATGTTGTGTTGAACAATTTATTCGTAACTGCCTAGTTGTTGTTATTTATTCGATCCTTTCATTATATGCAGACGGAAATACACCATACTGTCAGATATAGGAGCACCTGCGTTGGAGTCCAATGAAATGATGTGAAGAACAAATAATTCAAACTTATTCCATAATGTCGCTTCATCCACAACAGACGGAAATGCATCATACTGTAAGATGTAGGGTCGTCTGTATAGACTTCAGTGATTGGTTGCGTTGAACCATTTACTCCAAACTGTCATTTTGCTGTTTATTCGATCATTTTTTTATAAACAGACAGAATATATCATACTGTAAGATGTAGGGACGTCTGTTAAGAATTCAGTGATTGGTTCCGTTGAACCATTTACTCCAAACTGTCTAATTCCTGTTTATTCCATTGTTTTATTCTAAACAGAAGAAATACATCATATTGTAAGATGTAGGGACGTCTGTTAAGAATTCAGTGATTGGTTGCGTTGAATCATTAACTCCAAACTGTCATTTTGCTGTTTATTCCATTGTTTTATTCTAAACAGAAGAAATACATCATATTGTAAGATGTAGGGACGTCTGTTTAGAATTCAGTGATTGGTTGCGTTGAATCATTAACTCCAAACTGTCATTTTGCTGTTTATTCCATTGTTTTATTCTAAACAGAAGAAATACATCATATTGTAAGATGTAGGGACGTCTGTTAAGAATTTAGTGATTGGTTGCGTTGAACCAATTACCCCAAACTGTCTAATTCCTGTTTATTCCATTGTTTTATTCTAAACAGAAGAAATACATCATATTGTAAGATGTAGGGACGTCTGTTTAGAATTCAGTGATTGGTTGCGTTGAACCATTTACTCCAAACTGTCATTTTGCTGTTTATTCCATTGTTTTATTCTAAACAGAAGAAATACATCATATTGTAAGCATATAGGGGCGTCTTTATGGAGTTCAGTGTTATGTTGTGTTGAAGCATTTACTCCAAACTGTCATTTTGCTGTTTATTCCATTGTTTTATTCTAAACAGACGAAATACATCATATTGTAAGAATATAGGGGCGTCTTTATGGAGTTCAGTGTTATGTTGTGTTGAAGCATTTACTCCAAACTGTCATTTTGCTGTTTATTCCATTGTTTTATTCTAAACAGACGAAATACATCATATTGTAAGAATATAGGGGCGTCTTTTTGGAGTTCAGTGTTATGTTGTGTTGAAGCATTTACTCCAAACTGTCATTTTGCTGTTTATTCCATTGTTTTATTCTAAACAGAAGGAAATACATCATATTGTAAGATATAGAGGCGTCTGTATGGAGACCATTGATATGTTGTGTTGAACGATTTACTCCAAACTGTCTAGTTGTTGTTTATTCGATCGTTTAATTTATTGCTTCATTCTAAAGAGACGGACGTACGTCGAACTGTAAGATATTGTAGCGTCTGTAAGGAGTTACCGAACGTGTTGTTTATTTGAACACTGACAGCTGGTAAGCTTATTTATACATATAACAGAACATCAAACTCCCTTGCAATATCATTTAAACCAGACTTAAACTTAGATCGGTCGTATATAGATCTAATGACTGTCCAATATAGGTCGTCTCAGATTGACAGTTGCGTGAGCCAATCAAATTGTCACTTACCAAATTGATTGGTATCAATCGGAATACCTCGGTGATGAATGCTTCACGAGGATGAAGGATGACGGAATTACCCGATGAGTGTCCGATTGGATTGGTATAAAACAGGAAGTATTACCCATACAACCATGTAATAAAAAGTTAGATATATATTTTTTATTTTATTCCTGAATAATCCACGGAAAATCATGTGATAAAATATAATATCACATACACGGTGTTAATCAACCGATCATAGAGATGCCCGCTCCACAGGGTCTGTACTGTATGGTAGTATGAGTGTCCGTGTCGTTACAAATTGTGGTGGTCAATACGTCATTGAACACGAAACACGACCGGTTCCGGTATTGAATGTTACTGTCACATGGGAACCAGCCCGACCAGGCAGTATATACCCTGTCTGGAATATATATAGAAGCATTTAGGCATCATTGTCGTGGTGGAATGCCCTTGCGAAAGGCACATTTCCTAGCCGAGAACTGGTTTGTTTACCTATGGATCATGAAATAATGTTGAAGACGGCGTTAAAGCCAAAAAATAATAATAATAAAAAAAATATCTGTTACAAAATACATGTTTAGATGCCGTTTGATGCATCTGAAGTAGACAACTTTTGAAAACCGACCAGGCAGAATTTACCCTTTCCAACATGTAGATTTATTCGGACGTATCTCTGCAGCAGACAACTTTTCGAAAACATTGTGGCAAAAGGAGATATTTCTTATAAGGAACATTTTCTTATTTTGCCACATTGTTTTCTATCCTATTCAATAATGATACTACTATTGTTTTGCCAAAATGTTTTCAAAGTCGTCCGCTGCATATGTGTTGTATGTAAGAATTACCCACTTCCGAAGAGAAAATAGTGAACCCAATGTCTGTATATAATTTTTTTGTAAAAAAAGAACTGTTTTTTTTATTCATTGCCACTTTGATTCCCCCGAAAAACAGATCTCCTTTCACACTGACATTACTACACTATTTTTAAAAAAATTATGCATTTTTATTACTACACTATTTTTAACATTTTTATGCATTTTTGTAGTGTGTTACTACACTATTTTTAATATTTTTATGCATTTTTAAAGTGTATTACTACAATATTTTTAACATTTTTATGCTGGCAACTTTATTACATTTTTGAAGTTAAATAACTTTCAAAAAGAACATGGAAAGTTTTTTTTTTTATCCCACCAGAACATAACAAGCCATCGTGTTTCAGTACTTTCAGTTCTTTGATTCTATTACGAAGAAACTATTGATCTAAATAACCACCAAAATTAACACTAATACCTGAGAGAATACAACCCTTCCCGTTGTCACACAAACTGTATTTATGGTGGTCTCCATGGCAATAGCTACCGCCGTTTTCCGGTTTTGGAACACTACATGACCTCACTTGTGACGTCATACCAATACCACACGTGCTGCTGCACGCGGCCCAGTTGGTCCAGCCTGACCAACCGCCGTCAATCACTGAAATAAGATAATAAAGTAGATGATGTAAGCATCCGAAGTGCGTTTTCTTTTTTTTACGGAAAATGAATAAAACTAGTATACAATTCTGTTCATAATTGTCGTTATGTTAAAAAAAAAATCCGAATGTGAGTTGGAGACAGTGTTCGATCGCCGGTCGGTTCGTACGAAAGACGTAAACAAAACAAGTGATGTCTTCCTCTTTGGCGCTCAACGTTGCAGGGTGGTTGACTTTGGTATCAGGATATAGTCTACCGGTTACGGAAAATGAATATTTCTAGTATGCAATTTTGGTTATAATTGCCTTTATGTTAAAAAACAAACCCGAATGTGAGTTGGAGACAATGTTCGATCCCCAGTCGGGTCGTACCAAAGACGAACAACAACAAAAGTTATGTCATCCTCCTTGGCGCTAAAGGTTGCAGGCAGGGTTGACTTTGGTACTGATGTGTTAGGATAAAGTATCCCGGTTATACTGGTAAATTACAAAGAAAATGCCATGGTCTTAATCCTTTCCCACATACAGACGCGTTCCGACGCATCTGCAGCAGACGACTTTTGAAAACATTGTGGCAAAGGTGAAATTGCTCATGATGAGCAATTTCACCATTTGCCACAATGTTTTCAACTCTATTTAATAATCAAACTTTCAACTATAGGTCTTACGTATTTTAGAGTTTATATTTTTTCAAAGTCGTCTGCTACTGATTTGTTGTATGTTGTATGAAATGGATAAGTGTGCATCATGTGAACCGTAGAACAAAACCCAAGATAACATGAAACAAGAAATATCTTTAAAAAGATAAACGGCGATCAATACGACAAAACACTAAGAAATGGAACATGCGCATATTATTTGATATTTTATCTTACTTATTAGAATGACAGAAAATAATAACGTTAAATATGTAATATTTTGTTTATAAAAATATACTTTGGTTTGATATGAATGAGAGAAGAAAAAAAAATTGCCTCTGCGTTCAAGGCCGAGAATTAATCACATGACAGGAGATTACGCGAGGCTCCCAAGAGGTCTTGATCTTCAATTGACGATAAAGAACTGAAAACTGAAAAACATATCATGTTTCAAAAATAATTAATATTTTGCTCTTAAATATTATATTTCATACGTTTTCACTGAAATTTACAATTAAAGGTTAGTATGCATAACATTTCATTTAAAACTTCCCTAATAAGTGCCTCTGTAGGATCGCCAACTTAACTATGAACCAATCAAAACGTTTCATTTCCTTTATTTCTTCGACATTATTCATTAAATACACCATTTGATTGGTCTACAATCTAGATCATTTGTTTAACATCTAGGTCAAACCCCACGTTAATCAGCTATCGCCGAAAAATAGGAGAGCTGTGGATTATAATTCAGAAAAAACTCTTACCACAAGAATCATTAGTGCACACCTCCACCTGGACTGGTTCCCCAAAACAATGTTGTCCAAATCTTACTGGTGGCGGATTGTTGCAGTACCTATTTAATAATGAAACACAACGGGCATGTGAAGTCGATTGTGTACAAACTCCTACATGCTAAAGAATACCTCAATCTCATTACAACTAGAACTTTACTTCGCTGCAGTAACAAACGCTCTTTTACAGGTCGTCTCAGATTGACCTTTCAACATGAATATGCTTATTCCGTGTGACTTTAGTTTTTTCTCATGACCGCTCGCTATGCACGGTCAAAGTAGACCGCTTTTGGGCAATGCGCTGTATATAAGATAGACCTACACCTGTGCTAATGGTTGGTGCACAGAAACTGGGCGTTCTAGGTTCGATCCCTCTCGCAATGGACGTTCATGATAGAGCGCCATTGGGTAATGCACTTTACAAAGCCTAGTAATCGTGCGAATTGTAAGTGAGCGGAGATGGGGCGTCCCGTGTTCGGTCCAGATAGCATCGAACGGCCATTATAGAATGCCTTTGGACAATGCACTGTATATAGCGTATCATTAGTGCGCATGGTTAGCCCACGGAAACTGGGCGTTCCGTGTTCGATCCCGCTTACGCCAAACGGTCACTGTGGACCGCCTTTGGACAATGTGTTGTTTTTACTACATAGCCTATAGTACTGGTGTTTTGGAATCTAAGGATCAGTGATTTATAACTGAAATACATGTAGTGGATATTTGTTTGTTTCCGTGAATTATAATTACCTGAATCGTTTAGTAATCCCATATCCACAAGTCGTGCTGCACTCAGTCCAGTTTGCCCATGCTGACCATTGTCCGTGCACTTACAATAAAACAAAATATGATTACGCCTGATATAGACAACTTGGGGACTGAATTCAAACAATGTACTTGAGTTTTCATGAGATGAACCAATAGTTTAAGGGAAATAACTTATAGCAAACTTAATTAAATTAAATAAGAGGGATATCTCCTTTTTCATGTAATTTAAATGATAGTTAAATTGGACATTATTCTGGTGTCTTGAAGCAATCTTATTGCCGTCTGACATTTCCCGATAACAGTTTACATTTAAATATAGTTATAATAAAATCAAATAACGATACCTTAGATACAGCTCTGGACAGACGGACGGACAAATCCACCTTTTGGCGGGGTATAAACTGTAAGATCAGTCATACACATGACCATTAAACTGACACACTAGCCAAGTTCGATCTGATTATTGAATGATTGGTTCACACCGTTTTCAAAAATTGTTCAGTCATATCACGGGGACCAGTTCACCTGCCAAACTGTTTCCTATTATTTCTTAACACCACATGTAACAGGATGTCCATGCAACTGGTTGATTTTTTCCACAAAGACTGCTAGCAAACCGGTTGGAGACATCACGCCTGTTGGCAACCGTCGGATAGAACGTTGACCGAACTGGTTATGCACTGTTCGCCAATACATATAAGAGGGAAAAAAAATCATTTCTTTGTCAATTTCGTTCAGATTACAATGGATGCTCAGGAAAAAAGTATGTCATCAAAATGCCCTTTCCGCTTGAAGACGTGGTTTGACGCTTCATAGCAGACGACTTTTGAAAACATTATGACAAAAGGAATTATTTTTTCGTAATGAGCTGGTCAATGTTTTTAACACTTAACTCTTTCAGCGCCAAATGCAATATTGAGCTTTTTGCAAACAATACAGATTCAGGTGAGTCAGCTCGTAACGAGCTGTCTCACCTGAAATCTGCATTGTTTGGCTGTGAGTTATAAAAATATTCCAAAAATCCTAAAACATGAAAATAGAGTCGTCCGAGTTTGAACATGAAAGAGTCTACTTTAAACAATTCGGCGCTGAGAGGGTTAATGATAATTTCACTGACATATATATCCCGACTTCTCAGTATTGTGCTGCAGATTTGTAGTATATATTAAATTGGCGGGGGAGGGGTGTGTGTGTGTGTGTGGGGGGGGGGGGGGGGGGGGGGGGGGTCAGAAAGCACAATTAAAAGTACCTGGACATAGATCCCGACTACACCCAACAAACTGCAGCCCTTCACCCACGCAGTCAAGTCCTCCATGTGCCGGTGCCGGACTGTCGCACGTACGGTTGCGGGCTTGATTGCCGTTTCCACAAGTAACGCTGCATCCACTCCAGCTGCTCCAAGATCCCCAATTACCATCCACTAAAAATTATAATTTTAAACATCATGCGTCTAGGGTTTCGTTTTTAGAAAATTTGGAAAAAACAAACAAACAAAAAGAGTTAATATAAATGGCCGATATATATGGTACTGTATTATCATTAATATTATTATATATTGACCATTTATATAAACATGACTATTTATAGTAACACGGTTTTGTTTGGTTTTGTTTGACTCAAACGCCTCATTGTAAGCCAATACGTCATAGCTGGTAATGAGAAGACGTTTATAATCCTGACATACAATATTGGCTGATATAAATATCTTGGTTATTATAAACAATCCTGAAGATAACATTGTTAATTAAACAATGTTAATTAAACCCGTTCCCACTTGTATATATTAATTATATTTATATATAGACGCATGATTTTGACGCATCTGCAGCGGATGACTTTTGAAAACATTGTCGGAAAGGGTGACATTGCTCATAACGAGCAATTTATCCCTTTGGCAACAATGTTTTCAACTCTATTTAATAAATGAACCTTCATTAAAAAAGAGTTTTCATATTGTTCCATATATTATTTTCTTAAAGTCGTCTACTTTATAAGAGTGTATGATGGAAAGAGGGGTTAAACTACAATTCTACAAATCTGGAACATATGTGGATATATGTGTGTCTACATGTGGTAAAATGGTGGTGCCGTAAGAAAAAACATTTTAGTATGTGTATTACCAAAAAATGTAATTTGAGCCGTCCCACGAGAAAACCAACATTATGGCATCTACGCAATGTATCGACACATATCAGTATACGCAGTACGCGCAGGCTAATCCGGGCCGACACATTCTGTCTCAGGGGTATAGAGTAATGATTCCTGAGACAGGAAATACACAGGAAGCGAAAAAGTGTTTGTCTGGGTTAGACTGCGCGGCCTGCTTAGGCTGATCTGTGTCGATAATTTACGTAGAGTCCACAATGCTGATTTCTCGCGGAACGGCTCATTTGTTGATAAACAGGAATCCGCTGTGGTCGAGTGGTTAGCGTCGGGGATTTCGAAACCGGGTGTCCCGGGTTCGATCCCCAGTCGCGGCACTACGGTCATGGTGGAGTGCCCTTGGGCAAGGCACATTTTCTAGCCTAGTACTGGTTTGTTTACCCAGGGATCATGAATAATTAAATTTAATTGCGCGCTAAATGACCTTAGCTGTCGATGCGCCATAACACAATAAACATTCATTGTTGATAAACAATCGGTCGGCCAAAATATAGTGTCCTTTGTATAGCTATAACGAATGGTATGTCTGACTTAGTTTAAACTTATTTATTTTACATCGATTGCCAAACAAGCTTTAAGCTTATATTAATCATGCTCGATGTCAGCTTTTTGAAGGCCTAACCAGCATTCGCGCCGTTTGTGTGACAAAAAACAACAACAACACAAAGGCAGAACCCGCACCTCACGGTATGTCTGACTTGACTGACCTGATAGCTAACAGGAAAGACAATCATCAAATCGAGCAGTGGTACTTCTTTGCTCACAGAATTCCTAAAGTTGGTTTATCTTTCGCGTCGCCAAATTGTTATAAGCTAAACATTCGAGGACCGTGCCACACGGAAACAACCTAACCTTCACGACAGTTGTAAATGCTCGTAAATATGGAACGCCGAATCTACATAAACTCAAATATTTGAAGAGCTCTTCAAATATTTAGAGAGCTCTTCAAATAATTAGAGAGCTCTCCAATTGAATTAATGATATCATCAATTCAATTGGAGAGCTCTCTAATTGATTTGCAGACCTCTCTAATTCAATTGAAGATATCTGCAAATCAACAATTAATTTGTTGCTCTCACTAATTGAATTAGAGAGCACTCCAAATCAATTGGAGATATCTTTAATTCAATTAGAGAGAGCAACAAATGAATTGGAGATATCTCCAATTCTTCCAAATTAAACATATCCATAATTGATTTGGAGATATCTCCAATTGAATTGCAGAGCTCTCCAATTGATTTGAAGATATCTCTAATTGATTTGGAGATATCTTCAATTAAGTTGATTTGGAGATATCTTCAATTGAATTAGAGAGCTCTCCAATTCAATTGAAGAGCTCTTCAATTGAATTAATGATATCATCAATTCAATTGGAGAGCTCTTCAAATATTTGAGTTTATGTAGATTTGCGTTCCCTCTTCAAATATTTAGAGAGCTCTTCAAATAATTAGAGAGCTCTCCAATTGAATTACTGATATCATCAATTCAATTGGAGAGCTCTCTAATTGATTTGCAGACCTCTCTAATTCAATTGAAAATATCTCCAAATCAACAATTCATTTGTTGCTCTCACTAATTGAATTAGAGAGCTCTCCAAATCAATTGGAGATATCTTTAATTCAATTAGAGAGAGCAACAAATGAATTGGAGATATCTCCAATTCTTCCAAATTAAACATATCCATAATTGATTTGGAGATGTCTCCAATTGAATTGCAGAGCTCTTCAATTGATTTGAAGATATCTCTAATTGATTTGGAGATATCTTCAATTAAGTTGATTTGGAGATATCTTCAATTGAATTAGAGATCTCTCCAATTCAATTGAAGAGCTCTTCAATTGAATTAATGATATCATCAATTCAATTGGAGAGCTCTCTAAATATTTGAAGAGCTCTTCAAATATTTGAGTTTATGTAGATTTGGCGTTCCATACGTAAAGGCACAATAAAGTATTTTGACTACTTTTCAACAGAGAACTCTAAGTACAATGGTTGGAGACAAATGATACCAGTCACAATAACGTCGTTACGTGTGTCCGAATGATCAGTAGAGTGTTGTATGTGGGAAACGGTTAGCTGTTATAATATTATTAATAATAATAATAATAATAAAGACTTGTATTTAAAGATTTTACACTGTTACATATTTGTATTCCCTGTAAATCATTTATTTACATCGTCATCGTCATACATGTGTATTATTAGCCAAATGTGATGGGTTGAAACCAAATGGGAAATAATCCTTTCTCATCATGTTTTGCTGTATCTTAGTTAGTTGTACATTATATTACCTCCCTTTAAGAACTATATGGGTGTTTTCCTTGTGATTCGTATGAATAAAGTTGACAAACATTGAAATAATATTTATAAAAATCAATATTTAATTTATTTACTTCATGAGTTTTTGAATTTAAGGCAAGGTAAATGTGTAAACATTTCGTTAATTGTCTATATATACCCTAATGTATAAGTATGATGATAACTTTTATAAACCACTTTTTTCATATAATCTTTCCTTTTCCGTGACCGTGTTAATCACGGTCGCAATGTTTTCAACTAAGGCTGTTGTCTGTGAATCTCGCAGCAACACCACTCTTTTGCTAAAGGCTGATTCCTTCGGGAATCTTGGCCTATACACTAAAATAACATAATAAAATACGCTCTGTGTCGGTCGTTATATGAAAACTGATGCGATGACTATATAGGCTGATTCATTTTTAGAACATAACAAACATGAAAAAGTCAGACCATTTCTGAAGTGTTCTTGTATCTACCAACATTAGAAACGTCCGTTTGTGTATAAGCATATTTCCAACCTGTGTACAAATGCCTCAGAGGCAAATTTCCTGAACTTGTTTGATAAAACTGTATATGAAATGACAACTCATGTGATCATATATATAGGCAGATTCTTTTTTAGAATGTTGGTCGCAACATAACAAACATGAAAAAGTCAGACCATTTCTGAAGCGTTATTGAATCTACCAACATTAGAAACGTCCGTTTGTGTATAAGCATATTTCCAACCAGTGTACATATGTCTCAGAGGCAAATGTTACCAGTCACAATAATGTGGGAAAAGGTTAGCTGTTGAACATGTATTTAAAGTACACAGTTACATATTTGTATTCCCTGTAAATTATTGATTTAAATCGTCAAACATGTGTATTATAAGATAAATGTGACGGACTGAAACCAAATGGAAAATAATCATTTCTCACCATGTGTTGCTGTATCATAGTTAGTTATGTACCTCAAATTACCTCCCTTTAAACACTACTTGGGTTTTTTCCTTGCGATTCGTGGAAATAAAGTTGACAAACATTGAAATTATATAAATGAAAATCAATATTTAAAGTATTTACTGCATGACCTATTGAATTTAAGGCAAGATAAATGTAAAATTTTCGTTAATTGTCTATATATACCCTAATGTATAAGTATGATGATAACTTTTATAAACCACTTTTTTCAGTTAATCTTTCCTTTTCCGTGACCGTGTTAATCACGGTCGCAATGTTTTCAACTAAGGCTGTTGTCTGTGAATCTCGCAGCAACACCACTCTTTTGCTAAAGGCTGATTCCTTCGGGAATCTTGGCCTACACACTAAAATAACATAATAAAATACGCTTTGTGTCGGTCGTTATATGAAAACTGATGCGATGACTATATAGGCTGATTCATTTTTAGAACATAACAAACATGAAAAAGTCAGACCATTTCTGAAGTGTTCTTGTATCTACCAACATTAGAAACGTCCGTTTGTGTATAAGCATATTTCCAACCTGTGTACAAATGCCTCAGAGGCAAATTTCCTGAACTTGTTTGATAAAACTGTATATGAAATGACAACTCATGTGATCATATATATAGGCAGATTCTTTTTTAGAATGTTGGTCGCAACATAACAAACATGAAAAAGTCAGACCATTTCTGAAGCGTTATTGAATCTACCAACATTAGAAACGTCCGTTTGTGTATAAGCATATTTCCAACCAGTGTACATATGTCTCAGAGGCAAATGTTACCAGTCACAATAATGTGGGAAAAGGTTAGCTGTTGAACATGTATTTAAAGTACACAGTTACATAGTTGTATTCCCTGTAAATTATTGATTTAAATCGTCAAACATGTGTATTATAAGATAAATGTGACGGACTGAAACCAAATGGAAAATAATCATTTCTCACCATGTGTTGCTGTATCATAGTTAGTTATGTACCTCAAATTACCTCCCTTTAAACACTACTTGGGTTTTTTCCTTGCGATTCGTGGAAATAAAGTTGACAAACATTGAAATTATATAAATGAAAATCAATATTTAAAGTATTTACTGCATGACCTATTGAATTTAAGGCAAGATAAATGTAAAATTTTCGTTAATTGTCTATATATACCCCAATGTATAAGTATGATAATAATCTTTATAAACCAATTTTTTCAGATAATCTTTCCTTTTCCGTGACCGTGTTAATCACGGTCGCAATGTTTTCAACTAAGGCTGTTGTCTGTGAATCTCGCAGCAACACCATTCTTTTGCTAAAGGCTGATTCCTTCGGGAATCTGGGCCTAAACATTAAAATAACATAATTAAATACGCTCTGTGTCGGTTGTTATGTGAAAACTGGTGTGATGACACATAAAGATTACTTTGTAGAAAACAAAGTAGTAAAATGAGAAATTGCTTGCTTGTATCCGATCTAATATACCTACCCATTACGTGTTTCTTTATATGTCATATAATATCACATGAATTTGTTGTGTGAGATTAGTTAACAGTTTATTAAGTATTACATGTTGGGACTATTTTCTGACAGCGAAAAAACGATTTTCTGTTTGTGTTTCGTCATGTGATAAAAAATAATCTGACATTCGTTGTCATTTCATAAAGTTGTATTAAATTCCTCCAAGAAATGTGTTATTAAGATCGCCAGAGGCTCGCTTAATAACAAATTTCTTGAACTCGTTTTATAAAACTGTATATGAAATGACAACTCATGTCAGATCATATATATAGGCTGATTCTTTTTCAGAATGTTGGACTCAACATAACGAACATGAGAAAGTCAGACCATTTCTGGAGCGTTCTTGTATTTACCAACATTAGAAACGTCCGTTTGTGTATAAGTATATTTCCAACCTGTGTACATATGCCTCAGCGGCAAATGGTACCAGTCACAATAGCGTGTGTCAATGATAAGTAGAATGAAACAGTGTTGTATGTGGAGAAAGGTTAGCTGTTGAACATGTATTTAAAGTACACAGTTACATATTTGTATTCCCTGTAAATTATTTATTTAAATCGTCATACATGTGTATAATTAGACAAATGTGACGTGCTGAAACCAAATGGGATATAATCATTTCTCACCATGTTTTGCTGTATCTTAGTTAGTTGTACTTCAAATTACCTCCCTTTAAACACTACATGGGTTTTTTCCTTGTGATTCGTATGAATAAAGTTGACAAACATTGAAATTATATAAATAAAAATCAATGTTTAATTTATTTACTGCATGAGTTTTTGAATTTAAGGCAAGATAAATGTGTAAACATTTCGTTAATTGTCTATATATACCCTAATGTATAAGTATGAAGATAACTTTCATAAACCACTTTTTTCATATGATCGTTCCTTTTCCGTGACCGTGTTAATCACGGTCGCAATGTTTTCAACTAAGGCTGTTGTCTGTGAATCTCGCAGCAACACCACTCTTTTGCTATAGGCTGGTTCTTTCGGGAATCTGGGCCTACACATTAAAATAACATAATAAAATACGCTCTCTGTCGGTCGTTATGTGAAAACTGATGCGATGATTATATAGGCTGATTCTGTTTCAGAATGTTGGACTCAACATAACGAACATGAGAAAGTCAGATCATTTCTGAAGCGTTCTTGTATCTACCAACATTAGAAACGTCCGTTTGTGTATAAGTATATTTCCAACCTGTGTACATATGCCTCAGAGGCAAATGGTACCAGTCACAATAGCGTGTGTCAATGATCAGTAGAATGAAACAGTGTTGTATGTGGAAAAAGGTTAGCTGTTGAACATGTATTTAAAGTACACAGTTACATATTTGTATTCCCTTTAAATTATTTATTTAAATCGTCATACATGTGTTTAATTAGACAAATATGACTGGCTGAAACCAAACGGGAAATAATCATTTCTCACCATGTGTTTCTGTATCTTAGTTAGTTAAAATACCTCAAATTACCTCCCTTTAAACACTACATGAGTTTTTTCCTTGAGATTCGTGTGAATAAAGTTGACAAACATTGAAATTATATAAATGAAAATCAATATTTAATAATTGTTCTGCATGACCTATTGAATTTAAGGCAAGATAAATGTAAAATTTTCGTTAATTGTCTATATATACCCTAATGTATAAATATGATGATAATTTTTATAAACTACTGTTTTCATATGATCGTTCCTTTTCCGTGACCGTGTTAATCACGGTCGCAATGTTTTCAACTAAGGCTGTTGTCTGTGAATCTCGCAGCAACACCACTCTTTTGCTATAGGCTGGTTCTTTCGGGAATCTGGGCCTACACATTAAAATAACATAATAAAATACGCTCTCTGTCGGTCGTTATGTGAAAACTGATGCGATGATTATATAGGCTGATTCTGTTTCAGAACGTTGGACTCAACATAACGAACATGAGAAAGTCAGATCATTTCTGAAGCGTTCGTGTATCTACCAACATTAGAAACGTCCGTTTGTGTATAAGTATATTTCCAACCTGTGTACATATGCCTCAGAGGCAAATCGTACCAGTCACAATAGCGTGTGTCAATGATCAGTAGAATGAAACAGTGTTGTATGTGGAAAAAGGTTAGCTGTTGAACATGTATTTAAAGTACACAGTTACATATTTGTATTCCCTTTAAATTATTTATTTAAATCGTCATACATGTGTTTAATTAGACAAATATGACGGGCTGAAACCAAACGGGAAATAATCATTTCTCACCATGTGTTTCTGTATCTTAGTTAGTTAAAATACCTCAAATTACCTCCCTTTAAACACTACATGAGTTTTTTCCTTGAGATTCGTGTGAATAAAGTTGACAAACATTGAAATTATATAAATGAAAATCAATATTTAATAATTGTTCTGCATGACCTATTGAATTTAAGGCAAGATAAATGTAAAATTTTCGTTAATTGTCTATATATACCCTAATGTATAAATATGATGATAATTTTTATAAACCACTGTTTTCATATGATCGTTCCTTTTCCGTGACCGTGTTAATCACGGTCGCAATGTTTTCAACTAAGGCTGTTGTCTGTGAATCTCGCAGCAACACCACTCTTTTGCTATAGGCTGGTTCTTTCGGGAATCTGGGCCTACACATTAAAATAACATAATAAAATACGCTCTCTGTCGGTCGTTATGTGAAAACTGATGCGATGATTATATAGGCTGATTCTGTTTCAGAACGTTGGACTCAACATAACGAACATGAGAAAGTCAGATCATTTCTGAAGCGTTCGTGTATCTACCAACATTAGAAACGTCCGTTTGTGTATAAGTATATTTCCAACCTGTGTACATATGCCTCAGAGGCAAATGGTACCAGTCACAATAGCGTGTGTCAATGATCAGTAGAATGAAACAGTGTTGTATGTGGAAAAAGGTTAGCTGTTGAACATGTATTTAAAGTACACAGTTACATATTTGTATTCCCTGTAAATTATTTATTTAAATCGTCATACATGTGTATAATTAGACAAATATGACGGGCTGAAACCAAACGGGAAATAATCATTTCTTACCATGTGTTTCTGTATCTTAGTTAGTTAAAATACCTCAAATTACCTCCCTTTATACACTACATGGGTTTTTTCCTTGGGATTCGTGTGAATAAAGTTAACAAACATTGAAATTATATAAATGAAAATCAATATTTAATAATTGTACTGCATGACCTATTGAATTTAAGGCAAGATAAATGTAAAATTTTCGTTAATTGTCTATATATACCCTAATGTATAAATATGATGATAATTTTTATAAACCACTTTTTTCAGATGGACGTTTCTTTTCCGTGACCGTGTTAATCACGGTCGCAATGTTTTCAACTAAGGCTGTTGTCTGTGAATCTCGCAGCAACACCACTCTTTTGCTAAAGGCTGATTCCTTCAAGAATCTGGGCCTAAACATTCAAATAAAATAATTAAATACGCTCTGTGTCGGTTGTTATGTGAAAATTGGTGTGATGACACATAAAGATTCCTTTGTAGAAAACAAAGTAGTAAAATGAGAAATTGCTTTATCACATGGCAATGCTTGTATCCGATCTAATATACCTACCCATTACGTGTTTCTTTATATGTCATATAATATAACATGAACGAACCACTAGTTGTGTATTCATTCGCGAAAGTTTACAAAAGAGAACGTGTATCCGGTAAACACAAACGCCAATATAGATGGACGAGATAAAGGGACCACATTATCGGTGTTAAAAATAATTTGTTGTGTGAGATTAGTTAACAGTTTATTAAGTATTACATGTTGGGACTATTTTCTGACAGCGAAAAAAAACGATTTTCTGTTTGTTTCGTCATGTGATAAAAACAATCTGACTTTCGTTGTCATTTCATAAAGTTGTATTAAACTCCTCCAAGAAATGTATTATTAACATCGCCAATAATACCAGTCACAATAACGTGTGTCAATGATAGTGTTGTATGTGTGCAACGGTTAGGAGAAATAATGACAAATAGTAAGTTTTGGGTACATTTTTGGGTAAATGGTTGATTTTGATGTTTATAAATGTGAAAAGTAAGCTCTTAGCATGGGATTGAATTTTTCAGTTAAACCCACTTCTCCTTCCGGTTTGACAACACTGGTTGCAAAGCAAGGCATGAATTTAGAGGTAAATTTGAATACCAGCTTTCGCGTCCAAAATTGCTTGAAAAGGAGTTGGTAACGTGGTAGTTCTGACTGCATCCACATATTGCCTATTGTTTTGAGAGAATTAGCAGCTCTTCAATTTTACACTAACCCCCTGCGTTTTTGTTGGGTGATTTTTGGAATAAAGGGTCAAATTGATCTTTCTGTCCTGCTTTTTACACCCTGTTTCAGACCACTTTTGTGGCCAATTCTTGCCATAATATGGACTAAGAGTGTGACTTCCAGTCATTTTCCTACAAATCTGGCACTCCTTGATACAGGAAAACCCTTTTTATCAAACCAGTATGGATATTATGAGAAATAATGAAAGAATAAAAGTTGGAGTGTCCCAGGAAACAGAAAATCAGCTTTCAACTGTGTTATGCCACCTTAGCTGTTGAACATGAATTTATAGGTTTTACACTGTTACATATTTGTACTCCCTAAATTGTTGATTTAAATCGTCGTACGCGTGTATTATTAGACAAAGGTGTGTGTCCGAGCTGAGACCAAATGGGGAATAATCCTTTCTCCCTATGTTTTGCTGTATCTAAGTTAGTTGTACTTTAAATTACCTCCCTTTAAGCACTACTAGGATTATTTTCCTTCTGATTCGTATGAACAAGGGGTTGATAAACATTGAAATTATATTTTTGAAAAACATTATTTAATTCATTAACGATATCAAAATTAAATTTAAGGCAAGCTAAATATATAAAAGTGTCAATAAATTGTTATATACCCTAATGTATAGGTATGAATATAATATTTATAAACCAATGTTTTCGTTTCATCATTCCTTTTCCGTGACCGTGTAAATCACGGTCGCAATGTTTTCAACTAAGGTTGTTGACTGTGTATCTCGCAGCAACAACACTCTTTTGCTATAGGCTGATTCCTTCGGGAATCTTGGCCTCAATATAAAAAACATCAAAAAGTCTCACTGCTTGTCTGAAGTATTGTTGTATATACCAAAACTAAAAAACTTGCGTTTGTGTATTAGAAGTATATTTCAAACCTATATACATATAACCATATATACGAAGTCATTTCAAAAAAGTTATAAAGATATTAATGATCAAAATTGAGCATTTATGACATAAAAAAAAGTTCACATGCATGTATAGTCAACATATAGCAAGAATACAATGGTCTGAATGAGCAAACTGTATGGGGAGAATCGTTTTAAGGGACCGTAAACCAAACAATTAAAAAAGCGTAGGAAGTTGGGGGAAAGTTATTAAATACAAATTAAATGTGTCTAAAGATTAGTAATAACGGTAGAAGACATACGTCTTTTGCATCTTGATGTTTCTTAAATCAGTTAATATAATTTATTAATTCATAAAGGTTGCTTTTTTTCAAACATATTACAGAGTTTTTCTTTTCAATAAATAATATTGGTTGCTCCCTTTTCGATACCGTCACCTCATGCTACAAAATTAAAACCTATTCAATACTGAAGCCGCGCTTCCAAGCGACGTCAATAATAATCAGTCAAAGTATATAGGGCCATCTTTGCCTTCTTGATCAGAAAAGAATCATAATTGAGCCGTTTCGCGAGAAAACCAACATTATGGCCTCTGCGTAATGTATCGACCCAGATCCGCCTTCGCAGTCCGCGCAGACTTATCCGGGCCGACACATTCCGTCTCAATGGGATAGAGTTATAGAGTAAAGATTCCTGAAACAGAAAATCCACAGGAGGCGAAAAGTTTCTATCCGGGTAGGCCTGCGTGTCATGCTTTGGCTGATACGGGTCGATACTTTACGCAAAGGCCACAATGTTGGTTTTCTCGCGAGACGGCTCATATGGATATTTCAAGTTACCCCTTTTCCTCATGCAGACGCATTGAAAACATTGTTGCAAAATGAAAAATGGCTATACTTCCTTGGTAACTGACTACTTTTCAACAGAGACCTTTAAGTCCAATGGTGGAAGACAAATGGAACTAGTCACTAGTGTCAATTATCAGTGGCATGAAACATTGTTGTTTGTGGGAAAATGTATTTACAGGTTTTACTCCGTTAAATATGTGTATTCTTTGTAAATACATGTGTAATATTAGACGAAGGTGTGACCAGGCTGAGACCAAATGGGAAATAATATTTTACTCCCCATGTTTTGCTGTATCTTAGTTAGAGTAATACTTCAAATTACCTCCCTTTAAGCACTACATATTGTTTTTTTCTTGTGATTCGTATGAATAAGGTTAGCAATCATTAAAACTATATTTGTGAGATTATTATTTGACTTATTTACTACAAGAATTATTGAAATTAAGGCAAGCTAAATGTGTAAACAATTTCGTTAATTGTCTATATACCCTAATGTAACAATATGAATATAATATTTATAAACTAATATTTTCATATTAGCGTTCCTTTTCCGTGACCGTGTAAATCACGGTCGCAATGTTTTCAACTAAGGCTGTTGTCTGTGTATCTCGCAGCAACACCACTCTTTTGCTATAGGCTGATTCCTTCGGGAATCTTGGCCTCAATCAAACAAACATCAAAAAATATCACTGCTTGGCGTTCTTGTATTAGCGGAAAACTAGAAGATTCCTATTGTTTATATACTGAAAGAAAAAAGAAACGCAGGGTAGGCTTTCGTGTTGAATTAAAGTAGTTGATCACATTTCTTTTAAAATAATCGTTACATGGTACTGCAAATTTTCATTAATTTTTGTCGATTAATTGCACAGTAATTGATTCGCAGAGGAAGATACCCTCAATTTTCGAAATTGAAAAGTCAATAACCAGTATGGCCCCCCTCGCGCCGCTATTCCTGCTCGTATTCTCCGATGCATGGAGTTGATCAGAACGTTGATCCTCCTTATGGGGATATTGTCCCATTCTTCCAACAGAGAAATTCAAGGGTAACAGGCAGATTTTGACGCCGCCGTACTCTTCTGTCAAGTTCGTCCCACAAATGCTCAATAGGAGATATATCGGGACTGTACGACGGCCAGTCAAGTGGGTTTATGTCATGAACAGCTAAGAATTCTCGACAGACTCTAGCAATGTGAGGTCGAGCATTATCATGTTGGAAGATGAGGTTACGTCGCTCTACAAAAGGGACAACAACAGGACGGATAATTTCATCCCTGTACCTGACCGCGTTTAAAATCCCCTGCAGCACAATCAACGGAGATTTTACTCCATGAGCGATTCCTCCCCACACATGATCGACCACCCCAAACCTATCCCCCTCAATCACACAGGTGTCGACAAAACGTTCCCCACGACGTCGGTAGACACGACGTTGGCCATCTGCACGAAACAGAGTAAATCGCGACTCTTCACTGAAGAATACACGTCTCCACTGCCTCATGGGAAATGTCCGAGGAGCATGTGCATTCAACCATGCCATGCGACGCCTACGACGCTCACGAGTTAGTGGCAGACCAATATACGGACGATGTGCTCTCAGACCAACCTCTGGCAGTCGATTGCCAACAGTTGCATGAACTGTTGACGACCCACCCGTTTTCAGAAAACTTCATATTTTAGTACCCTGCGTTTCTTTTTTCTTTCAGTATATATAGGATCTGACATGAGTTGTCATTTTATATAAAGTTTTATCAAACGAGTTCAAGAAAAGCGAGCCTTTGGCGAGATTAATAACACATTTCTCGGACGAGATTAATATAACTTTATGAAATGACAACGAATGTCAGATTCTTTTTATCACATGAGGAAACACAAAATAAAATTGGTTTTTCGCTGTCAGAAAATAGTCCCAACATGTAATATTTAATAGACTGTTAACTAATCACACAACAAGATATTTTTATGACCGATAATGATCTCTTTACCTCGTCCATCTATCATGACATTTGTGATTACCGGATACACATTCTCAGCCATTTTGTAATCAATCGCGGATGAATATACAAATAGTGATTCGGTCATGTTATATTACACAGGCCTTCAACATTTGCGAGAAAATCGGCGGAGCTCCGTCGAGAAAGCACTTGAAATATCACAATTGGCCGTAGTAATACGATGTAGTACGTAGGCCACCGGAGAGCCGCCGATCTATAACGGGGCGCCACCGGTGCTCTAACGACATTAACGAAGCCATACCGGAGTACTACCGTTGTAGTTCAGTTGTTCGCTCCGTCAGCGCAACGGCAGAAATCGTTGAGCATGCCCAAAATTTAGACCGTCGCCTGCCGTTGCTAATTTTCTCGCCGATGTTCTGACGATGTCCTGACGATGTACTACCATTCTTAGCGATGTGATACCGTTACGCTGCCATACTTATACCGATCCCCGAAAATCGCCAAATTTGTGCTCCGGCGCGCCAAATCGGCTAGGTGTGACAGACCCGTAACAACGACGAGAAAATCGGCGGAGCTCCGTCGAGAAAGCACTTGAAATATCACAATTGGACGTAGCAATACGATGTGGTACCGCCCTTCCCGCTGTGATACCGTTGTTCTACCGTTGTCCTACATATGTCAGAGCCAATGTTCTACCGAATACCACCTATCTGCAACCGTAGTGTTACCGATGCGCCGGTGATGTTACACCGAGGCGCCGCCGTTGCTTTACCGACGTGCCACCGTTGACCGGAGCTATAGCGGAGTGAAACCGAGCAGCCGCTGTACTGCCGATGCACTACCGATGCGCTACCGATGTGATACCGAAGTATCGATAGTAGTACGGTATCACATCGCTAAGAACGGTATTACATCGTAAGTACATCGGAAGGACTACGGTCTCACATCTGTACCAGTACGGTACATACTGAGGCCACCGGAGAGCCGCCGATCTTTTACGGGACCCTACCGGTACTCTTATAACATTAACGAAGCCATACCGGAGTACTGCCTTTGTAGTTCCGTTGCTCGCTCCGGCAGCGGAACGGCAGACATGTTTGAACATGCTCAACAATTTAGACCGTCGCCTGCCGTTGATAATTTTCTCGCCGATGTTCTGACGATGTCCTGACGATGTACTACGGTTCTTAGCGATGTGATACCGTTGCGCTGCCGTACTAGTACCGATCCCCGAAAATCGCCAAACGTGTGGTCCGGTATAGCTCCGGCGAGCCAAATCGGCTAGGTGTGACAGGCCCTTGAAGTGGTTTGCCTGACTATCTCACATATATACACCACACAACATTCTTCCCTGGTAACTGACTACTTTTCAACGGAGACCTTTAAGCCCAATGGTGGGAGACAAATCATGGTACTAGTCACTAGTGTCAATTATCAGTAGAATGAAACATTGTTGTGTGTGGGAAACGGTTAGCTGTTGAACATGTTCTTACAGGTTTAACTCCGTTAAATATTTGTATTCCCTGTAAATACATGTATATTATTAGACGAAGGTGACCCGGCTGAGACCAAATGGGAAATAATCTTTTACTGTATCTTAGTTAGAGTATATATATATATACTTCAAATTACCTCCCTTTAAGCACTACATATTGTTTTTTTCTTGTAATTCGTATGAATAAAGTTGACAAATATTGTAATTATATTTATGAAAATTATTATTTGATTTATTTACTACAAGAATTATTGAAATTAAGGCAAGTTAAATGTGTAAACAATTTCGTTAATTGTCTACATACCCTAATGTAAAGGTATGAATATAATATTTATAAACTAATGTTTTCTTATCAGCGTTCCTTTTCCGTGACCGTGTAAATCACGGTCGCAATGTTTTCAACTAAGGTTGTTGTCTGTGTATCTCGCAGCAACACCACTCTTTTGCTATAGGCTGATTCCTTCGGGAATCTTAGCCTCAATAAAACAAACACCAAAAGGTATTTACGAAAACTAGAAGCTTTCAATTGTGTTTATATAGGATCTGACATGAGTTGTCATTTTATATAAAGTTTTATTAAACAAGTTCAAGAAATTTGTTATTAAGCGAGCCTTTGACGAGATTAATAAAACTTTATGAAATGACAACGAATGTAATTCTTTTTATCACACGAGGAAACACAAAAAGGAAATAGATTTTTCTCTGTCAGAAAAAAATCCCAACATGTAGTACTTAATAGACTGTCACTAATCACACAACAAGATATTTTTATGACCGATAATGGTATCTTTACCTCGTCCATCTATCATGACATTTGTGTTTACCGGATACACATTCTCAGGCATTTTGTAATCATTCGCGGATGAATAGACAAATAGTGATTCGGTCATGTTATATAACACAGGCCCTCAACAACGGAAAGAAAATCGGCGAAGCTCCGTTACGCTGCCGTACTAGTACCGATCCCCGAAAATCGCCAACTTTGTGGTCCGGTATCGGCTAGTTGTGACAGGCGCTTAAAGTGATCTGCCTGACTGTCTCTCACCTGTACACCACTCAACATTCTTCCCTGTTAACTGATTACTTTTCAGCAGAGACCTTTAAGCCCAATGGTGGGAGACAAATGGTACTAGTCACTAGTGTCAATTATCAGTAGCATGAAACGTTGTTGTTTGTGGGAAACGGTTAGCTGTTGAACATGTATTTACAGGTTTAACTCCGTTAAATATTTGTATTCCCTGTAAATACATGTATATTATGAGACGAAGGTGTGTCCAGGCTGAGACCAAATGGGAAATAATCTTTTACTCCCTATGTTTTGCTGTATCTTAGTTAGAGTATATATATACTTCAAATTACCTCCCTTTAAGCACTACATATTGTTTTTTTCTTGTAATTCGTATGAATAAGGTTGACAAATATTGTAATTATATTTATGAAAATTATTATTTGATTTATTTACTACAAGAATTATTGAAATTAAAGCAAGTTAAATGTGTAAACAATTTCGTTAATTGTCTACATACCCTAATGTAAAGATATGAATATAATATTTATAAACTAATGTTTTCTTATCAGCGTTCCTCAATTAGTCAACAACTATAGACAAATAAAACAATAGATATGTGCATGCTGTACTATATATTAAACAATAGTTTTATAAACAATAGATACGTGCATGATGTACTATATATATTAAACAATAGTTATATAAACGATAAGTATGTGCATGTTGTACGATATAGTAAACAATAGTGATAACACTAATCCCCTCGGCCCCCTTAACCCAGAAAAAAAAAAAAAAAAAAAAACAAAACATCGCATATACATAGGTATACATATATATATCTATATATATACTAGATAGTCTGCAAACAAATAGTCCGAGAACAATAATAGTAGTAATAACGATGGCTGCTCGCCAAATGGCATTAATGCCGAGCGCGAGGGTAAACAATGCCAAACAACAACAACAATCAGCGTTCCTTTTCCGTGACCGTGTAAATCACGGTCGCAATGTTTTCAACTAAGGTTGTTGTCTGTGTATCTCGCAGCAACACCACTCTTTTGCTACAGGCTGATTCCTTCGGGAATCTTGGCCTCAATAAAACAAACATCAAAAAGTATTTACGAAAGCTAGAAGCTTACGATTGTGTTTATATAGGATCTGACATGAGTTGTCATTTTATATAAAGTTGTATTAAAACAAGTTCAAGAAATTTGTTATTAAGCGAGCCTTTGGCGAGATTAATAACAAATTTCTTGGACGAGATTAATAAAACTTTATGAAATGACAACGAATGTCATTCTTTTTATCACATGAGGAAACACAAAAAGAAAATAGATTTTTCTCTGTCAGAAAAAAATCCCAACATGTAATAGACTGTCTGCGTGGCATGATTTGGCTGATCCGGGTCGATACTTTACGCAGAGGCCACAATGTTGGTTTTCTCGGGGGACGTCTCATATGATATTTCAAGTTACCCCTTTTCCTCATGCAGACGCATTGAAAACTTTGTTGCAAAATGAGAAATTGCTAATCAAAAATTACACTTTCATTTGAATATTAATATATATATTATATACATTTACCGTATATTTGTCTAACTGTCGAGATCCAGTTATACTGCTGATGCACTGCCGATGCGCTACCGATGTGATACCGAAGTGTCGGTAGAAGTACGGAATCACATCGATAAGTACGGTATTACATCGTTAGTACATCGGAAGGACTACTGTTTCACATCTGTACCAGTACGGTACACATTGGGGCCACCGGCGAGCCGCCGATCTATTACGGGGCGCTACCGGTGCTCTAACGACATTAACGAAGCCATACCGGAATACTGTCGCTGTACTACCGTTAGCGATGTGATACCGTTGCGCTGCCGTACAAGTACCGATCCCCGAAAATCGCCAAATTTGTGGTACGGTATACCTCCGGCGAGCCAAATCGGCTAGTAGTGACAGGCCCTTAAAGTGGTTTGCCTGACTGTCTCACACCGGTACACCACACAACATTCTTCCCTGTTAACTGACTACTTTTCAGCAGAGACCTTTAAGCCCAATGGTGGGAGACAAATGGTACTAGTCACTAGTGTCAATTATCAGTAGCATGAAACGTTGTTGTTTGTGGGAAACGGTTAGCTGTTGAACATGCATTTACAGGTTTAACTCCGTTAAATATTTGTATTCCCTGTAAATACATGTATATTATTAGACGAAAGTGACCCGGCTGAGACCAAATGGGAAATAATCTTTTACTCCCTATGTTTTGCTGTATCTTAGTTAGAGTATATATATACTTCAAATTACCTCCCTTTAAGCACTACATATTGTTTTTTTCTTGTAATTCGTATGAATAAGGTTGACAAATATTGTAATTATATTTATTAAAATTATTATTTGATTTATTTACTACAAGAATTATTGAAATTAAGGCAAGTTAAATGTGTAAACAATTTCGTTAATTGTCTACATACCCTAATGTAAAGGTATGAATATAATATTTATAAACTAATGTTTTCTTTACAGCGTTCCTTTTCCGTGACCGTGTAAATCACGGTCGCAATGTTTTCAACTAAGGTTGTTGTCTGTGTATCTCGCAGCAACACCACTCTTTTGCTATAGGCTGATTCCTTCGGGAATCTTGGCCTCAATAAAACAAACACTAAAAGGTATTTACGAAAACTAGAAGCTTCCGATTGTGTTTATATAGGATCTGACATGAGTTGTCATTTTATAGAAAGTTTTATTAAACAAGTTCAAGAAATGTGTTATTAAGCGACCCTTTGGCGAGATTAATAACAAATTTCTTGGACGAGATTAATAAAACTTTATGAAATGACAACGAATGTAATTCTTTTTATCACATGAGGAAACACAAAAAGGAAATAGATTTTTCTCTGTCAGAAAAAAATCCCAACATGTAGTACTTAATAGACTGTCACTAATCACACAACAAGATATTTTTATGACCGATAATGGTATCTTTACCTCGTCCATCTATCATGACATTTGTGTTTACCGGATACACATTCTCAGGCATTTTGTAATCATTCGCGGATGAATAGACAAATAGTGATTCGGTCATGTTATATAACACAGGCCCTCAACAACGGAAAGAAAATCAACGAAGCTCCGTCGAGAAAGCACTTGAAATATCACAAGTGGGCCGTAACAATACGATGTAAGTTCCGGCGTTCCCGTTGTGATACCGTTGTTCTACCGTTGTCCTACCGATGTAAGAGCCAATGTACTACCGAATACCACCTATCCGCAACCGTAGTGTTACCGATGCGCCGGCGATATTATACCGAGGCGCCGCCATTGCTCTACCGATGTGCATGTGCCGATGTTCTGACGATGTCCTGACGATGTACTACCGTTCTTAGCGATGTGATACCGTAACACTGCCGTACTAATACCGATCCCCGAAAATCTCTAAATTTGTGATCCGGTATAGCTCCGGCGAGCCAAATCGGCTAGGTGCGACAGGCCCTTAACAACGGCTAGTAAATCAGCGGAGCTCCGTCGAGAAAGCACTTAAAATATCACTATTGGCCGTAGCAAAACGATGTAGTACCGGCGTTCCCGCTGTGATACCGTTGTGATACCGTTGTCCTACCGATGTACTACCGTTCTTAGCGATGGGATACCGTTACGCTGCGGAATCCGCTGTGGTCGAGTGGTTAGCGTCGGGGATTTCGAAACCGGGTGTCCCGGGTTCGATCCCCAGTCGCGGCACTACGGTCATGGTGGAGTGCCCTTGGGCAAGGCACATTTTCTAGCCTAGTACTGGTTTGTTTACCCAGGGATCATGAATAATTAAAATTAATTGCGGGCTAAATGACCTTAGCTGTCGATGCGCCATAAAACAATATACATTCATTCATTCATTCCGTTACGCTGCCGTACTAGTACCGATCCCCGAAAATCGCCAACTTTGTGGTCCGGTATCGGCTAGTTGTGACAGGCGCTTAAAGTGATCTGCCTGACTGTCTCTCACCTGTACACCACTCAACATTCTTCCCTGGTAAATGACTACTTTTCAACAGAGACCTTTAAGCTCAATGGTGGGAGACAAATGGTACTAGTCACTAGTGTCAATTATCAGTAGCATGAAACATTGTTGTTTGTGGGAAACGGTTAGCTGTTGAACATGTTCTTACAGATTTAACTCCGTTAACTATTTGTATTCCCTGTAAATACATGTGTATTATTAGACGAAAGTGACCCGGCTGAGACCAAATGGGAAATAATCTATACTCCCTATGTTTTGCTGTATCTTAGTTAGTTGGTTTCATATTACCTCCCTTTAAGCACTACCGGGATTATGTTTCCTTGTGATTCGTATTAATAAAGTCGACAAACATTGAAATTATATTAATAAAAAAATATTATTTAATTTATTAACGACATCGAAATTAAATTTAAGGCAAAATAAAAATTGTCATTAAATTGTCTATACAACCTAATTTATAAGTATGATTATAATTTTTATAAACTGATATTTTCTTTTCATCATTCCTTTTCCGTGACCGTGTAAATCACGGTCGCAATGTTTTCAACTAAGGCTGTTGTCTGTGTATCTCGCAGCAACACCACTCTTTTGCTATAGGCTGATTCCTTCGGGAATCTTGGCCTCAATATAACAAACATCAACAAAGTTTCACTGCATGGCTGAAGCGTTTTTGTATCGACGAAAACTAGAAACTTCCAATTGTGTATAGGTCTATTTCCAACCTGGGTACATATTCCCAATTAGTAGATGCATGTGGATAGCGTCATTTTTACCTTGTATGGTTATAGTGATATACTTTCCATATATGTAGTAAATGTTGAATTGAATTGTTCACACAAGTCCATGTTTAGACAAGGTTGACTGAGCTGAGGTCAAAAGTGAAAATATTAATTATAACATATCGAGGGCTTGGCGTGAACTAAAAACCTATTTTGAAATCCCTGGTTTAGGGGCAATTTTGACCCCTTTGTAAACAATGCAAATTTAGGTGCCATTGCTCAGAACGAGCAATGACACCTAAATTCCCATTGTTTACAAAGACAAATTATTTAAGGCTTATATATATATATATATAACGACCTTATGGCGAGGTGATTAACCTTGGTAAAAAAAAAGCCAATTTTAGCTACAATCGTTTCACGCCAAGCCCTCGATATGTGATTGCACTTAATCTTGTACATGTGATACAGGTTTTATCTGTCGCTCATTGATCTCTGTCTATTCCTCGTCATCATTTGGCTATGCAATCGTTACCTATTTGGTTATATGGGATACGTTTCAATGTTGTACTATGGGGGTGATGTAATCGAAAAGGGAGCACATAACATTGTTATTGTAAAGAAAAACTCTGTAATATGTTTGAAAAAATAACCTTTATGAATGAATAAATTGTATTAATTGATTTAAGAAACATGAAGATACAAAATACGTATGTCTTCTGCCGTTATTACAACACTTTAGACACAATTATTTTGTATTAAATAACTGTTTCCCAACTTCCTAGGCTACGCTTTTGTTATAGGTTGGTTTAACGACTCGATTCATCAAAGCTCAGAAAAAAGTTCCGGAGGATGTTTTCTCCTATTTATTTCTGTTGTATTTCGAAACTTAAAACGTTCCTCCCCATTCAGTTGTTCATTCAGACCATTGTATTCTTGCTTTATGTTGACTATACATGTGATATTTTTTTTGAATTTCATAAATGCTCAATTTTGATAATAAATATCTTTTAACTTGTTAAAATTACTTTGTAGTTTTTGTTTATATACTCCTGTTTTTGTTATCATACTTTTGCTAAACTGGAAGGAGAATAGACTTCCCTCTCTCCTTCCAAACCTTGTGTCACACTTAACTTATAACTTAGGGAATACAACCTAAGGTTAATATTTCAGCACCTATGTTTTTTGTTCATCTAATTGAAGTAGTTAGAGTAGATTTAATTCCGTGTTTTGGTAAAAAATAAGAAACTTCAGCTTGTATGACCCATTATAGTTGTGGTCAATGTTAAGCAAACGGTAAACCAAATGGTTTGAGGACTTAACTTGTCCTTTCACGACTAAACTTCACATGCTGAATATCACGTAGATCGTAGCATATAAAACGTCTAATCCCTACGTCAAAATTGACCCTTTCTGCTCTTGATAACCTATTATTATAGACTATGGTAGCCAGGTGAGCAATATCGGAACAGCTTGGCCTTCTTATTTAAAATAAAGGGACATTTGGCATTCTTGTTCAAAATATTTACATCCTGTCTATTTAAATGTACTGAACTGCGTCTGCTTCCCTTAACCCTTTTTCCTCATACGACAATTCTGCAGCAGACGACTTTGAACGTATTTTGTCAAAACATAGAAAAAATTCAATAATTGAATGGATAACCTATGACAAAAAGTGGAAAACATTGTGGCAAAAGGAGAAATTGCACGTTTTGTGCAATTTCTTCTTTTGTCACTATGTTTTCAAAAAGCCGTCTTCTGCAGATGCGTCAGAAAGCGTCTATACGAGGGAAAGGGTTAAGTCATGCTTCAAAATCATGCGCGGCGTCTGCATACAGGGACATAGATAAGAGGGATAGTTAACTCCACCTGTACACCTGTAATCTGGTTAAAATACCACACATAGAAATAAAATTGTCAAAATGGTCACATTTTGTAGCAAATAAAACTTTGAAGTCACATTTGGGACATAAACAAAACATACATATTCTGAAAGCTTAAAATTTCAACTAAAGTTTGAGATACAAGAAAAAACTGGAATTTCTTTATGTTTTGAACAATGACTGGTTTAAAAGACACAGATATTGGGATTTCTGAATTATATTAATTTTTTCCAAAAATTAATAGACTGATATTTTTCATAAGGATAAAATATTAGCAAAATCTGTAGTATATTAAAATATGCAATAGAAGAATGTTTAAACTTCCAGAAAATATCTTTTATATTCATATCTTGAATAGTTTTTGAGTTTCACTTGCTACAAATGTTGGCACGGGTGATATTTTAGTATACAATTTAGTTACTTATCCCTCTTATCTACGTCCCTGACGCATAGCATCAAAATTCGTCTTGTTACCTAATTTTAATACGTTGACGTTGGTGGTCCTGACAGCTTATAGAGTTTGTAAGAACAAAGAAGTTCGGAATTCAAGGATAACATTTTATGGGTTCGAATTGCATGCTAGGCGACGATTTTGTTCTGTTCTTTTTCTTTTCTTATTATTTATAATTTCATTTAGTCAATCATAAGATTCCTTTATCCGTTTTGAAACGGGACTACTATCCTGAGTGATTCAAGTATACGCGCGTGCAGGGGCGTAGCTCCCTTTAGGCACTGCAAGCACGTGCCTACACAGTTGTTCTAAAAATGCCCCCCAAATGCAGCTGCGGCGATACACATCTGCGTAATGTATCGACCAGATCAGCCTGCGCTGTCCGCGCAGACTGATCCGGCCGACACATTCCGTCTACGGAGGGATAGATAGTGTAGTGATTCCTGAAACAGAAAATCCACAGGAGGAGAAAAGTGTATATCCGGGTACACCTGTGTGGCATGCTTAGGCTGATCTGGGTCGATACTTTACGCAATGTTGATTTTCTCACGAGACGGCCTACACATTAATTATTGCCAAGCTACGCCCCTGGCGGTATATCTAGACTACGTCTGCAATAAGCGTGTTATACGAGGGTAAAATCATGTAGGGTAAAATCATGAAGGGTATTTCTAAATTCTCTCATTATTTATTCAATGGTAAATTGGTTTTATATTCCATATATACGATCGATGGAAAGTTCTATGGCATGTTAGTTTCAGTGTTTATTATGGCGCTTTCGTGACGCGATTATGTATAGTGACGTATATGGTGGCGTAATATACGTGACGTCACCTCGTATCATTTGGGGAGCTGATAACATCCACATGAGGATTAATTCTCATTTGGAAACTATAAATATTTGTATAAATGTTCGTAGTATATGCCGAGGGCTTGGTGTGAAACGGTTGTAACTAAAAACCTATTTTGAAAACCCTGGTTTAGGGGCAATTTTGACCCCTTTGTAAACAATGCAAATTTAGGTGCTATTACTCAGAACGAGCAATGACACCTACATTTCCATTGTTTACCAAGTAAAATGATTTGACGCATTTAAAGACTTTATGGCAAAGAAAATACCAATTTTAGTTACAATCGTTTCACGCCAAGCCCTCGATGTAATCTATTAGTATAAGAAACGTTTACCTAGGTCACACAGTCCACACCACTTTTTACACACTTGCTTGGCGTGGTGTATGTCGTCGCACACGTGGAACAGAGAGCTGATGGACTTGCAGTTGATGGATGGGTCATCTTCACAAGTCGAGTTGCCAGCTGAAATCGAAATCCCCATCCTATCAAATGACGGTCAACTTAAAACACTCTTAATTATAGTTGATTTTTGTCGGTTGCTTCTTTGATGCCATTTCGAATAGATATAGCGAATAGCGAAAGGCCTGATCAGACCGCAGGTCGATTTTGACTTGACGTAGCCCAAATTTGCATATATTTTTAATAAAAGTTGTATCTATATACAGTGGAACCTGTGTATAAAGACCAACTCTGCGAACACAACAATATGGTCTTTGTTTACAGGTGGTCTTTAATTTGCAGAGAATGTGTAAATGTGAAACTAAAAAAAAATACGATTGCTATAGGCAGTGTTTCCTTATTACAAGGTGGTATTTAGCACATGTTTGACTGTGGTATCTATAGACAGGGACTCACTATTCAAGGTGGTATTTAGCACATGTTTGACTGTGGTATCTATAGATAGGGACTCGCTATTCCAAGGTGGTATATAGCACATGTTTGACTGTGGTATCTATAGAGAGGGACACGCTATTCCAAGGTGGTATTTAGCAGATGTTTGACTAGTATCTATAGACAGGGACTCACTATTCCAAGGTGGCCTTTAGCACATGTTTGACTGTGGTCTAGCGGGACTGCTATAGACAGGGTCGGATCAGGTGTTAGCACATGTTTGACTGTGGTATCTATAGACAGGGACTCGCTATTCCAAGGCGGTATTTAGCACATGTTTGACTGTGGTATCTATAGACAGGGACTCACTATTCAAGGCGGTATTTAGCACATGTTTGACTGGGGTATCTATAGAGAGGGAAACGCTATTCCAAGGTGGTCTTTAGCACATGTTGACTGTGGTATCTATAGACAGGGACTCACTATTCCAAGAGTGGTCTTTAGCACATGTTTGACTGTGAGTATCTATAGACAGGAGACTCGCTACTACAAGGTGGGTATTTAGCACATGTTTGACTGTGGTATCTATAGACAGGGACTCACTATTCCAAGGTGGTATTTAGCACATGTTTGACTGAGGTGACTCTATAGAGAGTGGACTCGCTTTACAAGGTGGTTAGCATGTTGACTGGGTATCTATAGACAGGGACACGCTTTTCCAAGGTGGTATATAGCACATGTTTGACTGGTGGTATCTATAGATAGGGACTCGCTATTCCAAGGTGGTATTTAGCACATGTTTGACTGGGGTATGTATGATAGTGATTGGTTTACTGCGGTATCTTAGAGGATGCTATTACAAGGTGTATTTAGCACATGTTGACTGGGGTATCTATAGAGAGGAACACGCTATTCCAAGGTGGTATTTAGCACATGTGTGACTGGGGTCTATAGATAGGGACTCGCTATTACAAGGTGGTATTTAGCACATGTTTGACTGTGGTATCTATAGAGAGGGACACGCTATTCCAAGGTGGTATTTAGCACATGCTTGACTGGGGATATCTATAGAGAGGAACCGCTATTCCAAGGTGTGGTATATAGCACGTTGACTGGGGTATCTATAGACAGGGGACTCGCTATTACAAGGTGGTATTAGCACATGTTTGACTGGGGTATCTATAGAGAGGGACACGCTATTACAAGGTGGTATATAGCACATGTTTGAACTGGGGTATCTATAGAGAGGGACTCGCTATTCCAAGGTGGTATTTAGCACATTTGACTTTGGTATCTAAAGACAGGGACTCACTATTCCATGGTGGCATTTAGCACATGTTTGACTTTGGTATCTATAGACAGGGACTCGCTATTACAAGGTGGTATATAGCACACGTTTGACTGTGGTATCTATAGATAGGGACTCGCTATTCCAAGGTGGTATTTAGCACATGTTTGACTGGGGTATCTGTAGACAGAGACTCACTATTACAAGGTGGTATTTAGCACATGTTTGACTGTGGTATCTATAGACAGGGACTCACTATTACAAGGTGGTATTTAGCACATGTTTGACTGGGGTATCTAAAGACAGGGACTCACTATTCCAAGGTGGTATTTAGTACATGTTTGACTGTGGTATCTATAGACAGGGACTCACTATTCCATGGTGGCATTTAGCACATGTTTGACTTTGGTATCTATAGACAGGGACTCACTATTACAAGGTGGTATTTAGCACATGTTTGACTGGGGTATCTAAAGACAGGGACTCACTATTCCAAGGTGGTATTTAGTACATGTTTGACTTTGGTATCTAAAGATAGGGACACGCTATTCCAAGGTGGTATATAGCACATGTTTGACTGTGGTATCTATAGACAGGGACTCGCTATTCCAAGGTGGTATTTAGCAGATGTTTGACTAGTATCTATAGACAGGGGACTCGCTATTACAAGGTGGTATTTAGCACATGTTTGACTTTGGTATCTATAGACAGGGACTCGCTATTCCAAGGTGGTATTTAGCACATGTTTGACTGGGGTATCTATAGACAGGGACTCGCTATTCCAAGGTGGTATTTAGCAGATGTTTGACTAGTATCTATAGACAGGGACTCGCTATTACAAGGTGGTATTTAGCAGATGTTTGACTAGTATCTATAGACAGGGACTCGCTATTCCAAGGTGGTATTTAGCAGATGTTTGACTAGTATCTATAGACAGGGACTCGCTATTACAAGGTGGTATTTAGCACATGTTTGACTTCGGTATCTATAGACAGGGATTCGCTATTCCAAGGTGGTATTTAGCACATGTTTGACTGGGGTATCTATAAACAGGGACTCTCTATTCCAAGGTGGTATTTAGCACATGTTTGATTGTGGTATCTATAGACAGGGAATCGCTATTACAAGGTGGTATTTAGCACATGTTTGACTGTGGTATCTATAGACAGGGAATCGCTATTCCAAGGTGGTATTTAGCACATGTTTGACTGTGGTATCTAAAGACAGGGAATCGCTACTACAAGGTGGTATTTAGCACATGTTTGACTGTGGTATCTATAGACAGGGACACGCTATTCCAAGGTGGTATTTAGCACATGTTTGACTGTGGTATCTATAGACAGGGACTCACTATTACAAGGTGGTATTTAGCACATGTTTGACTGGGGTATCTAAAGACAGGGACTCACTATTCCAAGGTGGTATTTAGTACATGTTTGACTGTGGTATCTATAGACAGGGACTCACTATTCCATGGTGGCATTTAGCACATGTTTGACTTTGGTATCTATAGACAGGGACTCACTATTACAAGGTGGTATTTAGCACATGTTTGACTGGGGTATCTAAAGACAGGGACTCACTATTCCAAGGTGGTATTTAGTACATGTTTGACTTTGGTATCTAAAGATAGGGACACGCTATTCCAAGGTGGTATATAGCACATGTTTGACTGTGGTATCTATAGACAGGGACTCGCTATTCCAAGGTGGTATTTAGCAGATGTTTGACTAGTATCTATAGACAGGGACTCGCTATTACAAGGTGGTATTTAGCACATGTTTGACTTTGGTATCTATAGACAGGGACTCGCTATTCCAAGGTGGTATTTAGCACATGTTTGACTGGGGTATCTATAGACAGGGACTCGCTATTCCAAGGTGGTATTTAGCAGATGTTTGACTAGTATCTATAGACAGGGACTCGCTATTACAAGGTGGTATTTAGCAGATGTTTGACTAGTATCTATAGACAGGGACTCGCTATTCCAAGGTGGTATTTAGCAGATGTTTGACTAGTATCTATAGACAGGGACTCGCTATTACAAGGTGGTATTTAGCACATGTTTGACTTCGGTATCTATAGACAGGGATTCGCTATTCCAAGGTGGTATTTAGCACATGTTTGACTGGGGTATCTATAAACAGGGACTCTCTATTCCAAGGTGGTATTTAGCACATGTTCGATTGTGGTATCTATAGACAGGGAATCGCTATTACAAGGTGGTATTTAGCACATGTTTGACTGTGGTATCTATAGACAGGGAATCGCTATTCCAAGGTGGTATTTAGCACATGTTTGACTGTGGTATCTAAAGACAGGGAATCGCTACTACAAGGTGGTATTTAGCACATGTTTGACTGTGGTATCTATAGACAGGGACACGCTATTCCAAGGTGGTATTTAGCACATGTTTGACTGTGGTATCTATAGACAGGGACTCACTATTCCAAGGTGGTATATAGCACATGTTTGACTGTGGTATCTATAGACAGGGACTCACTATTCCAAGGTGGTATTTAGCACATGTTTGACTGTGGTATCTATAGACAGGGACTCACTATTCCAAGGTGGTATTTAGCACATGTTTGATTGTGGTATCTATAGACAGGGAATCGCTATTACAAGGTGATATTTAGCACATGTTTGACTGTGGTATCTATAGACAGGGAATCGCTATTCCAAGGTGGTATTTAGCACATGTTTGACTGTGGTATCTAAAGACAGGGAATCGCTACTACAAGGTGGTATTTAGCACATGTTTGACTGTGGTATCTATAGACAGGGACACGCTATTCCAAGGTGGTATTTAGCACATGTTTGACTGTGGTATCTATAGACAGGGACTCACTATTCCAAGGTGGTATATAGCACATGTTTGACTGTGGTATCTATAGACAGGGACTCACTATTCCAAGGTGGTATTTAGCACATGTTTGACTGTGGTATCTATAGACAGGGACTCACTATTCCAAGGTGGTATTTAGCACATGTTTGACTGTGGTATCTATAGACAGGGACTCACTATTCCATGGTGGCATTTAGCACATGTTTGACTGTGGTATCTATAGACAGGGACTCGCTATTACAAGGTGGTATTTAGCACATGTTTGACTGTGGTATCTATAGACAGGGACTCGCTATTCCAAGGTGGTATTTAGCACATGTTTGACTGTGGTATCTATAGACAGGGACTCACTATTCCATGGTGGCATTTAGCACATGTTTGACTGGGGTATCTTTAGACAGGGACTCACTATTCCAAGGTGGTATTTAGCACATGTTTGACTGGGTTATCTTTAGACAGGGACTCACTATTCCAAGGCGGTATTTAGCACATGTTTGACTGGGGTATCTATAGACAGGGACACGCTATTCTAAGGCGGTATTTAGCACATGTTTGACTGGGGTATCTATAGACAGGGACTCGCTATTCCAAGGTGGTATTTAGCACATGTTTGACTGGGGTATCTATAGACAGGGACTCACTATTCCAAGGCGGTATTTAGCACATGTTTGACTGTGGTATCTGTAGACAGGGACTCGCTATTCCAAGGTGGTATTTAGCACATGTTTGACTGGGGTATCTGTAGACCGGGACTCGCTACTACAAGGTGGTCTTTAGCACATGTTTGACTGTGGTATCTATAGACAGGGACTCACTATTCCAAGGTGGTATTTAGCACATGTTTGACTGGGGTATCTATAGAGAGGGACTCGCTATTACAAGGTGGTCTTTAGCACATGTTTGACTGGGGTATCTATAGACAGGGACACGCTATTCCAAGGTGGTATATAGCACATGTTTGACTGTGGTATCTATAGACAGGGACTCACTATTCCAATGTGGTATTTAGCACATGTTTGACTGTGGTATCTATAGACAGGGACTCACTATTCCAAGGTGGTATTTAGCACATGTTTGACTGTGGTATCTATAGATAGGGACACGCTATTCCAAGGTGGTATATAGCACATGTTTGACTGTGGTATCTATAGACAGGGACTCGCTATTCCAAGGTGGTATATAGCACATGTTTGACTGTGGTATCTATAGACAGGGACTCACTATTCCAAGGTGGTATTTAGCACATGTTTGACTGGGGTATCTATAGAGAGGGACTCGCTATTACAAGGTGGTCTTTAGCACATGTTTGACTGGGGTATCTATAGACAGGGACACGCTATTCCAAGGTGGTATATAGCACATGTTTGACTGTGGTATCTATAGACAGGGACTCGCTATTCCAAGGTGGTATTTAGCACATGTTTGACTGGGGTATCTGTAGACAGAGACTCGCTACTACAAGGTGGTATTTAGCACATGTTTGATTGTACAAACATAACTAACAGGTTGTTTGTAGCTATTGTTCTGATTATTTTAAAACTCACGTGTTTGTTGTATGGGTGACACGTGGGAACACAACACTTTATTACAGGCTGGCTGGGCACAGCACTGATGGCACTCCGTGTTCGAATCTCTCCGCCCAACGGTCCCTGCATTTGCGGATAAACATTCCTGTAACATATATGTGCTATTATGTGTTAACTTCTCGGAAAAGACTTACTGATATTACACACAACCTTATATTATGTTAAATGTTTATATGTGTATTGGCTATAAGTATGTAATATTTAAATGCTAAATAAAGATATGTTATGTTATGTTATGTAATGTTATTACTTATTATACTGCAATCATGGCCTACCATCGGGTCTTCTCTCAAAGCATCTCTCAATTTACAAAGTACGCTTTCAACATTATTTCAGTTATATATCACGGCGACAGTTCACTTATTCATGATCCCTGGGTAAACAAACCAGTACTAGGCTAGAAAACGTGCCTTGCCAAAGGGCACTCCACCATGACTGTCGTGCCGCGACTGATGATCGAACCCGGGACACCCGCTTTCAAATCCCCGACGCTAACCACTCGACCACGGCGGATTCCTTCTTACTACTAAGATTACTGTCACGTGAAATAATTTTCGAATTTTGCATGATTATGTATTATACTAGGACTATTTTCAGCAAAGGTTTAGTTTAACCGAACGCGAAATTGTAAAGGTCAAATCTTGTACCAATCGGATAAACTCATTTATTTTTTGAGAAAAAATAATTCGTTAAAAATGATCGTAATGGTAATTTGGGGAATCCCGCACGTGTTACTATAAATAGCCCCTCTATACGTACATATAGTGTAATATTAATCATAGTAGACAATATAGAGAGACTTTTTGAGTATTTTAACGAGGTATTGTGTGTTTTTCCGCATTTTTTGCTGTAATAGAAATTCGGACGCCTGCGATTAAATGTAGACGGACAGTGACGGTTCTGGTCAGACTGTGTGGATACACAGGCTAGTCGGAGTCGTCAGTGTACGCAGATGCATTAAAACCCCAAATCGAAACGCGTGGCTGTTATAGTTTAGTCAATAAAATCTAAACTCATTACGCGTTGTTCATAATTGAGCCATCCCGCGAGAAAACCAACATTGTGGACTCTGCGTAAAGTATCGTCCCGGATCAGCTTAAGCATGCCTCGCAGGCTTACCCGGATAGACACTTTTGGTTTCCTGTGGATTTTCTGTTTCAGAAATCATAACTTTATACCTTTATCACCCTGCGACGGAATGTGTCGGCCCTGGTCAGTCTGCGCGAACTGCGCAGGATGATCTTGGCCGATGCATTACGCAGAGGCCATGCTGTTGGTGTTCTCGCGGGGACGGCTCTTATATTTTAGTCAATGCATGACCTGGTTCCTACTTACAGTTTCTTCCTTGCAGTCGTAAGTAAATGTTAGGTTACCAGCTGTCCCGGATACTCCAGTGTAACATCTCTGAAATATACCGGTTTTTGTTTTGTTTTGTTCATGCAAGTAAGTTATGCTTTATTGTATAGCAGACACAAATGGACAACATTGTGGCGAAAGAAGAAATTCTTCACCATAGTTTAAATAATTCAATCAGTGAACGATCTCGCAGTTGTTAAACAGACCTTATAGAGCGGTTAATATACAAACAATACAAATACGTTTTTTGTTCATGCAAATAAGTTATGCTTTATTGTGTAGCAGACACAAATTGAAAACATTGTGGCGAAAGAAGAAATTCTTCACCATGAGTTTATATAATTCAATCAGTGAACGAACCCGCAGTTATTATTAAGCAAGCAGACCTTATAGAGCGGTTAATATACAAACAATACAAATACGTTTTTGTGTATTTAGAATGCATGATAGAGAACAAGATTTTTTTCCAATGCAAGTAAGTTATGCTTTAATGCAGCAGACAAACATTGACAAAACATTATGGCGAAAAGGGGAAATTCCTCACCATGATCTTATATAATTCAATCAGTGAACGATGTTATTTAGCAAGCAGACTATATATAGCTGTTAATACACGTGTGTTTGTGTATTAAATATGCAAGATAGAGAACAAGAAAAAATAAAGACGGAAAAGAGAGATTTAGACTTATGAATGGTTTTCGAATTATCCTCTGTATACAGCAAATTGAATATGTATCACTATCATCTAACCCAATCATATTGAAATCAGACCAAAATACTTCGCTGTTCGTATATTGGATCTGACAACACCGCATAAAATGTCGTCTCGAATTGACCTTTTACACTTTAATGCTGTAAACAATTGGAACACTCGGCAATCACCGCTTCTCTGTCTCGTTTATGAATATGGGTTATTTCTCCTGCCGATACCTGAACTGGCCGCCGTGGTTTAAATGAAAATGTGTTTAAAATGGCGTTAAACGCCAATACATCAATCAATTAATCAATCAATTAATCAATCAATTAATCAGCATTGAAAGGTTACAAAAGTAGTATAACTCTACCTGTGTTTCAGTCTTGCACACATCTACACGATGGCATTCATCAGCTGTTGATACACCCGCACATATAAAACAGTCTAACGGGGAACCATCTGGGGGAAGAAATAACGTGTTTTAGACAATAAGAATGGCAAAGAATCTAAAACCAACATTGTGGACTCTGCGTAAAGCATCGACCCGGACCAGCCTAAGCATGCCGCGCAGGCTAATCCGGACAGACACTTTTCGCCTCCTATGGGTTTTCTGTCTCGGGAATCATTACTCTATATACGTCTATCTCCCTGAGACGGAATGTGTCGGCCCGGATCAGTCTGCGCGGACTGCGCAGGCTGATCTGGTCGATACATTACGCAGAGGCCATAATGTTGGATTTTCTCGCGGGACGGCTCATTTTTGCGATCGATGCATCGGTCACGGTCCGGTAGTCTGGTAATCTACCAAGGATACGCCGTGATATAACTGAAATGCTGTTGGAAGCGGCGTAACACACCATTCACACCAACAATCGGGGAAAACGGTTTTAAATGTAACGTTTTGAGTTTAACTAATTTTAATTCGTGTTCTCAAACACTCAGCAACAACTATTACGTCATAGATAAAAGAGCGAGATAACAAGTTTGATCAGGCTGACATTTTCCGATATTTCATCGCTTGGAATGGAAATCAATGGAAATTGGAATGGAAATCAACATTGTTAATCAGTGCATAACAGACCAATGGAAGCACAATTTAGACATTATTTTGAAGGTGGGCAATGCTCGACAGTTGTTCGTCGATGATTGGGTGCGTGTCTTCTTGGACTCCACATCATCTAAGGGAGAGGACCATTATTAATCAGTGCATAAGACCAATGGGAACATAATTTAGACATTATTTTGCTTCTAGTACCGATTGTGGTCTCCCAGGTAGTTTAATATCAAGGTTTAACCCTTTCCCACATATAAACGCTTTCTGTCGCCTCTGCTGCAGACGACTTTTGTAAAACGTTGTGGCAAAAGGAGAAATGGCTCAGGTTGAGCAATTTCTCCGTTTGCCACAAAGTTTTCAACTGTATTTAATAATTAAATCCTTTATATGTGGCTATTGTTAACGTTTTTGCCAATATGTTTTAGAAGTTGTCTGCTTCAGATTTATTGTATGTGGGAAAGGGGGGTTAAACAACTATGGTAGATAAAAATGAAGCAAAGCACGTGTAAATTGCGGGTAGTCCCCCGGTTAAACTATGTAATACTTGAAAGCATGACATGTATTCTAATCTGTCATAAAGAGTTAACTATTGCATAGACACCAGACTATACCTTGATTATTATTTATTAGCACCTTTTATGTAATTGAAAACAGCAATTTACAACATGTACATAGAGATAAATAAAAGCGCATACATATATAATGTTCTTGAGTTGATGAAATCTAGTTTACTTACATACAGAAGCGTACTGAGCTATGAGAAGCACGCCAAGTAATAGCACCAAGGAACGTGCTGAAATGAAACAATACTACACATGAATGCAATTTACAATTGCATGAGTCGTATTCAGATTTTGGAGCACTCGGAATCAACTAATTAAATTACAGCTATTGCTAGCACTCGGACAGGTGACAGTCGAATCAACTAATCAAATTACAGCTATTGCTAGCACTCGGACATGTGACAGTCGAAACAACTAATCAAATTACAGCTATTGCTAGCACTCGGACAGGTGACAGTCGAATCAACTAATCAAATTACAGCTATTGCTAGCACTCGGACATGTGACAGTCGAAACAACTAATTAAATTACAGCTATTGCTAGCACTCGGACATGTGACAGTCGAATCAACTAATCAAATTACAGCTATTGCTAGCACTCGGACATGTGACAGTCGAAACAACTAATTAAATTACAGCTATCGCTAGCACTCGGACATGTGACAGCCGGAACAACGAATTAAATAACAGCTATTGCTAGCACTCGGATATGTGACAGTCGAATCAACAAATTAAATTGCAGCTATTGCTAACACTCGGATATGTGACAGTCGAATCAACTAATTAAATTGCAGCTATTGTTAGCACTGGAATATGTGACAGCCGAATCAACTAATTAAATTGCAGCTATTGCTATTACTCGGACATGTGACAGCCGAATCAACTAATTAAATTACAGCTATTGCTAGCACTCGGACAGGTGACAGTCGAATCAACTAATTAAATTACAGCTATCGCTAGCACTCGGATATGTGACAGTCGAAACAACTAATTAAATTAAAGCTATTGATAGCACTCGGATATGTGACAGTCGAATCAACTGATTAAATTACAGCTATCGCTAGCACTCGGATATGTGACAGTCGAATCAACTAATCAAATTACAGCTATCGCTAGCACTCGGACATGTGACAGTCGAAACAACTAATTAAATTACAGCTATCGCTAGCACTCGGACATGTGACAGTCGAAACAACTAATTAAATTACAGCTATGGGAAAACCAGGAAATGCATGAGTAGGTGAACTGGCCGCCGTGATATAACTGAGAAATTGTTAAAAAAGGCGTTAAGCCCCAATCAATCAATCAATCAATCAATATTTTTACCCCGACTATCAACATAGAGGTAATAGAAATTAGGGATATTTGTTTTAAAACCCCAACAACAACAACAACACCACCAACAACAACAACAACGACGACGAACACACTTTAATTTGGTTTCCTTATTTTTATGAATCGCTATTTAATAAATTTAGTATTTATAAATCACATTATGTGGCTGTATAATATTTCCTATCAACGTCATGTATGTTGCCGTTAAACGACCAGTCTAATTTAAACCAGATCTATACTCGCACCTTCGTATATATAGTCAGATACAATATATCTAAATAGAAGTTTTTTTTGGTCTGATTTTAATGAGATTGATAAACGATGTACCGTAATTAATTAGATGAAGGCGTAAATGCCGACGTCTATATGTATACAGACAGCAATAACAATATATATAAAGCACGTTTTAGGTTTTTTCCATTTTAATTAGAACACTCCCCAAGGGCTCGACAATTCCGGTTCGAGTGCAGTCGTTAGATATCGGAATTTATTGCTTCTTACCGGAAATGACCGAAAAGTCCACGAACAATACAAATCACCAACGCTTTCGGACGGAAATCAGAGTCTTTGTATTGTCAATAATAAATACCGATCTCGATTTTATAACACTTATGCTACTATATTCGACTTTAAAACAACAATAGCAGCTCAACACTTTCTAATAAAATAGACCATGATGATCAGCCAACACATTCGTGCAAAGAGTTTTTCACATGAACTGTCACTGTATAGAAAAAGGCATTTTTTGTGGCGATTGGTTTGACAATCGCCACAATACTAACAGAAACAACAACAATCTCCACAAAACTAACAGAAACAACAACAATCGCCACAATACTAACAGAAACAACAACAATCCCCACAATACTAACAGAAACAACAACAATCTCCACAATACTAACAGAAACAACAACAATCGCCACAATACTAACAGATACAACAACAATCCCCACAATACTAACAGAAACAACAACAATCTCCACAATACTAACAGAAACAACAACAATCTCCACAATACTAACAGAAACAACAACAATCGCCACAATACTAACAGAAACAACAACAATCCCCACGATACTAACAGAAACAACAACAATCCCCACGATACTAACAGAAACAGCAACAATCCCCACAATACTAACAGAAACAACAACAATCGCCACAATACTAACAGAAACAACAACAATCCCCACAATACTAACAGAAACAACAACAATCCCCACAATACTAACAGAAACAACAACAATCGCCACAATACAATGAAATTAATGCTGAAAGTGTAGCCGAATTGAGTTGGAGATCGAGCATTATCGTATATGCCTATATATATATATTGAAAATCGCAAGGCCTACACCGAGATACTGCTTGTTACAATGCAGGGTTTCTACACGATCGCCACTACTGTGCCATCGGCGCTTTGATTACTGTTTAATGTAGAGTCATCCCTATTGAAAGGGCCACCCATTTCTGGCTTGTGAGACAGCTTAGCGCACGTTTACTTCCCGTATCCTGTCAGTTTAAACAGGTACCAGCCATTCGGAATGAATAACCTATGACTAAAAGTGGAAAACATTGTGGCAAAAGGAGAAATTGCTCGTTTTGAGCAATTTCCTTTTTTGTCACTATGTTTTCAAAAAGCCGTCTGCTGAAAGGCGTCAGAAAGCGTCTATATGAGGGAAAGGGTTAAAAGAAGCTGGCAGTTCACTTACCACTTTATGTAGCTAAAAACACCCTCAAACTATTTTGATATTATGTATTAACAATGTCAACATTCAAGAGGAGACTACTCGCGCACGCCTGAACGGACAGGAACACATGTGTGTTTAGTCTATATATACCTGTCCCTACCAGTTCATAAAAGACTAATGGAGCCGCCCTTTCGATAAAGTGGAGCAAGCAAAATGCTCGAGATAGAGAAATCTTTTTCCCGGTTTATTCATAAAAAATAACAAGTTGTATTGGTCCACTGCATTTTGTACGAAAATCAATTGTGTATGTGCCAATTTACATTAGTAATTTGTCATACAAAGCCAGGTACTAAACTGCACTGCACTTATTCTCATGGGCTAATCCAAATGTTACTAAATGTGTTCCACACTCAACCGGTTGCTTTTTTAAAAGACTGTCAGCACATTGGTGGAAGACGAATGAGGCTAGCCACTATGAAGTTTGTAAATCATAGGAGGAAATGCATGTCCGAACAAGGGTTCGAGCTCACGAACCCTGAATACGCACCACTCGCCGTTACCACTGAGCTACCGTGACTCAGAATTGAGTTATTTGTATGATGTTGTTTTAACGCAGTTTTCAACAATATGCCAGTCATTGATTGATCATGTTTTAACGCAGTTTTCAACAATATGCCAGTCATTGATTGATCATGTTTTAACGCAGTTTTCAACAATATGCCAGTCATTGATTGATCATGTTTTAACGCAGTTTTCAACAATATGCCAGTCATTGATTGATCATGTTTTAACGCAGTTTTCAACAATATGCCAGTCATTGATTGATCATGTTTTAACGCAGTTTTCAACAATATGCCAGTCATTGATTGATCATGTTTTAACGCAGTTTTCAACAATATGCCAGTCATTGATTGATCATGTTTTAACGCCGCTTTTAACAATATGCCAGTCATTGATTGATCATGTTTTAACGCCGTTTTCAACAATTGTTCAGTCATATAACGGCGACCAGTTCGCCTACCAATGTGTTTCCCACACAACAAGCTTTCCAAGCAGCTGGCTGCTTTTCCCATATCGACTGTTAGCCCCATAGAAGACGAATGACGCTTGACACAGTGAATTTGTCAAACGTTGGAAAGAATGTTGGCCGAGCTGTGGGGTTCGAACTCGCTACCGGGTCGAGTTATATAACATCACTTAATTAACAGTACTGGTAGCCAGCTTATCATGACAACCAGCGCAGCAGTCTTAATGAAATCCTCGGAACCCCCGGTGCCACTACTACCATTTTTAAAGTCTCGACTCAGAACTGAAAGGTCATGTAGAAATGTTTGTATGTATAACGGCGCGTGCAACGATTTTCTGTTTCAGGAATAACTACTCTATACCCCTTAGACGGAATGTGTCGGCCGGATCAGTCTGCGCGGACAGCGCGGGCTGATCTGGTCGATACATTACGCAGATGTCAATATAGACTGAAAATCCACAGGAGTCGAAATGTGTCTGTCCAGGTTATTTTCAACGATTTTCACGGCGTTTCCTGGATAAGTTACCAGTACTACTACTATATATATATCCTGACACCAGCGTGACAATCGTAATGCTATCCCCATAATCCTGAGCGTCAATTAATTGATTGATGTTTAACGCCGTGTTTAACAATTTCTCAAGTTATATCACGGCGGCCAATTCACCTATCCATGTGTTTCCTGGTTTTCTCACACCAGTACGTACTCCACGCAACAATCTTCCCAAGCAACTGGCTGCTTTTCCACATATACTTAGCCCATTGGTGGAAGACGAATGACGCATTGACTTTTATCAAACGTCGGCCGATCCGGGATTCGATCTCACAACCCCTGGATTGACAGCCCGCGTCGCTACCGACTGAGCTCGGCCCTGGGCGCCAAGGAGGGAAAGCCATTACTACCATTTTAAAGTTATTCATATTACCAGGCCAATGATCGAACCCACAACCTCCCACACCGGGGCATAAGCTCTACAACTACACCACCGAGGCAGAAACGAAAACTATATTTACCCATCCCTTTACTATACAATATGCCTTGTTTGACTAACTAACTTTAAAACAACTCGCATTATTTTTGTTATCTAGGCAAGGTCAATTTTAACCGTTTACATCGTATTTTATTTTAAACTGGTCTGCGACGAAAACATCAGAATAAAAAAAACATAACATCCTGATTTTCAATGCAGGATTGAAAGCACATTGCAAATTTGGTTCAATTCATTGGGGTTTAACTTTAACGCAGCTTTAAACATTATTTCAGTTACATGTATATATCAGAACACTTGGTCATCAAACCAGTACTAGGCCAGGAAATGTGTCATGCCAAAGGGCACTCCACCATGACCACGGTGTGTGGGGATCGAACCTGGGACGTCAAGCGAAATTATTCGTTTTGATCATTTCAAAACTGTTCTGCTTTAGTTGTCCCCTGTATTAACCCTTTCCCTCATACGACAATTCTGCAGCAGACGACTTTGAACATATTTTGTCAAATAATGGAAAATCTCTATAATTGAATGGATAACCTATTACTAAAAGTGGAAAACATTGTGACAAAAGGAGAAATTGCACGTTTTGTGCAATTTCTTCTTTTGTTACTATGTTTTCAAAAAAGCCGTCTGCTGCAGAGGCGTCAGAATGAGGGAAAGGGTTAAAGAAAAGGATAAATCACGTATACATGTATAAGGTCACGACACCGATTTTGGATTCTTATCATTTATACTTCCTTAAATCCTTTCCCCCATATAACAAATCTGCAGCAGACGCTTTTGAAAAACACCTAGGCAAAACTATTGAAATTATCTGTAAATGAAAAAAATTATTATCACAAAATAAATAAAACATTGTGACAAAGCAGGAAGTATACCGATTCAATTGACGCTTTCTAAAAACATTGTAGGAAAATTAGACATTAATCAAAACGAGCAATACCTCCTTTTCCCATGATCATTTTGACAACATATCAAAGTAATATAACTATTTGTCCATGGTTAGAAATCATTCTCAGATGAATTTGAGACCTCTAAAAAATGTCTTATAATAAGGTAGAGTGTTTACCCATATATACTTAATATTGTATTCTTTACAAACATATAAGTCAGTCTTGACGGGGATTTATATCGTAGAAACGAATGAATGTATATTGTTTTATGGCGCATCGACAGCTAAGGTCATTTAGCGCGCAATTAAATTTAATCATTCATAATCCCTGGGTAAACAAACCAGTACTAGGCTAGAAAATGTGCCTTGCCAAAGGGCACTCCACCATGACCGTAGTGCCGCGACTGGGGATCGAACCCGGGACACCCGGTTTCGAAATCCCCGACGCTAACCACTCGACCACAGCGGATTCCCATACGAACGGAGGACATACGAGCCGTCCCGGTAGAAAACCAACAGTGTGGACTCTGCGTAATGTATCGACCCGGATTAGCCTAATCCGGGCCGACACATTCCGTCTCAGGGGGGTAGATTTATAGAGCAATGCTTCCTGAAACACAAAATCCACAGGAGGCGAAAAGTGTCTGCCCGGGTTAGCCTACGCGGCATGCTTAAACTGATCCGGGTTGATAATTTACGCGGTATCCACAACATTGGATTTCTCGCGGAACGTCTCATACTGAGAAAAGTATTAATTGATTGTGGTTAAACGCCGTTTTCAGTCATATCACGGCGACCAGTTCACCTACTTGTGTGATTCCTGACTTTCTTACACCAGTACTCAACCCACTAGTTTTTCCAAAGAGCATGGCTGCTTTTCCACATACTGTTAAGAACAGCAATACATTTTGGTAACTTTTAATTTTCTGTCACTAGTTTGCCAACAAAGAATTGTACGTACCGTTTCTTGTTATGTCCTTAAGAATATAAGGAGAAAAGACCATACCCTATTTTAAAACGGTTTGAAGACGTATTTTAGTTTAAACTTATTCTTTTTTTATTTCGATTGCAAAACAAGCTTTCAGGTTATATTAATTACGCTCGATGTCTGCTTCCTGGAGACTTAAAAACAGTACTCGCGCAGAGCTCAACGTCAGAGCTCGCTGATCACGGGACCGTTGGTACGAGAGACCGACGCTCTACCTCGGCACCAGTCTTCCACTACGTATTTGACAAATCTGAAGCAGAAATTTCTCAAAGCAGTACTTCTGGTAAGTTGGAAATCAGCACACCTGTTATCATCTGACCCAAGCAAAACTTACAGTTTGCAACTTTCAAAACAAGAGGGCCATGATGGCTCTGGATCGCTCACCTGATTTTATTTTTTTTCTTCACTTTAGCCATATAAGCCCGGCCTTCTGGCGGCCATAGTTTCCGACCAATCAACTTGGCTTGAAGGAATCTAATAGAGGATCACCCTAGGAACATTTCTACAAAATTATTTGTAAATAGGCCCGACACATTCAGAGAAGATTTTTTAAGTTTTCACTATAGTCATAGAAGGCAAAATAGCTCCGCCCCCTGGTGGCCATGTTTTTTTTCACCAATCAACATGGCTTGAAGGAATCTCATAGAGGGTCATCTAAGGAACATTTCTACAAGGTTATTTGAAAATCGGCCTGACACTTTTGGAGAAGACTTTTTATAAGGCAAAATAGCCCCGCCCCTCTGGCGGCCATGTTTTTCGACCAATCAACATGGCTTGAAGGAATCTAATAGTGGGTCAGTTAAGGAACATTTCTACAAAATTATTTGAAAATCAGCCTGACACTTTTGGAGGAGAAGATTTTTTAAGTTTGCACTATAACCATATAAGGCAAAATAGCCCCGCCGCCCCCCTGGCGGCCATGTTTTTGACCAATCAACATGGCTTGAAGGAATCTGATAGAGGGTCATCCAAGGAACATTTCTACAAAATAATTTGAAAATCTGCCAACCAGTTTGGGAGAAGAAATTTGAAGTTTTTTTCATTTTGTTGCCATGGAAACCAGAATTCTGCATTGATCCAAAAAGTTTGAAGGAATTCTGGTGAGGTCATTGAGAAGATGCTTTCTGTGAAGTTTCATCCCAATTGATCCACTGGTTACTGAGGAGAAGAAGTTGACGGACGACGCACAACGGACAAAAGGCGATCACAATAACTCACCTTGAGTAAAGCTCAGTTGAGCTAATAAAAGTCAACCAATTTCAATTTCCCTGCAATATTTTATTAAATGAAATAAAGGAAACTATTATGAAGAACCAAAATAACACAAATATCTGTGTAAATTAATGAACTGAACGTTATGAATGACATAAACCCTTTCACACATCGATGGCTTGGCTTGAGACTATTGTAACTAAAATTGGTATTTGTTTACCAAGGTTAATCACCTCGGCATGACGTCTTTATAACCGTTAAATCATTTTTCTTGGTAAACAATGGAAATTTAGGTGCCATTGCTCGTTCTGAGCAAAGAACGAGCAATGGCACCTAAATTTCCATTGTTTACAAAGGGGTCAAAATTGCCCCTAAACCAGGGTTTTCAAAATATGTTTTAAGTAACAACCGTTTCACGCCAAGCCCTCGACATGTAGACGCATTTTGACACCCATCTGCAGCAGAACACTTTTAAAAACATTGTTATCATAATTAGCAATTTCTTCATTTTCCATATTGTTTTCAAATCTATTCAATACTTGTACTTTCGTTTAAAGAGATTCCCCATATTTTTCCCAAAACTGTTTTTAAAGTAACCTACTGCAGATTTGTAGTATGAGTGAAAGGGTTAAACATGATTGTGCTTTCCAAAAGTGAATACTTGGCAACTTCTAAAATACCAGTTTCAAATCTATTACAACCGATTGATTAGTTTTAACCAAGTATGAATTTTCAAACAAATCGATTCCTACTATTCTCAAGACTGATGTTCTAGTCTGTATTTGTTTAAAAATAGTTTACAACATTGTGGCAAAGGATACCAATGCTTTTGTTCCACTACATGTTCATGTATATTATACCACTTTTGAAAAAAAAAGTAGTAACATTATTGTCTGAAAATTGTTTCCGACTTCATCTAACTATATGCAATAAATCTATTCTAAACATTTATTTGTAACATAATTGAATAGCACTTCATGATGCAATAACTAATCTGTGTAAATAGAATGTATGAACTTGGATAGCACTTTTAATGTATTGATGTAAAAAACAATTTTTATACTGTATCTCAAATTAATACTTTTGCATGTAACATGACTTCTAAATTGTATATTACATAACGTATAGAGACGTACCACCATGCCATGATTGCTATTCTTTAATCAGGATCCGTCTTTACGCTTTCAAAGCCGAATTTCAAAAAGTCGACTCTTCCATGTAAAAAATTGGACCACTCCATTTTTCGTCTAACAGGACATTTGGTAAAATTTAATGTGTTCGTGTTAAATAATGCTGATTTCAGGAGAGACAGATGTTACGAGCTGTCTCACCTGAATCTGCATTGTTTGCAAAAGCTTTTAATTGCTTTTGGCAGCGAAAGAGTAAACATCTTTCTTCAATAATGCAGCTTTATCCTTTGCCACACGTAGACGAAAAATGACGCATTTGCAGCAGGGCGTCTTTTGAAAAACATAGTGGCAAAAGGAGAAATTGCTCAAATTTATCATAATGAGCAATTTCTCCTTATGAAACAATGTCTCCCAACTGATTTCAATAAATATATATGAATTTTCTAAATTTTTCCATAGACGTTCACTAAGTCGCCTGCTGCAGATTTCTTGTATATGGGAGAGGGTTAATCCTTACCGTTATATCAATATTTTGACACCTCTGAACTTAACTTTTGAAATTATTGCAAGAAAAATGAAAAATTTAACAATTCTCTACAATGTTTTCTAATCATTAAAATATTTAATATATACTTTTTTTTATTTTGGCTCCTTTTTTTCAAATTTGGCGAAAGAAAAAAATATAGCCAGGGGAGGCCCTGTATTACATCAGTGTAAGGGATACATTGGGAAGAAAAAAGTTCTTACATCAGTTCTAACAATACATTATGAAAATAATACACCTTTATGCATTAACCCTTTCCCTCATATAGACGTTTTCTGACGCCTCTGCAGCAGACGGCTTTTTGAAAACAGTGACAAAAGAAGAAATTGCTCAAAACGAGCAATTTCTCCTTTTGCCACAATGTTTTCCACTTTTTGTCATAGGTTATCCATTCAATTATGGAGATTTTCTATTTTTGACAAAATATGTTTAAAGTCGTCTGCTGCAGAATTGTCGTATGAGGGAAAGGGTTAATAGAATGGCAAATAAATTTACAGTTTTCATCTATATGTTACAATTTTGATATCACTTTAGCTTCCCTGTTTAAGCTGCGGGTTTGTCTTTTAAAAAGGTTGAGACGTTTGCGGACTCCTTTGTCATCCAATCAGCATTCAGACGGATATTCTCGAGACATTGCTTGATGGCCCGATCTGCTACTGGGGCAGGATTTTTCTCGAAGAAACCCTTGAAAAGAAAACAAGACAGAAATGAGAGATAATGAGAGAATCAAATAATTACTAAAGGCAGAGGTCCAGATAAGGAGGGGGTATTCAGCTCCTTTTCCCACAATTTCTCTCTTATTATTGAAGCAAACCCTATATTGTGGGTACTCAAAAGAATCGTCTCACTGAGACGATTCTTTTGAGTGCACACTATATAGGGTAAGAGGGTCAAATAAGGATTTCAGAACATGCAAAAACGCCCCTTATCTGGAGCTCTGACAAAAGGGATGGCTTTGTTTGGCTTTCAACAGCATGCCAGTCATATCATAGCATTTCCTGGATGATTTTAAAACCAGTGACATTGATTTATTGTTTGGTGATGTTTATGTGGCTTTCAACAATTTGTTCAGTTATATCACGATGTTTCCTGGATAAGTTACCAGTTCTTCTGGTCCATTTATCCTGACACCAGCCAGTCAGTTGGTCGTAATGCTAATCCCCACAACCCTGAGTGCCACTAACATTTGTAAGGTTTACTTAACCAGGGACGTAGATAAGAGGGATAAATAACTAAATTATATACTAAAATATCACCTGTGCCGACATTTGTAGCAAGTAAAACTCAAAACCTATTCCAGATATGAAAATAACAAAAATATTTTCTGGAAGTTTAAACATTCTTCTATTGCAGTAGATAAAAATATTTTAATATATTACAGGTTTTGATAATATGTTATCCGTATCGAAAAATGTCAGTCTATTAATTTTTGGAAAAAAATAATATATTTCAGAAATCCCAATATCCGTGTCTTTTAAAACAGTCATTGTTCAAAATACAAAGAAATTCCAGTTATTCATTGTATCTCTAACTTTAGTTGAAATGTTGAGCTATTAGAATACGTATTTTTTGTTTATGTGCCAAATGGGACTTCAAAGTTTTATTTGCTACAAAATGTGAAAATTTGGACAATTTTATTTCTATGTGTGATATTTAACCAGATAACAGGTGTACAGGTGGAGTTGCCTATCCCTCTTATCTATGTCCCTGACTTAACCAATGACAACCCCTAACTTTATCATGACTTTGATGGATCAGTGGTCAAGATCTAATTATTTGGTGTCTTACACTGCTTTCAAAAATGTTTCAGTTATATCACAGCTTTTTGTGAAAGCCCGACACTTGAGCCAAAAGAAACATTTATCACTATGTGTCAAACTGCCAAGGCACGCACCACAACAAGAAACCGCTGAAGATGGCTGAAGATGGTAAGGCCGGATTGTTGGCAATTTGACCTTGAAAATCGACAAACCAAAGTCAAAGTCAAAGTAACCATAGAAATCAATAGAACTTGTTACTGGTTACCTTCAGGCAAAGTCTCAAGTTTGTAACACTTTCCAGTGCTGAGATTTTGCCTCAACCTGAAACTTTAACCAAAATGTTGACGACAGACAGACAGACGGACGGACATCGCCAATCTATAAATGATGCTGATTCATCAAAGTCGTCTGCTGCAGATGCATCAGATGCGTATGCAGGTTTCCATTTCTCAAATTCAAACAATGTCTTCAACTTCTTCTCAAAATTATCCGTGTCTATAACGAAATATATCTTGGTAAACCTACTTCAATTTCCTTGGCTTTTTCTTCTGTTACAAACCCCTCGATGACCAACTGAAAAAAATAAAATAATAAATTATAAATACAGATTCACGGGATATTCGACGCATAAAATATGAGCATAATTACAAGTTGGCATTTCTGAACAGTCTAGGTTCAGATCAACCTGTTTTTCTGCTTTGTCTGATCAGGGGCTACACAAGTTGACCGAAGCTTCAGACAGACTTGTATAAGTCATAATTGTGTGAACAATGTAAATATTGATTAGACAATGCAGGTGCACAGTCTGATCTGTATTTATACTGTTCACAAAAGCCAACTTGTACCTTTTCTCATGCTCTTATTTCTTAACCTTTTTTCCTGGTTCAGACAACATATGATGTTTGTGCAGCAGATGATTTTTGAAAACACTGTGACAAAAGGAAAAACTGCCAATAATGAGTAATTCCTCTTCTTGCAACAAAGTGTTTAACTCTATTTACTAATCATACTCTTTGAAACCTTCACCCACATCATGAAGACGCTTTCTGATACCTCTGCAGCAGAAGACTTGAAAACATTGTGGCAAAAGGAGAAATTGATGAATAAAGCCCTTTTGATGGAGATTTTTCACGTTTTTGCAAATATGTTTCCATATTTGTTGTATGTGGGAAAGGGTTAATAGAGATTGACCATACTTTTGCATAGATCGTTCAAGGCGACTGCAGCAGTGTTGTGTTGAGAGGCAAAGTGAATCACAGTCAGACAGTTGAACTTTTTGTCGGAATGACTGGCCAATCTTAACATTTATGATCGCTCTTTAACATGACAAACTTTGCCACATTGAAAAAGAAAAACCAATTTATCCTTTAGCTCTGTCAAACAATCACTTTCATTTCAAGAGAATATACATGTTTTCTATATATGATTAAACCCTTTCCCACATACAGACACTTTCTGATGCCTTTACAGCAGACAAATTTTGAAATCATTGTCACGAAAGGAAAAATTGCTTATAATGAGTAATTTCTCCCTTTGCCACAATGTTTTCAACTTTATTCAATACTACTACTTTCATTTAACCCTTTTCCTTATACGACAATTCTGCAGCAGACGACTTTGAACATATTTTGTTAAAACATAGAAAATCTCTATAATTGAATGGATAACCTATGACTAAAAGTGGAAAACATTGTTTTGAGCAATTTCTTCTTTGTCACTATGTTTTCATAAAGCTGTCTGCTGCAGAGGCGTCAGAAAGCGTCTATATGAGGGAAAGGGTTAAAGAGATCTTCCATATTTTTGACTAGATGTTTTCAAGGTCTTCTGCAGTTTTCTGTATGTGTGCAAGGGTTAAATTCATTTGCTGCAGATATGTTGTATGTGGGAAAGGGTTTAGGTCATCTGCTGCAGATTTGCTGTATGTGGAAAATGTTTAAAATGATTTGCTGCAGATATGTTGTCTGTGGGGTGGGGTTAAAGTCATCTGCTGCAGATATTTTGTATATGGGAAAGGGTCAAAAGTCATTTGCTGCAGATATGTTGTATGTGGGCAAGGGTTTAAGTCACATGCTGCAGATACCTTGTATGTGTGAAAGGGTTTAAGTCATCTGCTGCAGATATGATGTATGTTAGAAAGGGTTCATTTCCAATTTCATTGTAATACATACCTTGATGAGTCTGGGTAGGAGGAATCCACCAGAGTAACGTTCAAACAGCACGGACCAGTTATCCTGGACATACTTCCACCCAAGGTTACGACCTTCGACAGTCCCAGTGACGCCACCTATCACAAAAACGGTGTCTTGTGATCTCACCTTGTCCTACAATAGAATCAAGCTTGGTTACAGAAAACAGCTCAAGGGTTTTTCAGACTGAATGGTTGAATAAAAGTCTTACATATACAGTGAAACCAGTTTTAAAAGACCATCCAACCGGAACAACTGTAAGTGGTCTCTTATTGAGGTTTTATTGATCGATTGATTGGGGTTTAACGCCGTTTTTAACAATTTCTCAGTCATATCACGGCGGCCAGTTCACCTACTCATATGTTTTCTGGTTTTCGCACACCAGTACTCCACACAACAATCTTCCCAAGCAACTGGCTGCTTTTCCACATAGACTTAGCCCATTGGTAGAAGACGAATGACGCATGTCGCAATGACTTTTGTCAAACGTCGGAAAGAAAGTTGGCCGAGCCGGGATTCGAACTCACAACCCCTGGATTGACAGCCCGCGTCGTTACCGACTGAGCTACCGGGACTCGACCTCTTATTGAGGTACAAATGTATGCTGTTGTTTTTTGTGTCTTATGTATATATCTACATAATGCATGTAATGGTATTTAACAGCAAAATTCGTTTCAATATAAATCATATTTATTGGCAAAAGTGTAAGTAGATAATATAAAACATGTATTATACAAACAGCAAAAACCTAAATGGCATTTCTATCCAGAGGGAAAAGTTTCATGTAAAAAAAGTTCAAATCAATTTTTCTAAAAATAAAAAGCTGAATGGGTTTGGGATTATCCACAAACATGTTACACAAGAGCACACACTCACCAATAATACTTTTCTCTAAGATTTCAGGATTTTAGAAACGGAGCCGTTCATATACATTTTCATTCCGGAATGTATTTAAAGGTTGTGTGTCATATACAAACCGTGGAGAGATAAAATGTACATAACTGTTATAAAAACACACTCAGTTCAATGAGGCTTATACAATATATACACAATAAGTATGTGTATCTAGTGCTTTTAAAAGTAATATAAATGCTGTTTATGGAAAAAAGATGATTTGGTAAGTCAGTCAGTCAACTAACATTGTCTTATTTCCATAGTTTTCTGAGACATACCTTAACTCATCTTAAGTTACACAATAAGTAAATGTTTATTGTTTGGTGTTAAACACCGCTTTCAACATGTTTTATGTTATATCACCTGGGTAAGTTACCAGTCCTACTGGTCTATTTACCCTGACATCAGCCAATCCGTCATAATGCTGGAACCCTCAGCGCCATGGAAGGCAGCCATTACTACCATTTTTTATGTGCTATGACCCGGCTAGGGATCAAACCTGTGACCACCCGCACCCGATGTGTCTACCACAACATCATCGAGGCTGTTTATTAGATGGTTTACGGTAGGTCACAAGAAAATAACATTATCTTATTTCATAATAGTGAAGATCCTGATCAGTATGTACTTATGCAGTACGATCAGGTTCTAAACTATTAGGAAATAGGAGAATTTTTTCTGTGACATACCTGAAATCATCTATGTCCCATATACAGCATAATTGTATAATGCTTTAACACTAGATAAAACACACTTATTGTGTATCTGTGCTTCAATAAACTGAGTGTGTTTTTATAACAGTTGACTGTACACTTTATAAAAAAAAAATCCAGTGTTCAGTTTATTCAATAAGCATTCATTTGACATAAATAAATCAAAGGTGACAGATTTAATAACCATACTTACAGACATGGCAAAATCTAGGACTTTTTCTTTCAGTTTCATATCCTTGATGATACCAAGCATACGGGCAATCCTTACTTTCTCCTCTTGGAGGTCTGTGTCGTCATACAACTGCAATCAATAATCAATAATTAAATTGATAATCGTTTGTTTATTCTATTTGCTATTTGTAAACCAATTTTAACAATATTTCCCCATATAAATTTGCATGACTTTATCATAATAACTTCCTTCAAGTTTTTGCCTGACATGATTATAAGAGTGCATGAAGGAATCCTTATCCACTGTCAATCATCATATCATATTACAATTATTTAACCCCTTCCCACATTCAACAAATATCCTGGTAAAAATTTGGAAACTCTCTATAAATGAAAGACCACTTGTTGAATAAAGTTGAAAACATTTTGGCAAAAGTACAAAATTGCTCATTATGAGCAATTTTTCCATCTGCAACAATGCTTTCAAACGTCGTCTGCTACATTCGTCAGAAAGCACCAGTGTGTGGTATATAAGCGCCACATGACACAAATGTGCTATAACAGTCAATTCTAAATAATTTTTGAGCATTTATCTGAAAGCAGATAATATATCTTTTATTACCATAGTGCTTTCTATTTTTTCTCAAAATTGCGCTTCAATTTGTCAATATTTCCCATAATTTTCGCTTCAGATGGAATTTGGAGGTAGTGAAATCAATCACTCATTATGTGAAAATTAATGTCAACCCACCTTGACAAATAATAGGTCATTCTCTATTGCATGTAACCATTTCAAATATAGAACAAATTCAAGGCATATTACATTGAATACATTTAAGCTTATTAAAATGGAAAATCTCTTTAACACTTTTTCTCATATAGACGCTTTCTGACGCCTCTGCTGCTCTTTTAGAAAACATACTGACAAAAGAAGAAATTGCTCAAAACGAGCAATTTCTCCCTTTGCCACAATGTTTTCCACTTTTAGTCCTATCAATTATAGAGATTTTCTATTTTTTGACAAAACATGTTCAAAGTCGTCTGCTGCAGATTTGTCATATGAGGTAAAGGGTTAAAGAATAGTTTACAAGAGCTGTTTGTCAAACATTATGCCCCTAGTGTCACATTGCCAGGAATATGTGGTAGATTGAATAAAATATGCATGACCCAAAATGGGAGCTATCAAGCTTTTTTGTGTTTAAGGAGAATGACCTTTGAACAGTTGACCTCAAAATCAATAAGGGTCATCTTCTGGGCATGCCCAACCTCTCTGCCAAGTTTGAGTACTTTAGGTCAAAGCATAATACAGTTATCAACTTGACAAGCTTTGTCTACTGACAAACAGACATGTGCTAAAAATATAATCCCTCTTCTTTGAAAGGGGGGCATAATTTTTTGAATAGATTTAAAATTATTTGTGGCAACAAGCGAAACTAGAACTGTGAGTGAACTCAAAAAAGGATACCCCCCGTTGCGCTTACAAGACATATGGACAGACAGACGGACGGATATATTTCCGACAGGGATAATCTTACTTCATGCACATCCTCAGGTTGTGTACTGCAACTGTGTAAAGTTTCATCAGAATCGGTCCAGCCGTTAAGGAGGAGTTGCTCTTACAAGACATATGGACAGACAGACAGACAGACAGACGGACAGGGTGATTCCTATATACCCCCCAAAACTTTGTTTGCGGTGGTATAATAACATTATGAGAAATTTCTACTTTTTCCACAATGTTTTACAACACTGTTTGCAGAAAACACATTTTGTCAAAATGCATCTGAATGTGTGAAAGGGTTGTCAGTCCTTCTCAGAAAACTAACAAGAGACACATGGCAACGATAAAAACAAGAGCACCGCGTACGGCACAGACGCTCGACTGATAGGGAGAAAACAGAAAAAAAAAAAAAAAAATTAACTTAACAAGGGTCATGACAATAGCTCTCGTTTTTTTCAAAAGTCGAGCTAATAACAAATTCCTCTTTACAAATAAATATTGTTATTATGATTGATACATTAATTGGGGGTTTAAATGCCATTTTCAACAATTTTTTAGTCACATCAAGTTCACATTCTCATGTATTTCTTTGTTTTCTCACACCAGTCCTCCACACAACAGACTCTTCAAGAAACTGGCTGATTTTCCACATAGAATGTTAGCCCATTGATGGAAAATGAATAACGCTTTTCACAGTGACTTTCGTCAAACTTTTGAAAGAATGTTTGTCCAGCTGTTGTTCGAATTTGTAACCCCTGGCCTGACAGCCTGCATCGCTACAGACTGAGGCAGTGAGCTATGTTATCTTTATGAGGAACATACCTTGAGCATCTTGTTGAAGATTGCTTCATCTCCATTGGATAATACTGTAGAGTAAACCTGGATTAAAATGGAAAGAACGAATTAGAATCTGGATAAACAAGAAACCGCTGAAGACGGTAAGGCCGGATTGTCGGCAATTTGACCTTGAAAATCGACAAATCAAGGTCAAGGTCAAAGTAACTATAGAAATCAATAGAACTTGTTACTGGTTACCTTCAGGCAAAGTTTCAAGTTTGTAACCCTTTCCAGTGCTGAGATTTTGCCTCAACCTGAAACTTTAACCAAAATGTTGACGGACGGACATCGCCAATCTATAGACCGGATTTGCTACAGCAATCCGGCCAAAAAATATATCTATAAATTATCATAGACACATTTCTTATAAATGTAAAATCCATTTACCCTTTGTAATAACAAAGAGAAATTTCTTATTTTGCTACAATGTTTTCAAGATTGTCTGCTGCAGGTTTGATGTTTGTTGCTTGGGGTAAAACATGAGACTACAGTCCTTACTGAGCACTTCTTAAGTAACAACTATGTGCATTGATAATGAATAAAATCTGGGTTTGAATTTCATTTTCTTTTCACATTGATAACTGGACTCCTTTTTCAATATTTATACTGCAGTATTTAAAGGAACAAATGTGAGTTCTCAGTTCATATGACCAATAAAGTAGCAGCATGATGGACAGACAGTCAGACGGACAATGGAAAATGATACCAGAGTGTCATCCAGCCAAGGTACATAACTCTCAAAACTTGCTGATGTAGAGAAATGATAAACGCTGTCCCACTTGCAGACCCATCTGCAGTAGATGAATACATTGTGGCAAAAGAAGAGATTGCTCAAAATGATCAAATTCTCCTCTTGCAACAATGTATTCAATTCTATTCAATAGTTACACTTTCATTTATAGACATTTCAAAGTTGTTTGCTGCAGATTTGTTGTATGTGGGGAATTATTAAGATGGCATCAATTATATACGATCCTGGTCTTGCGATATAATGGTGTATTAGTAACTCTCCAGTTTGGTATCATTTTTTTTAAATCTACATTGACTTAAAACTAGTCTGGCTGCACTTCTATTTTTCATCTAGGACTAAATTACATGTTGAGGGCTTGGCGTGAAACGGATGTAAATAAAATTGTTATTTTTTTTTACCAAGGTTAATCACCTCGCCATAAAGTCAATTAAAAGTGTTAAATCATTTTTCTTAGTAAACAATGGAAATTTAGGTGCCATTGCTCGTTCCGAGGCTTTTCAAAATAGGTTTTTAGTTACAACCGTTTCACGCCAAGCCCTCAATGTATGGTCCGGTGAATCTGTGAATCATAGTCCAGCAGGCAACAAAGACTCCAACTTATAAATTACTTGACCTGGCTTATCTTACTCAACTTTCAACAATTGTACAGTTAACCCTTTCACTAATATAGACGCTTTCCAACGCCTCTGCTGCAGACGGCTTTTTGAAAACATAGTGACAAAAGAAGAAATTGCGCAAAACGAGCAATTTCTCCTTTTGCCACAATGTTTTCCACCTTTAGTCATAGGTGGTTATCCATTTAATTATAGAGATCAAAAGTCGTCTGCTGCAGAATTGTCGTATGAGAAAAAGGGTTAACATATCATGTGACCAGAGAGTAAGTCATAAGAGCATCAAGGAGGGAAAGCCATTACCACCATTGTAGTCTAAGGATGACCCCGCCGGGGATCAAACTCTCGACCTCCTGCACCAGAGAAGGAGGTTCTACTACTACACCATCGAGGCCGTCTTGACGTGGCCCTAATGGATTAACTCACTGTTTGCCTGAGATCAGCTGGAATGGTTTTCTTTCCACTACAATGGTCCTCAAACCTCTTCTTGGCCTCGGCAACAACATCAGGTTCACCATAGCGACCCATCCTTGTCAAAACTAGGTCTCTAAGCATGACCATCAACATACCTGTAATAAACATGGATACAGACCTAAATTTCTCTTTTTAGTTTAACGTTTTCCCGAATACGACAAAACTGTAGCAGATGACTTTGAAAAAACATCCAGGAGGAAATATGGAAAATCCCTATGCATGAAATTTAAATTATTTAAACAGTTGAAAATATTGTTGCAAAAGGAGAAATTGCCCAATGTCACCTGCTTTAAAAACATTACAGGAAAAAACCCGATATTAGTGGAAACCATAAAATTTGTTACATCTGGAAACCAGCCTAAATCTTTTTTAATCTGCAAATCAGCAAATATGTTTCATTGTTCATTTATAAGTACAATGTTTATACATGTAAATAATATGGCTCAATGACACATATGTACATAATATATAAATAACTAGAAATATCACTGAAGGTGATGAATACCCCTTGCTAAAGCCTGACAATATACATATGTATGAGAAATTCAAGGGGCCATAACTAATTTTAAAATAATTCCAGTGCAACACGCCGACAATATGCACAACTAGGCTTGGTATCAATCATTCTTGTGAAGTAATATTGAATTCTGACCAAGGGTTGCTGAGAAATAGTGTTCACAAGAAATGTCTACAGACCAACCGACTGACAAGCGCGACTCCTATATAGCCCCCATATACTATGTATCTGGGGGTATAACAAGAGCGCCACCAAAGCTTGTCTGTTTTGAAAAGGCTAATTTGGCCAATTTTGGATAATTCAAGGGCCATAATCTCAAAGTGCCTTTGGCAATTTAGCTTGTAAACAGCCTTGGCCGAGACATAATGTCATCAAACAAGTTCACCCAGTTTGGAGAAGATCAGATGAAAATAGTTTCACTTAGAGAGCAGACAATGCTAACTTGTCCAATTTTTTTTTCAACAATTCAAGGGCCATAATCCAAAGGTGTCTTTGGCTATTTGCCTGGTTACCCAACTTTGGTCTAGACATTATGTCCACAAACATCTCCTACAAGTTTGGTGAATATCGGATGAAAACTATTTGACTTAGAAAGCGGACAACATGTGGATGCCACCCACATGCAGGTGTTCCAATAATACGGCCCGTATTAACCCTTTCCCACATATAGACGCCTCTGCAGTAGACAACTTTTCAAATCAATGTGACAAAAGAAGAAATTGCTCATAACCAGCAATTTCTCCTCTAGCCACAATGTTTTCAACTTCTTTTCAGTAATTATACCTTCGTTTATGGGGATTTTCCATGTTTTCTTTTTATCTAAATGTCGGCAGTCGGCAGATTTGATGTCTGTGTGAAAGGGTTAATATGGGTGTATAAGAAGTGAGAATTTACCTTCCCCTTCCTTGGTCTCCCATCCGAGGTTCTTGCTGATTGGTCCGAACAAAGATTTGGCAAAGTTTTTGTACGCATCATAAGCGTCCGTGTATTGAATCATATTGGCGATCTCCGAAAGGTTGAGGGACAGATCCGACCATACCGTGTAATCTTCCTCATTTATGTAACCTTCGGCAACCTTTAACACTTCTACAGCCGACATCATACCCGCTCGAGACTGAAAGAAAGTAATAAATTAAACCCTTTCCCTCATACAGACGCTTTCTGTTGCCTCTGAAACAGACGACTTTTGAAAACATTGTGTTGAAATGGAGAGATTGCTCATTTCAATAACTAGACTTTGAATTAAGGACATTTTCAAAAACAATATGCATAAGGTTTCAAAGTCGTCTGCTGCAGATTTTTTGTATGTGGGAAAGGGTTAAGAGTTTACCTGACATAAATTTGTTAGTTGTTTGCTTTAACCTTTTCCCTCATACAGATGACATTCAATGCATCTAAATATGAGAGTGTAGCTAGGGCATGGCGTGAAACGGTTGTAACTAAAAACCTGTTTTGAAAACACTGGTTATGGGGCAACTTTGACCCCTTTGTGAACAATGTAAATTTGCATTGTTTACTAAGAACAAGAAACCGCTGAAGACGGTAAGGCCAGATTGTCGACAATTTGACCTTAAAATCGACAAACCAAGGTCAAAGTAACCATAGAAATCAATAGAACTTGTTACTGGTTACCTTCAGGCAAAGTTTCAAGTTTGTAACCCTTTCCATTGCCTGAGATTTTGCCTCAACCTGAAACTTTTTACCGAAATGTTGACGGACAGACAGACAGGCGGACGGACGAACATCTCCAATCTATAGAGAATGATTTAACGCTTATAAAGACTTTATGGTGAGGTAATTAACCTTGGTAAACGAATACCAATTTTAGTTACAACCGTTTCACACCAAGCCCTCGATAGGATGACTGAATAGAGAATAGCAAAAGGAGAAGTTGCTCATAACGAGCAATTTCTCCTTTTGCCACTTCTTTTTTTAAAATCTATTCAGCAATTATTTTTTCATTTGTAGAGGTATTCCATATTTTTACATATGTGTTTTGAAAGCCTCCTGCTGCCAAATGTCTTTACAATCTTCATATGAGGGTCTGCATAAACACATGTGTGTCAAATAATTTTCAAATCGGACCAGTATTTTTTGGAGTAGAAGATTTAACACCTTTTCTCCCTTTCTTATGTCACAGCAATCAAAGTTATACAGGGAATAAAATTCTTTAAACATCTTTGAAAGAGGACCACTTAAGAAACATTCCTGTGAAATTGTTTCCAAATTGGTCCATTGATTTTGGAAGAAGTTGTTTGTAGCAAAATGTGAACAGATGGACAGACGATCAAATAGCTCACCCAACACTTTGTTTTCGGGTGTGCTAAAAAGCTTTCATGTGTTTTCTATTCATACATACCAGAGCAAAAAGATCGTTCTGTAGGTTGAGCCTATCTCTAGGTGGAAGTGATTTATCTCTGATACCAGGAATGAGATTGGCTAACATTTCCGAGCTGTACCGAACACGATAAACTCCAACAGCACCAGTGTTGATCTGTAAATGGAGTTTATATCTAAATTAACCCTTTCCCACATACAAAATAATCTGCACCAGACGACTTTGAAAACATACGGAAAATATTGTAAATGAGAGTATAATTATAATATAAAGTTGAAAATATTGTGGCAAATGGAGAAATTGCTCATTGTGAGCAATTTCTCCATTCCCCTCAATGTTTTCCAAAGTCTGATGCAGAGGCGTCAGAAAGCGTCTGTATTTAGGGTTAACACTTTCCCACGTCAGAGCTCTGCATAAAGGTCAAAACCCTGTGTTGTAGGTATTCAAAAGAATTGTCTCACCAAGACGGGTCTTTTGGGTACCCACAACATAGGGTTTGGTTGAGTAATAAGAGAGATATCGCTGGGAAAGGACTAGTTTACTCCTCCTTATCTAGTCCTCAGATACATGCAGTCATGTTTTGACGTATCTGCAGCAGATGAATTTTGAAAACATTGTGGCAAAAGAAGAATTTTTTCTTTTTGTCACATTGATTTTAAAGTCGTCTGCTTCAGATGTGTTGATGATGGTAAAGGGTTAAACAGATTATTATTGTACTATTATGGCCTGAGAAAATATTTGGGTATTATATAATAATACATATATTCAACTATCTCATGATTCAAGAAGAGTATGTCTGCAGGAACACATATTAGACACACTTTAAATAATTTGGTCAGATAGACAGACAAAGAAAACATCCCTAATTGTCTCTATTACAAAAGGGCAAGCCAAGCCCCGGAAGGTCACACGGTAGTGACGCTGGCTATCAATGCAGGGCTTGTGAGTTTGAATCCCTGCATTCTTTCTGATGTTTGAAATAAGTTAATGTGACAAACCTGCAGCAGAAGACATTGAAAGTATTGAGAAGAATTTTAGAACATCTCTATGAAAGAAAGAATGATTATTAAATAGAGTTAAATAAACATTGTGACAAAAGGAAAAGTTTGCACATCATGAGCAATTTCTCCTTTTATCGCAATGTTTCCACAAGTTCTATCACAAGTCAGTAAGGTTTAAGTGAGAGAATCTGACTATTTACCTCATTTGACACTTTGGGAGACGTCTACTTTGAGAACATCAAAGGAAAGAAGTAAAACATTTTCAGAGATGAATTTCTGATTTTTGAAATAGTTGAACATTGTTGGAAAAAAGGAGAAATTAATCATCATAAGCCACATTATCTATTTCCACATCTATTTTAAAATGTCGTCTGCTGCGGAGGCGTTTGACATTATCTGCATCCTGTTAAGCATTAACCCTTTCCTTCATATAGACGCTTGCTGATCCCTCTGCAGCAGACGGCTTTTTAAAAAAACATAGTGACAAAAGAAGAAATTGCTCAAAACGAGCAATTTCTTCTTTTGCCACAATGTTTTCCACTTTTAGTAAATGGATAACCTATGTTTTGACAAAATATGTTCCAAGTCGTCGTCTGCAGATTTGTTGTATGAGGGAAAGGGTTAAGACTGCAGTGGTCTAAATAATAGAGAGTGAACTGGTTTATACCCTTCATTATCTCCCTTGATACTCAATTACAACCTATGCTGTGGGTACCCAAAAGAATAGTCTCGCTGAGACGATTCTTTTGAGTACCCACATCATAGGACTTAGAGGTCAAATAATAATATAAACCTTTCCCACATATGGGAGCTTACTGACGCCTATGCAGCAGACAACTTTTGAAAACATTGTGACAAAAGAAGAAATTACTCAAAAACGAGCAATTTCTCCTTTTGCCACAATGCTTTCAACTCTGTTCAATAACGATGATTTCAATTATTGAAAGTGTCCACACTTTTTGCCTAGATGATTTCACAGTTGTCTGCTGCAAATTTCATACATGTACATGAATTTCTCCCTCATCAGCAGCTCAGAAGACTGACCTTGGCCCAAGTCCCAGCCGGGGTGTTTGGAATAGTGATAGACATGGTGGGTTTATCGAGTAATGCTGTTTGGACAGGTTTATCTGGATTGGTCGATGTGGACAAACTCACGGGCACTAGCCATTCTTTACTCTCGCCTACAAAATAAATATATTCAACATTACCCTTTCCCCCCTGATATATTTAATTTAAACTTTAATTTAAAGTTTTTCAAAAAATATTTTCAATTTTGTATTATACAGATCCAATTTCCAATGTTATATATGAGCCATAATATGGTGTCCGGGATTTTGTGTTACATCACAGAGTCATTATTTATTCTCCTTTATTTGAAGAACTATGTGTTTTATAGTTTAACAGCATGTCACAAACTGTTAGAAACTACTAAATCTATAAAATAATATGCTATTGATTTCTGAAAGAACTGATAAACTCCTTTAATTAATACTTTCGCCGTGTCCTTCCCGACAAAGGCATGGGAGGACTTTTTGAAAACCAAAACAAACTGTTTTTCTTTATATTTAAAGTTTGGAAACTAATATGTGTGAAATAATAATTTAACAAATTACTTGTAAATATAACTTTAAGATTTAATAGAGCGACGTAAATATGATTTTGATTTGAATATAAAATCCTAGACATTGGCGTAACGAATGTGTCCACCAAGTTACATCACGTCTAAATAGCATCAAAACTCGAAACCTGGACCGATAACCATATTTTCATTGCATTCAAATCACGTGATCACTTACATTCTTTGTTAATGTCGTAAACATGTTGTTCTGGGACAGATATCTTTTATTTGACAGGGAGTCAAAATATGTTTATCAAAATGGTGTCTTTTTTTGTTACGCCCTATTATTTTGTTATAATTAATAAATGCTTCGTCGATCACCTAGGAGGAAACTAAATTTTGGCTGTTCTATTTACGACATTAAACATCGCAACAATTTACGACAGTTAGAGACGTTTTACGACAAGAGTGTTTTAAAATGGCGGCTCGAAAATGACAGTCAGACTTCTGAAATTTTGTTACGCCGGCACCAAGCCAATTGCGATCATCAATGGTTGCTTATAATGTATCGCAATGCGTAGTAACTTCCTATTTCGTTATTTAAATTGTCAAGAGATGTTTGCGAACCTATTTAATTCACTACGAAGAACTTGTTATTATTTTTGACTGGGGAAAAAAAATCGCGAATTTTGTCTCTTTTGCCTTGTAACGTTGACTGTCCTGGAAAGCATATTCTACCTCCATAAGCACTTTGCTTACGTAATAAATACATATTTGCATGATTAGTATATTTTAATTTAACTGGAGAATTATTTATACTGAAAATGTTTATGCTATTATATGATTTGTTTATTTGTTTCTAAGGTGTCCTGTTACACTCTTATATGAAGTGCACAATTAGTGTCCAGTTACATCATTTTGTGTCCTGTTACACAACAGTTTGTGTCCTGTTACACCATTCTTTGTCTAGTTGTATACTATTAATTATTTCACTAAATAAACCATTTATTTATTGAAATAATTCCAAATAAAGATGGTGAAAATGTAAATTAGATCTAAACAAATTCAACTAGGCAAAATCTTCATAAAATTGATTTATTTCATGGTGTCCTGTGTTACTAACAATACAATTGAATAAGTGTCCAGTTACATCATTTTGTGTCCTGTTACACACCAGTTTGTGTCCTGTTACACCATTCTTTATCTAGTTGTATACTATTAATTATTTCACTAAATAAACCATTTATTTATTGAAATAATTCCAAATAAAGATGGTGAAAATGTAAATTAGATCTAAACAAATTTAACTAGGCATAATCTTCATAAAATTGATTTATTATATGGTGTCCTGTGTTACTAACAATACAATTTAAAACCCACATTTCTCTTTATTTAAAGATAAAATCTATTTTGTCATTTAGAATTTAACAGCTTTAGATATTGTTCTAAACATATATATAGCATTTAATTTGACAAAAGTCAAATATTACAAAAGAGGACACCACAGTGTTTGTGATGTAACTCAAAATCCGGACACCATATTATGGCTCAGATATGATTCTATTTTCGCACAACCTTTTAACCCTTTCCCTCATATAGACGCTTTCTGACGCCTCTGATGCAGACGGCATTTTGAAAACATAGTGACAAAAGAAGAAATTGCTCAAAACGAGCAATTTCTCCTTTTGCCACAATGTTTTCCCCTTTTAGTCATAGGTTATCCATTCAATTATGGAGATTTTCTATGTTTTGACAAAATATGTTTAAAGTCGTCTGCTGCAGAATTGTCGTATGAGGGAAAGGGGTTAAGATCCAATTTCCAATGATATATATGACGGTAAACATTTCGAGGGCTTCATACAAAACAGTTGTAACTACATCTTGTATAAGATGTTGTTACAACTGTTTTGCATGAAGCCATTGATTTCCTATCAGGTAAAAGGTTAACCCTTTCCCACATACAACAAATATGCAGCGGACAACTTTGAAAACATTTAGGCAAAGATATTAGTTAATCTTTACAAATGAAAGCATGGTAATTGAATAAAGTTGAAAATAGTGTTGCAAAAGGAGATATCGCTCATAATGATGGAAACATACGACTTTGATAAAGCTATTCAAATATATATGGATAATCTCTATAAAAGAAAGCATGACTAACGAATAGAGTTAACAAGAGGGCCATGATGGCCCTGGATCGCTCACCTTAATTATACAATGTACTGTAATGCAAAACACATCAAGACAATTATTATGAATGCAACCTCCACAGTGTTAACAATACTTTCCTTCATTTGGCCTAGTGATCTATATTTTTTACCTGATATGACCCATATTCCAACATGGACTAGATATCATCAAGACAACATTCTGACTAAGTTTCAACTTGCTCAAAGTAAAAATGCGGCCTCCGGAGTTTGAACAATATTTTCCTTTATTGACCTAGTTTCTGATCCAATATGACCCATATTTGAACTTGACCTAGATATAATTCAGACAAACATTCTGACAAAATTTCAAGCTGCTGAAGCAAACAATGCGGCATCCAAAGTGTTCACAAGATTTTCCTTCAATTTGATCTAGTGACCTAGTTTTTGATCCAGCATGACCCATATTCAAACTTGGCCTACATATCATCAAGAAAAACATTCTGATAAAGTTTTATCATGCTGAAATTAAAAATGCAGTATCCAGAGTGTTAACATGATTACCCTTCAATTTGGTCTAGTGACCTAGTTTTTAACCCGGCATGACCCATATTCGAACTTGGCCTAGATATCATTTATACAAACATTCTGACCAAATTTCAAATTGCTGAAGCAAAAAATGCAGCTTTTACAGAGTTAACAAGATTTTCCCTCAATTTGGCCTAGTGACCTAGTTTCTGATCCAATATGACCCATATTTGAACTTGAACTAGATATCTTTAAGACAAACATTCTGACAAAATTTCAAGCTGCTGAAGCAAAAAATGCGGCATCCAAAGTGTAAAAAAGATTTTCTTTCAATTTGGGCTAGTGACCTTGTTTTTGACACGACATGACCCATATTCGAACTTGGCCTAGATATCATTCAGCTCAATATTCTAAACAAATTTCAAGCCGCTGAAGCAAAACATGCGGCTTCTACAGAGTTAACAAGATTTTCCCTCAATTTGGCCTGGTGACCTAGTTTCTGACCCAATATGACCCATATTTGAACTTGACCTAGATATATTTAAGACAAACATTCTGACCAAATTTCAAGCTGCTGCAGCAAAAAATGCGGCATCAAAAGTGTTAACAAGATTTTCTTTCAATTTTACCTAGTGACCTAGTTTTTGACCCGGCATAACCCATATTCGAACTTGACCTAGATATTTTTAAGACAAACATTTTGACAAAATTTCAAACTGCTGAAGCAAAATTTGCGGCCTCTGGAGTGTTAACAAGATTTTCCTTCAATTTGACCTAGTGACCTACTTTTTGACCCAACGTGACCCATGTTCGAACTTGACCTACATATCATCAAGACAAACATTCTGATTAAGTTTCAATATGCTCAAGTTGAAAATGTGGCCTCCAGAGTGTTAACAAGATTTTCCTTCAATTCGACCTAGTGACCTAGTTTTTGACCTCATATCGCCCAGTTTCGAACTTGTCCAAGATTTTATGGAGATGAACGTTCTGATAAACTTTCATGAAGATTGGATGCAAAATGTAGCCCGTAGAGTGTTAACAAGCTCAAATGTTGACGATGGACGCCGGACGGACGCCGGACAAAATGTGATCACAATAGCTCACCTTGCACTTCGTGCATAGGTGAGCTAAAAACATTGTGGCAAAAGTAAAGATTGCTCATAAGGAGCAATTTCTACATTTGTCACAATGTTTTCAAAGGTCGTCTGCTGCAGAAGTGTGTGTTTGGGGGAAAGGATTTAAACAAGAGCTGTCGGAGGACAGCATGCTCGACTATTCCACCGCTTATTTGATTACTGAGAAAATGGACTCTAATGTAGTCACATGCTAAAACATTAACCACAATGTCTTAAAGGGTGATAATTTTCATCATATGCAGGATAGTTATTCAACTTGATCTTTTTCATAGGTGTGATGGTTGGGAAGGGTTGTATAACATTTCAATGGAATGCATCAAGTAGTTACTAAGATATGGACTCTTAATGTAGTTGCGCGCAAACCTTTAACCATAGGGCAACAATTTGCACCATATGCAACTAGTTCAAAGTTATTGCAAAAAATAGTGTTTTTTTCGTTAAAGGTAAACGTGACCTTGACCTTTGACCTGTTTGAGTCAATCATGACCATTACCCAAACTAAGTTTCAGGGTCATAGGCCTAAGCAATCAGTAGTTTTAAAGCAAGGAATGTTTCTGTATTGAAGGTCACAGTGAACTTGACCTTTGACCTATTGACTCCAAACTCTCTAGGCATCACCAACTTGCTATGAAGAATGTCCATACACAGTTAAAAGACCATAGGCCTAGGCGTATGTTAGTAATAAGTGTAAATGCTAGCTTGCACAAAAACTTTAACCATGAACTGTTTCTATACAGAAAGTTACAGTTACAGTGACCTTGACCTACTGACTCCAAATGTCCATACCAAGTTTGAAGATCATTGGCCTAGGCATATGTAAGTTATAAGGGTAAATGCTAGCTTGCACTAAAACTTTAACCAACGCTGACGTGACTACAATAGCTCCCCTTATTCTTCAAATAGTCGAGCTAAAAATGTCAAGCATACCTTCCACAATTCTCCCATCAGAGTTGAATTTAACTTGAGACAGTTCCAAAACACGGTCTTTTCCGTCTTGTTTCTCAGACACCTTTTAAAACATGAGAATCTAGGTTTAAACAATATTTTATTCAAATTCGTAATTACTTGTACATTTAATCCCTTTACCTCATACAGACACTTTCTGGGGCCTCTGCAGCAGATGACTTTTGTAAAAATTGTTGCAAAAGGAGAAATTGCTCTGACATATGTTTTCAATTTTTTCAATAATTAATCTTTTATTTATTATCAGAGATTTTCCATATATTGAGCTAGATGTCTTCAAACTTGTCTGCTATAGATATGTTGTATGTGGGAAAGGATTAATTCAATTCATACAAAATATAACAAGGATTGAGCAGAAAGCATAAACTTTTAATCAAGTTTGTGGGACTCCTTGTGTTTTGTATCTCAATATAAAAAGGTGTTCCCAGTAACATAACGACATTCTAAAGATTACTCAATGAACCCCCCTTCCCCATATACAACAAATCTGCAATATTTAGTTAAAGCTTTTGAAAACATTGTGGCAAAAGGAGAAACCAGCAGATGACTTTAAAAACAGCTCGACAAAAATATGGAAAATCTCAACAACAAGGGTAAGATTGAACATTGTATAGGGTTGAAAATGACGAGCAATTTCTTTGATTGCAATTATGTTTCAGAAGTCATCTGCTGGAGGGGCATCAACAGGCGTCTTCTTGTGGATAATAATTTTGTTGTTGGGCTGCAGAAAAAATATCTAGAAAAGTACTTTGCAGCAGACAACTATTGAAAACTATAGAGGACTATTATCAAAATTTTCAAACTTGTAAACATATGGTTTAACCCTTTCCCTCATATTGACGCCTTCTGACGCCTCTGCAGATGGCTTTTTGAAAACATAGTGACAAAAGAAGAAATTGCTCAAAATGAGCAATTTCTCCTTTTGCCACAATGTTTCCCACTTTTAGTCATAGGTTATTCATTCAATTATAGAGATTTTCAATTTTTTGACAAAATATGTTTAAAGTCTTCTGCTGCAGAATTGTCGTATGAGGGAAAGGGTTAAAAAGGGCAGATGACAGTAAACATTACCTATCAGGTAAAAGTTTAACCCTTTCCCAAATACAACACATGAGGGAAGGGGTTAAGTGTCAAAAAAAGCTTTTAGAACATGAAAAGTGCCGCTTATCTAAAGCTCCGTTAAATTGTACATAACTAAAGGATGGGTAGAAAGTTTGGTGATCTTACTCACCGATATGACGGGGAATCCCATTTGTTTGGTCCATGTATTCATCACTTTGGCCACAGGTTTTTTACTGGCATCTTCCAGTGCTTTCCAGAGGTCCTCTGTTGTTGTGTTCTTATAGGCAAACTCGGTCAGATAATTATGCATGCCAGTTTTGAAATCCTGGAATATGAAAAGGATAGCTTTATATGCTCTGCAAGCGTTTCTGTAATTTATCATGGTATAGAAAGATAATTATGCATGCCAGTCTTGAAATCCTGGAACATGAAAACAATAGCTTTATATGCTTTGAAAGTGTTTCTGTAATTTTTCATGGTATAGAAAGATAACCACTTTTGAGTCTTATTATTGTCAGAATTTTTCACATTACACATAAACTGTGACATTTACAAAATCAGAAGCAGCATAATAAGTTTAAATATGAAGGGAAATGTTAGAAGTAGTCAAATGAAGTCTTGCAATTTTATTTTTTCGTATCCAGATTTCTGCTGACTTTTATTTGTTTAAATGATATTTTACTTTGTCTCAACAGTATTTCAGTTATATCACAGTGTTTCCTGGGTAACACACCAGTGCTACCAGCATTATTCATACTGAACCTGATGGATCAGTCATAATGCTATCTCCACAACCCTGAGCACCATGGAGGAAACACATTATTGCCTTTTTTTAAAAAGTCTTTGGTATGACCCGAGTGGGTATTGAACCCGGGACTCCTGCTCCCCAAGGCAAGCGCTCTAACCATGACCCCCATAGATATGGTTCCTTTTGGTTACAGGTAGGTACTGTATCATGCGTCAATTCAACATATGTAAACATCCAATCACGGAAAGGGAGGATACATTCATCCATAGAAAGCCGTCTTTCATCAGATAGAACTAAAACTGTGAGTGAACTCACAAAAGGATACCCCCTGTTGCGCTTTCAAGACATATGGATAGACAGACGGATGGATATATTTCCGACCGGGATAATCTTACTTCATGCACATCCTCAGGTTGTGTACTGCAACTGTGTTAAGTTTCATCAGAATCGGTCCAGCCGTTAAGGAGGAGTTGCGCTTACAAGACATATGGACAGACAGACGGACGGACAGGGTGATTCCTATATACCCCCCCAAAACTTGTTTGAAGGGGGTATAAAAAGTATGAGAATTGTATGACGTCTAGATGTCACGGCAACTTCTCCTCATCACAATTTGATCTCTAAAACACCAGAATGGACTGCACTTAAATTTCCTTTGTTTTTCAAATCTTGATGAAGCCCAAGTGGTCAAAAATAAGATAATTAACCCTTTCCCACATACGACAATTCTGCAGCAGACGACTTTGAACATATTTTGTCAACAAATAGAAAATATCTATAATTGAATGGATAACCTATGACTAAAAGTGGAAAACATTGTGGCAAAAGGAGAAATTGCTCGCTTTGAGCAATTTCTTCTTTTGTCACTATGTTTTCAAAAAGCTGTCTGCTGCAGAGGCGTCAGAAAGCGTATATAAGAGGGAAAGGGTTAAACATTGTCACTATGTTTTCAAAAAGCTGTCTGCTGCAGAGGCGTCAGAAAGCGTATATAAGAGGGAAAGGGTTAAACAGTTTAATTGATATGAAGTGTAAGTGTCTAGTCATGCAACAAACCTCATCTCCAATGTAATCATGTAACATTCTGATAACAGAGGCTCCTTTACTGTAAGATATGGCATCGAAGATCTCGTCAATTTCTGCAGGACTACCAACAGGTACCTGGTGAAACAAAGTTGAAACAACATAATCCAATGAACAAAAATAAATGTATTGTTTGCGTAAACATACACAAAAACTGCGGCAAATGACTTTGCGACATCTAGGCAGGGTAATCGAAAATCTCCATACAGGAAATTTGAAATATTGAAAATAGTTGAAAACATTGTTACACTTGTCGCAAAAGGAGAAATTTTGACTTCATTTTCTACAATCTTTCAGTCATATCACAGCAAGTTCATTTACCCATTTGTTTCCTGGCTTCTCACACCAGTTCTCAACTTAACAGGCTGCTTTTGCACAAAGACTTTAAGGCAATTGGTGAAAAAGATGAATGAGGCACGTCGCTTTGTCCGTGGTTAAACGTCGGAAAGAACGTTGGCCAAACTGGGGTTCAATCTCACAACTCCTATATTGACAGCCCATGTCTTTACTTGGCTCGGTCTGGAAAAAGGTATCATTATCTACTTACTTCTATGGGATGACTGGTATGTAGACCATCCAGCTCTAAGGCCCGTCCCAAATCCTGTACGACAAACTGGGTCCAGATATTGAACTCGGGGTAGGTGTGGTCTACACAAAGGTACTCTATCCAGGACGCAAAACCCTCATTCAGCCACAGATTTGTCCACCATTCCTAGAAAATAAATATAAATGTACAGGTCTATCTATATAAGGAGGAGTAGACTGGTGAAAATGACTTATTTGACACCCAAACCCCATGTTGTGGGTACTCAAAAGAACGGTCTCAGTGAGACCGTTCTTTAAGTACCTACAACATAGGGTTTGAGTGTCAAATCAGATTTTAAGAACATGAAACATGTCCTCATCTAGCTAGTGTTCTGAAATTTGTTTAGTAGCTTTTTCGATGAATAGGTGAGTTATAACACACACATTATTCTTAAAATAATCAAACAAATAAGTTGTCTGCTGTGGAGGCATAAAAAGTTGTCTGTATCTAAGAATGAAGCAGATACTGGAGCATACCTCCCATGGTACCAAGGGAACCAAACCACTGGTGAACATAGCTCACAATCGGTACTATTGACAAAGAACCAGATAAGGAGGGGTATTCAGCTCCTTTTCCCACAATTTCTCTTATTATTAAAGCAAACTCTATGTTGTGGGTACTCAAAAGAATCCTCTCACTGAGACAATTCTTTTGAGTACCCACAACATAGGGTTAGAGGGTCAAATACGGATTTTAGAACATGCAATACCCTCCTTATCTAGAGCTCTATATTGAGGAAGTGGTGACAGTTATAGCACACACTATTCTTTTCGAAAAGTCAAGCAAGTAGGTTGTCCGCAGCAGAGACATTGTTAGTCATCTGCAGCTATGATTAACCCTTTCCCACATACAGAGACTTTCTGTCACCTCTGCAGCAGACGATTTTTGAAACTTAATGTGACTTAATCAAAAAATTATCATCTCATATCTAGACGATTCTTTCTATTTCTGCTGCAGATTTGTTGTATGTGGACAAGGGTTAAGTCCTAGATAAATACTGAAATGGACATACCAGGGTGACAAGATTACCAAACCACTGATGAGCCATCTTATGGCCCACAACAAGATCTGTCATGTCATCTGCAGCCAAGAATTAACTTTCAACTTAATTAAACAAGAGGGCCATGAGGCCCTGGAATCGCTCACCTGAGAATGGGCTATTTAAGACATAACTCTCTCATGCTCAAGCCAAACATGTGGCTTCCAGAGTGTTAACAAGATTTCCCTTAAATTTAGTCTAGTGACCTAGTTTTTGACATGACATGACCCATATTCGAACTAGGCCTAGATATCATCAGGACAAACTTTCTGATAAAGTTTCAACATGCTCAAGTTTAAAATGCGGCTTCAAGAGTGTTAACGAGGTTTTTCTTAAATTTGGCCTAGTGACCTAGTTTTTGAGCCGACATGACTCATATTCGAACTTGGCCTAGCTATTACTTAGACAAATATTCTGACAAAGTTTCAACATGCTCAAGCCAGAAATGTGGCTTCTAGAGTGTAATCAAGATTTTCCTTAAATTTGGCCTAGTGACCTAGTTTTTGACCGGACATGACCCATATTCGAACTTGGCCTAGATATCAAAAACAAAGATTCTAATAAAGTTTCAACATGCTCAAGTTTAAAATGTGGCTTCCAGAGTGTTACCAAGATTTTCCTTCAATTTGGCCTAGTGACCTACTTTTTGACCCGACATGACCCATATTCGGACTTGGCCTAGATATCATCAAGACAAACTTTCCGACAAAGTTTCAACATGGTCAAGTTTAAAATGTGGCTTCCAGAGTGTTAACAAGATTTTCCTTCAATTTGGCCTAGTGACCTAGCTTTTGACCGACATGACCTATTTTCGAACTTGGCCTAGATATCACTAAGACAACTATTCTGACAAAGTTTCAACATGCTCAAGCCAAAAATGCGGCTTCAGGAGTGTTAACAAGCAAATGTTGACGACGAACGACGGACAAAAGGCGATCACAATAACTCACCTTGAGCACTACGTGCTCTGGTGAGCTAAAAATAATCATCCTTTCATATACAGTATATAGAGATTTTTTCCTTTTTTGGCTTAAACGTTTGCCAAGTCGTCTGCTGCAAAGTTTCTGTATGTGGGAAAGGGTTAAACAGATAATTAATTGAATGTACCATGGTGACAAGGTTACCAAACCACTGATGAGCCATCTCATGGCCCACAACGAGAGCTATCCACTGTTTAGATTTGGCCGAGGAGTTCTCTGGGTCCACAAGTAGGGCCGTCTCTCTGTACGTCACCAAACCCCAATTCTCCATGGCACCTGATTGATGATAAAGGTTTCATTGAGAGTTTTCACCCTTTCCCACATACTGACGCTTTCTGAGGACTCATGAGCAAAGGACTTATGAAAACATTGTGGCGAATGGAGAAATTGATCATGATGAGCAATTTCTCCATATGCCATTATGTTTCCAACTCTATGGAATAATTTAACCCTTCCCTCATTTTAAAGACAAATCTGCAGCAGACTACTTTGAACATATTTTGTCAAAAAATAGAAAATCTCTATAATTAAATTGATAACATATGACTAAAAGTGGAAAGCATTGTGGCAAAAGAAGAAATTGCTCGTTTGAGCAATTTCTTCTTTTGTCACTATGTTTTCAAAAAGCCGTCTGCTGAGGCGTCAGAAAGCGTCTATATGAGGTTAAGAGTTTCTATAACTTTCAATTATAAAAAATGTCGAGTATTTTGTCTAGATTTTTTTCAAAGTAGTCTGCAGCAGATTTGCTGTATGTGGGAAACGGTTTTACCCTTTCCTAAATGCAGCAGATTTTATTAAAAACACTGTGGCAAAGTAAAAATTGCTCATAATGATTTGTCTGCTGCAGATTTGTTGCAAGTGGGAAAGGGGAAAAACATTTTGCAACATAATTATATTGCTATTATGCTAACCTTTCTACCGTTAAATAAGTACCATGTCAAGTTACAGCTGTTAACTATGGACTATACATTGGGTTATTTTATGAGACTCATTGTATTGTATCTATAGCAACAATCTTAAACCAAAACACGGCACAAGTATATTCTATTAACCATTTTCTTTTTTAAATTTTACATTCTTACAAACTCTCTAGAAATTTCCATAGAAAAAAAGTCCTAAAATCGCCTATTTTTGGAAACAACCAAAACAATCATTGATTAATCTTTTAATCAGTTTATCAAAAGTACTGAAACTTACCAGCGGAGAAGTCAGCAATGGCAATCAAGTCCATCTTAGGTAGTGGGTAGGCAATATTGAAATATCTCTTGTAAAACGGCAGTGTCTTCACAGTGACCTGAAATGAGGTTTTTGACATTTGTCATTCATGTTTGCCCAGGGGTTGTGAGTTTGAATCCCAGCTCGGCCAACAATCTTTCGCGTCATTCGTCTTTCACCAATGGGCTGTTTAACAGTCTATGTGGAAAAGCAGCCAGTTCCTTGGAAAGTATGTTGTGTGGACTACTGGTGGACTACTGGTGTAGGAAAGCCCGGAAACATATGAGTAGGTGAACTGGCCGCCATGATATGACTGTTAAAAACGTTGAAAACAGCGATAAACCCAAATGAATGAATGAGTGATTGATTGATTGGGGTTTAACGCCGTTTTTAACAATTTCTCAGTTACATCACGGCGGCCAGTTCACCTACTCATGCATTTCCTGGTTTTCTCACACCAGTACTCCACACAACAATCTTCCCAAGCAACTGGCTGCTTTTCCACATATACTTAGCCCATTGGTGGAAGACGAATGAAGCATGTAGCATTGACTTTTGTCAATCCTCGGAAAGAAAGTTGGCCAAGATGAATGAATGAATCAATCATGTTTGCCAGTTCTTGAACACATACATATGACAAGGCTCTACATAATGAGCGTTTTCTAAAAATCACTATTTTATCCGTAAACCCTATGTTGTGAGTACTCAAAAGAATCCTTTGAGTACCCACAACATAGGGTGTGTTGGATAATAAAGAGAGATCTTGTGGATAAAAGAGCTCTAAAGTAAACAAGAGGGCCATGATGGCCCTGGATCGCTCACCTTAATTATACAATGTACTACAATGCAAAATACATCAGGACAATTATTCTGAATGCAACCTCCACAGTGTTAACAAGATTTTCCTTCATTTGGCCTAGTGATCTATATTTTTTTACCTGATATGACCCATATTCCAACATGGACTAGATATTATCAAGACAACATTCTGACAAATTTTCAACTTGCTCAAAGTAAAAATGCGGCCTCCGGAGTTTGAACAATATTTTCCTTTATTGACCTTGTTTCTGACCCTACATGATCCAAATTCGATCTTGGCTTAGATATCATTTAGATAAACATTCTCATAAAATGTCAAGCTGCTGTAGCAAAAAATTGCGGCCTCTAGAGTGTTAACAAGATTTTCCTTCAATTTGACCTAGTGACCTATTTTTTGACCCAACATGACCCTTGATCGAACTTGACTTACATATCATCAAGAAAAACATTCTGATAAAGTTTCATCATGCTAAAGTTAACAAGAGGGCCAAGATGGCCCTAAATCGATCACCTAATTGATAGTAAATTAGTAGCAAATATTTAACTGCAAATATCTGGGAAATTTTTTATCAGGGAATGCAAATGAAACTGCAAAGGAGTGGACACTTCTCAAGAAACAGCTTATCAGTAAAGGCCATTTATATCTTGAAATCTAACAAGAACTTTAATAAGAATGGAATTATAAAGTTTTTGTCATTTTGCACCTTTCCTGATGCCGCCTTGCTGCCCTGTTTTTCAACGAAATCAATATGGCTTCAACAGTTTATTTAGAGGGTCACTTAAGGAACATTTCTACCAAATTATCTTGCAATCGCACAAGTAGATTATGGAGGAAAAGGATTTTAAAATTTGGGTATTTTTCTCACTTTCTGATGCCGCAGCAACCAAAGTTATCAATGGAATTTAAATCTTTGAACAATTTTGAAAGAGGACCACCAAAGGAACATTCTTGTGATGTTTTGTGGAAATTGGTCTATTGGAATGGTAGGAGTTGGTTGTCATTTGTAGCTAAAAGTTCAATTTACCCTTTTTGTGACGACGCCTGGTTGATATGATTGTGTAACCAATCAAAACGGCTTAAACAAATTAAATAGAGGATCATTACAGTAAGATTCGTATTATATTTTCTTAAAATCAGACAAACACTTTCATAAAAAATGGAATTTTCAAATTTTGTCATTTTGCCCCTTTTCTGATGCCGCCTGACTGCCATGTTTTTCGACCAATCAGTATGGCTTGAACACATTTTATAGAGGGTCACCCAAGGAACATTTCTACCAAATTATATTTGAATCTGACAGGCAGATTCGGAGGAGAAGATTTTTAAAGTTTGGACATTAAATCGATCACCTGATTGATAGTGTATGGTGATTGTAAGGAACAACAACTCTGCGAAGGAGATTGCCCTTGCATAATACTCTGCCAAGTGTTACCTCCCTTAGACCATCAATCTAATAACCATATGTCATTTGAAGCAAAAAGTTAATTTTACTCCTTTTCTGATGCTGCTTGGTTGCTATGCCTTTCAACAAATCAATATGGCTTGACAAAGTATGTAGATGATCAATGAAAGAACATTTCTACAAAACTATCTTTAAATCAGACAAGCACTTTTATAAGGATGCTTTATTAAAGTATTGTCATTTTGCCCCTTTTTTGATGCCGCCTGACTGCCATGTTTTTCGACCAATCAGTATGGCTTGAACAATTTTTATAGAGGGTCACCCAAGGAACATTTCTACCAAATTATATTTGAATCTGACAGGCAGATTCGGAGGAGAAGATTTTTAAAGTTTGGACATTAAATCGATCACCTGATTGATAGTGTATGGTGATTGTAAGGAACAACAACTCTGCGAAGGAGATTGCCCTTGCATAATACTCTGCCAAGTGTTACCTCCCTTAGACCATCAATCTAATAACCATATGTCATTTGAAGCAAAAAGTTAATTTTACTCCTTTTCTGATGCTGCTTGGTTGCTATGCCTTTCAACAAATCAATATGGCTTGACAAAGTATGTAGATGATCAATGAAAGAACATTTCTACAAAACTATCTTTAAATCAGACAAGCACTTTTATAAGGATGCTTTATTAAAGTATTGTCATTTTGCCCCTTTTTTGATGCCGCCTGACTGCCATGTTTTTCGACCAATCAGTATGGCTTGAACAATTTTTATAGAGGGTCACCCAAGGAACATTTCTACCAAATTATATTTGAATCTGACAGGCAGATTCGGAGGAGAAGATTTTTAAAGTTTGGACATTTTGCCCCCTTTCTGATGCCGCAGCAACCAAAGTTCTCAATGGAATTTAAATCTTTGAACAACTTTGAAAGAGGCCAACCAGAGGAACAGTCCTGTGATGTTTCACGAAAATTGTCCTTGGAGTTTGGGAGGAGTTGATGTTTAAAGCTAAAAGTTAACACCAGACGGACGACGGACAAAAAGTGATCAGAATAGCTCACCTTCAGCCTTCGGCTAAGGTGATCTAAAAATGCAGTATCCAGAGTGTTAACAAGATTACCCTTCAATTTGGCCTAGTGACCTAGTTTTTAACCCAGCATATTCGAACTTGGCCTAGATATCATTTAGACAAACAGTCTGACCAAATTTCAAGCTGCTTAAGCAAAAAATGCGGCATCCAAAGTGTTAACAAGGTTTTCCTTCAATTTGGCCTAGTGACCTAGTTTCTGACCCAATATGACCCATATTTAAACTTGACCTAGATATCATATAGCTCAACATTCTGACCAAATTTCAAGCTGCTGAAGCAAAACATGCGGCTTCTACAGAGTTAACAAGATTTTCCTTCAATTTGGCCTAGTGACCTAGTTTCTGACCCAATATGACCCATTTTTAAACTTGACCTAGATATCTTTAAGACAAACATTCTGACAATATTTCAACATGCTCAAGTTGAAAATGTGGCCTCTACAGTGTTAACAAGATTACCCTTCAATTTGGCCTAGTGACCTAGTTTCTGACCCAATATGACCCATATTCGAACTTGACCTAGATATTTTTAAGACAAACATTCTGACAAAATTTCAAACTGCTGAAGCAAAAATTGCGGCCTCTAGAGTGTTAACAAGATTTTCCTTCAATTTGACCTAGTGACCTATTTTTTGACCCGACATGACTCATGTTCGAACTTGACCTACATATCATCAAGACAAACATTCTGATAAAGTTTCAACATGCTCAAGTTGAAAATGTGGCCTCCAGAGTGTTAACAAGATTTCGCTTCAATTTGACCTAGTGACCTCGTTTTTGACCTCATATGGCCCAGTTTCGAACTTGTCCAAGATTTGATGGAGATGAATGTTCTGATACACTTTCATGAAGATTGGATGCAAAATGTAGCCTGTAGAGTGTTAACAAGCTGAAATGTTGACGACGCACGACTGACGGACGCCGGACAAAATGTGATCACAATAGCTCACCTTGCACTTCGTGCATAGGTGAGCTAAAACCCCTCCTTATCTGGAGCTCTGTATGAAGAAACACAGATTAATTATACCATCTGCAGAAAGATGACCTTTGAAATCATTTAGAACGCAGACAAGGCTAACTTGCCTAATATATTTATTTATTGGGGTTTTACGCCGCTTTCAACATTATTTAAGTTATATCACGGCGACAGTTCATTTATTCATGATCCCTGGGTAAACAAACCAGTACTAGGCTAGAAAATGTGCCTTGCCCAAGGGCATTCCACCATGACTGTAGTGCCACGACTGGGGATCGAACACGGGAAAATCCGGTTTTGAATTGCCTAATATAGGGCCATTATCCGAAAGTGCCACTATTGATTTGGCTGGTTATCAAACATGGCTTTGACAGTATGCCCAACAACATGTTCCAACCAGTTTTGGTGAAGATCAGATGGAAACAGTTCAATCACAGGGACTTGCTCCTCTTAACCCTTTACCTCATACGGCAATTCTGCAGCAGACGACTTTGAAAGTATTTTGTCAAAACATAGAAAATCTCCATAATTGAATGGATAACCTATGACTAAAATTGGAAAACATTGTGGCAAAAGGAGGAATTGCACGTTTTGTGGAGGCGTCCGAAAGCGTTTATATGAGGGAAAGGGTTCAAATAGATATGACCCTATCTATCCATATATATATATATTAACAAGGGTGGACACAGTTTTTCTGGTCGCCACGCTTTAACTCATTCTTTTCAAAGTATTCGAACAAATATATGAATTTGAGTTACGGAATCAATCAAAAAATACTTTTCTCTGGTGTGAGAAAACCAGGAAATGCACGAGTAGGTAAACTGGCCGCCGTGATATAACTGAGAAATTGTTAAAATGGGCGTTAAACCGCAATCAATCAACAATTGTTCAGTTATATCACAGCATTATCTGGGTAAGTTACCCATACTACTGGTCCCTTATCCTGACCACAGCGAGTCAGTCATAATGCTAACACCACAGTGAGTCAGTCATAATGCTAACACCACAATCTTGAGTGCCAAAGAAGAAAAGCCATTACAACCGTTTTTTTTAAGTCTTTGGTATGACCGGACCGGGGATCGAACCTGCCAGCTATCGCATCCGATGGATACACTCTACCACTACACCACAGAGGCAGACCTTTATTAAAAACCTACCCCGAGCGCAAATTTCCCCTGTTCCTTCTTTCCAACAGGCGTGTAGACCCTGATGAGCACGCCATCTTCATCTTTATCCTCCACATAATCGTATTCACCGACAATAAAAGCCAGTAGATACGTAGACATGATGGGGGATCTCTCATACTTGACAACCTTCAGGTTAGCATTGTTAGCGTCTTCTGTTTCAGTCTTCACAGGCTGAAATCAAAATTTGATGACTGGTTCATTTAATCTCATTAGATTTATCTCTTTTCCCAAATCAGACTGTTTTCAGGCAATTCAAAATATTGCGGAAAAGGCAGAAATTGCTCAAAATAGCATAATATTATCATTTTCTCACAATGTTTTCAGCTCTGGTTCAGGTTTTAGTTCCATATTTCCCATTTATTTTTCATTGAAAATATCAAGACGACTTGCCAACTGTGACTGAATTTTTTTACTAATAAAACTGTACATAAGGATAAGATAAAATCTTTCTACCTTCATAAGTAAAGGCCAGGGTATATCATCTTAACCCTTTCCCAAATATAGACACTTTTTGATGCCTCTGCAGCAGACGATTTTCGAAAACATTGTGACAAAAGAAGAAATTGTTCATGATAAGCAATTTTTGCTTTTATCACGAAGTTTTTAACTTTTTTCAAATAAATAAACTTTCCCTTATAGAATCAGAGACTGTTACCATAATTTTATCAAGATGTTCATAAATTCGTCTGCTGCAGATTTGCTGTATATTGCAAAGGTTTAAAATATATAAAATATGAATATAAATATATCACTATCAGGTTTTGAACCTTTGCAAAATGTTCTTCAGTTATAATGCTTAACCCTTTCTCACATACATCAAATCTGCAGCAGAAGACATTGAAAACATATAAGCAAATTATGGAACATCTCTATAAATGAAAATATTGTAGTAAAAGTCATCTCTTGCAGAGGCGTGAGAAAGCTTCTTTAAAGGGTTAATGTTTACGTGTTATAATATGTTCCGAGTCGTCTGCATATAATGTTGATCAAATAGGCTTCACACTGAGTTGAAATAAGTGGAACAAGGTCGCTGCGGAGAGAACGTCAATGCTCGTCTGTTTTTTCTTGTTGAATGATTTTTGAGTTATGAGGTAAAGTTAAAATTTTGTGATGAAGCAGATGATGACGCCAAGGTATCACAATAATAAAACTTTTCTACTTCAAAAAACAGACGAGCTAAAAAAGGAAAAAAAACTTGTTCTGGGCAATTTCTCCCTTTCCCATTCTTTCTAAAAAAGTTTAAACTTAACTCTTTCCCCCATATAGACACTTTCTGACGCTTTTGCAGTAGACGGCTGTTTGAAAACAATGTTTTCCACTTTGTGTCATAGGTTATCCATTCAATTATAGAGATTTTCTATTTGTTGACAAAATATGTTCAAAGTCGTCTGCTGCAGATTTGTTGTATGAGGGAAAGGGTTAAAATTAAGTTTTAACTAATGGGGTATATATGAATCATAGTCTGTTGTCTTGATACTTACCATGTTTGAGAGGGTAACTCTATCCTTTGGTGCTATAAGGGTGACATCGAATGTGGCCTTCAAAGCTGGCTCATCCCAGCATGGAAAAGCTCGTCTTGCATCAGATGCCTGAATATTGGGAAAGATGCATTATAGTATAGTATTCATGAACTAGAAAAGTGAAAATTAGAAAAAGACTAATGCTAAACTGCTCAAAAGTCTAAACATTTGAATTGCATAGAAAATTAGCAGAAATTTAGTATAATGACGAAGTGAATGCCGCACCAATTTAGGGCCTCCATGTCCAATGTTCATATAATGAAAATTGCAGAGAATACAATCTTGCCAAAAACATATACTGTCTCATGGTTCAATTAACCTCTTTTCTTTTGACCTTTGGGCAGATGCACTAAAAAATCAATAGGAGTTATCTACTGGTCATGCCCAACCTTCCTGCCAAGGTCCAAGCATTACCCAGTTATCAATCAAACAAGTTTGGTCTTCTGACTGATATGTGCAAAGCAATATCACCCGTCTTCTTAAAATGGGGGGAATAATAATAATTATTTCTGTTTCAAATGTTAGCACTCATTAATTAGACTCATCTCTACACAGGCAATGTGTATCATGGTGTACAAACAAATATTTATTTTTTCCCGCTATCGCTTATAATATTTGAATATATTTTTTTAGTTCATTTTTTTATTGCATTATTGTTTTACTTTATTAGATAGATAACAACTTTTAAAACAAGTCAAACTAGAACTATCACTGAAGATGATAAATACCCCCTAAACAGCACCTTGTCGACCTACACCATAACTTAATAAGTAAAAGGGCCATAACTCTGTAAAATAGCATTCAATTGTAACCCCTTTAGGATTTGCACATCTCCTCTTGGTATAGAAGCTTCATGTAAAATTTTATTGAATTCCACCCAGTGGTTTGTAAGAAATAGGCGGGACAAAATATGGCTTCCGACCGACAGACAAAGTGACTCCTATATACCCCCTCTTCTTCGAAGGGGGTATAACTAGAAACAACACAGATTCAAAAACAAATAAAAATATTACTAACAAAAATTATTGGATGGCCATGACTTCCCTATGTACGTAGCTAATAAAGTTGTACAAAAAAAAAGAAGAAAAAAAAAGAAAATAGAAATTGGTACTACAGAACTACTAACTAATAGATGTAGACCTCTGCATCAGGCAGAAACCATGTTAAATTGAACACATCACTCCTGGATATTGCTTGGAATATGTTGCATCTTTTAACCCTTTCCATGTGACATACAGACACTTTCAGATGCCTCTGCAGTCAAATGCATATGTTTATGGTAAGCAGTTAAAACCTATGAACTGGGTTCCCACAAAACAGAGTTTGGAGGTGAATGTAGACATCTAGTACATTAAACAGAGATCCAGAAAAGGATGGGTATTCAGCTCTTTTTCCCGCAATTTCTCTATTATTATTAAAGCAGGCCCCATGTTGTGGGTACTCAAAATAATCGTCTCACCGAGACGATTCTTTTGAGTACCAACAACATAGGGTTAGAGGGTAAAATAAGGATTTTAGAACACGCAAAACACCACTTATCTAGAGCTCTGATTAACCCTTTCCCTCCTATAGACGCTTTCTGACGCCTCTGCAGCAGACGGCTATTTGAAAACATAGTGACAAAAGAAGAAATTTCACAAAACGTGCAATTTCTCCCTTTGCTACAATGTTTTCCACTTTAAGTCATAGGTTATCCATTCAATTACAGAGATTTTCTATTTTTTGACAAAATATGTTCAAAGTCGTCTGCTGCAGAATTGTCGTATGAGGGAAAGGGTTGAATCTGCTCCTTTACTTGATCACTTACCTCGAATTGAGTGACGGCGCCGTATCGTTCCTCCCCATTGGGAGCAGTGTATTTGCTTCTGTAGAACCCTTTCATCTTGTCATTCAATAAACCTGTGAACTTTAAACTCAGTGTACCTTTACCAGCCTGTATCAAAAAAAATATAAGGAATGTGATTGTTTATTTCAGTTTTCACCCATTTTAACTTATTAGACAGAGACACATTTGTCCTCACCTGAACACATCGAGGGCTTGGCGTGAAACGGTTGTAACTAAGATAAGCATTTTTTTACCAAGGTTTATCACCTCGCCATAAAGTCTTTATAAGCGTTAACTCAGTTTTCTTGGTAAACAATGGACATTTAGGTGCCATTGCTTGTTCTGAGCAATGGCACCTAAATTTGCATTGTTTACAAAGGGGTCAAAATTGCCCCTAAACCAGGGTTTTCAAAATAGAATTTAGTTACAAACGTTTCACGCCAAGCCCTCGACGTGTTGCCTTACAGAATCCTATCCTGGTTGTCAGGCACCGGGAAGTCAGGCTTCCGGTACCATTATATAACTATATTATTGATTGTCTGGTGTTTTACGCCGCTCCCAACAATATTTAACCCTTTCCCTCATACGACAATGAACATATTTTGTCAAAAAATAGAATATCTCTATAATTGAATGGATAACCTATGACAAAAAGTGGAAAACATTGTGGCAAAAGGTGAAATTGCTCGTTTTGAGCAATTTCTTCTTTTGTCACTATGTTTTCAAAAAGCCGTCTGCTGCAGAGGCGTCAGAAAGCGTCTATATGAGGGAAAGGGTTAAGTTATATCACGGCGTTCCCTTGATAAGTAACTAAGTTCTATCACGGCGTTTCCTTGGTAAGTAACAAGTTCTATCACGGCGTTTCCTTGATAAGTAACAAGTTCTAATAGTCCACTTTACCTTAAACCAGCCATTCATTTGTAATGTTAACCCTGCAGCAACCCTGAGCGACAAGGAGGGCAGCCATTACCACCATTTTTGAAGTCTTTGGTATGACCAGACCGGGGATCGAACCCACAACCTCCTGCACCATAGGCGGACGATCTACCATAACCCCACCCAGGCGGTCATATTAGAACAGACCCCACTGTCGCCACTGGGATTTCAACATTCTACCACCTGCTCTTGAAGCAGATGCCTTTACCACTAGGGTATCATTAAATGATTAATAATTAACCCTTTTCCTCAAAATGAGCAATTTCTCCTTTTGCCACAATGTTTTCCACTTTTAATCATAGGTTATCCATTCAATTATAGAGATTTTTCTATTTTTTGACAAAATATGTTCGAAGTCATTTCTTAGATGTTTTAAAAAACGTCTACTGCAGAATTGATGGATGTGGGACATGGGTTAATGAAGACTTCTGGTACACATGAAAACAGGACATGCAACAATTGCTAAATTTGAACAATTTCTCCCTTTTCCACATTGAATTCAATAATTTAAAACTTTAACCCTTTCCCAAATACAGACGGCTTTTGAAAACATTGTGGCTAAAGGAAAAATTGCTAATCATGAGCAATTTCCCCATTTGCAACAATGTTTTCAACTTTAATCAATAATTGTTCTTTCATTTATAGAAAGCTTCCATACTTTTGAAAAACATTTGTATGTGGGAAAGGGTTAAAGAAACAACAGTGCCACCTGCCAATAGGTCAATATTTGGTTGTTTGTTTGTATACATGTTTGTATCGTAACAATTTGTAATTTATGCTGGTAGGTTTCACCAGTATTTCTGTCATATTACAACATTTCCTGAGTAAATTAACAGAAGCATCAGAAGTAATGCTATCCCTGCAACCCTGAGAGCCATGGACTGAAGCAACTTCTATCATTTGTTGGGTCGTCTGTACGACCCGATTAGGATTTCAACCTTCCACTTACGAGACAGATTTTCTAACTACAGAGGCAGTCAGAGTTCTAGAAAAGGAGCGTTTTGCATGTTCTAAAAATCCTTATTTGACCCTCTAACCCTTGGTTGTGGGTACTCAAAATAATCGTCTCAGGATTTGCTTTAAAGATAAGAGAGAAATTGTGGGAAAAAGAGCTGAATACCCCCTCCTTAGCTGGACCTCTGGCAGTCCAATTGGTCAGTAAATGAATGTGTGATAGATAGAGACAACCAAATGAATGTGTGATAGATAGAGAGAACCAAATGAATGTGTGATAGACAGAATGACAAATGAGAAGAATTCTCAATGTGATACCAAGCAAAGGCAGATGGCACAAAACGTCATCTGCTGCAGAATCTGTTTTAGAAAACTAGAATGGAGTACTCCGCGGAGCACGTGTGTCACCTGCACCTGCTCATTGAAAGTGTGACGGACAGACAGAAAAGTAAACCCTAAGTGCCTACTATGCTACGCAGGGTGACGCAAAAAGTCATCGAGAAGACTTGATAATACGGGAGTCAGGGGTGGCAAAATCCAATGTCGGTATTGCCCAGCTTGTCCCAGAGCCTGTGCGGACAGGTGAAATTGTGTGGGGATTTACTATATAACTATCATACGGACAAGTGCAAAATAGCATTTTGAAAAAAACAGACAAGTAAGTCATTCATTATTTCGCCACCCCTGTGGGAGTAAAAAGGTCTTTCTGCCACGATATCTCTGTTAGCAGTCTCATTAAAACTTACGTTGAGGGTACTCAAAAGAATTGTCTCAGTGAGACGATTCTATCGAGTACCCACAACATAGATAATAAGATGGATATTGTGGGGAAAAGAGCTGTGTACCCCTCCTTATCTGGACCTCTGGTTGAGTATACCTGTACTTCCTCAGTGAATGTGATTGTAGCGACTTCAGTTTTCTCATTGGTTTCTGCAGTCCCTTTGACCTCTGCCCCTCCATCTGGTTGATATGACACTGCAGAGATCTCGATCTCGGCACAGTTTACTTGAATGGTCTTCGTTGCTTGTTCTACCTACATAAATAAATACAGACACGTCTTTAACCCTTTCCAAGATATATAGACAAATATTGATGCCTTTGCATGCTGCAGATGATTTGGGTAAAGAAAAATTCATACTTCAGATGTTTCAACATTTGTCTCAGATTTAAGCGCAGATGACACTGAAAATACAGGTTTTTTTTGGTAATTTTTGGTAATTTTGTGAATATGACCTATAACCATAGAATTGGGAATTTGTGCGTCTTTTTTTGTAAAATTGGGAACTTTTTCATAATTAATATGCTTCTATGGTACCTGGATTTTATGTCTCTGTTAATAGGCGCTTCCATGTAACTCCCTGATGTAAGGGAAATAATTTTTTGTTGATATTTTTTTCTTTGTTTCTCTCGAGTCGAGTCCCGATAGCTCAGTCGGTAACGACGCGGGCTGTCAATCCAGGGATTGTTTGAATCCCGGCTCGGCCAACTTTCTTTCAGACGTTTGACAAAAGTCATTCGTCTTCCACCAATGGGCTTAGTCTATGTGGAAAAGCAGTCAGTTGCTTGGGAAGATTGTTGTGTGGAGTACTGGTGTGCGAAAACCAGGAAACAATTGAGTAGGTGAACTGGCTGCCGTGATATGACTGACAGGAAACAATTGAGTAGGTGAACTGGCTGCCGTGATATGACTGAGAAATTTTTAAAAAACAGCGTTAAACCCAAATCAATCAATCAATCTTTTCTCTCGAAATTTTTGTTGAACTTGGGATTCGGAATTTTTATTGAAAAATTGGGGAAAAAACATACTTTTTGTCATTGGGAACATGACTGTTAACAGAACGTGCAATTTCTCCTTTTGCCACAATGTTTTCCACTTTGTGTCATAGGTTATCCATTCAATTATGGAGATTTTCTATGTTTTGACAAAATACGTTCAAAGTCGTCTGCTGCAGAATTGTCGTTTGAGGGAAAGGGTTAATGAAGAATAACCCTTTCACACGGCTCTTCAGCAGATGACATTATGACAAAAGAAGCAATTGCTCATGATGAGCAATTTCTTCTTTTGTCAGTGTTTTCAGTCCTTTATAGTAAGTACACTTTCATTTTTAAGCCGTTTTTCCAAAATTTTGCCCAGATGTTTTCAGTCGTCTTCTGCAAAACTGTTGTATGTTGGAAAAGGTTGAAAGTGATTTTCAATGTTATTCGCTGTATAGTTCTGAAAATCCAAGCAGCGAGTTCACAAGAAAGGAAGATAGTCCTTGCCTCTAACCTTGTGATGAGTCGGTTCTGCCTTAGGATTAGTCCACACAAACAGCGCGAGTACTGGTTAATAACTTAATTCTTCAGGAATCAGACATTGAGCATCCTTAATATAAGCAGAAAGTTTTGCACATATCCAGGCATAGTATATACACATGTACGCAAACGTGTCCAATGTGTCAGGAAAGGTAAAAGAATGCATGAAAAACTGAATGCTGAGATTGGTTAAGGTTGATTTCGTCTGAATAAGTGCGGACCCCCTACCTCACCGGTGTGCATAAAACTATAACCAGTTTTTACCCAGTTACAATCGGTGACCCCTGATCAATGTAATTGTGAAATAAATAAGACTCAAGTTGAAGTAAACTAAATAGTCAAGGATTTTTCAGACCATTCAATGATTGGTTGAAGGTAAACTAGTTTTCTCATTTATCAGGAAGCAGGGCTCTCGCAAGGGGGAGACTTGAGCGAAGTGGTCGCCTTAAATTGTCAGACTCCGCCCATTCACTAGATCAAAGTGAAGTCAACTTCGCCAACAATTTCGTACAAGGTTATCACACGCTGTAAATCATCAATCACGCGTCATGTAGCTTAATTCAGTTCTCGGTATACACAGTTACGTAATCAGGAATTAACAACTGATAATCCCTTTAAACACACCATGATGTAGAACCGATTGTCCAATCAACCAGCGTGACTTCATACACTTGTTTGCATAAACGAAGAACTTATTTTTCAAATTAATTGTCACGGCACCCCATTATTATTTTTTTACTACGAATCCGATTTAGTTTGACATAGATGTCAAATTAAACCTTTAATGTTTCAACCATTTGAATATTGTTTTACCCATACTTGCTTTTATGAAACATACGGCTTCAAAAAAGGAGCGATTTCAGGATATTATTTTAATAAGATACATAATAAATGTTGTAGCATGGGGGGGTCGTACTAATTGATATTAACCAATCAAAAGACACTATCTTATGTAGCCTCGTTCCTAATGGATTCCCCGAATAATGAATTTGATTGGTCAGAATTTTAATTGAAATAATAAATACGTCATCAATCTATTCTGAAGAGGTACTTTCCGAGATTCCGAAATGGCGAATGTCAATGAATTTTTGCTGAGACTTTCGAAATTTCGACTCTGACAGCACAATTTGAGGGCATTGAAAGGGCTGATTTGATAGATATTGATTAGATGACGCAATGCTCCTCTGCCATATCATGATAATGACATTTCCCGCGATTAACTGCTGAATTGTTCCTGAGAAATTTGCGAACCACTTCGATCTGGAATTTTTATTGACATTGACAGCAAAGCTTTACCGGTTGTCATCATTATTAAAATCAAATAAATAATAATTAAATTTTGTTTAAAAAGATGTTTATTCTAAAGATAAAAATAAAGAAATATCACTTCTCCTTAAAGTCCCCCCACTGTTTTCAGCTGTAAATGAGTCTGCATGTGGGAAAACATGAAGGCATGCAAGAGCAGAGCTCTAGATAACGTGCTTATTTGACGCCCTATGTTGGGCTTTAACCCTTTCCCTCATACAACAATTCTGCAGCAGACGACATCGAACGTATTTTGTCAAAACATAGAAAATCTCCACAATTGAATGGATAACCTATGACAAAAAGTGGAAAACATTGTGGCAAAAGGAGAAATTGCACGTTCTGTGCAATTTCTTCTTTTGTCACTATGTTTTCAAAAAGCCGTCTGCTGCAGAGGCGTCAGAAAGCGTCTATATGAGGGAAAGGGTTAAGTAGCAACAACATAAGGTTGGGTTACTTTTTAAAAAACTTAAGTTTAGATACTGCTGGGGATAGATAGGTTTACACCTCCTATCTAAATCTCTGATGGGACAACTGCACCCGATCATTTGTGACTGATCTATGCACAGAGGACTAGATAAGGAGGAGCGAACTGGTCTTTTCCCATCCATATCTTTAATGATGCCACTAAACCCCATGTTGTGGGCGGTTCTCAAAAGAATTGTCTCACCCAGACGATTCTTTTGAGTACCCACAACATAGGGTTTGAAGGTCAATTAAGGATTTTGGAATGTGAAATACTCTTCTCATCTGGAGGTCTGTATTCAACTGACCATACCTTAACGGATATTGCCTCTTCTCCATCGAATGTGAAAGCCTTCAAGTTTGGCTTCAACTGCACGTCATAGTTCACCGGAACAACATTACTCGGCAAACGCTTGAATTCCTCCGCCACTTTCTGTATTTTTTCCATATCTGCAACCTTGATAACTCGAGTTGTGCACAAATATTTCCTTGTTAAACTAGCCAAAGCCTGTTCTAATTTCGGTTTCGCTGCGAGAAAACCGAAAGTCGACACCGGTTTCCAAGATGGCGGCGCCCTTGTGAAAAACGATCGGCGTTTTAAATGCTGTATCGATGCCGTTACAGTTCGCAAAGTTCTGTTCATGTAATACTTCTGTACAGTTTTATTTGATATAATGATTTAAAGATAATATCGATTGTTCTTTGTTAGTTTAGATAGACTAAATTAGAAATTGTGTAATAGTTTGCGTTTGAACTTTGAATTCTGCGTACCGGCGGTGTATTGTGAGAACTACACTTATCGTAAACTTCACTCAATAACCCCCCCCCCCCCCCCTTTTTCAAATAGACTAAACACTATTGACTAATCTTCCATAACTTTATCTAAATATGAGTATAGGTGCTACCTAGTTCGGGTAAACATTTATTAACTTAAAGCAAAGAAAATAAAAATCATCATCAGGTTAAGCTTATATTTAACTTTAAAATTTAAATCCATGAAATTATGATGACAGGTACAACAAATAATCAACTTGATCTTCATAAAGTACTTCAAATAAAACGATTCCATAACTTACGGAATTACATTTGTGACAAGTCAAACTAACGTTTCCTATAATTTCTGTCGTTTTCCTTTTGGTTATTTATTTATCATTTGCGTTATGTACGCTAATAGAATGACGTCATATTATGACGTCATATTACAGAAATTTGGATTTGTAACTTCCGGAAAGTCAAAAAACCCTTATGAGTTGTTATTTGAGCTCGTTTTAGAAATAGACGACGAGTGTTATTAAACGAAAATTATCACACATAAAATTACTTGTGTCCGTTCCTTTATCGAGTACAAATTATCATATTTAATTATTTCCTCTAGAAGTTTTTTTTGTTTCGATATTTTCTTTTCATCCAATCAAAACGTAGCAGAATCGTGACTGCATCGAAAAATCCACTCTGGACACAATTTTTGGAAAGACGGTATAGCAAAGTTCATAAACATTACCTATTGACGGGAAACATCGCCGTCGATTTGTTTACCCGTATTAGGTCGTTGAATGCTTTGTGTATCGAACCCCTTAATAAATACGGGTAAACAAATCGACGGCGAAGCCAGCGATTTTTTCGCCGGCAATAGGTTATGTGTATGAACTTTGCAAATTGCTATACCGCCTATCCAAAAAAGTGTGTCCAGAGTGGATTTTTCGATGCAGTCACGATACTCCTACGTTTTGATTGGATGAAAAGAAAATATCGAAGAAATAGTTAAATATGATAATACGTACTCGATAAAGGAACGAGCAAAAGTCATTTTATATGTGATAATATGCGTGAAATAACACTCGTCGTCTATTTTTAAAATGAGTTCAAATAAAAACTGATAAGGTTTTACTGACTAACCGGAAGTTACAAATCCAAATTTCTGTAATATGACGTCATTCTATTATCGTAGAGCAGATGATGAATAATTTCATTGGAAGTACTTTATGAAGGGCAAGTCGATTATTTTGTGTACCTGTCATCATTACTTCATGTATTTAGCCCCTTGCTTGCAGCACTATCAGTGATTTGATTATAAGTTATTTACGAGTCCTACCGTCCTAAGCAAATACACTAAAAATCATCATCTGGTTAAGCATATATTCAACTTTAAAATATGTCCAAGATTTTAAATCCATGAAATAATGATGACAGGTACAAAAATAATTGACTTGTCTTTCAGAAAGTACTTCCAATGAAATTATTCTATAATTTACGGAACTACATTTGTGATGAGTCAAACTCTCCTTTCCTATCATTTCTGTCGTTTTCCTTTTGGGTATTTATTCATCATTTGCGTTACGATAATAGAATGATGTCACCATTATAGAAATCTGGATTTGTAACATCCGGTGATTCAGTAAAACCGTATCAGTTTTATTTTAACTCATGTTGAAAATAGACAACGAGTTTGATTACACACAAATTATCACATATCAGATTACGTGTTTTTGCATTCCTTTATCGTGTAGGTATTATCTTATTTAATTATTTGTTCTAGAATTAGTTTTTGTTTTGAAATTTACTTTTCATCCAATCAAAACGTAGGAATATCGTGACTGCACCAAAAAATATGTTCTGGACACTTTTGTTGGATACATGGTATAGCAAAGTGCATACACATTACCTATGGACACGGAAAAATCGCCGGCTTTGCCGTTGATTGGTTGACCCGTATTAACCTTTGCAATCGGTAAATTATTCTCCGTGATCTGCAAATAGCCTCTTGCTTGCAGCAATCGGTGATTTGATTATAAGTTATTTACGAGTCTTGCCGTCCTAAGCAAATAAACTAAAAATCATCTTCTGGTTTAGCATATATTCAACTTTAAAATATTTCCAAGATTTTAAATCAATGAAATAATGATGACAGGTACAAAACATAATCCATAATTTACGGAACTACATTTGTGACTAGTCAAACTATCCTTCCCTATCATTTCTGTCGTTTTCCTTTTGGGTATTTATTCATCATTTGCGTTACGAAAATACAATGACGTCACATTATAGAAATTTGGATTTGTAACATCCGGTTAGTCAGTAAAACCTTATCAGTTTTTGAGCGATGGGTCGCGAAGCGATGCAAAGCTCATAGCAGGCCTGCTTTCGAAATTCCAACTTTCGCTGAACCTCGCGGAAGGATTTGGAAATATTCACAGAGATTCATCCGCCTTTCCCATGAATGATTTTAAAAGTTAATTCCACTGTGGACTACATTGTTGTCAATATGTACAAATACTTTTGATTTCATTGAATATTATCCCACTGTAGACAAGTCATCCAGTCACTTTAACTAGTCGCCGGGCAGAAGCCCGCGACTTATATTTTTAACAGCTTTTCGGAAATGACATGGGAGGACGAGTTATTATTAGAAAGAAAAAGAAAAAATGTCTTGAACATATTACAATTGCGTTTGTTTAAAAAACACATCTAAAACATTTATGACACATCTAAAATGAAATAAATATTCCGATGTTTTAAGTATCTGCAGTTTCTTTATTTTGACTAGCATTTATGTTTTTTTGTTTTACTTACGAAGACAAAACAGTTCCTATTAGACTTGCAGCAGACTGTTATGTGTCAATATCGAGATAAAAATCACGTCGAATTCTCCTTTAAATAGCAATTTTAACTTACTGAATGTTATTTACATGTTCAAAGAGATGTCTTGATTTGTGAAGAATGCATTTAATAAATATGAACTGTTTCTAAGCTAAAACTGTTGATCACGTGACTAGCGAATACCGACAGCGTAGATATATCTCCTTTGCAGAGAGCCGTCCTTTACACTCACTTACAAATAGTTAATTATAGGTGATTTAACATGTTTATTTGGTTCGAAACAAATGAAGAAAACAACAAACTGAGATAAAACTGGTTGTAATAGAAAAATGACTTTGAATGAACACTCTCTGCATATAAAGAGAGTGTAAAGAACGACAACTCTGCGAAGAAGAATGGTTCACGAATTGGGTCTTTCGTACACAATTATTTCGTCCTTGACACTTTTAAATGTGTCACTAGATTCCCTACAGGCATTTTGCTTGCGATCTGCATATTATTATGCATCATTGACACAAGGGCGCTCATCATAATATAATGTTTAAACATGACTAGTTTGTTATTTTCATTATAAAAAAAGGAAGGAACGAATTACAATAAATTAACATGTTGTAGGGTTCAGTTTATGTTGGAAATTAAGTTTGAAATTAATACAATAATTTCAATGAAATTTAACTGTTTAGCTGATATCATATTTCGAGGGTGGTCTAATTTATAAATATTGGACTACCTTTGAACATTTGTCAAAGTATGATATCATTTGGATGCCAAGCTAATATCATTTGAGAAAAAGAAAAAAAATCATGTCTTAAGCAATTTAGCCCTTTTCTCATTGTTTTAAAAGTATATTGCTGAAGGTGTCCAATGTTGAGTTTAATAGGGGAAATGTAAAATGACGTGCTATTGCATGCAAATCCTAAATTGTCTGTTTTAGTGGTTTTATTGATAAATAATAAAAATCAAATATTCTGACAAACATCTTGAAAAGTGTATGTGGAATTCACAAATCTTATAATTATTCCTTAATGAAAGCACTGTATACATTCACTTCGTTGACAAAAAAAATGCAAGTTATGATACATTTTCACTTGACCCCACCCCTGATGTTCCAATATGCCCCTCAGTTGATAACTGTTTTTTCAACTACTATAATGTAAGTGTTATGAATAACTGCAGTATGGATTTCCGGCGACATTGATGCGTTGCAACTTTCTCTCGTAATATCATTATTTATATACACAGAAAACTGATTCACTCAGAAGAACACTTTGACATGACAGGTTTCGTACGTTTTCATGAATAAACTCCCAGTGTTTAACCCTTTACGTGATATAATACGACACAAATGAAGCGGGTGAATTTTGAAAACTTTTCTAGAAAATATAACAATTACTTAAAATGACTTATTCCTGCTTTTTACACAATGTGTCAACTCTCTAGCATGACGATTATTTCAATAATTTAGAGATCACACACTTTTCTACAGCTATTCTTATACCATTTTCCGCACATTGAGCAGGATCTTATCCGCGTTCCTGTTTTTTGTGGATCTTAAGCAGAATACTTTTGAAAACCTTTGTGACAGCGCTTCCCACTTTATTCCGTTACACTTTCAATGACAGAGATTTTCTAGATTTTTGTCTAGATTTTTTCCAATTCGCCAGCTTCTGATTTTGGATTTTGAGAAAAAGGGTAAATTAGACTGTAAAACTATCAGATCTTATAAACGGTTCTGAAGTCATCGCCTCCAGTTACTATCTCGATTATAAAACTTATTCTCGCTCAAGAAGTTCAGAGAGCGGTACACTGTTCATACAGGGCATGACTCAATGGTCACATACTCGTAGCTGCTTCCTTCATTCCTTTTATCTGTGTGTCAATTTATCGAAAAGGAAAAGTTATCCATTTTACAAATTAAGATTTAATTAATGTGTGTCGGATTTACATACACAAGAATAATATATAGATATTTTTTACGTATATTTGTTTGTTTCAAAAGTAGCACTTCCAACATGGCCTTTTCTGCAATTTCAAACTTTTTAGACGGGACAATGGCTACACAACTTTTTAATTGGTGCACATGAAACAATGCTTGTTGGAAAATGATGATTAGACGTAGTGTTCTAATCTGTAATCCTTAATTACACTAGTCTTTGTTGTTGTTTTATTATTATTTTTTTTTTAAGATTGTCCCTTTTGTTTTTTTTATAATTTGATCAACCGGATTGATTAATTAATTAATTTATTTATTGATCGATTGATTAATTGATTGATTGATATATCCATTCATTCATTTGTGTGGCGATTCCTACCATCAACTTATATACATTTAACTTTTCTCATGTGAAACTTTGCATCCAACCTTCCTCTAACAAAATTGTATATGTCATTTCTCGTCTGTTTTCATCTCTTTCTCCTCCCTGTTTCCAAATCCCATGCATCCTTGAGTACTCAAGTAAAATGTGTTACATTCATGTGTACAGTCACACTGTTTCAACAATAATACACTTATCCATGATAATACAAGGGAAGTATATTATTGAATTATTTACTGCCAATGGACAGATTATTAAATTATTCATTAGTGCTTCATAGTGTCCATATGAGCTGTGTAGGTAAAGGTCAACTATTCTGATCAGGAGATGCACTGCACGCGAATTCATAGAAAGTTTAAAGAAACTTCTGTAACGCATAATTCATTTGAATCTTTAGCGTTGAACCTCAGACAGGTCTTATAATTATAGTAATCCTGGTTTTCACAGTTATAGCGTCAAAATAGATGAAGGTCCTTCGCTCATTAGTGCTATCAGAGCTTTGATTATTTGAACTTATTTTAAAAATAGACAACGAGTGTAATTACAAGCAAATAATCACATATCAGATTACGTGTTTTTTATTCCTTTATCATATTTAATTATTTCCTCTATAAGTTTTGCTTTGTTTCGATATTTATGTTTCATCCAATCAAAACGTAGGAATATCGTGACTGCAACAACAAATTCTCTCTGGACACAATGTTTGGATACAATACAATACAATACAATACAATACAAAATATTTTATTTGCAATCATGTACAAGCAGTACAAATAACAAAATACGGAGAATATAATGTAATGTGATGTTGTAGTTTCAATAAGTCAGATAGTGTTGAGAAGGTTTGTTATTAAATGATCTAAAAATCCATATGGATAGCACAATGTGCATGCTACAGGCTAGCTAAGATAACTATTAAAATATGTTGAATTATATTAATTGTGTATAGAGATTGTTAGTATATAAGAACAGAATGCATTGTTTAATTATTTGTGATAGCTTCATTTCTTCTTTTTTTAGCATAATAGATGAATTTAGCAATATTAAAGATTTCTTTTTTATTTGAAGAAGACATAAGAGTTGTAAATTTGTTTGGATACAAGGTATAGCAAAGTTCATACGGGTAAACAAATCGACGGCGATGTTTCCCGTCAATAGGTAATGTGTATGAACTTTGCAAAATTTTGCTATACCGTCTTTCCAAAAATTGTGTCCAGAGTGGATTTTTCGATGCAGTCACGATTCTGCTACCCTTTGATTGGATGAAAAGAAATTATTGAAACAAAAAAACCTTCTAGAGAAAATAATTAAATATGATAATACGTACTCGATAAAGGAACGAGCACAAGTAATTTTATGTGTGATCATTTCCGTTTAATAACCCTCGTCGTCTATTTCTAAAACGAGTTCAAATAAAACTCGTAAGGGTTTTTTGACCTTTGACATTCTGGAAGTTATAAATCCAAATTCCTGTAATATGACGTCATAATATGACGTCATTCTATTAGTGGTGCAGAGGTAGAGCGTCGGCCTCTTGTATCAAAGGTCCCTGGTTCGAGTCCCGTGATGAGCGGGTCCTGACTTTTTTTTTTTTTTTTTGTTTCACAATCGATGTAAAATAAATAAGTTTAAACTAAATGAACCGAAAGGAAAACGACAGAAATTATAGGAAACGTTAGTTTGGCTTGTCACAAATGTAGTTCCGTGAATTATGGAATCGTTTTATTTGAAGTACTTTATGAAGGGCAAGTTGATTATTTGTTGTACCTGTCATCATATTTTCATGGATGTAAAATCTTGGCTATATTTTAAAGTTAAATATAAGCTTAACCTGATGATGATTTTTATTTTCTTTGCTTAGGTCGGTAGGACTCGTAATTGACGTAAATAACTGATCGTGCTGCAAGCAAGGGGCTAACTGCAGTTCGCGGGGAATTATTCACCGATCACAATTATATAATAAATGTTTACCCGAAAATAGGTAGCACCTATACTCATATTACACATTACATTACATTTGTTTACCCGTACTAACTTGTTGTTATAAAACATAACATTAGCTAACACACGGCGTAAATCTAAATAATCTAGGATGTACCTGGCTTTCGGATGTTTGTTTATTCCTACCCCACACAGGCTACATACGCTTGAGGACGCGTCTGCAGTAGTGACAAAGTGTGAAAGTGCTGATAATGAGCAGATTCTCCTTTTGCCACAATGATTTCAACTTAATTCAATACTTTTTTTAGATTAATAGAGAATTTACATATTTTGGACCGAATCGAGGGCTTAGCGTGAAACGGTTGTAACTAAAAACCTATTTTGATAACCCTGGTTTAGGGGCAATTTTGACCCCTTTGTAAACAATGCAAATATAGGTTCCATTGCTCAGAACGAGCAATGGCACCTAAATGTCCATTGTTTACCAAGACAAATGAGTTAACACTTGTAAGGACTTTATGGCGAGGTCATTAACCTTGGTAAACAAATACCAATTTTAGTTACAACCGTTTCATGCAAAGCCCTCGGAATGTTTCCAAAGTCGTCTGCTGCAGATTAAGTGTAGATCTATATACGAGCAGACGCCAAACGACATTTAGGTGCGGTTTTAATGAGATTAATAAACAACTATAGTCTAGAATTAATATTCAGTAATTGACACACACGGCCGTTGAATGCTTTATGTATCGACCCCCTTATTCATTAACGTTTTGTTACCGAAAATAACCAATTAACTTCAATTGTTTTTTTTTTATTAATAGAAAATTAACACATTTTGGACTGAATGTTTTCAAAGTTGTCTGCTGCAGAGTGGTTATTAAACAATGTGTTATTCATATGTATATGCTTAGTCCCGTATGTAAGTATATCCATATGGATTTTTAGATCATTTAATAACAAACCATCTCAACACTATCTGACTTATTGAAACTACAACATTACATTATATTCTCTGTATTTTGTTATTTGTACTGCTTGTACATGATTGCAAATAAAATATTTTGTATTGTATTGTATTAAAGCTTTGTCGAATCTCTCTCTAAGCCTGATATTGTCTATCGTCATATATAAAAGAATTTCACAACATTGCCAACTTTCGGGAAATCCGGTGTCTCGAAAGCTCTTATGGAGTTATATAGGGAAAAAATAGTCAAATTGCTCCTTCAAATTAGTTAATGAATGGATCATTTCATTTCAAACGAATATGTTAGGAAAACATTTGCTCTTTAATATGATATTATTCTTAATATGATTCTATGATTTTTACATTTTTAGTCCTTCTTTAGGTGTTTGTTCGTCACCAAAAGTAACATTGAAATAAGAAGGAGCTAAAAATATTCTGTTTTATAAAGGTATTTAAAAACACCCGATCGCTTCATTTCAAACGGTTCAAAATGCAGATTTTTTTCTCTTTCCATTTGTACTAATTGAAATCATTATTTTTTATATATATTTTGGTCCTTTTTGGACATTTATGTAAAATTCGATGCCTCAGAAAGATGAAATGCCTGTGTATTGATGTGTGCGGTATTGTGTCATTTCAGCAGTGTATTAATGATTTTTACATTTTAGTCCTTTTTTAGGTTTTTGTTCGTCACCAAAAGTAACATTGAAATAAGAAGGAGCTAAAAAATATTCTGTTTTATTAAGGTATTTAAAAACACCCGATCGCTTCATTTCAAACGGTTCAATATGCAGATTTTTTTCTCTTTCATTTATACTAATTGAAATCATTATTTTTTAAATATATTTCGGTCCTTTTTGGACATTTATGTAAAATTCGATGCCTCAGAAAGGTGAAATGCCTGTGTATTGGTGTGTGCGGTATTGTGTCATCTCAGCAGTGTATTAATGATTTTTACATTTTAGTCCTTTTTTAGGTCTTTGTTTCTCACCAAAAGTAACATTGAAATAAGAAGGAGCTAAAAAATATTCTGCTTTATTAAGGTATTTAAAAACACCCGATCGATTCATTTCAAACGGTTAAATATGCAGATTTTTTTCTCTTTCCATTTGTACTAATTGAAGTCATTATTTTTTAAATATATTTTGGTCCTTTTTGAACATTTATGTAAAATTCGATGCCTCAGAAAGATGAAATGCCTGTGTATTGATGAGTGCGGTATTGCGTTATAAAGCAGGGTATTAATGATTTTAACATTTTAGTCCTTTTTTAGGTTTTTGTTGCTCACCAAAAGTTGCATTGAAATAAGAAGGAGCTAATAATTATTCTGCTTTATTAAGGTATTTAATAACATCCGATCGCTTCATTTCAAACGGTTAAATATGCAGATTTTTTCTCTCTTTCATTTATACTAATTGAAATCATTATTTTTCAAATATATTTCGGTCCGTTTTGGACATTTATGTAAAGTTCGATGCCTCAGAAAGATGAAATGCCTGTGTATTGATGAGTGCGGTATTGCGTTATAAAGCAGGGTATTAATGATTTTAACATTTTAGTCCTTTTTTAGGTTTTTGTTGCTCACCAAAAGTTGCATTGAAATAAGAAGGAGCTAAAAATTATTCTGCTTTATTTAGGTATTTAATAACATCCGATCGCTTCATTTCAAACGGTTAAATATGCAGATTTTTTTCTCTTTCATTTATACTAATTGAAATCATTATTTTTCAAATATATTTCGGTCCGTTTTGGACATTTATGTAAAGTTCGATGCCTCAGAAAGGTGAACTGCCTGTGTATTGATGTGTGCGGTATTGTGTCATTTCAGCAGTGTATCAATTTATACTAATTGAAATCATTACTTTTTA
>JASEVX010000012.1:18996327-19052670 GCA_031761405.1 Serripes groenlandicus
AGCCAGTCATATCTCGGCATTTCCTTGGTAAGTTACCAGAACTACTGGTCTATTTATTCTGAGATTAGCCAGTCATATCTCGGCATTTCCTTGGTAAGTTACCAGTACTACTGGTCCTTTTATTCTGAGATTAGCCAGTCAGTCGTAATGCTAACTAACATCGCAACCCTTAGCGTCAGGGAGGGCAGCCATTTATACCATTTTTTAAATGTCTTGAACGATAAACGAGTCACGTCTAGCGAAGTGGGGTGTTAACCTTTTCCCTCATACAGACGATTTCTTACGCCTCTGTCGCAAACGACTTTTCAAATAATCGTGGCAAAATAATGAGCGAGTGCTCCTCTCGCGACGATGTTTTCAACTTTATTCAAAAATTGATCTTTAAATAAAAAAGGGTTTGATCTATCACAAACGAGTTATCGTTTGAAAAACTTTGAGTGGGAAAACCCACTGTGTTACTACAGATGAGCCGTCCCGCAAGAAAACCAACATTGTGGACTCTGCGTAAAGTATCGACCCGGATCAGTCTTAGCATGCCGCGCAGGCTAACCCGGGCAGACACTTTTCGCCTCCTGTGGATTTTCTGTTTCAGGAATCATTACTCTATACCTCTTCCCCCCCTGAGACGGAATGATCTGGATCGATACATTACGCAGAGGCTATTCTGTTGGTTTTCTCGCGGAACGGCTCAATTATAATCTTTCTATATGGTCCATATACTATAATGATACTGACCGTAACGTTTACGTTTGAGAACATTTGAAAAAACCCACACTGGACCGTGTTACTATAAATAGTCTCTCTATATGTTTCAAAGACCATAATGATATTTTATATAATACCGTTTAGAGAGGCTATTTACAGTAATATGGTCTCAAATGAAAACTCGGAGGCCTGTGGATTTATGTGGGAAAGGGTTAATGTATTTGCGTATAGTGAAGACTCTGCATAGTCCTAGGTGTATATATTTTGACAAGAAAACTAGAACTGTGACCCCAATTAGATAGACGCGAATGTACCTTTATGTGATCCAGTTACGAAGAGTCAATAAGACCCTAAATAGCTAGAAGCAAATAGGAATGCATACAACATAGTAAAACTGAATCCTGACAACTTGACAGAACAATCGGATGTCCTTAGTTCTAGTGGCGTGTCTGACAGACAAACTCTTATTACGTCATTTCCGCTTTCATCCGGTGACAAAATGTACTCATTTTCAAACAGGATACGACCTGTTAATTTGTTCTCAATTAAGAAGTCGTTCAGTACAATCTTAAATTCGTTTGTTCGAAGATCTATTTGTTCACAAAAGAACATTTCATCCAATTTCAGAAGGGTACCTACTCGCAGTGCCGCTCCATTTGATCGTATTTTTAACCAGGTTGCAGCTGTCGCCAAATCGGAGTAATTGCTATTTGGCTTGTCATCAGTTACGTGTTTTTTCCAGGTCGGTTCAGCATATTGTCCATAATAGCTCAAGTTATATTCTAAAAATGTCTGTTTGAATTCGATTTGGGACCCATTCACCTCGGTCTGCCATAGTTTTGACATGCTCAGTTTTGTGTTGCTGAAGAAGTCTTCGTTTATGTACTTTTTGTCTGTGGCAATTCCGACCAACAAAACAGCTCTTGAGTCCATACGATCGTCTCGAAGTTTCATATATATGGTCGCAATGTTCCAAGTATTTGGCCAATGAGAGTTCTGAACAAGCCTATTTGACAGATATTTCAGGTCTTCAATATTGTCTGTAAGCTTTCTTCCGCCAACTTGCTCTAGTTTGACGTGAAGAAAAACGCCACTATTCATCGACGAAATCATGATGTACACACATATTCCGTTTCTGTTCCTAAACTTACCAGTTGGGCATCTTATCAGTCGACAGCTGTCTTCTTGCTGAAATGCATACACACATACTTCTCATCGACACTGGCATGATCCTGACATTTTTGCAAAGATTTATATAATAACAATATTCATGTATGTGCATTATAATTTCTTTTTATGGCAATACACATGGTCAAATAAATGACACGCAGTGCACTGTTGTTGTTGTTGTAGTATTTTTTTCTTTAGATTAACTTATCATTGACTCGCTTTTCGTTATAAACAAATTAAGCATACATGAATTACGAAGCTGACATAAGAGCCGTCCCGCGAGAAAACCAACATTGTGGAATCTGCGTAAAGTATCGACTCGGATCAGCCTAAGCTTGCCGCGCAGACTTACCCGGATAGAGACATTTCGCCTCCTGTGGATTTTCTGTTTCAGGAATCTTTACTCTATACCTCTATTCCCCTGAGACGGAATGTGTCGGCCCGGATCAGTACGTGCGGTGCGCAGGCTTATCTGGGTCGATACATTACGCAGAGGCAATAATGTTGGTTTTTTCTCAATTAATATACATGTAAATGATTGATTGATTGATTGATTGATTGATTGAGGTTTAACGCCGTTTTTAACAATTTCTCAGTTATATCACGGCGGCCAGTTCACCTACTCATGCATTTCCTGGTTTTCTCAAACCAGTTCTCCACACAACAATCTTCCCAAGCAACTGGCTGCTTTTCCACATAGACTTAGCCTATTGGTGGAAGACGAATGACGCATGTCGCATTGACTTTTGTCAATCGTCGGAAAGAAAGTTGGCCGAGCCGGGATTCGAACTCACAAGTAAATGAACACATAGTTCCCACAATTACAATAATTATCTCCCTTGTCTGCCATTTTGAAAGGCAAATATGATTAGCACTAATAGAGAATATTTAAAAAGAAATGTGATAATTAGGAAAACACCAAGACATTTTAGTGATCTGATTATATCGACTTCTTGATTTAATTATTTTTGCCAATTTAATTGTTTAATTTAATTATATTTGATAATTCTCTATTCAACATATATAGTAAATTTGCCTATCAAAATGGCCGCCCCAAGCGATCCCTCGAACACATTGATAGCTCGAAGTAAATTGTGGGTTCCTTTCGACTTCGAGTTATCGAGAGTCGACTGTTCTTTCTGAAGGATATATATAAGGGAACAGAACCGCGAGAACGGACATACATACCTATACCTTGGTTACATATCAGAGTATACATAATGTACTGACCAATGGAGTTGATTGCGGGTGCCTGTAAGCTTTTGAAACCATTCATCTAATACAGATGTAGGACTCCGCCATGGCCGAGTTGTCTGCGTTTGATATTTGGGGCAGGGTATTCCGTGTTCGATCCCAAGCTTGTGGGAGTCTTTTTGTTAATTTCCTTTGGCAAATCACAGCCTTTCACTTGATTGTCACCCAGAGACAAGTGTTCTTCATATGAGCCGTCCCGTGAGAAAACCAACATTGTGGACTCTGCGTAAAGTATCGACCCGAATCAGTCTAAGCATGCCGCGCAGGCTTACCCGGATAGACACTTTTCGCCTACTGTGGATTTTCTGTTTCAAGAATCATTACTCTATTCCTCTATCCCCCTGAGCCGGAATGTGTCGGCCCTCATCAGTCTGCGCGGACTGCGCAGGCTGATCTTGGTCAATACATTACGCAGAGGCTATTGTGTTGGCTTTCTCGCGGAACGGTTCAATTATAACTGAAATACAGCTGAAAACGGTTTAAACGACAATACACAAATAAATAAATGATACAGATAGCATCTGACAACACCAATGCTTTTAATGCGTTAGGACAAAACTTCAATAGTAATTCTCACCAAAAATGAAAAGAGCATGCACATGGAAAACACCAAAACTGAAATCACCACCCAACCCTTCGTCCTTTAATGTTTTCAGATGTTCCAGATGTTATTTACGACACAGCATCAGCGTAATATACATAAGTATATATGTAGGGGAAAAAGCCCCGATATTTGGTTATTTTAGAAGAGGAGATTTATTTGTCCTACATGTATTGGTTGATTTGATAATCAGACTTTAATAAGGAATTGGATTGTTTGAAATTTTTTGAGAGACGGACGCATGACGACAACGGAGTGAGTGATGTCAAAAGTACAACTTACCCATGATGCTTGTTTCTTCATGCACGCCACAGGGCCCGGTGCCTTTAGTGTTTGGGATTTTCGGTTGTTTCTCAGCTTTAAATATTCCGTATTCAGTAAGAAGGCGAAACTTCCCTGATCTGGGACCCTGTCCGATTCTCCGGGGCTGCATATGAAATCTTGCTTTAGTCCAGGGTGACCACAAAGGGCACAGAAAACATTTTTATAACCAAAGTTGTTTAACACGATCGGTGCGAATGGTCCATTCTCGCATTCTGCATTGACCCTGCTTGTAGGATAGCCGGTTCCCCGCATAGGTAGGGTCGTGCCGTCCGTGATACAGGTTGATATCGGATCTACTAGGCACCGTTTGTCACGTAAAGTGGTGGAGGCATCAGGGTGTTCAAACACAATGTCACAAAATGACAAAGCTGTATCATTTTTAGACATTTTAAAAAGACGAGTCCATGACAAGGCCCTCTTCGTTCCAATTCCCTTTTTGCCGCATATTAGCTTAGACTTGAATGGTTCGAGGTTTAATACCCCGTGACAGCGAGCACATGCTTCGTTTTTGTAAACGCTTTTTGATTTCCTAGATAGCACAGGCATTAATTCATCCAACCCGGTAACTGGCTGTGGGCCACAAGTGGGTACCAACATATCACCGGAAGTGCTATTGAATTTTTCGTCATTTACGCATCCGGTTACTTGACTCATGGATACCGTGAAGTAGGCGGGAAGTTCAGGACGATCCGAGGTATTGACACCCATGGAGGTACACACTGTGTTTCTTTCTTGTCTGCTGAAGACCGTTTGGCTTTCGTGTTGGTAACAACAGTTCATATGGCGTTCACAATCCGGATGACAGGAACAACCTGTTAATAATTGCAGATTTACATATCGTTGGGTGAGATATCACTTGAAATTATTTTTTTCACGTGATATGAACTGGTGTTAGCGGTGTGAGAGGTAAGTGTAAGAATAGGAGTTTGAGTAAGAGGAGGGTATGAAAGTTAGAATGTGAGAGGAGGGTATGAAAGGTAGAGTGTGAGAGGAGGGTATGAAAGTTAGAGTGTGAGAAGAGGGTATGAAAGTTAGAGTGTGAGAGGAGTGTATGAAAGTTAGAGTGTGAGAGGAGGGTATGAAAGTTAGAGTGTGAGAGGAGTGTATGAAAGTTAGAGTGTGAGAGGAGGGTATGAAAGTTAGAGTGTGAGAGGAGGGTATGAAAGTTAGAGTGTGAGAGGAGTGTATGAAAGTTAGAGTGTGAGATGAGGTATGAAAGTTAGAGTGTGAGAGGAGTGTATGAAAGTTAGAGTGTGAGAGGAGTGTATGGAAGTTAGAGTGTGAGAGGAGGGTATGAAAGTTAGAGTGTGAGAGGAGGGTATGAAAGTTAGAGTGTGAGAGGAGGGTATGAAAGTTAGAGTGTGAGAGGAGGATATGAAAGTTAGAGTGTGAGAGGAGGGTATGAAAGTAAGAGTGTGAGAGGAAGGTATCCGAGTAATAGTGTGAGATGAATGTACGAGAGTAAGAGTGTGAGAGGTAGGTACAAGATTAAGAGTGAGAGAGGAATGTACGAGAGTTAAAGTGTTAGAGGAGGGTATGAATGTAAGAGTGTGAGAGGAAGGTATCCGAGTAATAGTGTGAGATGAATGTACGAGAGTAAGAGTGTGAGAGGTAGGTACGAGATTAAGAGTGAGAGAGGAATGTACGAGAGTTAAAGTGTGAGAGGAGGGTATGAAAGTTAGAGTGTGAGAGGAGGGTATGAAAGTTAGAGTGTGAGAGGAAGGTATCCGAGTAATAGTGTGGGATGAATGTACGAGAGTAAGAGTGTGAGAGGTAAGTACGAGAGTAAGAGTCTGAGAGGAATGTACGAGAGTTAAAGTGTGAGAGGAGGGTATGAAAGTTAGAGTGTGAGAGGAGGGTATGAAAGTTAGAGTGTGAGAGGAAGGTATCCGAGTAATAGTGTGGGATGAATGTACGAGAGTAAGAGTGTGAGAGGTAGGTACGAGAGTAAGAGTGTGAGAGGAATGTACGTGAGTAAAAGTGTGAGAGGAACGCAAGCGTTCGACATGAAGGTAGGAGAGTAAGAGTGTGAAAGGAGGGATGAAATACAAAGTGTGAGAGGAAGGTACGAGATTAAGTGTGTGAGGGGAATGTACGAGAGTAAGAATGTGAGAGGAATGTACTAGAGTAAGAATGTGAGAGGAATGTACGAGAGTATGAGTGTGATAGGAAGGTACGAAAGGAAGAGTGTGAGAGGAATGTACGAGAGTAAGAATGTGAGAGGAAGGTACGAGAGTAAGAATGTGAGGGGAAGGTACGAGAATAAATGTGTGAGAGGAAGGTACGAGCGTAAGAGTGGAAGTGTTGTATTTACAATACTCGTAATACTTTGATTTTGATACCATGTATTTATGCAACAGTTAGTACAAACTTCTGATGGGGTACATACCATTCTAGATGATATCATTATCCACGGCAAGACCCAAGAGGAACATGACAAACGACTTCATAATGTTTTACAGACTTTACAAGATAGTACAAGATAGTAATATTACTTTGAATCCTGATACGTGTCAATTTAATTTGTCAAAAATTAACTTTATGGGGCATACATTGTCATCTGAAGGTATTGAACCAGACCAATCCAAAGTAAAAGCTGTATTAGATACACGTGCACCTAGTTATGCTGCAGAACTGAAGAGTTTTCTAGGTCTAGTTAACTACACTGCTCGATTTATTCCAGATATGGCAACAGTGACTTTTAAAGAGACAGGTTGATTTTGTCTTGAGGCAACGTCAAAATGATTCTTTTGAAAAGCTTAAAGTTTTGTTAAATGAGGCTACAAGTCTAGCCTATTATGATAGAAAAAAACCCACAAACACAGGTTATTGCGAATGCATCTCCTGTAGGGCTTGGAGGGGTCCTGGTTCAATTCCAAAATGGTATGGATAACATTATTAGTAATGCTAGTCGTAGTCTTACAGATGTAGAGAAAAGGTATTATTTCGCCTCCCACGAAATTCTAGCAATTTCTTTGGTTAACGCGTGTCACGTGCAGACCCCCTATATTTATTTAGGGGGTGAGTAAATTCCATAGGGGGTGAGTAAAGTAAAAAAGTAAGTTCAAAGGTTGGTTTTCGTAAAGTGGCTCTCAAATGTTACCAGTTACCCAGAAAGAAATGAAATTAACTGAAATAAATGTGTTCATGTTGAACCGGTGTATTTTTTTTAAATAATATATTTAATCAATAGTGATAGATCTTTTACTCATGACGTCATATCATGCTACCAACACATATCAACAAGTAACAGTATAGTTCAGTTTAAAGTGGTCGACGAAATACATACATTATTGGGTTTGTTACTGACCCACTATGGAAATATATCGCCTCGCCCCCTATTAATCCTACAGACCCCCTATATTTCCGTATTGGGTCAGTAACAAACCCAATAACTTATATTGTCAAACTGAAAAGGAAGCTCTAAGCATGGATTGGGCATGTGCGAGAGGCCAAGGAGTATCGAGGGCTTGTTGTGAAACGGTTGTAACTAAAAACCTATTTTGAAAACCCTAGTTTAGGGTCAATTTTGACCCCTTTGTAAACAATGCAAATTTAGGTGCCATTGCTCAGAACGAGCAATGGCACCTACATTTCCATTGTTTACCAAGAAAAATGATTTAACGCTTATAAAGACTTTATGGCGAGGTGATTAACCTTGGTAAAAAAATACCGATTTTAGTTACAACCGTTTCACGCCAAGCCCTCGATATGTCCATTGTATTGCAAAGGGAGCTTACTCCTACCGCTATTTTTACTAGTCAAGTGGAAAGGGCATCTGAAAATGATAACGAATTGTTAGATATCAGAAAGACTTGAGTTACAGGAAAATGGCATGATTTACTGTTCAAAGAATATATACCTGTTAGGAATGACCTTTGTATGCTAGGTAAATTAGTGTTAAGAGGTACTAGAATTGTTATTCATATTTGTTTGAGAGATACAATGTTGGAATTGGCACATGAAGGGCATCCGGGTATTGTTTGCATGAAGCGTAGACTGCGTACAAAAGTACGGTGGCCTGGGATAGACAGGCAAATGGATACATTTTGCAAAAGTTGTCATAGTTGTCAAATTGTGTCTGCGCCAGACAGTCCAGTACCTATGGTAAGATCGGAGTTGCCTAACATACCCTGGGAACATCTTGCTGCTGATCTCGTGGGACCACTTCCAACAGGAGAATATGTGTTTGTAATAATAGATTACTATTTTAATTTTTTTGAAATTGAAGTTTTGAAGTCAACAACTGCTGAAAAAATTGTACATATTTTGTCTAAAATGTTCGTCACTCATGGTCTACCTGTTAGTATTAAAACAGACAATGGTCCTCAATTTAAATGTTCAGTTTTCCAAGATTATCTTGAGCAGAATGGTATTATGCATAGGAAAAGTACTCCATATTGGCCCCAAGCAAACGGAGAAGTGGAACGTCAAAATAGGAGTTAGAATATCAGTAGCAGAAGGTAGAGATTGGGAAGATGATCTTATGAACTATTTGTATATGTACAGAAGTACCCAACATTCAGTTACAGGGGTAAATCCAGCAGCAATGTTGTATGGTAGAAGATTGAGAACAAAGATGCCTGAAATAGAACAATTTAATGTTGATGATATCAGTGTAAGAGATAAAGAGAATGAAAACAAAATGATGGGGAAGGATTATAGTTATAGGAAACCTAAAGCTTCTGAAAACAGTGTGGAAAAAGGGGATTTAGTTTTGCTCAGAAATCAGAAAGAGAATAAGTTTTCTACACCTTTTATGTCAAATCCAGTTATTGATACATTTGGCAGTAAGGTCACAGTTCGTACAGGTGAAGGGGTAGATTATAATCGCAATGTTACTTTTGTGAAGAAGTATATTCAACCAGAGAATGATGACCGGAGTGATCATCCTCCTGTTGAAAATACAACAGAGTTTGAACAAAACAGAAATGTGGAAAAGTCATTTGAATCTGTGAGACCTTGTAGAGAAAGAAAAGTGCCAGAAAAGTTTAAAGATTTTGTAATGACATAACTAGCTTACTTGTCTATATTCCTAGAGTATGAAACATTTACATTATTCAGTCAGTATTGTGTTAACATGTATGTTTTATTATACATGAATATTCTGTATCTTGAATACAAATAGTTTCTTGATATATGTGTCTACATGTATGTTTTGTTATACACCAATATTTTGTATCTTGAATACAAAAAGTTTTCTTGATATATATATTGGGTTTTGAATATCATAACTAGTCTATTGTTTATGACATTTGGGCAAGAGAATTGTCTGTTGTTAAAGGTGTTATATAATATAATGTTTATGCAGTTGCAGAAATGATTTATTGTATATCTATGTTGTTAGTACAGTTGATATACTTTGTCCATTAGATATTCTCTTTTTATGATAAGGAACGGATGTTGTATTTACACTACTCGTAATACTTTGATTATGGAACACAAGTATTAATGACGTCACTGTTATGTGAGTAAATATATACGTCATCATTAAATGCGGTACACTGAGATGCCGGACAGCACGAAGCTTGTCTTTAATTAGTTTGTGGTTAAATCGAGTTTCAAAGACACTACAGGAAGGTACGAGAGTAAATGTGTGAGAGGAAGGTACGAGAGTAAATGTGTGAGAGGAAGCTACGAGAGTAAATGTGTGAGAGGAAGCTACGAGAGTAAATGTGTGAGAGGAAGCTACGAGAGTAAATGTGTGAGAGGAAGCTACTCGTAGAGTAAGAGTGTGAGAGGAAGCTACGAGAGTAAATATGTGAGAGGAAGCTACTCGTAGAGTAAGAGTGTGAGAGGAAGCTACGAGAGTAAATGTGTGAGAGGAAGCTACTCGTAGAGTAAGAGTGAGAGGAAGGTACGAGAGAAAATGTGAGAGAGGAATGTACGAGAGTGAATGTGAGAGAGAGGGATGTACGAGAGTAAGAGTATGAGAGGAAGCTACCAGAGTAAATGTCTGAGAGGAAGGTACGAGAGTAATAATGTGAGAGGAAGGTACGAGATTAAGAGTGTGAGAGGAAGGTACGATAGTATACGTGTGAGAGGAAGGTACGAGAGTAAAAGTGTGAGAGGCGGGAACAAGAGTAATATTGTGAGTGGAAGGTACGAGAGTATATGCGTGAGAGGAAGGTACAAGAATAAAAGTGTGAGAGGCAGGAATGAGAGTAATATTGTGAGTGGAAGGTACGAGAGTAAATGTGTAAGAGGGATGTACGAGCGTGAATGTGAGAGAGAGATGTACGAGAGTAAAAATGTGAGTTTGAGAGGTAGGCAAGCATGTAGGATCGAGAAAGGGATTTACGGCAGTATGAGTGTAAGAGGTAGGTACGAAAGTAAGAGTGTGAGAGGAAGGTATGAGAGTAATAGTGTGATAGGAATGTACGAAAGGAAGAGTTTGAGAGGAAGGCATGAATTTAAGATCGAGAGATGGATGTAAGGGAAGTAAAAGTGTGAGAAGAATGTAAGAGCGCGTGAGAGGAAGGTGACGGAGTAAGGGTAAAAGTGTGAGAGAGTAGTGTGAGTGTAAGAATGCGAGAGTGTTCTTGGTAGAGTACGAGTGTGAGAGACTGTGGGAGATTCAGAGTGTGAGAGACTGTTGGGAGGGTCAGAGTGTGAGATTGTGGTGGTTGAGTAAGCGTGTGAGAGGGTGATGGGAGAGTAAAAGTGTAAGAGGCTGGTGGAAGAGTAAGATCATGAGAGGGTTTGAACAATTTAGCTAGTTAATTCTTGTACTAGTTAGTATCTAAAGAAGTTGTTTTGTTAATATTGTCTCTGTTTCACATCTAACGCCGGCAAGTGATAACATAACAATATTACGAAGTTTCACATTGGTGTTGATAATTTGACATCATAAAACAATCTTTCCATTGAGTGTGAGTTCGACCAGAGTGATGACAATGTTGCACCACTTCCGGTTTTTGACGAAGTCGATGTCGAGAGTTCATGAATACACGAATTTGAAAGAAAAAAAAAGCTGAATTTGGACAGAAGTCTCGAAATGTTGACCTCGTGAATTAAAAATGTTTTACAATACCCATAACATAGGGTTTAGGTTTCAAATACGGATTTTAGTACGTGAAATATATATACACCTTATCTAGTGCACTGATGACCTGAATTAATTTTGTGTTTAACACTTTAACTGCCAAATTTCACAAAGTCGACTCTTCCATGTTGAAAATAGGACAACTCCAGTGGTGAAATGTAATGTCTTAGAGGCAAACAATGCGTATTTCAGGAGAGACAGCTCGTTACGAAACGTCTTGATTCGGTTACGTCAGTCACAATGGCATTTATGAATCATCAAGAAAAAAAGAAATAACCGAACCAGAGTCACTTTTAAGCAATTACGACAGAATGTTTGCTTGGAGAGTTTGTCGGTGATTGTACCCAATCTCAAAAAGCTTTTGGAATGTTTGCACGACGAAAGAGTAAACGTGAATGATCCTGTCAGACCTGACTGTGCCGAACGAAGCATGGTGTTGATCTGAATCTTCATTTGTGAAACCTGACTGAATTGTGGTCACATTGGGGTGTTGTTTTTCTTCCACTTATTGGTAATAGGTACAATAAAGAAAACACTAATTGTCAGGTTTTTTTAAACTATGAACGTATTTGCTTGTCACAAACGCACCATGCGTAGGTTTTCACGTAACGTGGCTCATTTGTAGTCTCATTATATTATTTCTTTCTACCATTAATTGATCATTAGTGCAATAAAGCAAAAACTAACTTTTTGTTACTTATGTTCCTGTCGCAAACACCTCCTGCGTAGGTTTCTGTGTTACTCGGCACATTAGTTGTAACCTTATATTGTTGTTTTTCAACCATTAATTGATAAATACTGTTATAAAGAAAAAACTAATTGTCTGTTTGTTAACCTTTTATCTATTTTTCTGTCGCAAACATCTCCTGCGTAGGTTTCTGTGTTTCTTGGCACATTAGTTGTAACCTTATATTGTTGTTTTTCTACCATTAATTGATAAATACTGTAATAAAGAAAACACTAATTTTCTGTTTGTTAGACGCCCGAATATCTTTACATATATAACTTAATGTTAGAATGAAACTTATTAAGTTGAGTCGGGTAAAACAGAATCATGTTAATCACTTAAAGAGGTTTAACAGTGGAATAATACATTGGAGTAAAACGTTCAGCTATATGTCGGCCAGGTCACCTGTAGGACGGCGGCCAGTTCATCTAACGTCTTTATCCTGACTTTCCCGCACCAGTTTTCCTCACATTATTTCCCCGGGACAACTGGCTACCTTTACGCATATACTAATAATCCCTTTGCGAAGACAGGTTACGTCAGTCACAATAGCATTTATGAATCATAAAGAAAAAGGAATAACCGAACCAGAGTTTGAATTCCAATTCCTAGTTTGATAGCCCTCGTCGAAGGTAAGGGTTTTATTAATTGATTGACGCTCTGTGAAATCAAACGGTTGAGTGTTACGAACACGCAGTCTGATATGAACTGAATTGTTCACCAATAAGTCATAAAATGTTTTAAGAAACTTCCATTTGAAGCACAGACAAAACTTCTTCCGTACATGACATAATTACGTTAAGCTTGTTTTCCCGGAGCACCGGTCCAAGTCATTTTCAAAACTGTGATTCTTTTATGTGTCGTTGGAAAGAAGAGACACTGATAGGACCATGCATCTATTTGCTAAGCTAAACTTTGATGTCTTATACAAGGCTAGAATTATATGATAATGACATAGTACTGTCATTGGAATGAATTTGATAAATTGAATAGTTGCATTTGTAAATTATTTATCAATAGGATTAGAAGATTTAAAGAGTAGTTTTAAGTTTTAAACACATTTCCCCTGAGTTGGTATTGAAAGATATGCAGCTATGCATGTCTTTCATCTAACATAACGGTCTCGTCGTTAAAAAAAACGAATATATTTTTGACTATAAATTAAAACCACACAATTAAAACAGTTGGTTGACATGAATGGAAACGTTCCGTTAACAACATTTTAGTCTGATTTGTACATTTTCAATGAATCTATACGGTTAACCAAGTAACCGGTTACAAAATTAACGAGTAACCGGTTAGTAATATCGGTAACCGTTGCCATCCCTTATATTTTTAATGTTAATTTTAATCCAACCGGGTTGAAATTTTTACTACACAATATTATTTTTCTTTCGTTACGGAAATATACAGATATTGACATATAATTGTTTAAAAATTGGGTTTCCCGAAATTTTATGACGTAGTCTAACGAAAACCTTATAATTAAAATTAAATAATTTTATTTGTCTATATTTTCGATAGTTTGTGAACAAGCGACAAATCATTTTTCATTTCGACTGTTATCTGTGAGAATGAAAACATTGTCACGCTTGGTCGTTTTGACGTCTTAAACTTGTTTATTGTTCCTGTTTTCGCCACATTGGACAATTGTAAAATCCCTATATTTATGTGACTGTACTAAATATTGTACATGTAACTTTAGTGTGAATTATTTATCTGTAAAAGAAAGAAAATGTGTTTGAAACAAACTTTGCTGTTTTTATAATGTTCCTAGTAAGAAGCGACATTTGAGCCATTCCGCGAGAAAACCAATATTGTGGCCTTTGGGTAAATTATCGACCCAGATCAATCTAAGCATGCCGCACAGGCTAATCCGGGCAGTCCCTTTTCGCCTCGTGTGGATTTTCTACTTCAGGAATAATTACTCTATACCTCTATCCCCCTGAGACAGAATGTGTCGGCGCAGACTGATCTGGATCTATACATTACGCAAGAGTCCGTAATGTTGGAACGGCTCATTTTTTAAGTGTAAATGTTTATAAAATAGTTTAATGTTCCTCACATGCTATACTTGCTATGTCATTGATATGCCAAATTAATGTTTGTGTATCTTGTTTTTCTAACGGGCCATGTGGCCTCTTGAACTTGTATTTGCAATTTACTTCTTGATATATATTTGAAACGGTCAAACAATAAACACAATCGTTTCAGTTATCCGACTAGATATTAACGTAAATTCAAAACGACTCAAGTTCACATTGATAAAAAAAAATACATTTTCTACCCTGGTTTTACTTGGATAAAATAAAGAATAACATTTAGGGCGAATTCGATTCTTTTTTTTTTTTTTGTTTTTGTTCGTGCCATCTGGATTTCAGTCGCTTTAAGACAGCAAAGGCGTTCAATAATTATCAGTGACTGATAACGTTAACGGATACTTTTATCTTTACATAGTCCGTAACAAACTCTTATGTTAAGATTAGAAATGCAGAAAGAGTCATTTTTGATTAAAAATGTACATCGAACTGATATTTTGCATCGGAGACGAGATGTCACTGAGCATTGATCCATTGTCAATGTAAGGTCAATGTTACTTAATTTTAATAGCCCGTGCGTAATCGCATCGCGCATTTAAATGAACTGAATAATTCGTGTTCAACGGTTGATACGACAAACTCGGCTGGTTTCCATCATCAATTGTCATTTCTTCTATAGTTAATGAATGAAGTTATGTGATTAATATTACTTCCATTATGGTTAAGCCGTGTCTAAAACCAGTATGTCTTGTTTTAAAATCGATGTTTAACCCTTTCCCTCATATAGACGCTTTCTGACGCCTCTGCAGCAGACGACCTTTTGAAAACATAGTGACAAAAAGAAGAAACGAGCAATTTCTCCTTTTGACACTTTTAGTCAAAGGATATTCATTCAATTATAGAGATTTTCTATTTTTTAACGAAATATGTTCAAAGTCGTCTGCTGCAGAATTGTTGTATGAGGGAAAGGGTTAACTCACCCGAGCACGAAGTTCGGGTGAACTTTTTTTTTTATCATTTATCTTCCGTTCATAATTTCCTTCAAACTTCTTAACCTTAACTAATGGACTAATTTCAAAATGATTTCTCAGGGATGTTCTTAAAGTTTGCTTATTTCAAAATTGTTCACATAATTGAATTATTTGTAGAACTTGGTATGTAACCGTTTATCTCTCTATCTTTGGCTCGTTTTCGTATGTCTCTTAGTACTTCGCGATGCTTTGTAAACTATTTAATAATAAAGTTGAAACAAGTCTATATGACTAACACAATATTTAGTATTTACTTCTCATATATAATACGACACTGACACATCGAACATCTAACAACATCAATTGAAGTGTTTCTGTATTCCATATAGGTGAATAATTCATTTTAGTCACGCCTCCTTTTACCAAGATATTTAAGTAAATGTTCCATTAGCCCAAAGTGGCAATAATCTCTGCGCGACACCATATCTTCGTTTATGGTCCCCGCAGAGCGGACCCATCTGGATCTATCTCTCCACTCTTGGCCTCATTCTCGAACAAGAGTCTGATCTCGGCAGCCCCTCTACATGATGTAGTTCTAACGCCCGCTCCCTTCTCTCTCTCTCTATCTCTTAAGAAGCTGTAGCGTTATCTCTCTGTGTTTGGCTCGTTCTCGTATGTCTCTTAGTACTTTGCGATGCGTTGTGATCTATTCAAAAGTACAGGTCAACTCCCGGTTCTCAGATGTGACACACAGTATTCATCTGAATTGAAGTCTCATTTGTTCATATACGTCCTTTACAAGATTAATATCACTGAAGGTAATTATCCAGAACATCTGTATGAAAGGATCAGAATATTCATAAAGTTTGCTTATTCCTGTGCCAGTAATTAAAGACAAAATGTCATTGTTCAATGTTGGGGCTAAAAGAACTATTTAGATGAATTATTCCTAGCGGCGGATTTTATTGTTATATCAATCCTTTGTTCCACGTTTGTAATTTTATCTCTGTGATAAATGGGAATTTAAAATTAACTTTTTTCCTCCTTGTACAAGTTTGATTAATTAACCTTTCACCTATTGTTCTGTCCTCCCGATTGAGACTTGTTAAGCTTAACTGATCTCATTAGATTTCATGTGCCCGCAAAACACATATGTACTCTATAGATACAACAATATATAATAACAGCAAGTACAGTACATATAGAAAATGTAATCTTTTCAAACGCGGAATGTAACCGTTTACTTGGTTGAAAATTGTTGCATGGATATAAATTCATCTTTTATTCCATCACTACGCAAATTTGCCCTTTTAAACTTCGTCATGGCAAACTATGATATAACACAGTTTACATACAACAATACAGGAAAACACCGAAAAACTACCTATTATTATCTAGCAAGCACACTTTTCTGAGTATATCGAGTTGTACTCTCTATACCACAAAACATGTAATGAATATGTTTCTACTTCCCCTTCTCACATACATCACGACAAGTAAACAACCCCCCAAGTGTTTACAACGAAAATGATATATCCTTCATTGACCTCTATAGTAACATAACTAGTACAACTATACACAAAATGCCATCGTGCTGTCATTTGAAACAATTACCCGTCAATGTCCACAAAACTAAAAAAATATATAATTCTCGGAGATTACCCCAGTAAGCAAGTTTAAACCACTACTTGACACGCATAACAAAACGTGCTCGCATTGCAACTCACCACCTCCAAAATAGCAGTCAAAAGGTCTCCAAAGGTGGATCGAATTAACCAACTCACAATGCAAACCAACATGCACAAGTGAATACATACTGCCCACTAAACCCTGATATGCTATCAATTCTACACAACTAAAATTTAAATTAACCTTCTTTCTCTCATCACCCATCACACAAAAGCAAGATGGTTCGAACCATACCTATTTCAACATTGAATTACTAAATTTAAACAACATTTTACACAATATAAGTCCGTATTATAATTATATAAGTTACTTACAACATACCTACAATGTTAATCTTTACGACACTTACCTTACCGATATCAAACACATATTCTACCGTGCCTATACCAAATACGAGACCCAGGTAAACCTTTTACCTTATCCTTGTCTCAATTCCTGAAGATTATACCTGAAATTAACCTTTATTAAGCTTTTGTAAACTGTCTGCGAATAACATTTAATTTTCTTCAGACCTACAGGTTACCACTTCAGGCAAATTCAACCTTTATCCAAGCCCATAAAAACGTGTTTATACCCCCATTACATACTCCAAAATATCCATATTGCAATTGCAATATTTTTACAAATTGCATTATATATACTTTTTCTTAAATTTAGGCCATTGCAATATTCTCAATACCAAAAAAAAACGGTTACTCACATTTTTACGAATTTCCAAACACAGTCTTATTCAAAAGTCTGATTTTATTCTAATCATAGTGTTATTGTTCCAGCCGGGTCTTTTTTGCTTTATATGTATAATGTAAAAACCATCTTGTCCAAAAGTATTCGCCCGAATAGGACATAAATTAGCACACATGTTCGTTGAGTGCACCTCTACCAGGTGGACGCGGGCAATCCAGGGTTTGTTAGTTCGAGCCCAGCTCGGCCAACATTTCTTTCCGTATTTTGACCAAAGTCACTGTGACAAGCGTCATTCGTCTTTCACAGTCTTAACAGTCTATGTGGAAAAAGCAGCCAGTTGCTTGGAATTGGAAAGTATGTTGTATGGAGTACTTGTGGGATAAATCTAGGAAATGTATGAGTAGGTGAACTGTACGCCGTGATATGCATGAACAATTGTTGAAAACGGCATTAAGCCCCAATCAATCAATCAATATAGCGGTTTAGTTAAAATCATTCCCTTCAAAAGCACTGGTCAGGTCAGAAAATAAATTGGCACAAATGTTTCTATTGTGACCCTCTACTAAGTTCGTTCAAATTATTCGATTCCGATGAAATACATTGCCGCCAGGGAAAGTGGATTGTTTACTTTGTGTGTTTAATAAAAAACAATCTTCTGTAAATTACAAGACCCTCGACCTTGATTGTAAATGCAATACGGAGGGATTTGTTCTCATTTAGTAAGAATATTGACAACTATTAAAGATATGTTATATAAGGTGAGAGATATAGGACCACCATGTTCATCTTGTATATGCGCCATTCCAAGAGAAAACCAACACTATGGACTTTGCGTAATGTATCGATCCAGATCAGCCTGCGCAGTCCGTGCAGGCTAATCCAGGCCGACACATTCCGTCTCAGGGGGATAGAGGTATAGTGTAATGATTCCTGAAACAGAAAATCTACAGGAGGCAAACAGTGTATGTCCCTGCGCGGCATGCTTAGGCTGAGCTGAGTCAATACTTTACGCAGAATCCACACTCTCGTGGAACGGCTCATATAAAAGAGGCTTGGCTGATATTACAAGAAGATATCCCCAGCAATACGCAATTATAACCTTTCTTTTGTTTGTATCGAAGATAGTTCAATTTCATATTTCTTCAACACCAATGGTTCCAGACAGATATAAGTTGTATAATATCCCCTTTTATTTTACAAGAACTTTAAGGCCGTGTTATATTCTGTCCGACATAATGGACAGCCACGGTCACATCTTACGGCCAGGCACGAAGTTCATTTAAGGAATGGAGAGATTTTTTTTTCGTTTTCATACCTCCATCTAATTTATCATTAATTTGGCTATTAATGGTTGGTGGGTAATAAAACATAATAGCATTTTACAACTTCATTTTCCATAATATAGCACGTCAAACATTATATCTAGTACTATTTTTTATAGGTGTCCAGATTAATAAAGAATTATATAACGCGGACGAATATAAAAGATGATGTAATTTCAAGTTTCTACTATCCCCATGTCACCCCATGTTGTTTATGTGCCTAAACCAATCAAACGGCAGTATTTGCGAAACACCTAATATTTGTAAAATTCCATTCAATAGGCCGTTATGTTTGAGTAAATCAACAGGTTAAACAGTGTTAAATGGATTTATTTCGCTTTTAGAAAGGATTGTTGTTTCCATAGAACTGGATAGTGCAATTGGCAAACGAACAGTGCGACAGCAGAAATCAAATTACTGCTGCTTCTATTTGGTGCCAAATGACTAGCGTTATGACGTCAAACCACTGACGTGACGTCATTTACCTAGTATTCGGTCCCAGTATTTTTTAAATTCCTAGTATTAAACACACTTTACATTGTACAAAAGCAGTACCGATCGCCAAGGTTAATTTTGTTATGAACAAAATATCTCAGCTAATCACAGACAAGCAATAGTGGTGAATACAAACAAAACTAAAATATTTGAACGTAGTTCACCGTAGCCACTACGGTCAACTATGTAGAAGTAGGGTTAAGTAGGTTCGAGCATAATGGCTTGGGTTAACTAGGGTTTCACTACGTGTATCTACGGACAACTACGTTGAATTACGTGTGAACTACGGTCAACTAGGTAGAAGTAGGGTGAAGTAGGTTCGAGCATAATGGCTAGGGTTAACTAGGGTATCACTACGTGTAGCTACGGACAACTACGTTGAATTATGTGTGAACTACGGTTAAGTAGGGTCACATACGCTCAACTAGCGTCAGCTACGTTCAAACTACGGTCACAGTAGGGTCTTGGCATCCAAGCTCACCGTAGAGATATTTTGAACATGTCGAATTCTTGTTTGTTAACTACGACCAAATCATGGGTTTCTTGAAGATCAAACTACGTTTATAACTACGTTGAGCTACAGTTATTTACGTCTAGCTACGTTTAACTACGGTCCACTACGATCCACTACGGTCAACTACGTGCGTGACCGTAAGATGTGACCACGGCTTTAAACTGACACACCCAGGGTTATACGGAAACATCCTTTTCACACAGCTCCGCAATTCGATACAACTTAGAGCTGTTTGAATACAGGTGTTTCTTGACAATATTTCCCTAAATAGTTTTGAAATGTATTTTGAAACCTATCGTAGTCATACTCGTTACACTTATTTCATGCGATACGGATGATATGTTCATGGTTCGCCTGATCATGCTGTTTCACATTAACCCATACAATTAAAGGTAGGTTAATCCATACAATTAAAGGTAGGTGGTCTGATGTAACTGTTTCAGTTTCGGTCACTACTTTATATAAGTGTTTATTTCTTTCAGCAACGGGCCTTTTAAAATGGTAGTAATGGCTTCCCCTCCTTGGCGCTCAGGGTTATGGGGTTAGCAGTACGACTGACTAGCTGGTGTCAGGATAAATGGACCAGTAATACTGGTAAATTACCCTGGACACGCCGTGATATAACTGACACATTATTGAAGGCGGCCTAAAACAACATACAAGCACAATTTCACAACTGACTTTGCCATGAGTATATGATCAAGTTTTGATATATATTTCTCCTTATGATAAAAGTAAGAATAATTATAATTAAAATGATAATAATAAATACGTTAAAAATATAATATAATAATAATGATTATCATCAACAATAATTCTTTTAATCAAAATGATAATACTACTACTACTTAAAATAATGATACAAAAAAAATAAATAATAATGATGATGTTGATAATAATAATGATAAAGATTATGATAATAATAATGATAAAATAATAATAATAATAATAATAATATTACTGATAATAATAATAATAATAATAATAATAATAATAATAATAATAATAATAATAATAATAATAATAATATTATTATTATTATTATTATTAATAATATTAATAATACAATTAATGATAAAAATTATAATAATAAAAATAATGAGAATAATAATAAAATAATAAAACAATAAGAATAATAATAGTCCCTACCTCTGCAACAGGACACTGTCCTGTTTCGTTCGGTTAGATAGCCATTAGATCGGAGTACGGCTGAAGTCGCATTCTTGTCACATATGTCTACTTGTGGGCACAGAGTCGCCAGGTATTCTTCCATCAAAACGTCCTGCGATACGATCTTGCATTTAAAGATATCATCACATATCAAAATGATGATAAACAGTCTAAAAAGCGTCATGATCGTGCGCGGTGATTCTGCGGAATGAACAGATTTATTTACTTCTCTAGTCTACAAATAGAGGTTCAATGAGAAAAAAAATTCATATGAACTTTGTCAGACGGTACATAGACTCAGAGCTCTAGATAAGGGGCATTTTTTCATCTTCTAAAATCCTTAGTTGACATTAAAACCCTATGTTGTGAGATCTCAAAACAATCGTCTCAGTGAGACGATTCTTTTGAGTACCAAAACATAGGATTTGGTTGAGTAATAAGAGAAATATTGTGGAAAAAAGACCTGTTCACTCCCTCTTATCTGGTCCTCTGCATAGACTAATTGACTATCCGGGTCATCAGGAAATTACCGTTTCCCACATACAACAAACCATCAGCAGACGACTTTGAAAACGTTAAAATCTGTTTAAGGTAATGATATATCATTCAAAACAGTTGAACACTTTGTGTCAAAAGGTTAAATGGATAGTTTTGATAAATTTTTCCTTTTTTTTGACACAATGTTTTCAAAAGTCGTCTGCTGCAGGGGCTTCAACACGCATCTATACGTGGGTTGATCAATGTTTCATTGGCCAGACACTGTCTAGGGCTACGGTTCTAGTTTTATTTCAGTTAGATTTATGTCTATAAAACACGAAGACGGGTGGGCAGCGTAGGCTCCGGTGGGATTGTGTGCATACGCATTTTTCATATCCAGAGGATTAGATAAGGAGGAGTAAAACGGTTCCCCCCGACCACAACCAATATCTCCCTTATGACTCAACAAAACCCTATGTCTTCTTTTCTTCGAGTTTTGCATATCTAAAAGCAATCTAAACAAAACTGCTGCATATCCAAGGGGTCTGTTCAGCAACTACACTTTCTAAATTATTAATTCAATTAATCGGTACTAATTATCTTCTGACCTGTTCTGACATGACATTGCGCAGAGTCATGTGTTTATATGCCTCTGCATTGTGTGAGAACACTGCGATTTCTCTCATCTGACATCATTTTTTGCACTACAAAATTTTTTTGCGTTCATGTTAAATAGAACGAAATCGTATGACAATACTTTCAATTGACTACAAATCATGCGCTTGAATTACAAAATGCAAAGTTGTCTAGTTTCGTTGGTAATTCATGCTGTTTTCGGTTACTTTATGACCATGTTTCCCTTTCTCTCATACGCATGCGTGCAGTTTCACATTGGTGTTGATAATTTGATATTCATGTGGTTTTTTATTATTTTAAAGCAAACATCATTCTATACGTTAAAAAACTAAAGATGATGCTTCCTCTCGTGAGAAACATTGGCGATCTATTTAAATGATCGTATACTTATTGAGTTGAGTAGTAAACGCTGTGGCATTAGCAGAACTTGCTCCCTATGAATATGTTCTCCTTGTGACACAATCTTTCCACAATCATTTGTATCAGATGCGTAAATGTGTGTCTAAAAGTGTGAAAATATTAAATAAATATAAGAAGACTATTGAATTATGAACATAATGATTAGACAACGTCAAAGGCCTTGCTGTTTTAGCGTATTTTTTACAACATTTAATCGCAATTTCTTTTTAGTTGGCCTCAATTGCTAAGCAATATAGCCGACTACTGTGATCGTTCACATTTCACAGGATGTTGACCGTACAACCACTATAAAAGTGTGCGTACTGTAAACTCACCCCACAAGTACTCGGTCACCAGGACGGACGGACAGACAGTCAACATACGTATTGGATACTAACCATTTACCATTATCTGCCTTTTTATTCATTTCTCTTTATAAATGACATGTATGATTATATGCAAGCTGACGCATTTGATTGTTTTACAGATGACAATTTAAAAATATTTCTATTGCTTTTCGCTGATGATACTGTATTATTTTCGTATTCCCAAGAAGGTTTACAACTATTATTGAATGAATTCAATGATTACTCGAAACAACGGGGTGTAACGGTAAATACAGATAAAATAGTCGTTATGGTCTATCAAAGAGGTAATACAATTCCAGATGTTGAATTAGTATACAATAGAATACACTTTAGGTTGTAAACAAATTTAACTTCTTTGGCTGCGCATTAGCATCAAATGGTAAATTTAGCGTTAACCCAAAATAATCTGGCAGGAAAAGGGTTGAAAGCGTTGTTCTCTTTGAATACGTTGTTTGCGATTGTTCCTTTAAATATCTGTGAAATTTGAAATTATTTGATTCTATAGTTCTACCTAGTTTAGTGTATTCTTCAGAGACTTGGGGATTCCATAAGGCGCTTGACATCGATCGAGTTCATTTTTAGTTGTTAAAGCAAATATTATCTGTAAATTCGAAAACCGCTAACACAACAGTGTATGGTGAAACCGAGAGATTTCCGTTACATGTACTAAGATGCGTAGCTATTGTTAAATACTGGTACAAGATATGTAAATACCCTGATTCCCTCTTGTTCAAAATATATAACATATGTGACATTCATGGAAATGCCATGAATGCGTGGAAATCAAACTTACAAAAACTTATCAATAATTTAGGGTTATTATATTTGAATGTTATACCCGACACATCTGGTGTAAACCTAAATACTGTAATATGTCGACTTTATGATAGTTATGTACAAAGCTAGTTTGCGAACCTCGACGCTTAAAGCAAATTAGACTGCTACAGATCATTAAAACATTTTATATATGAAAAGTATCTTACATTTATTGAAAATAAAAACATAGAATAACTCTGACAAGATTCATGTGTTCTTCTCACAAACTGTTAATCGAAGTAGGTAGACTTAGAAATTTAGAAAGAGATGAAAGGAAATGAACTTTTTTTAATTGTAACGCTTTTGAAAATGAATATCACTTTTTATTAGTCTGTCCATTATATAGAGACCTTAGGGTGTTATACATACCTAAATACTACTAAACTTGGCCAACTACAATTAAAATTTAAAGGGTTGATGGAGTCTCAATCAAAGAAAATATTAGTTAACCTAGGTAATTTTTTATACCTTGCCTACTATAAAATAAATAAGCAAAATACTTCTTAATAATCACTTTGTTATGTAAATGTGTACACAAATTGTATGCTTTTCCAGGGACACTGTATAATATAAAATCCCTGGCTTATCTATTGCCGTGATGTTTGTATATTTTCATATTTTTTCCGTATTTATGTTTCTTATTATCTTTAGTTCCGCCACATGTATATGTTGCTCTTGTACATCAAGTTTCCGTCCAGCTCGGCTAACATTCTTTCTGACGTTTGACAAAAGGCACTGTGTTAAGCGTCATTCGTCTTACACAATTAGGCTAACATTCTATGTGGAAAAGCAGCCAGTTGGAAAGTCTGTTTTGTGTGAAGTACTGGCGTGGGAAAGCCAGGAAACACTTATTATGTGAACAGGCCGCCGCGATATGACTGAAAGATTGTTGAAAAATGCGATTTCAAGTTCAGTTTTAACAATTAATCAATCAATCAAATTTTAGGGTTAACCTGACTCTCAGTACTTGGAATGCATAGCACTTACATGTTTTTAAGTTAAAGAAACAACTGCGATGCATACTGGGAGATCAGGGATGGAGTCAAGTAATAATTAATCATTAATTGCATTTTTTTTCGGCGATAGCTGTGTAATCTTAGTTTTGACCTAGATGACAAATGATCTAGATTGTATTTAATGAATAATGTTGAAGAAATAAATGAAATCAAACGTTTTGATTGGTTCATAGTTAAGTTGGCTATCCTACGAGAGGCACTTATAAGATGAAGTTTTAAAACGAAATGTTCTGCATACATGTACTAACTTTTAATTTAATTGTTAATATATTTCATTCAACAAAATCATTGAAAACGTATGAAATATAATATTTAAGAGCAAAATATTAATTATTTTTGAAACATGATAAGTTTTCAGTTATTTATCGTCAATTGAAACTTATACACCTCTTGGGAGCCTCGCGTAATATCCAGTCATATGGCGTATTGTCGGCCTTGATAATCTATTTATAGAAACTGAAGCTGGATGGAGATGGCCTTTGGTAAACACATAGAACCTTTCTGATATTCATGTCAAATAATATGCGCATGTTCCATTTCTTAGTGTTTTCTCATATTGATCGCCGTTTGTCTTTTTTAAAGATATTTCTTGTTTTCAATTAAGTGAAAGTCCTTCATTGAAATAGGATTGAAGCATTTCATTGTTAATGACCAATCTCCAATATAAGCTGGGTTGGTCATACATACAGCCAGCTGTTCAGTTATTGATCATACATAGTAATTCTTAATTCTTCTGTATACTTTTGTTAAAGGGTGACGTTATAAACGTAGAATACGTAATCTGTAATAACTTTGCTAATCCTGTTTGTTTTTTACTGATCTAAACGAAATTTTATCTCATTACACTTTTTTCTTTTTTTTTGAATACGTGATTAGCAATGATATTACTTTTTTTATTCGTTCTATAATATGTAAACACATGTGTGTTTATATGTAAATATTTATATTTATGTGCACCGTTTTAATGCAATGTAGGTTTTGTAAAGGATCACCGTAGGAACATTTATACTTAATTATCTTGGAAACTTATAAGCTGATTAAGAGACGAAGAACTTTTAAAAGTTTGGGCATCCCCCACTTACTGATGCCACAGCAACTAAAGTTCTGCAAATGATTTAAATCCTTATACAATTTAAGAGATGACCACAAAAGAAACATTCCTGGGAAGTTTGGTTTAAATTGGTCCTGAAGATTAGGAGAAGTCATTTGAGTCTAAAAGTTCATTTTACCCAATTTGTGATGCCTCCAGGTTCCTTGGTCTTCAGCCTACCAATATGGCTTGAACCAATTGTGTAAAGGGTCACTAAGGGGACAAGAACTTTCATAAGAATAACATTTAAAAGTTTTGTCATTTTGCCCCTTTTTTTGCCTGGCTATCATGTTTTACAACAAATCAACATGGCTTGAATTAAATACAATTATTTTGGAATTCGACACGTGGTTTCAAGAAAAAAAAAAGGTTTTGACATTTCCCCCTTTCTGATGCCGCAGCAATCAATGTTCTTGCATACAATTTAAAACATTGATTTTTTTTTATTAGGGCCACCTAGTAGCTTCAGAGAAGACGATTTGAATGGATGATTTACGGAGGCCTGAAAGAAAACACTTTTGTGGAGAACAGCTTTAAAGTTTTGTCATTTTTCCCCATTTCTGATGCAACCTGCTTGAATATATTTTGAAGAAGAATAAAGACGAAGGGGAGAATGTCCGCCTATGCACTTTTTAAAGAAGGGGAGAATGTCCGGAGTGGCTAATGTCTGCCATTCCATTTCGATGGCTTCATGCAAAACGGTAGTCTGGAGTTCCTTCCCCTTATTACTATGTAAAGGGTCAGGCACAAACCAAATAATGGCGGAACCCAATGGACTATCAGGTAATATCTAAATTTACTATTTTGTTCACCATCGGGATAATAATTCATGTATCTTATTAAAATAAGGTCATAAATTGATTCCATGTTTTCATTTTATGATGCTTTGTTCTGTTTGGAAGAAAATTATTTGTTATCGAGTAGTATAGTTTTCGGATAGATGAAAATGTATTTGAAATTCGGATACACAGGATCTCATTAGAAATAAATGTTTTTATCTTTATGGGATGTATATCATTTTTAGAAAAGCCTAATAAACATAATTTACGTGGCATACATAAATATTCGTAATGTTTTATTCTGAATTAAGATTTCAAATTCACGGGAGAAAGAAGTCTTTGACTTTCGGGAAGTAAGTTGACTGACCTTGAACTTGAACACTCAATCCCTAGATTGACCACCCTATCCATTACCAATTGAGCTATAGCCGCAAATAGTAAATTGGTTATTGCACAATAGCTCGTCAATCTTTTGAACAGTGGATTAAATATGTTGAGACTAAATGCACTTCCCAAGTGATTTCATATTTCAATGATGTCACATCATACGAAAAAAACCACCATAATTTTTGTTTCGTTCATTGGAAACATGCAGGATTTTTTTTTTCAATAACCTATGTATAGAATTTGCTAAAATCATGCAAATCGCCATTTTGGGTATGTATAAAAAGCGACCGGTCAGACGAAAAACACGGATCGAATATCGTTTCTTTTTTAAATCGCAATTTAAGGTCATAACAGTGCTGTACATTTGTACGAAAAAGTTAAAAATGAATGGAACTGTTTACGAATTATTTTTTCCCGATCGTCATAATAGACGACCGCAATACGACGTCAGTACATACATTTTTTGTCTGTACCGTTCGTTATATTGACGCATGCCATTTTACATTAAACAAAGGGTAATGTCTGTGTTTGATCACAAATAAAAAACACTCTATAACTCAATATTTCGACCAAAGGCTTTTTTGCAGGTTATATTTAAGGTAGAACGCGCCTCTAAAAAAATATTCGAATTTCCTCACGAAATTTTGCATCACCATAATACAGCATATGCCCAATAACATTATGTTCTTACTTTGTTCGTATCTAAAATAGTTTTTAAACTACGAGACCTCAAAGTATACCACTGACGTCACTTTTTGGACGTCTCTCAAATGTCCCTCGTTATAACAACAACAGCTGATAGTTTGGTCAATTTTAGGTCGATAGCTGAGAAATTGTATCACGATTTGCATCTTAAGAATAACTTTGCGTACATGTTATTTTCTTCTTTGTGACGTACGTTTAAAAAGAATAACGCGTCTATAACGTCACTTTTCAGGAGCGAAATGCCGTCGCGTTACTCGTAAAAAAAGGCGCCTTTCTTTCATTTAAAAAAAATCTGTACATTTAATTTTTGATTTTGTTAAATCTTCTTTTTTATAATCTTATTACAAATGGTTTGATATCAAGAAAAGTATACCTTACCGAGTTCGTTTTTGCACAATATCAGTTTATCTCACCCCTTTACCTATTCAGTTATGACGTTAAACAGTTGTATTTTAGGTATACATTATGTGTAAGCTGATAAATGGTCCTTGTTGCAGTTATGTTATTCAGTCGGCAGTAAAATTTAATAATATATTATATTCCAATTATTCAGATTTTAATATTGATGGACAAATAATAATATATGGGTCTATAATGGCTTCAAATGTTATACTAACTATTTGAAATAATAACTCACATAATGTTGCGTTTTTCATCCGATGCTAACTAATTAATAAAGAGATATTATTTCAATAAATTATATTAATGCCGTAAAATGAAGAACAATGACAATTAAAATGGTATCCTTTGAAAGTTTTTCTTTTTTCTGGTACAGAAAGTCAACTTCATCTGTTAAAAAAGCCTCTTTTCAGTATATCTTATTACACCATTAATTTTTATTCAAGAGATAAATTCCTGTTTACTTTTTCAACGACGGAAATAGAAGTGATTTAAGATTTAAGAAATATCCCCATTCCTTTGAAATCCCTTAAAATAGAATAAGTAGAACGTAATTAGTGGGATCTCTATTGGTTACCGTTCGAATAAAACATTTTTGAGCCAACACAGTGAAGGCAATTTTACATTATTATGCAAGTGTTCAGTTCAAAATGTCTGCAGCAGACGACTATGAAAAATTTAGTAAAATATATGGATATTCTATATAAATGTAAGTCTCATTATTGAATATAATTGAAAAGGTTGTGGCAAAAGTAGAAGATGAGCAATTTATTCTTTTGTTGCAATGTTTTAATATTCGTCTGCTTCAGAATGCGTCTACAATGGGAAAGGGTTTATACTTTAACCTAATTTGTTAACAAAATTAATGCATTAATGCGCCTCAATATGTTACATATATCGGACATGGCCCATATCCGTGGTAGGGGTAATGCAAGTGACACATGTCTGTTTTTAAGTTTCGTTTGACCTGAATCATAATAATAATAAAACATAATGATAATAGTTACAACGTGAATCGTCTACCGCTGGAAATGTAGAAAGGGTAGCCGATCTCATCAAAGTGTTTTCGAGCGCACGTCCTTTCACAAGATTCACGTGCCTTTGTCTCTACAATCGGCCCTACTATTTGCTTCATTCTTTTAAAAGTTATTTGGTGGAAACCATTCGTGTGAGTAGGTCAACATTTCTGAAAGGTGGTAAGAGTTTTATTACAGCAGGTAAAGAGACCTATAACGTTGGTGAGTGTACGTGCATGCGTCTGTTTGTGTAAATGAAATACTCAACAATTAACATTATAAAAGTGCAAAATAGTCATCACTGTACATGTACAAATATATACAATTCACATAAATATCAACGTACATGTAATTCACATTTAAAGAGAGGAGAAAACAGGACATAACTATCAGCAATATATTGTATTTAAGATATAGAATTTAAGATTAACTTTAATAATATCATGTGTAAAGAGTATTTATTCTTTTGTTGAAGCTCTTTTGGATGAATATGCCTAATTTATTAATTGTTTTAGGGTTCGTTGTTTTTAATAATTCTATAATAATTCTATAAATTTGGGGATATTAGGCATATAGAAATATTTCATAATGAGCAATTTCACCTTTTGCCACGATATTTTCAAAAGTTATCTGCTGTATGTTGGAAATGGTTAACAAACAGGAGAGATAGTCATGATTAAATTTGAGAGAAGGCTGTTCGGGAATGTCCTCCCGCGATACCCGGGAAAGTGCATGTGCAACGAAAATTATTATTTTTCTCTCATAAAGAGTGTGTTATATGCACATCTATCCTTATCTAAAAATGTATAAAGTAAAATAATAAACAAAACTTTACCTTGCTGAAGGACGCCTTGATGTTATTTGTAAAGGGACCCTTCCTTCCTTTATATAGGTTTCATGTATGTATTGCAGACACAGCGTGGCAATGCCGGCAGCGAATTATACGAAAAAAAAACATAAATGTTTTTTTTTTCGCTTATAGTTAACGGGCGTGAGATTTTTTTTTTTTTTTTTTTTTTTTCAATAACCCATGAAGCTTTCTGAAATGAAACTGAAAAAAAAAAAATCCATGGGGGCCGCCATTTTGGATATGTATAAAAAGCAGACGTAAAACACAGATTGAAAATTATTGTCGGCTTTTTAATCATTTTTTTTAAAATCGGTATTTTGGGGTACGTATAAAATGAGCAGAAAAACACGGATTGAAAATTATTGTCGTCTTTTTAATCATTTTTTTTAAAATCGATATTTAAGATTATTAAAGTGCTGAAATTAACATTTGTACGAAAAGTTAAAAATAAATGGAAATCTATAAGAAATATGTTTTCCCGTTCGTCAAAAAAACGACAGCATTAGCCTTCTACGCCCGAAACTAAATTTTGACTGTATCGTAGCCAAAGAAGGACGTGACGTCATTTCCGTTACACTTCATCTTGGCGTAACGTCAATGGAGTGACGTCGTTTCCCGCAAAAAAGTGGTATCAACATGAAATACCCCAAATTCCTATACATGAGCTATTGACTCAATCATTCAAAGTATAATTATTTATCAAACATTATGGCAAAAGGATAACTTTCTCATAAGGAGCAATTGTTCTTGTTGCGACAATCTTTTCCTAAAGCATAGGCCTCAGAAACAGTCTCTAATAGGGAAAGGGTTTAGCAGATATGTGACCCCTTACATAATTTGTTCAAGTCATATTGACTGCTTGAAAAAGGCAGTCGCCAGGTGGCATCAGAAAAGGGCTGATCTATTTACTTATTTACCATAATGCAGGTGATCGATTAAGGATCATCTTGGCCCTCATGTTTTAACCGCGTTCATTATAAATGTATTCCTTGATTTTCTGAAAGTCTTTACTTTATTATTTTCTGTTCGTAATAATAGACGACAGCAATAAGAATTGCAAATATGTTTTGATAATGCAAGACACATGCCATTAACATTATTATTGTCTAGTCAATTACTTATAAATCCTTATTTATGGCCAAAGTATGCTCTTAAATTTTTGTTTATAATTATCTTGCGTTTTTTTCGTAAATAGGTAGCACCTATAGATATATTAACTTAGTTAAAAAGTCTAAATTTGTAATCCTTTACAAAATCTACGATATTCAAATGATTTTCACAACTTTGACAGCTTTTTGTATGTCCACAATACGTTTTCTTCGTAAATGATCGAGTTCTCTATTTGCTTGATGATTCTCGGTAACTTTCTTCAAGTAAAGTGACCTCTGATGAGTAGCTTTCGAGGCAATCCTGTCGTTCTAATGCATTTCACGCTCCATTATGCACTACATTAGGGGTAAGATAAATTGATATTGTGAAAAAACGAACTCGGTAAGGTATACTTTTCTTGATATCAAACGATTTGTAATAAAATTATAAATGAATAGTTTAAAAAAAATCAAAAATTAAATGTACAGATCTTTTTTAAATGAAAGAAAGTCGCCTTTTTTTACGCGTAACGCGACGGCATTTCGCTGCTGAAAAGTGAAGTTATAGACGCGTTATTCTTTTTAAACGTACGTCACAAAGAAGAAAATTACATGTACGTGAAGGTATTCTTAAGATGCAAATTGTGATATAATTTCGCAGCTATCAACCTAAAACTGACCAAACTATCAGCTGTTGTTGTTTTAACAAGGGACATTTGAGAGACGTCTAAAAAGTGAAGTCAGTGGTATACTTTGAGAACTCGTAGTTTAAAAACTGTTTTAGATACGAAAAAAGTAAGAACAGAATCTTATTGGGCATATGCTGTATTATGGTGATGCAAAATTTCGTGAGGAAATTCGAATATTATTTTAGAGGCGCGTTCTACCTTAAGATCGCACACTATGTTGCGTCAATCTTGAACATAAAGTTAACATGATCATTTAATGATGTTTAACGTTTCTAACGACGACGTCACATCATTTAAGGAATGGAGAGATTTTTTTTTATACCTCCATGAAAACGAAAACAAATTTCTCCATTCCTTATAATTTAGCATTATTTTGGCTATAACATTGAGTAATAAAACATAATAGCATTTTACAACTTCATTTTCCATAATATAGCACGTCAAACATTAGTACTATTTTGTATAGGTGTCCAGATCTCCAATAAAGAATTATATAACGCGGACGAATATAAAGGATGATGTAATTTCAAGTTTCCCCATGTCACCCCATGTTGTTTATGTGCCTAAACCAATCGAACGGCAGTATTTTCGACACACCTAATATTTGTAAAATTCCATTCAAATGTTTGAGTAAATCAACAGGTTAAACAGTGTTAACTGGATTTATTTCGCTTTTAGAAAGGATTGTTGTTTCCAGAGAACTGGATAGTGCAATTGGCAAACGAACAGTGCGACATAGTGCCAGCAGAAATCAAATTACTGCTGCTTCTATTTGGCGCCAAATGACTAGCGTTATGACGTCAAATCGCTGACGTGAAGTCATTTTCCTAGTATTCGGTCCCAGTATTTTTAAAATTCCTAGTATTAAACCCGCTTTACATTGAAAAAAAGTAGTACCGATCGCCAAGGTTAATTTTGTTATGAGGTTATGAAAAAAATATCTCACAAGCAATAGCGTTGAATACAAACAAAACTTAAATATTTCCGCAACACCTAATTTTGGCGTTACGTCAAATGGAGCGACGTCGTTTCCCGCAAAACAGGTGGGATAAACATGAAAGATCCCAAATTCCTATACATGAACACTAGATTAACTCACACACATGTTTTATAAAATGTATACGTTGTGTATTGTTAGATCAGATCGGACTGTGTATGTACATGCAAACATGATCCCAATTCCCTTACTCAACAAATACATATACATAAAGGCCCACGCACATACATCCAGGTTTAATAATTCCTATAAGTAAGCAAACTAAAACAAATAAAAATAAAATTTGAAAACAACGTGGCAAGGTATAAAATATATCTAAATGAAAGTCTAATTATTGATCAGACATTGTGGCAAAAGGATAACCTCCTCACATCCCCCCCCCCCCCCCCCCCCCCCCTCCCCATTTTTCCAATCATAATTACTGGTTGAAAAAAAGGTAGTCGCCAGGTCTCTTATTAACAAATTCCCCCCGATTATATCAGTTACACATTTGTTTCTACACGATCAAGCAGGTCTTCTTGGCCCTCATGTTTAAACCTCGTTCATTATGAATTTATTTCTTATCTTTTCTGAAAGTCTTTACTTCTTTACCATACTTCTGTATGTATAATTGTGAATATAAACCATGAGCTGTTTATGCTTAAGTTGAAAATACAATATCTGTTCTCTTCTTTTTATTATTTTCTGTTCGTATTAAGAGACGACAGCAATACGAATTCCAATGCATAAAACATGACATGAACATTAACATCGACTAATCAATTGCTTTTAAAATCAATTTTATGGCCAAAGTATGCTCTTTAATTTTTGTTTACAATCATTTTACGTTTTTTCGTAAATAGGTAGCACCTATAGATATATTATTTCAGTGTCGTAACATTACCATATTGGTACCGTAATCAAATACGGAGTTTTAATCCGTCGTTTGTTTTTTAACTGCTCATGACCATTTGTGCAGGTATATAGTAAAACGTTTATTGTTTGGGGTTTTTACGCCGTAATTTACATTATTTCTGTTATATCACAAGAACATTTTACTTATTCGTGATCCTTTGGTAAACAAACCAGTATCAAAGAAGATAAGGTTATGTTCCTCAAACGACCTATATACTTTTCTCAAAGATTATACATTCACTACCTTAGCCTCGCTTTAAATATATCCGCTGTGGTCGAGTGTATAGCGTCGGGGACTTATAACCGGGCGTCCTGGGTTCGATACCCAATTGCGTTGGTCATGTTTGAATGCCCTTGGGCCAGTCATATTTCTTAGCCTAGTACTGGTTAGTTTACCCAGCGATCACGAATAAGTGAACTGTGGCCATGATACAACTGAAAAAATGTTGGAATGTTGGAAATGGGTGCTGCGTAATGTATCGACAAAGATCAGCATGCGCAGTGCGCGCAGGCTAATCCGGGTCGACACATTTCGTCTCAGGGGGATAGAGGTATTGAGTAATAATTACTGAAACAGGAAATCCACAGGAGGCAAAAAGTGTCTGTCCGGGTAAGACTGTGTGGCCTAATCCGGGTCGATACTTTACGCAGAGTTAGTTTTCTCGTGGGACGGCTCAAATGTTGGAAATGGGAGAAATATAGGATCCATCATGAGTTTTCTTTGGAGATCAAGATTTCTTAAATGAGTCTAGAAAAAGACGGTTATTAACCGAGCCTCTTGGCGAGGTTAATAACTCTCTTTTTCGAGACGAATTTAAGAAATCTTCTCCAAAGTAAAACGAGTGATGGATTCTTTTTATCACCTAAACAGTGTGTTTTAATGAAAAATATTGACAACATCAAAACAAAGACCGAATAACATATTCTTCATAAGAACTTGTGATTCACCGCATAAAAAAGTAGTCCTCATCATTTTTGAATAAGAAGAAAAAAACAAACAATGTCTTAAACAATTAAGACTCGTTATTTATTCAAAATAACGTATTATTGCATTTTTCAATGTGTAAAATTTAACAACTTAACAATAAACATAATAAAGATAAAGGTCAAAATGACGTCATCAGTAGTCGCGTGTATGACGTGTATTTGATATCACACATGTTGGATATCGTTTATCCGTGATTTGTTCTCAACTTGAAAATAAGGGTATTTATGTGATAATAACAAAATAATAATAGCCTGGCTTTAAATAATGAATAAGGATCAAACTGATAGAAGTGCCTCCTGTGTTCATCTAACGAACAATGGTTGATTAAAGGTAATTTCAATGATAATATGTCGCCATTTCTCCCAGCCTTTAATGATAAATATTCTTGATATTCATATCAATTTTAACCTTTTGCTTGTTTAGCGGCAGATTTCAACAAACATTGATGGCCGATGCAAACAGTTAAGACCGTGTGGCGGCCTGACCCGAGATATAAACAGCTTGACTCAGACACTTTATCAGCAAACATTTGGAAGAAGAAAAATATTTTTCAAAAATGTTGCAGGTGACAATATAGCAGACGAAAACAACTTAGCGTGCAAAGAGTTAAACAGCGCCAAGGTACTTCCTCATTTAGAAACGTGTGTTAAAAACTATGATTATACAGATAATTAAAGCACTGAAAGTACTGGTGTGATGGTTGTTCTGGATATTCTTATTAAGGTCACACAGGCGGTTTTATGTGTATGTACACAAGAGGTCACTCGAACAAATCAAATGAAAACTTTGTTGACAGCTTGGAATCGCATATAAGCCCTTCCACGAGATAACAAACATTATGGCCTCTGCGTAAAGTATCGACCCAGGCTAATCCGGGCCGACACATTCCGTCTCTGGAAGATAGAGGTATAGAGTAATGATTCCTGAAACAGAAAAGTTTACCCATTAGAGGGTAATTATGTGACAGGTAAATCCGTTTACCTATTGCTTTAGACTCATGATGTATTGAGACGGGGTTTTCATTGTGTGTTTTTTTATATTTCTTTCATAAATGATACAGTTCCCTTTTTCTTTAATGTCTTTAAGATGTTTTTAGCCATTGTCTTGTGTAGACATAAATAGTGTATAAATAGACGCCTTTTTTGATACGTTTGCACAAGACGACCGGTAGGCAAATGTAAATACGTCATTGACAATATTATGAATTATCAAAGGAAGTTGATGTCTATATTGACCTCAATGTCTTCTGCAAATTTAAGTGAATCCTTCCCAATACAGTCGGAGAAAATGAAACGGTTAATTGTCTAATCCAGAAGTCTTCTCGGTCGACTAGATCTACACGAATTTTACATGAGACCAACTCAAAGTCGTTTTTTTTTAAATTTAATTTCGTTATCAGGCATAGTCATAACTGATCATTGAAAATGTAACACGAAAAGAAATCAGCATATATACATGCAGAGCGGTACAGAGTTTCCCTGAAAATACGAAATTGTTAAACTTTTGAGAAAAGTGTAACCCAGGATCAGCAGCTTAATCTTTTTCTGCGCTTTTCGCCAATGCATTTTATCACAAAACCAATATAAGAACAAATCGGACTTCGAACTATGCAGTCTAATCTTTGTCAGCACTATTCAGTAACATCTTTTATCAGAAATCACCATATAAACACACGAACACTGACTGCTATAGCTAAAAAATACTGAAAAATATGAAAAGTGTTCACCAAGATTAGCATGCACCTATGTGTAGTATGATTTTGTCCTGCACTGTTCATCGAAAGCATTTTTTAAAAATCAGTTATCTTCATTCCAAACACCTGACAAAAAAACATGGCGTGTAACGAGCAATTGCTTATTGTTCATTGTGATTTTTATAAAACCTTCTTGCAGTTCAATTCAATCCAATATAATAAAGTCGTTTTGTCAAATCAATCTGTCAGTTGTGTAATGTTCCTCGCTGAACAAATTAGCACATAAAGTAACTGAACACTAAATCACGTTTTTTATATGCACCTAAAACGTCACTGTTAGTTTCAAACCAAATGAAGGAGCTGAGATGCAGAGTCAGCATAAGCAATCAAGTCCAGAACGACAGTTTCATTTAAATTGTGATTATTCTGATCTATTACCGTCTATCCTTAAAACCCAAATAAATCGATTTATATTATATTTCTGTACCCCAAATAGTCCCCCTAATCCCGGATTAGTGATATTTGTTCATCTATAGAAGTCCACGTATCGAGAACATACTGAGGGCTTGGCGTGAGACGGTTGTAACTAAAATTGGTATTTGTTTACCAAGTTTCATCACCTCTCCATCAATTCTTTATAAGCGTAAAATACATTTTCTTGGTAAACAATGGAAATTTAGGTGCCATTGCTCGTTCTGAGCAATGGCACTTAAATTTGCATTGTTTACAAAGGGGTCAAAATTGCCCCAAACCAGGGTTTTCAAAATAGGTTTTTAGTTACAACCGTGTCACGCCAAGCCCTCGATACCGTGTGGATCACCTCAGATTAAAGATCAGTTCCCTTGAAAATATAGAAGTCATATTTTATAGCAAATAATCATGTAAATTCAAGATCAAACAGAATGTTAGTGCTTACGGTTGAATTTGGTCACCTTTGATCATAAGTATGTCACAGATGAGCCATATAGGGCCATACTACCCTTTCTGTTTTATCTTTAAATGGAATATGCCAAAGTTCAATATTCTTTTACTAGAATCATGTTTGAACACCTATACCTGAAGTAATCATCACAACCTTCTTGTTTTGATGAATTGATATGGATCGAATCGTATACAAAGTTCTACATATTGTTTTACTTCAGATCACGTGGGCACGAAGTGCGGGTTGAGCTATTGTGATCACTCACCGTCTGGCATCCTCGTCGTCTGTCCGGCAGTCCCTTAACATTTTCCTATAAACATCTTCTCCTCCTAAACCAACGAAACAGATTGAAAATAACTACACACGATTGTTCCTTATGTGGTTCTCTTTCAATGGCAGTGGTTATAATGGAATCTGGTCTGAATGTTGTTGACATGGTCATTTCAAAATCCAATGGGCATACTTAATTTAGACTGATTTTTCAAAGTGTCTAACCTCATTTGTAATGGAAGGCATTCATATTGACAAACGTCTCTTGTGAACATACACATGCAACCGCCTGTCTGACCTTAATTTACGGATACCAACAAAACCGTCCCACTAGTACTTTCAGTGCTTTGACTTCTGGTTACAACCGTCCCACCTATACCTTCAGTGCTTTGGTCACACCATTTGTTTACGTGATAATTACTCCGCTTAGAACAATTTGTTTCGGCGGAGTTGCCTGTGTTATTAGGAATGTAGTAGCTCCGAGAAAACGTCTATTAATTGTGTAGTTTGTTGACTCTGGAACGGATGTCTGTCAACACCCTACAAGCCCCCACGTACATGCGTATTCGTTTTTATTAATAGTAACCCATGTTAAGCATCAACCTGTTAATGTGTGGATAGAAAAGGTAAGTATAACTAAAAATAATAAACGAAATATCCCATCGGGTATCTTTTATTCAACAAAATATTTACAAAGTACAGAAAATGATAATAAAAAACGACTAAAAAGCCATTTGTTCAATTCGTAGCCTTATACACGCTAGTAAACATAAATGAGCCATGCCATTGAAAAAGCGATCTTTGTGAAATTGCGACCACGTGTTGTTCAACATGTAGGATTCACAAAATTACAAAATCGAAGTTCCCAGAACAACAATATTTACCTCCCCTGGCAAACATTTTGTATTTACTTCCCCTGGCAAACATTTTGATAGGAAAATTACTTGTAATTTTTAATGCGTGTGTAAATCGATCCGTAAACGTTGTTTAAAGTGACAAGAAAATGGTTAAACACATTTAAATACATCGTCGAAAGCCCAGGACGAATCGACCTTAACATTTCAATAATTACTTATGGGTATATTAATGTAAGACGAAGCCTTATCTAGCGGAGATGTTCTATATATTAATTCAAAATTCATCGAAGTTTGTACAACGAAAATTATAATAATTAAATATAAGAAATCTGATACGAAGTAATATTACTTCGAATTTACAAGCTTTTAAAAGCCAAGTTGCCTATAAATGTCCTTCGATATTCGGACAGGTTTGTGCATATCGAGGGTTTGGCGTGAAACGGTTGTAAGTAAAATTTGTATTTTTTTACCAAGGTTAATCACCCCGCCATACAGTCTTTATATGCGTAAAAACATTTTTCTTTGTAAACAATGGTAATTTAGGTGCCATTGCTCGTTCTGAGTAATGGCACCTACATTGGCATTGTTTACAAAGGGGTCAAAATTGCCCCTAAACCAAGGTTTTCAAAATAGGTTTTTAGTTACAACCGTTTCACGCCAAGCCCTCGATATAGCCGTAATACAGTGGTATCCAATAATTTTTAAAGATATTTTCCTTGTTCCTGATCTGGATCGATACATTACGCAGAGTCAATAATGTTGGTTTTCATGTTGAAAACGGCTTATATTTGAAAACAACGTCAAAGGTTTAAGGCATAATAGTTATACATTGTAACAGTAAAGTAATCCATAAATAATTCGAACATATGACAGTTCGAATATATGACAGTTCAGTTCGAACATATGACAGTTCGAACATATGACAGTTCGAATATGTCGTTTAACTCGAACCGATTGCTGGAACGGATCTGTCTTTTGAATAACAGCTTAGCAGCAGTTCTGATTGGTCAGATGATGTAATTATTGTAATGGCTTGTCTTTGATAAATACAATTTAAATCTAAACGAATAACGATGATGCTGGAAAACGTAAATCAGTTTAAAATATATCGAGGGAGCATTCGAACATGTCGATATGTCGAAGTTATTTATGAGTTCATTTCAACATCGAGTTATCGCGAGTCCACGTATCCCCGGGTTACACCGCCTCGGGGTGTCATGGAGGTCGCGGGTCCGATCCCAGGACAGGTCATACCAAGGACTTTGAAAATGGTAGTAATGCCTTACCCTCCTTAACGTTTCGGGTTGCGTGGAGACATGCTGGTGTCATGATAAATGGACCAGTATTACTGGTAATTTACCGAGAGAACGCCGCGATATAACGGATTTTTATTTTAAAGCGGCGTAAAACACCAAACAATCTATCAATCAATCAATCAATCCAATTAAATCATAGTTACAATTAATTCAATAAAATCCTTAGCACACACTTCTTTATTTTACGTCGTTGGCGAAACAAGCCTTTAGCTTATATTAATCACGTTCGAGTTCTGCTTCCTGGTGACTTAACTAAACCAGTACTCGCGTCTTTTGTGTGGACAAATCCAAACGGAAGAATCCCCTCAGCACTGGATTCGAACTCAGGACCTCTGGTAATATCTTTATCAGGGAACATATTCACTTGTCCGCAAGTTACACGCCATTGGAAGACGACAAACAAACAACACATGATAATAAACGATCACAAACACGCAAACAGACGCAAAAACATTCATTAACAGACATACAACTAATTTGAAGCAGACAACTTTGAAAGACATGGAATATCTCTATAAATGAAGGTAAAATTACTGAAGTAAAAAAAAGGCTACCAAGGAGAAATTGAACATTATTGTCAAAAGTCGTCTACTGTGGAGGAGTCAGAGAGCGTATGTAACACTATTCAGTCGAAGAGATGCAACACTATTCAGTCGAAGAGATGCAACACTATTCAGTCGGAGAGCGTATGTAACACTATTCAGTCGAAGAGATGCAACACTATTCAGTCGGAGAGCGTATGTAACACTATTCAGTCGAAGAGCGTATGTAACACTATTCAGTCGGAGAGCGTATGTAACATTATTCAGTCGGAGAGCGTATGTAACACTATTCGTCGGAGAGCGAATTTAACACTATTCAGTCGGAGAGGGATTTATAACACTATTCAGTCGGAGAGTGTATGTAACACTATTCAGTCGGAGAGCGTATGTAACACTATTCAGTCGGAGAGCGTATGTAACACTATTCAGTCGGAGAGCGTATGTAACACTATTCAGTCGAAGAGCGAATGTAATACTGTTCAGTCGGAGAGCGTATGTAACACTATTCAGTCAGAGAGCTTATGTAACACTATTCAGTCGTAGAACGTATGTAACAATATTCAGTCGGAGAGCGAATATAACACTATTCAGTCAGAGAGTGTATGTAACACTATTCAGTCGGAGAGTGTATGTAACACTATTCAGTCGGAGAGCGTATGTGTAACAATATTCAATCGGGTAGCGTATGTAACACTATTCAGTCGGAGAGCGTATGTAACACTATTCAGTAGATAAACTTTCATTTAACTCTTCCACTGCAGAATTTCACAAAGTCGACTATTGGACCACTCCATTTTTCGTCCAACAGGAAATTTGCTCAAATATATGCCTAAGTGTAAGTGGCAAATAATGCAGATTTTAGGAGAGACAGCTCGTTACGAGCTATCTCATCTGAATTTGTATTTTTTGGCAAAAGCCTTTAATCAGTGTGTGTATACAACGTGACTTTTGACGTCATATTTGCATGGTCAGACAGCAATAAAAAAAATGTAAAAACAATGGTAACTTTTTTATTTCTTCACCCTTTTAAATGAAACATGGCGCAGTCAACGCCGCTTACAATGTTTGTTACAGGAGTTTGATTGGTGGTCTAGTTTTGTCAAACACTTCGACGAACCTGTTCTCAAAATCCAGTTTGATAATGCTTCGGCTGTTGGCGATATTAATACATTTTTAGAACAGGTTCATCGAAGTGTTTGAAGAAACTGAACCACAAACTCCGTTGAAACACCGGAGATACGGCTCTGTAAGCGGCGTAGACTGGGCCATGTTTCATTAAAAATGATGACGAAATGAAAAAGTTACCTCTTTTTTTTTTACTTCTAAACCGAAGTAAAATATTTCTGTCCGCCGTAGCATTTGTGACGTCAAGGTCACGTGGTATACACACACACTGTTAATTGCCTTTGGCAGCGAAAGAGTTAAATGAAAATTGTTTCGCTTAGATAGTTATGGAAGCGTCCTAGTGCCACAGTCTGTTATATTTTTGAGAGATATTATCTCCTAATTAGGACTTAGTATCTCCTAATTATGACTTAGTATCTCCTAATTAGGAGTTAGTATCTCCTAATTATGACTTAGTATCTCCTAATTAGGAGATAATATCTCTCAAAAATATTACAGACTGTGGCACTAGGACGCTTCCATAGGATAGTTTCGAAGTCGTCTGCAGTAAATGAGTGTACGTGGGAAAGAGTTAATAAAACTACATTTTTTCAACAAGTTATATAACAGTTAGTCACAACCCAATAATTCCTCAGACACGTCTCCCAGCACGGGGATTTCTTGGCGTCACTTTGTTCCGACTTGTCGACTTGACCTGCATGGCGTCCACCACCCTGCCGCCATACTCGTTCTTGGTTTTGCAGCCGGATACTATCATACATATGGCCGCAATCAAAGCATGAATAGCAGCCATTGGAGTTAGGATGATTCCCCAACTGATGCTGTATTGACTTCTTTCGTCAGTGGTCCAGAAGTGTTCGTGGGCAAATAGTATAGCGGAAGCTATGTAAGCAGCACCTGCAATTAAACATAGGAACATGGACATGGGGGGCGTAGCTTTGCAATAATCAATGTGTAGGCCGTCTACGTGAGAAAATCAACAGTGTGGACTCTGCGTGAAGTATCGACCCGGATCAGCCTAAGCATACCACACAGGCCTACCCGGAATAGACACTTTTCGCCTCCTGTGGATTTTCTGTTTCAGGAATCACTACTCCATACATCTATCCTCCTAAGACGGAATGTGTCGGCCGGATCAGTCTGCGCGGACAGCGCGGGCTGATCTGGTCGATACATTACGCAGATGTCTATCGCCGCAGCTGCATTTTGGGGCATTTTGAGAAAAAGTGTGTAGGCACGTGCCTTCAGTGCCTAAAGGGAGCTACGCCCCTGATGGACATATCTTTTAAGCAAGGGGCTCGTCAGAGCCAATTGCTATAGGATGCGAATTCCGATGACACTCATCGAAATCTAAATTAGAATCAGTCCAGGTTTTCAAAGTCGAATAGATGTCTTGATATTCGTAGATTGCATATAACGTCAGTGAAAGCACATGCATCTGTTGAATAATTTCTAAAAAAAAAAAGGAAACGACTAATTCCAGTCTTCCCATCCCTGCAGTATCGTGCAGTCAATACGTCCGATACTAACACACCAACAAGACGAATTTTGATGCAGAGCATCAAAGACGCCAAGCATGATTTTTGAAGCATGACTTAAAGGAAGCAGATGTAGTTCAGTACATTTAAATAACGTGTGAAAACAGACAGGATGTAAATATTTTGAACAAGAAGGCCAAATGTCCCTTTATCATAACCAAGAAGGCCAAGATGTGCCTATATTGCTCACCTGGCTACCATAGCCTATAATATAAGGTTACCATACAAGCTGAAGTTTCTTAATTTTTTACCAATAAACGGTTTCAAATCTGCTCTAACTAGATCAATTAGATAAAAAAAAATCACATAGGTGCTTAAATATTAACATTTAATGCCTCTAGTTATAAGTTAAGTGTGACACAAGCTTTGGAAGGAGAGGGGGAAATCTATTCTCCTTCCAGTTTATCAGAAGTATGATAACAACACGAGGGCTAGTATCGCTCCACTGCCATTCGGCAAAAATTTAATCTCCAAACAGCCAAACCCCCTGGTTGCCATGTGGTTTGACCAATCAACATGGCTTGAAGGAATCTGATAAAGGGTCACCCTAGGAACATTTCTACAAAATAATTTAAACATCAGCCCAACACTTTCGGAGAAGAAGATTTTTTAAGTTTTCAATATAGCCATATTATAAGGCAAAAGTAGCCCAGCCCCCTTGCGGCCATAGTTTTCGACCAATCAACTTGGCTCAAAGGAATTTGAAAGAAGGTCACCCAAGCAACATTTGTACACACTTATTTACAAACCGGCCTACGGAGGAGAAGAAGAGTTTTTAAGTTTTCACTATTTTGTTCTTTCGGTTTCCATGGAAACCAGAATTTTGCATGGATCCCAAACAGTTTAAAGAACGTCGGAGAGGACATTGAGAGGATGCTTTCTATGAAGTTTCATCCTAATTGGCCTAGTGGTTAAGAAGGAGAAATCGTTTGAAGCAAAACGTTTACGGACGCAAGCACGCACGAATTGCCCATGACATAAGCTCGACTGGCTTTCAGCCAGTGGAGCTAAAAACGGGAGTATATATAAACAAAAATACGAAGTAATTTTACAAAGTTTAAAGATATTTATGATCAAAATTGAGTATTTATGAAATTAAAAGAAAAAGTTCACATGTATAGTCAACATATAGCAAGAATACAATGGTCTATATAAACAAACTGTATTGGGGAACGTTTTAAGTTTAGAAATACAACAGAATTTTATAAATAGGCAAATTTGGGGCCGTAAACCAAACAATTGGCGTAGCCTAGGAAGTTTGGGAAAAGTGAATTGGGTCAGGGACGTAACCAAATTATCAAAAACAGCGTAGTCTAGGGAGTTGGGGAAAAGTTATTAAATACAAATTAAACGTGTCTAAAGTTTTGTAATAACGGTAGAAGACAAACGTATTTTGTATCTTGTCGTTTCTTAAATCAGTTAATACAATTTATTGATTCATAAAGGTTGGTTTTTTCAAACATACAACAGAGTTTTTCTTAACAATAATAATGTTGGTTGCTCCCTTTTCGATTACGTCACCCATGGTACAAAATTAAAACCTATCCCATACCGACGCCGCGCTTCCACGCGGCGTCAATAAGCGGTACCTTTTTGGGATATCAACCGAAAATTGTATTTGATTTGTCGTCACTTTCGCAATAGAAAGAACTTCAAGATATGTGCTCTGCTAAAATATACCAAGTACTAACTTACATTAGCATATTGCATTGATATAATACTTATGATCTTGATATAGTACTAACTTACATTAGCATATTGCAGTGGTATAGGACTAACTTACATGAGCATATTACATTGATATAATACTAACTTGCATTGGGTATGGTCGTGATACAGGACTAACTTACATGAGCATATGGCCATGATATAGGAATAACTTACATACGCATGTGGTCTTGATATAGGAATAACTTACATGAGCATTTGACCTAGATATCGGGCTAAATTACATGAGCATTTGACATTCATATAGCAGTAACTTACATGAGCATACTATTGTGTCCTTGATAAAGGAATAACTTACACGAGGATATGGCCATCATATACGACTAACTTAAATTAGCATATTGTCTTGGTATAGGACTAACTTACATAAGCATATTATCTTGATATAGGACTATCTTACATGAGCATATGATCTTGGTATATAACTAACGTACATGAGTTTATGGCCTTGATGTAGAACTAACTGCCAAGCGCTTATGTCCTTGATATAGAACTAACTTCCAAGCGCTTATGGCCTTGATATATAACTAGCTTCCAAGCGCTTATTGTCTTGATATAGAACTAACTTCCAAGCTGTTATGGTCTTGATATAGAACTAACTTCCAAGCGCTTATGGCCTTGATATATAACTAACTTCCAAGCGCTTATGGCCTTGATATACATGTATAACTTACTTCCAAGCGTTTATGGCCTTGATATATTACTAACTTCCAAGCGCTTATGGCCTTGATATATAACTAACTGCCAAGCGCTTATGGTCTTGATATAGAACTAACTTCCAAGCGCTTATGGTCTTGATATAGAACTAACTTCCAAGCGCTTATGGCCTTGATATAGAACTAACTTCCAAGCGCTTATGGTCTTGATATATAACTAACTTCCAAGCGCTTATGGTCTTGATATAAAACTAACTGACACGAGCATATGATCTTGATATAGGACTAACTTAGATGAGCATATGGCCTTGATATGTAACTAACTGACACGAGCTTATGATCTTGATATAGGACTAACTTACACGAGCATATGGCCTTGATATATAACTTACTGACACGAGCTTATGATCTTGATATATAACTAACTTCCAAGCGCTTATGGTCTTGATATAGAACTCACTTACATGAACTTATGATCTGGATATAGGACTAACTTACATGAGCATATGGCCTTTATAGCTCCAAGATAAATACAACAATTCTTTCCACAGCACAGTTTCATCACAGTTAGAAGTGCGGCAAAGAACGCCAACCCAGGACCAATGGCTAGTTGTAAGTACCGGTTGACCTTGCGTTTATCGGTAGCTGTAATGTAAACATAATGTAAAAAATAACTACATGAGCCGTCCCGCGAGAAAACTAACACTATGGCCTCTTCGTAATGTATTGATCCAGATCAGCCTGCGCAGTCCGCGCAGGCTAATCCGGGCCGACACATTCCGTTTCAGGGGGATAGATGTATAAAGTAGGCGAAAAGTGTCTTTTCAGGTTAGCCTACGCGGCATGCTTACGCTGATCCGGGTCGACATTGTTGGTTTTCTCGCCGGACAGCTCACATTAACAATTCGAAAGTAAAGCACTGAAAGTACTGAGGGGGTGATGTATTTGAGATGGACAAGTATAGGTTGGACTCAAAAGGGTTAACGCCTTTTTTTACAACAATGTTTCAGTGAAGTCTCGGCTGCCAGTTCACCTACACATGCGTTCCTGGCTTTCTCACATTAGTGCTCCACACAACCTGTCTATCCCTACAACTGGCTGCTTTTTTCCACCTAGACTGTTAGCCAATTGGTGGGACACGAATGACGCTTGTAACAGTGACTTTTGTCAAAAGATGGAAAGAATGGTGCCCTATCTGCGGTTCGAACTCACAAACCCTGGGTTGACAGCCTACATCGCTACAGACTGAGCTACCGGGGTTCGGCCAAGAAGCAAGAAATAACTACTTTAACAATTTGAAAAAAGAAATTTATTTGAATAACCTTCCGGTATTTTTTTTATACATTGTTTATATATTATCAACATTTCTTCCATGAACACTTCGCTTATTGTTTATTTGACAGGTAAGATGTAATGTAAATTGAGCCGTCCCGAGAGAAAACCAACAGTATGGCCTTTGCGTAATGCATCGATCCAGATCAGCCTGCGCAGTCCCCGCAGGCTAATCCGGGCCAACACATTCCGTCTCAGGGAGATAGAGGTATAGAGTAATGACTCCTGAAACAGAAAACCCACATGAGGAGAAAAGTGTTTGTCCGGGTACGCCTGTGTGGTATGCTTAGGCTGATCCGGATCGATACTCTACACAGAGTCCACAATGTTGGTTTTCTCGCGGGACAGCTCAAATATATGGCTGCTCCTGCATATGCATCGTCGAAATGCCACGTTATAGCGAATTGAGGCATCGTCGACATGGCCCGTTATAGCGAATTGAGGCATCGTCGACATGCCACGTTATAGTGAATTGATGCATCGTCGACATGCCACGTTATAGCGAATTGAGGCATCGTCGACATGCCACGTTATAGCTAATTGAGGCATCGTCGACATGCCACGTTATAGCGAGTTGAGGCATCGTCGACATACCACGTTATAGCGAATTGATGCATCGTCGACATGCCACGTAATAGCGAATTGAGACATCGTCGACATGCCACGTTATAGCGAATTGAGGCATCGTCGACATGCCACATTATAGCGAATTGAGGCATCGTCGACATGCCACGTTATAGCGAATTTAGGCATCGTCGACATGCCACGTTATAGCGAACAAGTGCATCGTCGACTTTTAGCGTCATAACGAATTGGTGCATCGTCGACATGTCCTGTCATAGCGAACTGGTGCATCGTCGACATGTCTTGTCATAGCGAATTGGATAGCTTCCCACATAGACTATTGGCGGAAAACGAATGTCACTAGTCACAATGCCGCTTGTTCAATAATCATCCGAAAGAACCAATGGCCGGACCTGTAGGGGTCGAATTCACGACTCCTTAATCAATTACCAACTGAGATAGTATGACTTGACACCGACGAATAGAAATATGGATAGGTTAAAACTGGCAGCCCTGATTTAACCCTTTTTCCTCATACGACAATTCTGCAGCAGACGACTTTGAACATATTTTGTCAAAAAAATATAGAAAATCTCTATATTTGAATGGATAACCTATGACTAAAAGTGGAAAACAGTGTTGCAAAAGAAGAAATTGCTCGATTTGAGCAATTTCGTCTTTTGTTACTATGTTTTCTAAAAGCCATCTGCTGCAGAAGCGTCAGAAAGCGTATATATGCGGTAAAAGGATAAATGAAGTGTGATTGAAATGAGGTTTCATTTCAATTTTAAAAAGTTGTACATTCTGGATGGCGTCAATAGCACGGGTACCATCTTTTCCCGTTAGTGTTGTTCTGCCTATTATTATGTAAAATATGAACCGTCCTACGAGAAAACCAACATTATGGACTCTGCGTAATGTATCGACCCAGATCAACCTGGGAAGTCCGCGCAGGCTAATCCGGGCAGACACATTCCGTCTCAGGGGGATAGAGGTATTGAGTAATGATTCCTGAAACAGAAAATCCGCAGGAGGAGAAAAGTGTTTGTCCGGGTAGGTTTGTGTGGTATGCTTAGGCTGATCGTGGAACGGCTCGTATGTAAATGTGATTTATATCTTGGCTTACGCCCTTTAAGTATATTTCATCATTAGAATAAATGACAATGTTCAGTCTATCCTTTTTGCTGTAATATTGTTCATGCCGTAAAACAAAGCAGAGAAACAAGCGTATAAACCCTTTCCCATATAAAGACGCTTTCCGACGCCTCTAGGGCAGACGACTTTTGAAAATATTGTAACAAAAGTAGAAATGGCTAAAAAACGAGCAATTTCTCCTTTCGTCAAAATGTTTTCATTTTTGTTCAGTCATTATACTTTTCCATAAGTTTGCCTAGATGTTTTGAAAGTCGTCTGCTGCATTCGTGTTGTATGTGGGAAAGGGTTAAACCAGGTTGAACTTGGCTGTTTGTGGGAACACGCGTTTGACATAAATTATATTCATGATAATCTTCGGAATACCTACCCTCCAATTCATAGCATTTTCTAACGTCCTCGGAAGGCACCCAATCGCAAGAGCGTTCAATATTTATTGTCGCTTCTCCGTGCGTTATCCAACTTTCTACGAAATACATCGCAAATCCAAGCCCCGCTGCGACCAGTGCAAACACAATGGCTGCAACTCCAGTTCTATTTAACATGGCTGTACACTAGTCCGGTATCTGAAATTGGAAGAAATAAAAAAGAGTTTAAACCTCAGCTCGGTTAACATCTTTTCCAACGTTTAACAAAAATCAATGCGACAAGGGATCATTCGTGTTCCACGAAAGGGCTAACAGTCTATGTGGAAAATTGTGGCAATTTTGTTGGAGTTACTGCTTTGTGGGGGAACCGGTGCTAGAAAGAAACGAAACACATGCGCCGTCCCGCGAGAAAAACAACGTTATGGCGTCTGCGTACAATGTATCGGTCCAGATCAGCCTGCGCAGTCCGTCGGACTGATCTGGACCGATACATTCCATCTCAGGGGGATAGAGGTATAGAATAATGATTCCTGGCACAGAAAATCTACAGAAGGCGAAAAATGTATATCCGGGTAAAATGACATACATAAATCGTGGACATTTTGTGAAGTATCGACCTGGATCAGCCTAAGCATGACGCGCAGGCTAACCCGGACAGACACGTTCCACCTCCTGTGTTTTTTTTCTTCAGGAATCATTACTCTATACCCCTGAGACGGAATGTGTCGGCCCGGATTAGCCTGCGCGGACTGCGCAGGTTGATCTGGGTCGATACACTACGCAGAGTCCATAGTGTTGGTTTTCTCGGGGGGAAAATGCCCCAAAATACAGCTGCAGCGATAGACATCTGCGTAATATATCGACCAGATCAGCCTGCGCTGTCCGCGCAGACTGATCCGGCCGACACATTCCGTCTTAGGGGGATAGATGTATAGAGTAGGGATTCCTGAAACAGAAAATCCATAGGAAGCGAAAGGTGTATATCCGGATAGGCATGTGTGGCATGCTTAGGCTGATCTGGGTCGATACACTACGCAGAGTCCACAATGTTGGTTTTCTCGTGGAACGGCTCATATGAGGAATTTCGATAAGTTGACCGGTTTTTATTAAAATAAAAATTGTTAAAATTTAAAAATGTCCCCTTCACACCAAAATATACATATTTGTTAGTAAACTATATATGTTATGGTGACTTATATGCCTATCGGGCTGGGTGTAAATTATCAAATAATACTTGTTAAGTCATTAATGTATACCCTACATCGTTTGATGTAACACATGTCATAATAATACACAATTTTCCATAATTTCTTACTTACTTACGTACTTACGTTAAAGGAGAAAAAAGAAATAAAATCCACAGAATAGAAAAAACTGTTCGTGTATAACAATTAACAATTAACTGCGAGTACTTCTTGCTTTAAAGATATTTTCAGTGAATGTAGAATAAATGATATTATCCAAATGAAGAAGTGAACGGTTTGATAATCCTGGGATGTTAATAAAAACAGTTAATGTATCATAACTTTAAGAAGTAATACACAATCCTATACATAAATTATCTTCGAAAAAATTAGTATGTACCAAGATGTATTTAACATTTAATAGAAATATAATCACCCTTTAAAAGTAAGAAAAGAAATACAAGGTGAAATACACACGAAGTTCGACCGATAATTATTCCAAAATGTTTTGACAGTTGCGGTGGTGTACGATCAAAGCGCTGAAAGTGATCAATGATGTGGAACAGTAATTAGGTCTATTATTTTGGATATTTGGGACTTTTGATCACGACTAAAGACGAGTCGTTGCAAAATGTTTAATATCGGTATACGAAGAAAACTCAGATCGCCAAGGAGACTGATTCGAGTATATTCACAAACGCACGTGTTATCAAATTGGAGTTATAACAAAAAAGTAATAAACTTGATGTTTTATATTAACAAACGTGCATCATTTTATCTTTGACTTGTATTTTAAAAATGGTAGAAATGGCTATCCTTCTTGGCCCTCAAATGTAAAGGCACATAAGGCCGTTTCGGTAATTAAGCGCTGGACGTCATTCAATTTCGCTTCCTCTTTAAAAGAAAGGTATGTGGTTTGCGTTCTTTAAGTTCTTTAAGTCGCCGTTTGAAGGTTGAAAAGAATGGCACATTATGTCAATATTTCAATATTTTCACGTCGTTTTTAGCCCTTTCCTACATACAACAAATCTGCAGATCTCCTTGAAAACATCTAAGCAAAATTAGATAAATTTAGTTTTTTGTTTGTTTGTTTGGAATTTAACGCCGCTTTCAACAGCTTTGGTCATATCACGGCGGTCAGTGCACCTACCCATGTTTTCCTGGCTTTCCCACACCAGTACTTACACAACATTCTTTCGAAGCCACTGACTACTTTCTCACATAGATCAGAGGTGAGAGGCAATGGAAAACATCGCCCGAAAGAATGTCACCGCAACCGGGTATCGAACCCGTGACCGATAAATTTAGTACTATTGAAAGTGTATTGATCGAATAAAGTTGAAAACATTATGGCATTAGGAAAACTTGTCCGTTTTGAACAATTCCTCCTTTTGTCGAAATGTTTTAAAAAGTCATCTGCAGCACAGGCCTCAGAAAGTGTCTACATGTGGGAAAGGGTTATACAAGATGTATGGTATTAGCTGCTTGATTATGATAAAAGCAAAATTCGACATACAACGACAGACGATTTTTTTCAAAACACCCAGGCAAAATTTTGAAATTATGATTAAGTAAAAAAGCGTTGAAAACATCGTGATAAAAGGAAAAATTGCTCAGTATAAGCAATTTCTTAGCTTATCAAAATAAGCAGTTCCACGAGAAAACCAACTTCGTGGACTTTGCGTAATGTATCGACCAAGATCAGCCTGCGCAGTCCGCGCATGCTAATCCGGGCCGACACATTCATTCACTTGGGGATAGAGGTATTAAGTAATGATTATTGAACCAGAAAATCCGCAGGAGGCGAACAGTGTCCGTCCGGGTTAACCTGCGCGGCATGCTTAGGCTGATCCGGGTCGATGATTTACGCAGAGTCCACGATGTTGGTGCGGCGATAGACATCTGCGTAATGTATCGACCAGATCAGCCTGCGCTGTCCGCGCAGACTGATCCGGCCGACACATTCCGTGTTAGTGGGATAGATGTATAGAGTAGTTATTCCTGAAACAGAAAATCCACAAGAGGCGAACAGTGTCTGTCCGGGTTAACCTGCGCGGCGTGCTTAGGCTGATCCGGGTTGATGCTTTACGCAGAGTCCACGATGTCGTGGGACGGCTCAAATGTGTTAAAAGTCGTCTATTGTAGATGAATGAAAATAGGTCTGCACGTGTGAATGATTTATCAGAACGACCTGGGTATAAATCACTGATTGATTTGATACGTATGTAACCGTATATAATTAACTCAACTTAAATCAGTATATGCAAACCAAAATGCATGTTATCTACGCTTAATCTGATCGTGTAAGAAAATAAATGAGAATACAAATTGACATCTTATTTTAGCCGTCCCGCGAGAAAAACCAATACTATGGCGTCTGCGTAATGTATCGACCCAGATCATCCTGCGCACTCCGCGCAGACTGATTCGGGCCGATACATTCCGTCTCAGAGGGATATAAGTATAGAGTTATGATTCATGAAACAGAAAATCCACAGTATGCGGACAGTGTCTATCCGGGTAAGCCTGCGCGGCATGCTTACGCTGATCCGGGTCGATACTTTACGCAGAGTCCACAATGTTGGTTTTCTCGCGGGACGGCTCATTTACATTAATCACAATCTCATTAACTCTTTCACTGCCGAATTTCATAAAGTGGACTCTTCCATGTCGAAAATTGGACCACACCATTTTATTTGGTAACATTTAATGTCTAAGTGGCAAACAATGCAGATTTCAGGAGAAACAGGTCGTTATGAGCTGTCTCACATGAATCTGCATTGTTTGCAAAAAGCCTTCAAGTGATTATTAACTTATTTATTAGCCTTTGATTATTAAAGAGTTTTAATCATATAAAGTGTTTTACTGACTTTCTTCCCTTTGAAAGAAATAATATACAAAGTGCCTTCAATTGACTTTGGTAGTGAAATATTTAGAACCAGACCTTAACTTCCTGCAGCATTGTAAATTCTATTGAAAAAAAAATCCATTACTCCGTTTGTACTTTTTGCATTTTCTGTCTTTGCTATAAAAATATGTTTGGTTTTTTTATGCAATGAAATATTGTATTGTATTGATATGATAATTTAAGAAGTATTATGCTTCTGAAGGTATGAGGAAATTGTCGTTATTTTTGTACAATTAAAACAAATCAGAATTGAAAACATTGTGGAAAAATGAAGAAATGCTCGTTTTTTAGAAATTTATCCTTTTTCAACAGTGTTTATAGAGTTCGTCTGCCCCATAAGGCACCGGAAGCCGTCTGTATTTGGGAATGGGGTTAACGTAGACTGTGTACGTTCTTAGTTTTGATTTTATTCAGTTATATCACGGTTTTTCCCCGTATATAAGTACTTCAGGCTCGAATTCCGCCAGCCATACTTAGCGCTATTAAGTAATACTTAAACTCTTAAATAAAGGTGGAACACATTCAAGCATTCATGTTTTACAAGTCAAGTCATTTCAACTCAATTTTATTCGCCAACAGTAAATGATTATGGTGACATTAAAAAAGTAATTGACCAACATTACTTGTCAAGAGATGGAATAGTAATGTTTTCTAGCTAGAAAATCAAAAAATGATGAAATGCGCTCTTAAGTATTTAATTAATACTTAGCGCTAAGTACAGTTGGTGTAGTTGGGACACCGATCATTTACCCTGAAACCAGCAAGTATGTCGTAATGCTAACCCATTTACCCTGAAACCAGCAAGTATGTCGTAATGCTAACCCATTTACCCTGAAACCAGCAAGTATGTCGTAATGCTAACCCATTTACCCTGAAACGCTAACCCATTTACCCTGAAACCAGCAAGTATGTCGTAATGCTAACCCATTTACCCTGAAACCAGCAAGTATGTCGTAATGCTAACCCATTTACCCTGAAACCAGCAAGTCTGTCGTACTACTAACCCATTTACCCTGAAACCAGCAAGTCTGTCGTACTACTAACCCATTTACCCTGAAACCAGCAAGTCTGTCGTACTACTAACCCATTTACCCTGAAACCAGCAAGTCTGTCGTACTACTAACCCATTTACCCTGAAACCAGCAAGTATGTCGTAATGCTAACCCATTTACCCTGAAACCAGCAGGTCTGTCGTACTACTAACCCATTTACCCTGAAACCAGCAAGTCTGTCGTACTACTAACCCATTTACACTGAAACCAGCAAGTATGTCGTAATGCTAACCCATTTACCCTGAAACCAGCAAGTCTGTCGTACTACTAACCCATTTACCCTGAAACCAGCAAGTATGTCGTAATGCTAACCCATTTACCCTGAAACCAGCAAGTATGTCGTACTACTAACCCATTTACCCTGAAACCAGCAAGTATGTCGTAATGCTAACCCATTTACCCTGAAACCAGCAAGTCTGTCGTACTACTAACCCATTTACCCTGAAACCAGCAAGTATGTCGTAATGCTAACCCATTTACCCTGAAACCAGCAAGTATGTCGTAATGCTAAGTACAGTTGGTGGAGTTGGGACAACGTCCATTTAACCTGACACCAGAAAGTCTGTCGTTATGCTAACCCATTTACCCTGACACCAGAAAGTCGGTCGTACTGCTAAGTACAGTTGGTGGAGTTTGGACAACGTCCATTTAACCTGACACCAGAAAGTCTGTCGTAATGCTAACCCATTTACCCTGACACCAGAAAGTCGGTCGTACTGCTAAGTACAGTTGGTGGAGTTGGGACAACGTCCATTTAATCTGACACCAGAAAGTCTGTCGTAATGCTAACCCATTTACCCTGACACCAGAAAGTCTGTCGTAATGCTAACCCATTTACCCTGACACCAGAAAGTCTGTCGTAATGCTTACCCATTTACCCTGAAACCAGCAAGTCTGTCGTAATGCTAACCCATTTACCCTGACACCAGAAAGTCGGTCGTACTGCTAAGTACAGTTGGTGGAGTTGGGACAACGTCCATTTACCCCGACACCAGCGAGTCTGTCTTAATACTAACCCAACATTCCAGAGCGCCAAGTAGGGAAAGTCATTGCTACCACCTGTAAAGTATTCGGTATGACCCTGTCGGTCATCGAACCCGTGACCTCTCGCACCCGAGGCGGTAACGAACTTAGGTTGTGTGATGCCTAGGTCGAGTCGGGATAGCTCAGTGGGTATTGATAGATTGATTTATTGATTGAGGTTAACGCCGTTTTCAATAATTGTTTTCAGTGATACCACAGCGGCCAGTTCACCTACTCATGTGTTTCCTGGATTTCTCACACCAGTACTCCACACAATATACCTTCCAATCAACTGGCTGCTTTTCAAACGTCGGAAAAAACGGTGGCTGAGCAAGGTTTTCGAAATCACAACCCCTGGATTAACAGCCCAAGTCGCTGCCGACTGAGCTACCTACTCAGCTCAGTGGGTAACGATGAGGTCTTTCAATGCAGGGGTCTCGAGTTCGAAAACCTGACTAAAAGCGTTAATTCTTTTTTAGACGATTGACAATGTCTTTATGTCTTCCCTTGTTCATCTTCACCAATGCGTTGAATTGTCTAAGGGTAGCGAAGTGCTTGGTAATACTGTTGTGTGGAGAACTGATTCGAGAAAGTCCGGAATCAAACGTCAGACGAACTGGTCACCGTGATATGAATAACTGAAAATCGCTGAAGACGGCGTTAACTCCAAATCAATCAATATATATATGCGTTATTAAATATATGACGGTGTAAATAATTTGTAAATTAGCACTGTCACGGTTTAGGACTTTAGCTGTTAAAATGATAGTAGTCTGGTAACCGGCACGCTACAGTAAATAAATACGTGAACCAACAATGGCGACTACATTGGCAACCTACCCTTATATATCGTTATCGCATATATAGTCAATCAGTAAATGTAAAATCGTTTTTGTTTGTTATCTTTACAGCGGTCCAATGCAACATGATTTTTGGAATCAATGCAGAGATAATTAACCTTTTCCCACCTGCAGACGCATTTTGATGCAATAGCAGCAGACGACGTTTGAAAACATCGTGGGCAAAAGTTAAATTTGCTCATGAAGTGCAATTTCTTCTGTGGCCACAATGTGTTCAGCTTTATTCAACAATTAAGCTATCTTTTATGGAGATTTTTCAGGTTTTTGTCACTATGTTTTCAAAGTCGTCTGCTGCAGATTTGTTGTACGTGGCAAGGAAACTACGTTGGGAGTGCTGAATGTGAAACCGGTTGGTCCCCCATAAGGTGGTATCTATAACATTATGGTTGCTTCACCATGTCAAATGAGCGCCTCTATAGCATTATGTTTGCTACACCATCTTCTATAGCATTATGTTTCCTACACCATGTCAAAGGAGCGCCTCTATAGCATTATGTTTGCTACACCATGTCAAAGGAGCGCCTCGATAGCATTATGTTTGCTACACCATGTCAAAGGAGCGCCTTTTTAGCATTATGTTTGTTACACCATGTCAAAGGAGCGCCTCTATAGCATTATGTTTGCTACAATATTTTAAAGGAGCGCCTCTATAGCATTATGTTTGTTACATCATGTCAAAGAAGCGTCTCTATAGCATTATGTTTGCTACACTATGTCAAAAGAGTGCCACTATAGCATTATTCTTGCTACACCATGTCACAGGAGCGTCTCTGTAGCATTATGTTTGCTACACTATGTCACAGGAGCGCCTCTATAGCATTATGTTTACTACACCATGTCAAAGGGGCGCCTCTATAGCATTATGTTTGCTACACCATGTCAAAGGAGCGCCTCTATATCATTATGTTTGCTACACCATGTCAAAGGAGCGCCTCTATAGCATTATGTT
>JASEVX010000012.1:19052870-19277870 GCA_031761405.1 Serripes groenlandicus
ACTTTGAAAAGTGGTTTTTTGCGTGAATATTGGAATTTAAAACCTCAAGACATGCGCAGAAGACGTACTCTTACTTCCGATATAATTGACACTCAAAGTATGTTGTTGAAATTTGAAAAGAAATAGCTGATTAAATATTTGAATTTGATCGATGAGGTACTTGAGAAACATCGTTTATTGCGTGCCTGATAATTACTTCGTCAAATTCAGGGTCAAACAGGGATCAATTATTATGTATTATATGAGCCGTCCCGCGGGAAAAACCAACATTATGGCGTGTGCGTAATGTATCGACCTAGATCAGGCTGCGTACTCCGCGCTGGCTAATCCGGTCCGACACGGCATTCCGTCACAGGGGAATATAGGCATAGGGTAATGATTCCTGAAACAGAAACTCCACAGGAGGCGAAACGTGTCTGTCTATAGGTAAGCATGCGCGGACTGTGCAGGCTGATCTGAGTAGATACTTTACGCAGAGTCCACAATGTTGGTTTTATAGCGGGACGGCTCATATGATGTAGATACGCTCATACTTCACTTGTCACGTTGATAATAGACCCAAAGTATGGCGATCAGAGACTCGAACCTAACGAACCCACTAAAGGAGCCAACTCTGATAAAGCCATCTTCGCTCGATTTTTTGCGAGTGGCATGGTGGTGTAGTGGTTAACACGCTGGACTGTCAATCCAGAGGTCTTGGGTTCAAATCCCGGTCCGGGTTCTGGATTTTTCTGAGGTGCTTTAAGTGTCTCCCACTCGACTAGATGTCAAGTACTGGTCCATTCCAGTCTTTGTATGTGGGAAAGGGTTAACCGCAGTTTGTGATTATTACAAGTGTTTAATACACAAGTTTCACGGGGAAGATGATATTGAAATATATAAGTCACGCGAAGTTCATTACTATTACTTATTCCGTGTTCCTTTCAGACGTGATGTCTTCGTTTAACAGGTCTACATTGCTCACTTTATATGATATATTTACAATACGGGACATTCCGGTATCGATGTAAAGCACGCCGATGTACGGTGTTCCGTTAGGGCCATCGTTGTTTCGCGCAGTACGATAACGCGATGCGAAAGTGCGAAAACGCGATGCGAAACTGCGAGACCACGATGCGAGGAGGCGATATTAATATCGTACTTTCGCATCGCACTTGCGTACTATTAATATCGCCTCCTCGCATCGTGGTCTCGCAGTTTCGCATCGCGTTTTCGCAGTTTCGCATCGCGTTTTCGCACTTTCGCATCGCGCTATCGTACTATCGCATCGCGTTATCGTACTGTCGACCCTAGGTCGAAACCGCGAAACTACGATGGCCCTAACTGAACACCGTACCGATGTGTATGAAGATTTGGTGTGTATGGAATGTTTAACCTTTTTTTTTACTGTCATTGTAAAACTCCTATACACCTATTTCACAATATAATGATACTTGAAACATAAAAGCCATTGTGAAACGAATGATTTATTCCTAGTTCCCTTTTCCCTTTACTTTAATCAGAGGTGCAGTTCAACTCGGGTATGGACATCGCAGACTCGAATCTGAGGAAGCCAGACCAGCAGTCATCGTTCAACAAGTCATCTTCGCTCGGTCTATATAACCCGGGACATTCCGGACACTGCGCAAAGCACACCAAAGAGTATGAGGATTTATACTGTATGGAATGTTTAACCGCCGTTTGTATTTATTGTAAACTTCTTAAACACCAATTTCACGAGACCATTGAATACAATGACATTGAAAACTATAAACCAGATGAACTGATCACTGAGGTAAAAGATGGTAGTGGTAAGGACGGATCTGAAACTATTAAGTATAATGAATATGAAAGATTGAAGCCAGATGGGTTGACCAGTGAATGTTTGACCGGGAACAATGGAGGACTTTCTAACACGCTTGTTACGGGTATTGGGTGTAACAGGTCGGACATGGATTTCGAGAGGTCAAGGGCTCGAACTAGACGAAAGACTTATGGAAGTCAAATTTTGTGTAAACGTTGTTCTGTTTGTGTGATTATATAATTATCCTGTAGCAGACGACTTTTCAAAACATTGTGGTGAAAAGAGAGAAATCGCTCAAAATCTCTGACTGAAACTTGCAATATTTAAGAGCAATTTTGGGGTCCAAGTATTAAGTAGACATTGTTCCGAAAACAATGTAGTGAAAAGGAGAAATTACCCAAAGCGAGCAATTCCTTGTTTTTCCTCAATGTTTTCGATTCTGCATGAAAGTTGTAATATTTTCAAGTTTTGTTAGATTAAGTAGTAAGTGGAAATTATTCTGAAAACATTGTGGTGAAAAGGAGACATTACTCAAAATGAGGAATTCCTCCCTTTTTCCTCAATGTTTTCAACTCTGAATGAAAGTCGTAATAAGCGTTATTGAGTAGACATTGTTCCGTTCTTTGCTTTGAAAACATCTAGACACACTTCTATACATGGACCTCTATACATGGAAGTATGCTTATTGAATTAATGTGAAAACCTTTGGACAAAAAGAGAAATTGCTCTTTATGGGCAATTTCTCTTTTTGTCAAAACGTTTTCAAATTTATGCAAAAAATATACTTTCTTATATTGAGAGTTTTCTAATGTTTGCAAAAATTGTACTTCCATATAATGAGAGTTTTCTAATTTATGCAAAAAATGTACTTTCATATAATGAGAGTTTTCTAATTTATGCAAAAAATGTACGTTCATATAATGAGAGTTTTCTATTTTTTGCAAAAATGGTACTTTCATATAATGAGAGTTTTCTAATTTATGCGACAATTATTCTTTCATATAATGAGAGTTTTCTAATTTTTGCAAAAATTGTATTTTCATATAATGAGAGTTTTCTAACTTTTGCCTCGATGGTTGGAAAGTTTAAACATATTAAGCGAAATGATGAATACTTACAGAGATATATTTTATTTGTATTCCTTGAAGTTAAACAAAGATGTGGTCAAAACACCGAATGGTTTATTAAAGAAAGTTCGATCATGTATATCTATAGACTCTTTCTTTAACCCTTTCCCACATACAATAAATCTGCAGAAAATACTTTGAAAACATACCCGCAAAAATATGGGAGATCCCTTCAAATGAAAATATAATTATTGAATAGTGTTAAGAAAACCTTGAAAAAGGAGAAAATACCCATTTAGAGCAATTTCTCATTTTGTCAAAATGTTTAAAAAGATCGTCAGTTTCAGAAGCATCAAAATGCGTCTGTATGAGGGTAAGAGTTAAAGTACGATATAATCTCTTTCCTGAAATAACACGTTGTTAGACGAAAATAATAATAAAAAAAAAATCTACATTATTGGAAAAGCAGCCTTCGATCATTATGAACAATGGGTGTTTATTCCCTTAATATGTAATATGTCATAATATTACTGCGTAGCTTATCTGTGCTGTTTTCTTTTAAATTTCTTGTTGTCCTCATATGTTACTATTTCAAACAAGGAGTAAAGCGACTTTATGAGGGAAATCGTGTACACCTCGATCAATACATTTGAAGTACAAAGCACATAACCTTCACCCTTTCTCCGATACAGACGATAATTTGGCGACTTAGATGCAGACGACCTTTGAAAACATGTTGGGAAAAAAAAGAGAGAAAATTAATTATACCGAACAATTTCTTCTATTCTCACATCGTTTTCATATTTGTATCAAACCGAGGGCTTGGCGTGAAACGGTTGTAACTAAAAACCTATTTTGAAAACCCTTGTTTAGGGGCAATTTTGACCCCTTTGTAAATAATGAAAATTTAGGTGCCATTGTTCAGAACGAGCAATGGCACCTAATTTCCATTGTTTACAAAGAAAAATGATTTAATGCTTATAAAGACTTTATGGCGAGGTGATTAACCTTGGTAAAAAAAATACAAATTTTAGTTACAACCGTTTCACGCCAAGCCCTCGAAACGCTACGCTTCCTTTTCGAAGAAGACGTCTTTTGAAATATAAAAAATATTATGTTTACAGATCAGACGAATTTGTGGTATCTTCTTTTGTATTCCTGATTAAGGTTATTACGAGCGTGTCTTAGGGGAATTTAAACCCTTCCTACATCTAGACGCTTTTTGAACCATAGTTGACCGCTGTATTCAAATGCCTCCATATTGAATGTTCTTAAATCGTAAAAAGAAAAGAAATCAATTGATGAATGCTCGGCTGGTATATACATGTATACTTCCGGCGAGCATTCACGTTGCTCTCTTGCGTTCTAAATACAAGAATAGGCCTAATAAATTAAACAAATCTTTTTTTTGCCCATATCTTGGTTTTTATATATAAACACTTGTTCAAATGACTGAAATTATATATTAACCCTTTCCCTCATACAACAATTCTGCAGCAGACGACTTTGAACATATTTTGTAAAAAAGTAGAAAATCTCCATAATTGAATGGATAACCTATCACTAAAAGTGGAAAACATTGTGGCAAAAGGAGAAATTGCTCGTTTTGAGCAATTTCTTCGTTTGTCACTATGTTTTCAAAAAGCTGTCTGCTGCAGAGGCGTCAGAAAGCGTCTGTATACGGGAAATGGTTAACAATGTATGTACTAGTATTCGTCATGCTGTACACTCTCTGTACCTGAGAGAAATACATATACTATTCTGTTCTGTTCTGATCAGCAGACTACTTATGAACACATTGTGGCAACAGGATTAATTGCTCTGTATGAGCAATTTCTCCTGTTGCCACAATGTTTTCAAATCTCAACTTTACACAATATTAATGTATTCATTTGTAGGGATTTTTCTATACTTTGTGGAAGGTGTTTTGTGAAGTCGTCTGCTGCATTTTTATTTGTACGAGGGAAATTGTCAAACACTTAAACGGGTCATACACAACATTAGCGACCGATGGATACTGTGGTCAACCTGCAGATACCTTATATATAGTTTATTCACTTAGATTGTTACGTGCGCTCCGTATTTCTGAAATGTGACTAACATTGCCCCATAATTTGCGATGTTACTCCCTTTAGTATACAATTATTCAGAGGAATCCAACGTCGTCCATTGGTTAACGTCGGGTATTTGGAACAAGGCGACCTGGGTTTGATCCCCAAATCGCGACGCTCATGCTGGAATTCCTTTAGACAAAGCAAATGTCCTAGCCTTGGCACTGGCACAGGGATTATGAATAAATTAACTGTCGCCGTTATATAATTGAAATAATGTTAAAAAAGACGTTAACCCAAATAAAACAAACACACAAACAATTATTCAGCAGGACGACGGTTATACCGCTATAGATAGACAAATATAGGTAAACAATTCGTTCTTATGATTGATATATTGGAATTTACCGCGGATTACAACGGCATATCAGTTATATCAGGTATATCAGTTATATCAGTTATATCAGTTATATCAGGTATATCAGTTATATAAGTTGTATCAGGTATATCAGTTATATCAGGTATATCAGTTATATCAGGTTTATCAGTTATATCAGGTATATCCGTTATATTAGGTATATCAGTTATATCAGGTATATCAGAGTTATATCAGGTATATCAGTTATATCAGGTATATCGGTTATATCAGGAATATCAGTTATATCAAGTATATCAGTTATATCAGGTATATCAAGTTATATCAGTTATATCAGGTATATCAGTTATATCATGTATATCAGTTATATCAGATATTTCAGTTATATCACGTTGGTCAGTTTACCAGACGTGTGCTTCTCGGCCGGCAATTGACTTTGAGCACGTTGTTGCCCTTTCCCCAGAATTATTAACATTAGAAAGGATATTTAACAGACACAATATCTTTAAATGTTTAAAAATGACTTTAACGAGCTGCCTCTCCTGAAATCAGCATTGTAAGCAACTTAGACATAAAATGTAACCACATTTTCTGTTTGACGAAAAATGGAACTGTCCAATTTTCAACATAGAAGAGTCGATTTGTGAAATTCGACAGGGAAAGAGTTAACGAAGATGCATCTATACGACTGAGCTGTTCCACGAGAAAACCATTATTATGGACGCTGCGTAATTTATCGATCGAGATTACCCTGCGCAGTCCGCGCAGGCTAATCCGGGCCGACACATTCTGTCTAAGGGGGATAGAGGTATAGAGTAATGATTCCTGAAACACAAAATCCACAGGAGGCGAAAAGTGTCCGCCCAGATTAGCCTGGGCAGCATGCTTATGCTGATCCGTGTCGATACTTTACGCAGAGTCCACTATGTTATTCTTTTCGTGGAACGGCTCATGTGTTTTATTGACACGCTGTTACCTGGACAATGTTCACCACCTCTTGAACTGTCGCCGTGATATAACTGAAATATTGTTGAAAGCGGCGTAAAACCCCAATAAATAAATACATAAATTCACCACCTCTACGGCTGGACATCGTCGGTTACAGCGGGTAGCGGGGAAAACATTATGATTGGATTTGTGTGTTTTGATAAGCCTGAATAACTGTAGTGATAGTACTGGGAACTACCACAGGCATGCCGTGGTATCACACGTTACAAGGGACTTTTTGTCTTTGATGCTTACGAGACTCTCATTGGATGGCATTTGTGTAGGTTATTACTGAAATTGTTATTTAATTGGTTTATGTATGAGCCGTTTTTCGAGGAAACCAACATTGTTGACCCTGCGTTAAGTATCGACCCTGATCAGCCTAAGCATGCCGCGCAGGCTAACCCGGACAGACACTTTTCGCTTCCTGCGGATTTTCTGTTTCAAGAATCATTACTCATATACCGATATCCCCCCCTGAGAAGGAATGTTTCGGCCCGGATTAGCCTACGCGGACTGCGCAGGCTGATCTGGATCGATACATTACGCAGAGGTCATTTATTTTGGCTCATATGTAAATATATTAACGGTTAAAAAGATACCATACTTTATCAATACTTGTGCCGCTTGGACATAATCCGTAGTCAAAGGTGGTGAATAATAAGATAAATATTTCACAAACATTGGTAGATGAGTAAATTAATTTAATCATTTTTGTAAATATTTACATTAATCCTAAAACATAAACAAGAAGAAACATTGATTTTGAAATTACAATACTATTTTTATCCATAAAAGGTCCTGGACAATAAAACAATAACCTGCTTTTAACCAATGAAATTGTTATTTATTTCTAGCCACGTTGTAAATTGCAACGGAAAAGTTGAAATCTTATAATCAACGAAACTGCTAATGTTTTCGAAATATTTTAACCTCTAACATGAGCGACATTGCAAAGAGTACTGAAAACAATCAATGTTTTAACAAGCGACATTGTTTACTTTTCCGAATTTGTTTTATCACTGTCACGAGCCACATTGGAAATTCACTGGCATTGATCAATGCATTGATCTAACGAAACTGTAAATATTTTCGACAAAAATCACCAACATCACGAGCACCATAACAAAAAGCAACGAAAATGTTATACGCTTTTAACAAAGGAAACTGTAAATCCTTTCGGAATACAGTCACCAACTTCACGAACAAAATGACAAAAAGTAACGGAAATGTTAAATGCTTTTAACCACAGAAACTGTAAATCCTTTCGAAATACAGTCACCAACTTCACGAGCAACATAACAAAAAGTAACGGAAATGTTAAATGTTTTTAACCACATAAACTGTAAATCCTTTCGAAATACAGTCACCAACTTCACGAGCAACATAACAAAAAGTAACGGAAATGTTAAATGCTTTTAACCACAGAAACTGTAAATCCTTTCGAAATACAGTCACCAACTTCACGAGCAACATAACAAAAAGTAACGGAAATGTTAAATACTTTTAACCACAGAAACTGTAAATCCTTTCGAAATACAGTCACTAACTTCACGAGCAACAACAAAAAGTAACGGAAATGTTAAATGTTTTTAACCACAGAAACTGTAAATCCTTTCGAAATACAGTCACCAACTTCACCAGCAACATAACAAAAAGTAACGGAAATGTTAAATGTTTTTAACCACTGAAACTGTAAATCCTTTCGAAATACAGTCACCACTTTCACGAGCAACATAACAAAAAGTAACGGAAATGTTAAATGCTTTTAACCACAGAAACTGTAAATCCTTTCGAAATACAGTCACCAACTTCACGAGCAACATAACAAAAAGTAACGGAAATGTTAATTGCTTTTAACCACAGAAACTGTAAATCCTTTCGAAATACAGTCACCAACTTCACGAGCAACATAACAAAAAGTAACGGAAATGTTAAATGCTTTTAACCACAGAAACTGTAAATCCTTTCGAAGTACAGTCACCAACTTCACGAGCAACATAACAAAAAGTAACGGAAATGTTAAATGCTTTTAACCACCGAAACTGTTAATCCTTTCGAAATACATTCACCCCTTTCACGAGCAACATACCAAAAAGCAACGGAAATGTTAAATGAACTGAAATCTTTTTGACATCCTTTTAACACTGTAACGAACCCCTATACAAATCGCGCTGAAAATGTTCAATGCTTTTAAAAAGCAAAGCTGTTGATCAAAATACATGAACGAGCGTCACGAGCAACATAACCAAAAACATTTGAAATGTTCAATGCATTTAACCATCGAAACTGTTAATGCTATCGAAATCACTTCATCACTTTACGGTGGAGTTTTAGGCACATCATAGATATGTTTCATTTCATTTTTGTATTTTGGTATTACGTAATAGTCTTTCATGTCTGCTTTAATATCATCATTTACATAAATATGTTCGACGTCCTCATACTTAACGCCGTTGGCTTCTGCCCCTTTCTTTTCATATGTGAAAACCAAACTCTCTGTATCTAACAACGCTTCTTTCATTTTTGGATGCATTTCGTTCTCATTGTCAGATATATCCTTGTCCTTTCCGTTGTCCGATATATCATTGTCCTTTCCGTTGTCCGTTATATCCTTGTCCTTTCCTTTATCCAATGGGACAGGCTCATCTTTTCCCGTAACTGACACTTTTGAATGGACACTATTCACTTTTGTTGGCACAATTTCAATTTGACCACTCGAAACCACACAATTTTCATAAATATTTTCATCGTAAATCACTTCCACTTCCTTGTCGATTTTAACTTTCGGTTCTAAATGTTCACTGTACTCGGGAGGTTCATAATACACATCGTGGGCGTGGTTTATTTCAACTTTGTTCGGTTTTACTCTGTTTTTATTCACCTTCCTGTACATTTCTTCTGTTGACTTATTGACATTTAATCCCGTAGAAAGTTTCTCCACAGGCGGGACAACGAACAACCCTGTCAATTCTTCGAACTCAGATTTCCCGCTTTCCTTTGCAGCATTACTGTCACTTTCCATGGAATCATTCAAAATCACTTCGTCAGGATTTATTTCACCCGCTGGCTCATCCTCATTGGGTGGATCGCTATAAATGCTATTGTCACTCATGTTGCGAATCACTGAAGGAACGTCAACAACATTATTATCGTAGATGAATTCTTCAATGTCAGCAACACCGTCACCAACAAGCGCGTCGTTCACTTTGTTTTCACTCTCCTCCTTGGAACCATTCGATTCACTGGTTGCCTCTGTTTTGACTTTATCGTCATCCTCGTCTTCCGAGTCCTCAAATTCGGAATCGTTGTAGCAGAAACTGGATCCCAGCTCGGAATAAACGTTTACGCCATCTGGCCGGCTTGCACGTCTGGCTGCCTTTGTCAGTCTGTGAATAAAAGAAAATATGTTTGTCTCTTCTGTTTACCTGATATGCTATTGAGAGTCGCCTTCTTTGAAAGCATTTCAGATAATAAGATCATCTGCCGAATTGAAATTACATGTTTACTTCTGACACAGAGTTTCAAAAACCCTTTGGAAACTTGAGAGTAATTCCAACAAACGTTATCTAAAGTCGTCTGCTGCTGAAACTTTCAAAGTCGTCCCTATCAGAGAAAGTCTTAAGGTTTGTCAGCTAAAACACAGTTGAGTGTTACTTCACGCCCATTTGAAGTTGAAGATGGCGTAATTCCAAAAACGTTACATAAAGTCGTCTGCTGGTGAAACTTTTAAAGTAGCTGGCATCAGAGAAAGTTTGAAAGAATGTCAGCTAAAACACTGTTGAATGTTACTTCACGCCCAGTTGAAGTTGGAGATATTCCAAAAACTTTATCTAATGTTGTCTGCTGCTGTGACTTTCAAAGTCGTCGGTATCAGAGAAAGTGTTAAGGTCTGTCAGCTAACACACTGTTGTAAGTTACTTCAAGCCCATTTGAAGTGGAATATGTCTTAACGAAAGTATTACGATGATACCGAGGGTTTGGCGTGAAACAGTTGTAACTAAAAACCCATTTTGAAAGCCTTGGTTTAGGGGGCAATTTTTATCCCTTTGTAAACAATGCAATTTTAGGTGCCATTGCTCAGAACGAGCAATTGCACCTAGTTTTCCATTGTTTATCAAGTATAAATGATTTAATGCTTATAAAAACTTTATGGCGAAATGATTAACCTTGGTAAAAAAAAATTACAAGTTTTAGTTACAACCATTTCACGCCAAGCCCTCGATATGTTTTGATTGATTGATATAGAGAGTAACCTAAAGTTTAAAAGTTTAAACAAGTTTAAACTTATTTATTTTACATCGATTGCGAAACAAGCTTTACGCTTATATTAATCACGCTCGATGTCTGCTTCCTGGAAACTTAACCAGTACTCGCGCCATTTGTGTGGAAAGATCCCAAAGGCAGAACCGGCTCTTCACGGGATTCGAACCCGGGACCTTTGGTACAAGAGGCCGACGCTCTACCTCTGTACCACTGCCTTCTTTCCCTATTTGGCGCTCAGGATAATGGTGTAAGCATTTCGACTGACTTGCTGGTGAAATTGGTAATATTGGTGACTTGCCAATGAATTGAACGCCGTTTTCAACACTTATTCAGTCTCATCACGGCGGCCAGTTAGCTTACCCAGGTGTTTCCTGGCCTACCCATACCAGTACTCCATACAATAGACCTTCCAAGGAACTGGCTGCATTTCAACATAGACTGTTAGCTCATTTGTGGAAGACGAGTGACGCTTGTAGCATTTACTTTTGTCAAACGTCGGAAAGAAAGTTGCCCAAGTTAGTATTTAAACTAACATCCCTGGATTGACAGCCCGCGTCGCTACCGACTGAGCTACCGGGGCTACCGGAGCTACCTATGAAACGTTGTCATGTAACCGAAACACTGTGGAACGTTGCATTAAACACCATGCATTGATGCAAGACTGGCCGAATATGGATGACAATGATTATGTCCATATTAAGATGGAGATTTCATCCACCCCAATGTCCCAGTGATTCGCATGAGACCAGAACCAATGGTGGGAGATAACTCGAGTGAGACCTCGTAAGTTCAATGTTGTTTGAATCCGAAACAAAGATAATGAACAGATATTCGATTATAAATTGCAAATATGTAGGTATGATTGAGCCGTGCTTTTTTCAACATGTAGACGCATTTTGACACATCTGTAGCAGACGACTTTTAACAATATTGTGGCAAAAAGAAGAGGTTATACTGTTTGATTTACCGTGACTCGGCAAGCAAACATAGTTTTTTTCTAAAAAGAAGAAGAAAAATATTGCAAGACTCTATAACAAGTTTATTAAAAATAACTTACCGTTTGTCGATAGTGGCATTTTCGACTTGTGTATCTGAAAGATGGAGAAATTTATTCTTTTTAATTATATATATTGATCTCCTTCGTCGGATAATTAGTGTTACTTGAGCTAAGTTATGGGAAAACACCCTTCAATCTATTACGATCACCCAATAACCTCGGATTAGTTACGATCACCCAATAACCTTCGATCAGTCACAATCGCCCAATAACCTTCGATTAATTACGATCACCTGATTACGTTCGATCAGTTACGATGACCCGATAACCTTCGATCAGTTACGATCACCCAATAACCTTCAATCAGTAACGATAACCCAATAACCTTCAATCAGTTACGATTACCCAAAAACCTTTGATAAAATACGATCACCCAATAAACTTTAATCAGTTACGATCACCCAATAATAACCTTTAATTAGTTACGATTACCCAATAACCTTCAATCAGTAACGATAACCCAATAACCATTGATCAGTTACGATCACACAATAATAACCTTCAATTAGTTACGATTACCCAATAACCTTCAATCAGTTACGATTACCCAATAACCTTTAATCAGTTACGATTACCCAATAACCTTTGATCAGTTACGATCACTCGATAACCTTTGATCAGTTACGATCACCCAATAACCTTCAATCAGTTACGATAACCCAATAACCATTGATCAGTTACGATCACCCAATAACCTTCAATCAGTTACGATCACCCAATAACCTTCAATCAGTTACGATCACCCAATAACCTTCAATCAGTTACGATCACCCAATAACCTTCAATCCGTTACGATCACCCAATAACCTTCGATCAGTTACGATCACCCAATAACCTTTGATCAGTTACGATCACCCAATAACCTTCAATCAGTTACGATAACCCAATAACTTTTGATCAGTTACGATCACCCAATAACCTTCAATCAGTTACGATCACCCAATAACCTTCAATCAGTTACGATAACCCAATAACCTTCAATCCGTTACGATCACCCAATAACCTTCAATCAGTTACGATCACCCAATAACCTTTGATCATTTACGATAACCCAATAATCTTCAATCAGTTAAGATCACCCAACAACCTTCAATCAGTTACGACCTTTTGATTATTTATGATCACCCAATAACCTTGGAATGGGAAAAGGTTATTGAGAATTCTAGATCAATTGTTTGTTTTTTAAATCTTTTAAGAATGTGTGATAGTATGGTTACGCATACTCGATGCAACCAACATGTACAGCAATGGGCTATAAGCATACGAGCTCATGGAGAAACAGCCAGTTATTTGCAAGGCTGCTGCGTGGACTACTGTTGTGAGAAAGCCAGAAAACCAATGGTATGCGATATGGCTGAAATATTGTTGAAAACGGCGTTCAACCCGAATCAATCAATCTTACAAAGGAACTTGTTCTGAGATTACCTCTTGTTAACCTTGAACTGTTAACCCTTTTAACTTCGAGCCGTTTCCTTACAATCATAAAGACAACAATAAGTACGATTAGAGTTATCGCCCCTAGAATAATCAGCATCACCACTAGGTTGAGTTTCGACAGCCACGTTTGATTCGCCACTTCCGTTTCGGTAATTGGATAACCCGGACCTGTTCCATTTGTTCCATTTGTACCATTTCCAGTTTTATTTCGAAATTCTGAAATAGAAGAAGTATGACTTCAAGCATTTTAGAAATGTAACAAAACAGGCTTACTTCTTGTTATTTTCCGAACTCAATTATGTAACATTTTTGTCCAATATTAAGAAAGATGTCACTTTTAAAATGGTTTCAACACACACTAATTCTTTAGCTTAGTTTAAACATATTATATTCGATATAGTAAGGCACAAAATCAACAATACAAACAATAAGTGCGTAAAGGATTGGAACGAAAGCTTAAAGATAATATAGTTCCTCTCCACTAATTCTTTGCTCGATAAAATTGGTTTGCAAAATGTAAGTTCAATTGACACCGCCTCGGTTGTGTAGTGATAGTACGTCAGCCTCGGGTGCGGGAGGTCACGGGTTCGATTTCTGGCCGGGTGACTGTCATAACCAAATAATTTTAACAAGGTATTAATGTTAAACCTTCTTGGCGCTCAAGGCTGCGGGGTTAGCATTATTACTGACTGGCTGGTGTCAGGATAGATGGACCAGAAGTTTGGTAATTTACCCAGGAAACGCCGTTATATAATTGAAACAATTGTTGAAAGCGGCGTAAAACACCAAACAATCAATCAATCAATCACTCAATAGTTCATTCAAATCTTAAATATTATATAAAATAATTTCCGATAAAAGTACAGCGGATTTACGAGCTCGAAGTCGAAAGGGACCCATACATTGCTTCGAGTTATCGACATGATCGAGTTATCGACATGTTCGAGTTATCGACATATTCGAGTTATCGACATATTTGAGTTATCGACATTTTCGAGTTATCGACATGATCGAGTTATCGACATGTTCGAGTTATCGACATATTCGAGTTATCGACATGATCGAGTTATCGACATTTTCGAGTTATCGACATTTTCGAGTTATCGACGTGTTCGAGTTATCGACATAAATTGAATTATCGACGTGTTCGAGTGATCCCTCAATATGTGCTAAATCAAGTAATACATCATCTATCATCGTAAATCATTTACACTTATAAGTGTGTTTTATGAAATGCAAGCCCGTTATTAAATTATACCTGGAAAACAGCATCGCATTAGTGCTGATTGCTTGTATGAGCAATCGGAACTGCTGCTATGCTATTTTCCAAAGACATATCTGTTCCTAGTCATGGTTCGAGTTAAACGATACATTCGAATGTTTCCATGTTCGGGATTATGCGAATCCAGTGTAGTCTTTGGAACTGAAAGAGGTAGAAATATTTTCAAAACGCATTAAATGCCGTTAAAAGTTTTCCTAAAATGTGTTATCATTTTGGGAAACATTTAAAGGAACACGTGTCACACAAATCGACAATCCGTACTTCACGACCAGCTAAGATCTAGACCAGTTACCTCCCCTGATATCACACCTATTTTATTACCAATATACGACAATCAAAACCATAGAGAGAATAGAAACTATCCGTTGACATATATTGGTATATATAACGTACAACAAGAAACCAAGTTAACTAATATACTGATCAGCCTTCCAGTCCGGTCTGTCAGATCAGGAATATCCCTCATGTGATCCAGTTGTGAAAGCATTACATAAGCTTACTCTGAAGAGTGTATATATACAAGGTTTATAAGTGGTAATTGCATTATTATAATTATACTATAAACTTTTTGTAATTTAATCATTTGTTGGTTTGTTTGTACGGTATTTTACGCCTCTTTCAACAATGTTTTAGTTATATTACGGTTTTTCCGAGGTCAGTTACAAGTACAACTGGTCCAGTTATCCTTATACCAGAGTGTCAGAATTAATGCCAACCCCACAACCCCACAACCCCACAACCCTACAACAACACAACCCCACAACCCCACAACTCCACAACCCCATAACCCTACAACAACAAAACCCCACAACCCCATAATCCTACAACAACAAAACCCCATAACCCCACAACCCCTCAACCCCACAACCCCACAACCCCATAACCCCACAACCCCACAACCCCACAACCCCATAACCCCACAACCCCACAACCCCACAACCCCATAACCCCATAACCCCACAACCCCACAACCCCATAACCCCACAACCCCACAACCCCATAACCCTACAACAACACAACCCCACAACCCCATAACCCCACAACCCCACAACCCCATAACCCCACAACACCACAACCCCACAACCCTACAACAACACAACCCCATAACCCCACAACCCCACAACCCCTCAACCCTACAACAACACAACCCCATAACCCCACAACCCCACAACCCAGGATACCAAGGAGGCACAGCCATAACAACCATTTTCAGAGTCTTTGATGTGACCCGGCCGGGGATCGAAACCACGACCTGCAGCACCCGAGGTGAACGCTCTGCCTCTACACAACTCACTACTCTATATATCCCCCCCCCCCCCCCTTAGACGGAATATGTCGGCCGGATCGGTCTCCACGTACAGCGCAGGCTGATCTGGTCGATACATTTCGCAGATGTGTACAGCTGCAGCTGCATTTTGGGGCATTTTTAGAAAAACAGGAATTTATTTGATCGTGTTTGCCGTTTATGGCCAAACTTCTGAAGTTAGTGATACAAGGACGAATTGTAAATAACAAATATTGCGTACCATTACAGGTTAAAGGGGGACAGTCCTCGTGTTCCACATAGTCCCCAGGGCAGTTGGGTTCGTCCCGGGGGTCGTTGCAAAGCCGGGTACGATTCTTATTCCGGGTTCCCCCGCAGTCCGGTGAGCAGTCAGACCAATCTTTCCAGCCCGCCCATACACCAACAACTGAAAGTGTAAAATGTTAAACCGTTTTCCTTTTACCAGGGGCGTAGCTTGGCAATAATCAATGTGTAGGCCGTCTCGTGAGAAATTCAACAGTGTGGACTCTGCGTAAAGTATCAACCCGGATCAGCCTAAGCATGCCACACAGGCCTACCCAGATAAACACTTTTCGCCTCCTGTGGATTTTCTGTTTCAGGAATCACTACTCTATCTATACCCCCTTAGACGGAATGTGTCGGCCGGATCAGTCTGCGCGGACAGCGCAGGCTTATCTGGTCGATATATAACGCAGATGTGTATCGCCGCAGCTGCATTTTGGAGCATTTTTAGAAAAAATGTGTAGGCACGTGCTTACAGTGCCTAAAGGGAGCTACGCCCCTGGACATAAATAGTTACCTTTCTGACTAATCATACTTGGTAAGAAATTAAATGTTCTGGCATTTTTTTACAAGGAAATCAAAAGTGATGAAATGTAAGGTTGGTGGAATTGGACCTAGGACGCGTGATCAGGTCACTAAATTGTCCAGTAATAACTCAGTAATAGCCCACTTACCTTCGCAAACAGTCATACACATGTGTGACTGCATGGACAGACCATTACAGTCGCCCGTCTGCAGCAAGGACGAGCTTCCCTTGAGACAGTTACGGGAGCGGATCTTGAACCCCTTACCGCACTTGGCACTGCATTCACCGAAACCAGACCATTGACTCCAATCTATTTGTTAAAACAAAGTACGTGTTAGCGGCGCACTACAAACAATCAATCATTTGACATGTGCGACCAGTGTAGTTCCAGATCAGCTAGCGCATACAGTCCTGATCAGGTACTGCATTGTTCGCAATTTATTCATAAACGAATTCTAAAAACGTTTGTAAAGTAATTTTTATCTTTAGCATAAATGCGCAGATTTATATTTTTCTACACGTGTAATATTCACGTTAAGTTTGGTTTTCACAGAGCACCGCATATCTGATAACATAAGCCTTACGAAAGCATTAAACTCTTTTAATGCCGAAGGGCTTTTAAGGCTTTTGCAAACAAAGCAGATTGATGTGAGACATCTCATAATGCGCTGTCTCTCCTGAAATCTACACTGATTTTCACTTAGACATTAACTTTCATCAAATTTCCTGTTAGACGAAATATAGAGCTGTCCAATCTTCAACGTGGAAGAGTCGACTTTGTAAAATTCTGCAGTGAAAGAGTTAATTATGTTGTATGTTTAGAAGCTGTATAAGCGTATATGTCATATTGTCTACACATGTGCCGTGTTCCTGGATCGACAGAGTAGGATCAGATTTACCTGCATTTTGACATGAGAATTGTTGCAGCTCGTAACCTTTCTTACTTGATAATCATTTTGTTCAATTCTTTAGCAAAAAAAATAGAGATGGTTACATTTCATGTTCAAGAACCAAGAACTTTTTATTCACTGCAGTTCTTTACTTGGCATCATGGTGTATACATGTAATATCATAAAACGTACGTGCGCAGTGGTCCGCGTGTTCGCAGGTTTGAGTCTGTGACATCATTTTCTCCATATCCAGGCATCCCCCGTTGATGCTACAGTTTCGTGTCCTTGATCTTGATTCTTTGGCATCACAGTCCACTTTACAGGAAGTCCATTCGCCCCACTGCTCTAAAAACTCCTGGGTAAGGGCTGAAATACATGGATTAGGTCGGTTAGGTGAAATAGAGATATTGTTGCCTTCATATTTAAGAAAAGCTTGTTGAGTGAGGAATGATAAGGACATGGCTATCAGAGAGAACAGCAGCTATGTGAATAACGTATAGGGATTATTATGTCACAGCAGCGATACATGGCTTTGTATTGTACTACGAGACGCGTGGAAAAAATGATATCTTTTAATATATATCTAGTTTAACTTTTAAGACAGAATTAGGAAAACATATACAAATTTCTATATTTTCAAAAGCGAAATAGCACATTTTAACACATAAAATAAAATGTAGATGCGCGTGCGAGTTACTTCTTACGATCGCATTTTGAATGACGTGTACTCATATTTGAATGACGTCACATCATATTTCAGTGACGTACCATTACCATAGTTGGAATTTTAATCCGTCGTGTTGTATTTGTGTGTGACAATCAACATGTATTAGCGCCGGAAAACGTGCAGGTATATACTCAAATAATAAATGAAAATCTTCATAAAACCTGACGACTAGAAAGCCCTCACATTTAACCGTAACGAAGTACTCTATATCCTCACACTCACTTTTAACCGTAACGAGGTACTCTATATTCTTACACTCACCTTAAACCGTAACGAAGTACTCTATATACTTACACTCACCTTAATTTAACCCTAACGAAGTACTCTATATCCTTACACTCACCTTTAACCCTAACGAAGTACTCTATATCCTTACACTCACCTTTAACCGTAACGAAGTACTCTATATCTGTACACTCACCTTTAACCCTAACGAAGTACTCTATATCCTTACACTCACCTTTAACCGTAACGAAGTACTCTATATCCTTACACTCACCTTAAACCGTAACGAAGTACTCTATATCCTTACACTCACATTTAACCGCAACGAAGTACTCTATATCCTTACACTCACCTTTAACCGTAACGAAGTACTCTATATCCTTAAACTCACCTTTAACCGTAACGAAGTACTCTATATCCTTACACTCAGCTTTCGAAGACGCGACTTTATAGCGACCGTCGTCCTGTAAGCCGGCATCGTTTATCGTCAAATTAAATCCCGATTCGTTCCCCGTCACGTTCGCCCTCTGGACGTATTTTCCAAGAAGTTTCGGTGCTTTCTTTTCGATGACCAGAACGGGTCGTAGAAGCCCGTTTAGTAGTGTATATTGTCCGCATTCGACACCCGGTAGCTTTAGAACAATGGATGCTCCTCGGTTTATAATGATCTGTATATCAGCTAGAATCAAGGTAAAAAGAATCGAGATTCATCAACCCTCCTTAATCATTATGTAGGCGCATTAAGAATCATCTACATCAGCGCACATTTGGTAACATAGTGGCAAAAGGAGAAATTGATCAATATGGGCAAATTCTTCTTTTGATAACAGTGTATTCAACTATATTCTACAAACATATCCCATGTGTTGAGGTTTTTCATAATTTTGCTTAGATGTTTTCAAAGTCATCTGCTGCTGACTCGACGTGTGTGGGAAAGGGTTAACCCATTCCCTCATATAGACGCTTTCTGACGCATCTGCAACAGATTATGTTCAAAGTTGTCTGCTGCAGAATTGTTGTATGAGGAAAAGGGTTAAAAACGATGGAAAAGGATCAAAATATGTGCGTGTGTTGGGACATAATTTCTTCCAGAGGTCACCTCTGTTAAGCAGTAAACTTGTATTAAGCAGCCACTTGAATATTAACCAAACAAACATTTTCCTCTTTATTTGTGTACAGCAGCATAGTTATGACTTTCCCCCTGGGTTGAAGATAAGTTCGACTGTATTACTGTAAATTGTTCTCAGAACTACAATACTTACCTCCCATGTCGGTCATTTTGAAAGGTAACTTTCTTTTATATTGAAAAGTGAAGATTAGAAATATATCGTTAAACAATTTTATAACATTCGGTCAAAGGGAAGTAATTCGGATCGACTTGCCGGGTGGAGAATTTTGTTGAGGGAATTTCAGTAGTCTGGAGTTCCTTCCCCTTATTATGTATAGGAAGTCGGGAACCAGACTAGAATGATGAACATATAAGACTGAAGTTGTCTCCCATTGGACAATAATGTTGAAAGTTGAAAGTGTATTTTATAAAGTTGAGTAACCTCTGTCTGATTTGTAGGCAACATATTGTTTCCTTTAGCTATATTGACACATTTAGAGCCATTTTGAGAACATCCTGTATTTTCTGAATTTGAAATTAAAATTCAGTGCGGGATAAGGGTGACCTTTTATTTGACTTCATAAGTTATAAAATTGGTACGTATGATTTCTTGGCTATTTAGGTAGATCTAATACTGTTCTTTATTTTGATACAGGTTTCTGTGTTCTTTCATTTGTTGGGAACGAACCATATGTCTATGAAAAATGAATTACTTCCCTTTGACCTTCAAAATGGCCGATAAGGATTTGTTTGTTTGTTTGGAGTTTAACGCCGCTTTCAACAGCTTTGGTCATATCACGGCGGTCAGTGCACCTACCCATGTTTTCCTGGCTTTCCGTACCAGTACTTACACAACATTCTTTCGAAGCCACTGACTACTTTCTCACATAGATCAGAGGTGAGAGGCAATGGAAAACATCGCCCGAAAGAATGTCGCCGCAACCGGGTATCGAACCCGTGACCCCCAGATCACGAGTCAGATACGCTACCAATTGAGCTACCCGTTGGGTCGGCCGATAAGGAAGGTAATTATTGCAATTCTTGGAACTACGCATAGGTTGATTGTTTGGTGTTTTGTGCCGCTTTCAACAATTGTTCAGTTATATCACGCTGTTTCCTGGGTAAGTTGCTAGTATACACTGGTCCATTTATCATGAAACCAGCCAAGCAGTCGTAATGTTAATCCCGCAACCCTGAGCGCCAAGGAATGCGTTTTAATGTCTGATTTCGATTTATCTTGTTATACGTTCAGAAATACATTATCTCTTCAATCAGGGACGTCTATAACTAAAATGATTGCTTAAATATGACCCAAACACAACATATTTGCTGCAGACGACTCTGAAACCATATATATCAAATGTCGAAAGTTTCTATTTTTATTAATTAAGAATGACATTATTGAAAAGACCAAAGGAGAAATTGCTCATAATGAGTACTTTCTCATTTGGTCAGAACGTTTTCAAATATCGTCAAAATGATTAACCCTTTCCCTCATATAGACGCTTTCGGACGCCTCTGCAGCAGACGGCTTTTTAAAAACATAGTGACAAAAGAAGAAATTGCACAAAACGTGCAATTTCTCCTTTGGCGCAATGTTTTCCACTTTTTGTCATAGGTTATCCATTCAACTATGGAGATTTTCTATGTTTTGACAAAATAAGTTCAACGACGTGTGCTGCAGAATTGTCGTTTGGGGGAAAGGGTTTACAAAACGAAAGCAAACATATCAATATTATACTTACACGAGGAGACAGCAAATACCACCAAAGTTATGACCGTAATGATTTGTATTAAGTACATGTTGTGTTTCCATAAGCAGAAGATTTATCTGAAATAAAATAATAAATTAGCCAATGCTGGTATGGAATTTAATGTTAAAGGTGTGAATACTAGACGGTGATTAGAATTTTGAAATGTTGAAATTTCTGCAAATATTGCTTATAGTGACAACAAAGTAAATAATAAGTAGTGCATAGCTGTTTTGGCAGTAAATGTTGAAAAACTGTCAATTGAAAGTCATGCAAATATACAAAACTATGTCTATCCAATACAAATGAAGCATAATCGATCAATATTTAAATGTTTATGTAAAATTATGACTCTGATTTTATCACAGAACTAGAACTATCACAGAAGGTGATAAATACCCCCAGCTGGTGTCTGACAATATACATATGTATGAGAAATGCAAGGGGCTATAACTCATTTAAAAATAATTCCAGTGCAACACGCTGACAATATGCACAACTATGCTTGGTATCAATCATTCTTGTGAAGTTATATTGACTTCTGACCAAGGGTTGCTAAGAAATAGTGTTCACAAGAAATGTCTACAGACCAACTGACCGACCGACCGACAAGCGTGACTCCTATAATTATGATTCGAATGTTTCAAGACAACTTTTGAACAGTTTTAAAACTTTGTTTATAATATATTAGTTCTGGAGTTCGGCACCTTTAACATATCTGATATGTTACGCTGATACATACTTTTAACGCGTCCGTGGCATACGACCGTTCATTACAATGTGAGAAAAGAAGTAATTGATAATAACTTGCTGATATCAATCATTTTTTTCATTAAGTTTAAACTAATTTCTTTTACATCGATTGCTTAAACGCTTTAATTTTAATCAATCTTGATTTCTACTTTCTGGAGACATAACAAGTACTCGTGCCGTATATATGAAACAATTCCCAAATTCAGAAGTTGAAGTAGGAACCCACTCATCACGAGATTCGAACCCGGGAACTTTGATACGAGAGACCGACACTCTACCACTGTACCACAGTCTTCTCCAAACTTGAAACATTCTAATTATAATGTTTGAATCGAACCCGGGACCTTTCATACGAGGGACCGACGCTCTACCACTGCATTACAGTCTTCTCCAAACTTGAAACATTATGATTCTAATGTTTGCAATATATGAACTAACGTTAGCTTAATCATAGATGCAAACAAAAATATTCTCTTATTTATATTATGATTCATATGTTTGTGTTATATGCTGATGCATAATCATTCAGAACTATATAGAGGATATTTGTTTGTTATTCCATATCAACTCAAAACAAACAAATTTTCTTTTTATTTTATGATAATTGCTGATGAAATAATGGAACTATTTGGTGTCACACGCGGACGAATCTGTGTGAATGTATTTGTTTATATTACTACACAATGTCAGACAATGACAATAAGTCCGATTTGTTAAATTAACGGAATACGGAATAATACATTGGTATAGATAAGATAAGGTTTTTATCACATGACAATGCTTGTATCCGATCTAATAATATACCCATTGCGTATTTCTTCATATATATATAACGTGTGTAGTATAACATGACCGGAACCTAGGAAAATGACGTCATACCTATATCACTCGCATAGTGGGTGATATGGATTATATCTCACTGATAGAACTCAGTATCTCATCGTTTAGCATTAAATAAAATATTATATTAAATAATTTAACGTAATACTTAAGGTGTTATGTTACATGTATCAAATGTTATGATATATTTCTGAATTATTATGCATCGGCATATAACACAAATCTATGGATCATAATATTAATATATCATACAAACTTATCAAAGACAACCGTTAACTCAAAGAAAACAAATGAAATGCAACCATTGTCCCGCTGCATTCCTGTAACCCGTATCATTACACGGCGCTCTTTCGGTAGCGACGCGGGCTCTCACTCCAGGAGCTGTCAGTTCGAATCCCAACTCGGCCAACATTATTTTCGACGTTTGACATCAGGCACTCTGATAAGCGTCATTTGTCTTCCACTAATGGGCATACAGTCTATGTCGAAAAGTAGCCAGTTGCTTGGAAAGTATGTTGTGCAGAGTACTGGAGTGGATAAGCTAGGAAACACGTGGGTAGGTGAACTGGCCGCAAAGACTGTAAACTCATTGGGGGGAGACGAATGACGCTTGTCACAGTGACTTATGTCAACCGTGGAAAGACTGTTAGCCGAGCTGGGGTTCGAAGTCACAACCCCTAGATGGACAGTTCGCGAAGTTTCCGACTGAGCTACCGGAGCTCGACTGGAATCATTGCAGTGTATCCCAAAAACACTGAATTTTGGGTTAAAATGACCATGAAATTTTTGTCTTTATTTGTTTGTATTACAAGATGTATATATGTATACGTCAATGAAACTATGTCTATCTTAACTGGGTGTTGATAAATTGCAATTTCAAATCATGCGGAAGTAGAAACTTAAATAATATTAAACCACATACAACAAATCTGCAGCAGACGACTGTGAACATTTCTGTGCATACTTTAATTAATAGTATAATCCTCAAAAAAGAGTTGAACACATTGTGACAAAAAATAGAAACTTCTCAATACGAGCAATTTCTCCTTTCTGCTGCACATGCGTCAAAATGCGTCTATATGTGGGAATGGAGGGGGGGGGGTAAATGTCACTTACAGCAGGATAAGGGTTATCAAGCCAAATTGCTCAGGTCAATACAAAAATAGCAGTCGTTGTATTACATAGGTCAAACATGGTCAATAGCATGATAAAAGTCAATTTCTATCATATGTCACATACAGACAAAAAATATAAACCTTTGTTTATTTCGGACCGATATGTCATTAAAAACACTTTCCAACATACATTTTGCTGACGCATTTTGACATATTTTCAGCAGACGACATTTGAAACTATTTTGTAAAAAAGAGAAAATTCTCATAATGAGCAATTGCTTCCTTTGAATTAGTGTTTTAACTCTTATATGATAATAATACTTCTCACTTGTAGGCAACTTTTCCAAAGTAATTCTAGAGGCCCGGAGAACACCGGTGTTTAGCATTCTCTACTTTCACTTTCAAACAAGGTCAAAATACTAAAAGTTATCAAATCAATCATTTCCAGTGCATCCTATACACATTCACAATGCATTTAAACTCAATGTCATATATTCAATGCATTTTGGTGATGGTATACACTAATTTCTACGCAAACAAAGTTTTCATTTAGGGACTATTTGGTCAGCGGATATATTTGGCGTAATTTGACCTTTAAAATAGTGCCACATGAAATCGTTGAATGCATGAGTGGTTGTAAATCGTATCACTTTACCAAAAAAAACGACTCTGAGAAATACATGTTAACAAATTCGGCTACTGCAGATATGTTGTCTGTGGAAAAAGGGATAAAAGATCATCAAACAATTAATGTATTAGCCGAATTACGAGAAAACCAACATTGAGGACTCTGCGTAAAGTATCGACCGGATCAGCCTAAGCATGCCGCGCAGGCTAACCCGGACAGACACTTTTCGCCTTCTGTGGATTTTCTGTTTCAGGAATCATTACTCTATACCTCTATCCCCCTGAGACGGAATGTGTCGGCCCGGATTAGCCTGCGCGGACTGCGCAGGCTGATCTGGATCGATACATTACGCAGAGGCTATTATGTTGGTTTTCTCGTAATTCGGCTTATATCGTAATTGTTAAATGATCTATATGCATGGTATACCGTTCGTATGATGTTGTTGGAACATACATTATCAAACAATAAATCGTGATACTTGATTTAACCCTTTCCATCAAACAATAAAACTGCAGCAGACGACTTTGAAAAACATTTAGTCAAACATATCGAAACTCTTTATGAATAAAAGAACAATTATTGAATAAAATGAAAACATTATGGCAAAATCAGAAAATACTCATTATGAGCAATTTCTCCTTTTGTCACAATGTCTTTATAAGTCGTCTGCTGCAGATTCTATATGTGGCAATATTGATGTTTTTGCAAACAATACATATTCAAGCGAATCAGCTCGTGACGAGCTGTCTCACCTGCAATCAGAATTGTTTGCCTTTTAGTTATCAAAATATTCCAAAACTCTTATTACATGAGAAATTGAGACGCCCTATTTTGAACATGGACGAGTCTACTTTCACCAATTCGGCGCTGAAGGGTTAAAGCGTAGTTGTTCTGAACATTGGCTCACATTTCTCGTATTCCGCAACGATTATCATGAATACTAGATAAATATATGTTTAAGCTAAGTCTGGCGACATTGAGTCTTATTGACTCTCGTGTCTTACTTACATAAGCTAACGGTATATTGGAGTCAACCTTGCAGGGGCTACATTTCTAGTTTTTTTGTCAAACGTTACGTCTTTGACTTTATTTCTTGGCCGAGCCCCGGTATCTCAGTCGGTAGCGACACGGGTTGTCAATCGAGGGGTTTCAAGTTCGAATCCCAGCTTTACAAACATTCTTTTTAACATTCTTTCTGATATTAGACTAAATTGAATGGGACAAGCTCGTCTTTCGTCTTCCACCAATGGGTTAACTGACCCTAAGAATCTATGCGGGAAACCTGTAAGTTGCTTTGAACAGCACTGTTGTGTGGGGTTTTTGAGTGAGAAAGCCAGGAAACACATGAAAAGGTGAACTGGCCATCGTTATTTGACTGAGACATTGTTGAAAACAGCGTTAAACCCCAATTAAATCAAATCCTGGAAAACCGACAGTGAAAGATCTGGTTTACCTTTGTTGTTTCTTCACTTTTCGCATGGACAACACGACCTGATATTGTTTTTACGAGATTCAAATTCACTACCTTAGCCTCGGTTTCAATAAGAAATAAATGTTCATAGGGCTGTTACAAATAAATAAATATTCATAGGGCTGTTACAAAGAAATAAATAGTCATAGGGCTGTTATAAACATATGTTTTACTAATTCAGAGGTCCAGATAAGGGGGAGTGATCAAACAGGTCTTTTTCTACTATATCTCTCGTATTACCAACCCAAATACTATGTTGTGGGTACTCAAAAGAAACGTCTCAGTGATATGATTCGTTTAAGTACCCACAACATAGGATTCAAGGGTAAATAAAGATTTTTGAATACTAAATACTTGCCTTATTTAGAGCTCTGCTAATTAGTTAGCGGGACTCCAAAAACCGAGCTACGGTTTTCATTTAGAAACGCGAATACAGAAACCAACCTTACTATGTCTTCCACAAGTGAAGTCACCGATTATATTGTGCATAAATTGGTTGTATGGATGTCTACACAATTTAGCAATTGGCGTAGGAAAAGTAATGTATCGCTTATGTGACCTGGTTAAAAAAAATAACGGGGGAAATGGCTTGCATGAATAACTTGTACATCCAATCGGATAATCCTACATTCGTACCGGAAATTGTTAACTGTATTCGGGAATTGCGCCATAACATGTTCGCAAGTGGACCAAAAGATCCGAATGTTAAATAAAGGTATGCAGAAATATGGCGACGTCTTTTGATAGTTTGAACTTATTCATTTAAAATCGATTAAGAAAAATGCTTTGCAGCCTTACATTAATCACGAGCGATGTCTGCTTCCCAACTTGGTCGAGCTCCAAAACTATCAAACATTATTACTCTGTTATCAGAATTTGTGCTGTGTATCTAATTGATCAGAAGCGAATTATGGAGTTCAGTTTTGAGCAAAGAGAACGTTTTCAGAGTATTATAGTTTCGGGGTCAGCACTTGTCCCGTTTGTGAGGATAAATCCAACAGGCAGAACCCGGTCATCACTGGATTCGAATTCGAACTATTTAGCCGTTAGTAAAAGTGAAACCTAATCCAAAGTTGACCGCATTCAGAACATTGCGGATCTATGCTTACCAGATAAAGCAAATGTCAAACCTAGTCCAAAGATAACCCTGTTCAGAACATGGCGTTCAAGTTCTATGCTTACCAAATAAAGCAAATGTGAAAAATAATCCAAAGTTTACCGTGTTAAGATGATAATTCCACCTATGTTTACAAAATAAAGCAAAAGTGAAAACAAAACCAAACGTTAAAAATGTTCAAAAGATAACATATCTATACTTACTAAATAAAGCAAAAGTAACTCATAATCCAAGGTGTACAGTGTTAAGAAGATAACGTTTCTATGTTTACCAAATAAAGCAAATGTGAGACATAATCCAAAGTTTACAGTGTTTAAGGGATAACGTATATATATGTTTACCAAATAAAGCAAATGTGAAACATAATCCAAAGTTTACAGTGTTAAGAAGATAACGTATCTATGTTTACCAAATAAAGAAATTGTTAAACATAATCCGAAGTTTACAGTGTTAAGAAGATAACGTATCTATGTTTACCAAATAAAAAAATGTTAAACATAATCCAAAGTTTACAGTGTTAAGAAGATAACGTATCTATGTTTACCAAATAAGGCAATTGTTAAACATGATCCAAAGTTTACAGTGTTTAAAGGATAACATATCTATACTTACTAAATAAAACAAAAGTAACTCATAATCCAAAATTTCCACTGTTAAGAAGATTACGTATAGATCTTTATATGCTTAACAAGTAAAGCAACAGTGAAACATAATCCAAAGTTTACAAATTACGAAACACTTGTAACAATAAATGGATATCAAGTCAGGTGTCTAGTTGTTTATATCATTCAATTAATGACAAATAAACATCAACATATATACACACACACACACAACCGTTACAGCTGTCAATAGCCGAGTGAACAATGCACGCTAGTACCGTAACTTCGACGTAGTTTAACCCTTTCCCTCATATAGACGCTTTTTTGACGCCTCTGCGGAAGACGGCTTATTGAAAACATAGTGATAAAAGAAGATATTGCTCAAAACGAGCAATTTCTCCTTTTGCCGCAATGTTTTTTCCACTTTTAGTCATAGGTTATCCATTCAGTTATAGAGATTTTCTATTTTTTGACAAAATATGTTCAAAGTCGTCTGCTGCAGAATTTTGTCGTATGAGGGAAAGAGCTAACGGTTTACCTGATATGACGTTTCTATTTGAACATATGTAAAGAAAGGTATGATTAATCTGGAACCGCGTAGGTATACATGTGGTACTAAGTTGACAACATTGTGGGGAAAATGATTAACTGCTCCTTTTAAGCATTTTCTTCAATTTCATTTTTACAATGTTTTTAATAGTCGTCTGCTGTAAATGTGCCGAAGTGGTGTCTGTATTTGAGCCGTCCCGCGAGAAAACCAACATTATGGTCTCTGCGTAATGTGTCGACCCATATCAGCCTGCGCTGTCCGCGCAGACTGATCCGGGCCGACACATTCCGTCTAAGGGGGGTCGAGGTAACGAGTAAAGATTCCTGAAACAGAAAATCCACAGGAGGCGAAAATAGTGTCTATCCGGATAAACCTGCGCGGCATGCTTACATTGATCCGGGTCGACACTTTACGCATAGTCCACAATGTTGGTGTTCTCGCGGGACGGCTCATTAGTGTATATATAAAGGGTTCAGGTTTACGATATGAAATGAATGAGCATATGAAACATTTGGACAAAACAATTTTTTTTTTATTTAAGCCAACCTAACGTTAATATGACTATATTTTTTTATAAACAATTATTATCTTTAATCATCCATTGATATCAATCAATTCGGAGGGGTCCAATAAGCAATAAAAAAGACAAAACAACCGATGTTCAATATAAATGTCACGTTTAGATGGTAATAAAACTCACCACGGACATGTATTAGTAATCGACCGACAATGTTTGCTTATGTATAATGACCATTTCGACCATTTCGAGGGCTTGGCGTGAAACAGTTGTAACTAAAATTGGTATTTTTGTTTACCAATGTTAATCACCTCGCCATAAAGTCTTTATAAGCGTTAAATCATTTTTCTTGGTAAATAATGGAAATTTAGGTGCCATTGCTCGTTCTGAGCAATGGCACCTAAATTTGCATTTTTTACAAAGGGGTCAAAATTGCGGTGCATTTATTTAAAAATGAAATTAAAACTATCCAAATCATTACTTAGTTTAAACTGTATTTTACATCGATTTAAAATACTGAGTAGGTATCCCATTAACTCGATAAAGTAGTCCTTTTTAGCCGGCTATGATTTATTGAAGTTTAACGCCCAACAATTGTTCGGCGACATTCTTTCAGGCGATGTTTTCCATTGCCTCTCACCTCTGATCTATGTGAGAAAGTAGTCAGTGGCTTCGAAAGAATGTTGTGTAAGTACTGGTGTGGGAAAGCCAGGAAAACATGGGTAGGTGCACTGACCGCCGTGATATGACCAAAGCTGTTGAAAGCGGCGTTAAACTCCAAACAAACAAACAAAAAACCAACAATTGTTCAGTCATATCACGGCGGCCAGTTTACCTACTAATGTATGTGTTTCCCGGCTTTCTCACACCAGTACTTCACACAGCAAACTTTTCAAGCAACTGTCTGCTTTACCTCATTTACTATACGACCATTGTTGGAAGACGAATGACGATGGTAACGGTGACATTTGTCAAACGTCGGAAAGAATGTTGGCCGAGCTGGGAGGATTTTCTTTTTTTCGTTGTCAGGTGATGCTTACCCAATAATTGTATCGATATAATTTAGCCGTTCCACGAGAAAACCAACTGTATGGACTCTGCGTAATGTATCGACCCAGATCAGCCTACGCAGACCACGCATGCTAATCCGGGCCGAGACATTTCGTCTCATGGGGATAGAGGTATAGAGTAATGATTCCTGAAACAGAAAATCCACAGGAGGCGAAAAAAGTATGTGCGGGTTAGCCTGTGCTGCATGCTGAGGATGCTCCGGGTCAATACTTTACGCAGAGTCCACAATGTTGGTTTTCTCGTGGAACGGCTCATATCATTGCCCATATATATATATATATATTAACCCCATTAGATATGTGTAGATATCTTGAGAAATCAGTACACTTGTCAATAAGTATGTATATGTGTTAGTTTTGTTGGGGGTTAACGCCGTTTTCAACATAATTCAGTTATATCACGGCGACTGTTCCCTTAATTCATGATCCCTGGGTAAACAAGATACAAACCAGTACTAGGCTAGGACATGTGCCTTGCCTAAGAGCACACCACCACGGCCACAGCGCCGCGACTGGGGATCGAAGCCTTGTCCGTATTGTTGCTGCGATCACTGATTGTCCCTGTACATTTCATCTGATTCATGTATATATGCTACACAAATATTTGCCTGTGTAATCCCAGAAATCCACGGGAGTATAAACTCGCCACTTTGACCGTCCATCCATCCCGCTTTTGTTCGGGCTTTCTTTTCGGCAACCACTGACTTGAATGTGCATATAAAACGTTACGGTTAAAAAAATCATAGAGTTATCGCTCTTTTAATTTCTATGTGTACCTCTTCCCGGACATTTGTCAACAACAACAGACTTGAATTCAGTGAAACTTTATAGAAAGCTGTATTAACAAGAGGAGATGTACAAATAATCAACACGTTCTGGTTCGATTATTTGAATTGACCTTTTATACAATATTACAAAAGCCAATTGATTGTTATGTGTTGTAGAACCATTTCTGTGTCCTCGCTATACTTCGGGAAGCGTTCATAGGTTCCACCGATATATAGTTTCTAAATGATTCCATAAAAATAGTTATATCTACATTTTCCTTTTAAAATGTCATCCATATTTGAATTCTAAAAACTTCTTAATTTGAGATTATCATTCCCTGAAAGTGCGATTTTAATTAGACGAAGAGTTTAAAAAGAAAGATTACTTAAACAATATACCACTATTTCTTCTGTATATAAGCCGAATTTCGAGTAAACCAGCATTGTAGACTCTGCGTAAAGTATCGTACCTGGCCAGCCTAAGCATGCCGCGCAGCCTTACACGGAAAGACACATTTCGCCTCCTGTGAATTTTCTGTTTCAGGAATCATTGCTTTATACTTTTATCTCCCAGAGAAGGAATGTGTCTGCCCGGATTAGGCTGCGCAGGCTGATCTGGGTCGATATATTACGTAGAGTTCATATTGTTGGTTTTCTCGTGGAACGGCTCGTATGTCGCCCATGGTCTCTTCGTTACCCTTTCAGCGCCGAATTCCTTGAAATAGACTCTTGTTCAAAATCCACTTTCAATAAAAATTAAGAGTTCTGGACTGTTTTGATAACTTAATAGCGAACAAGCTGATTTTAGGTGAGATAGCTGGTTACGAGCTGACTCAACTGAATCTGTATTGTTTGCAAAGACCTCAATATTGCCATTGGCGCTGAAAGAGTACTCGGTAAAACGACATTGGCCTCTGTTTAATTAACTCATATGAAATGCTTTTGTCCTTCTGATACTGAAAAACCCGGAATAGTTTTTTCGAATTTTCGAAAACTGTCAAACAATTCTCTCTTGAATAAAGTAGTACTCAATTTAACCAAGCAGGTACCCCAGCTCGGCCAACGTTTTTGCTGACGTTTCACAAAAGTCACCCTGACAAACGTCATTCGTCGTTGACCGATGGGCTTAGAGTCTATGATGAAAAGCAGCAAGTTGCGTTGTAAGTCTTTTGTGTGGAGTACTGTTGTGGAATAAACCCGGAGAATCTGTGTGGTTTGCAAATACCGCAATATTGCCATTGGCGCTGAAAGAGTTAATACCGTGTCCATGATACAGCAAGGGACATACATAAGAGGGATAAGTAACTAAGTTCAATACTAAACTATCACCCGTCCCAACAGTTGTAGCAAGTAAAGCTCAAAAACTATTGAAGATATGACAATAACAAATATATTTTCTGGAAGTTTAAACATTCTTCTATTGCAACAGATAAAAATAGCTTAATACACTACAAATTTTGATGATATGTTATCCTTATGAATAATGTCAGTCTATTAATTATTGGAACAAAATTAATAGAATTCAGAACTCCCAATACCTGTGTCTTTTAAACCAGTCATTATTCTAAATACAAAGAAATGCCAGTTGTTCAATGTATCTCTAACTTTAGTTGAAATGTTAAGCTTTCAGAATATGTATGTTTTGTTTATGTGCCAAGTATGACTCTAAAGATTTACTTGCTACAAAATGTGAAAATTTGGACAATTTTATTTCTTCATGTGAAATTTTAACCAGAAAACAGGTGTACAGGTGGACTTGCTTATCCCTCTTATCTACGTCCCTGATACAGATGAGGTGATGGTGGCCGAAATGCCGAGCGCCTGACGTTGTATTGTCTATTCGGGACATGGGAAAATTGACATCTCTCTCTCAACATTCGATCTCTCGAGATATAAATGTGTCTACGCACCTTGTAGTATGATCTAAAAAAGTGTATAATTAAAGGAAATTAATGTTGCAGTAGTGATACCTGGAATTGTATTGTCTACTCGAAGCGTTGAAAAAGTTATATCTCACTTAACCATTACAAAGAAATAGAGAAAGCAACTTTACATATGTATTCATTTAAATATGATCATTATCTCCACGTTCAATTTCAGATGTCTATGTATATATTATTTGAACAATTAGTTAATATTAATAATATCATTCTTGTTTTGCTTCTCGTAAAATGACTACGTTTTGTTTATTGTACATATTTGTTTGTTTGATACTATAAGCAAATTTGCCTGAATGTAATAACATATATTATATTGTATTGTAATATTACCATAATGACTCTCGGGTTACTGTTGTCACATAAAGGTAGTCTGCAGGTCAATAATGAACGCTTATGCAAATAGTTTTGACATTTGAATCGAGATGCGACGTTGAATAAGGCACATTGTTCATATAATGGTATAACCCTTTTAGCCTGTTGTTCATATAATGGTATAGTCCTTTTAACGTGTTGTTCATATAATGGTATAGTCCTTTTAGCCTGTTATTCATATAATGGTACAGTCCTTTTAGCCTGTTGTTCATAAAATGGTATAGTCCTTTTAGCATGATATTCATATAATGGTATAGTCCTTTCAGCCTGTTATTCATATAATGGTATAGTCCTTTTAGCATGCTGTTCATATACGGGTATATGAAGTCCTTTTAACCTGCTGTTCATATAATTGTATAGTCCTTTTAGTCTTTTGTTCATATAATGGTATAGTCCTTTTAACCTGTTGTTCATATAATTGTATAGTCCTTTTAGTCTTTTGTTCATATAGTGGTATAGTCCTTTTAGCGTGTTGTTCATATAATGTTATAGTCCTATAGCCTGTTGTTCATATATTGGTATAGTTCTTTAAGCCTGTTATTCATATAATGGTGTAGTCATTTGACATATTCGTGCATTACCTCATACTTATCTGTATATAATATATTTTTGCCTAACCTCATACTTATATCTATGTTACATATTCGTCCTTTACATCATACTTATATATATGTTACATATTCGTACTTAACATTATACCTATCTGTATGTTACTTATTCGTCCTTTACATCATACTTATCTGTATGTTACATATGTGTCCCTTACCTCATACTTATCTGTATGTTACATATTCGTACTTAACATTATACCTATCTATATGTTACATATTCGTAATTAACATTATACCTATCTATATGTTACATATTCGTACTTTACATTATACTTATCTGTATGTTACATATTCGTACTTAACATTATACCTATATATATGTTACATATTCGTAATTTACATTATACCTATCTATATGTTACATATTCGTACTTTACGTCATACTTATCTGTATGTTACATATTCGTCCTTTACATCATACGTATGTGTATGTTACATATTCGTCCTTTACATCATACTTATCTGTATGTTACATATTCGTCCTTTACATCATACTTATCTGTATGTTACATATTTGTCCTTTACAACATACGTATGTGTATGATAGATATTCGTCCTTTACATCATACGTATGTGTATGTTACATATTCGTCCTTTACAACATACTTATCTGTATGTTATATATTCTTCCCTTACTTATACATATATGTATGTTACATATTTCTACATTATTCGTATATGTATGTTACATGTTCGTCCTTTACCGCATGCTTACATGTATGTAACATATTCGCCCTTTACCTCATACGTATATGTATGTTACATATTCGTCCTTTACCTCATATGTATATGTATGTTACATATTCGCCTTTTACCTCATACGTATATGTATGTTATATATTCGTCCTTTACCTCATATGTATATGTATTTTACATATTCGTCCTTTACCTCATATTTATATGTATGTTACATATTCGCATTTTACCTCATACGTATATGTATGTTACATATTCGTCCTTTACCTCATATGTATATGTATGTTACATATTCGTCCTTTATTGCATACTTATATCTATGTTACATACTCGTCCTTTACATCATACTTATATGTATGTTACATAATCTTCCCTTACCTCATACCTATATGTATGTTACATATTCATCATTTACATCATACTTATTTATATGTTACATATTCGTCCTTTACAACATACTTATATGTATGTTACATATTCTTCCCTTACCTTATACATATATGTATGTTACATATTTCTACATTATTCTTATATGTATGTTATATATTCGTCCGTACCTCATATTTATATGTATGTTACATATTCGCATTTTACCTCATACGTATATGTATGTTACATATTCGTCCTTTACCTCATATGTATATGTATGTTACATATTCATTATTTACATCATACTTATTTATATATTACATATTCGTCCTTTACCTCATACGTATATGTATGTTACATATTCGTCCTTTATTGCATACTTATATCTATGTTACATACTCGTCCTTTACATCATACTTATATGTATGTTACATAATCTTCCCTTACCTCATACCTATATGTATGTTACATATTCATCATTTACATCATACTTATTTATATGTTACATATTCGTCCTTTACAACATACTTATATGTATGTTACATATTCTTCCCTTACCTTATACATATATGTATGTTACATATTTCTACATTATTCTTATATGTATGTTATATATTCGTCCGTACCTCATACTTATATGTATGTTACATATTCATCATTAACATAATAGTTATATGTATGTTACATATTTGTCCCTTACCTCATACTTATCTGTATACAGTTTCGGCCATGCGCAATCTACCTTGATTGGTATATTGATGTTTAATTTGTCTGTAGGTATCATCGTTGCACTGAAAGTATGTTCTGAACTATAATCCCATCACACGGCTTTGTCCTCATCGGGTACCAGCTCGTTGCACATACAACAGAATATTTTTTTGAAACGTTTATCATGAGACCTGTATATCAGATGGTAGGAATGACATGCAAGTTCAACACTCGGATCGTTCTCGGTCTACATCCATAAACCAATGACGTTACATCTGGCCAAAATATGTCCCGTATCCAAACAGGTTAAACCTTTCTTCATGGAGATAAATGTTATGTAATAGTGGGGACATTTCTGTTGAAATGTGTCCAAATAAAGAAAATCATTTTCGAGTAGCTATCTGTATTCTCCCGGTGTGCATGACAGCAATAATTCATGATAGCATAAACTATTCGACTGTTGTTCATTACAGAATGCGCAATAATGTTTCTGAACACGTGATCCGTCACAGATGTGTGTACAGCAACCGGTGTTATATCGGACAACGTCATTCCTGTACGGTCGTAGTAAGGTCCTGTACGGTCGTAATAAGGTCCTGTACGGTCGTAATAAGGTCCTGTATGGTCGTAGTAAGGTCCTGTACGGTCGTAGTAAGGTCCTGTACGGTCGTAATAAGGTCCTGTACGGTCGTAATAAGGTCCTGTACGGTCGTAGTAAGGTCCTGTACGGTCGTAGTAAGGTCCTGTGCGGTCGTAATAAGGTCCTGTACGGTCGTAGTAAGGTCATGTACGGTCGTAATAAGGTCCTGTACGGTCGTAGTAAGGTCCTGTACGGTCGTAATAAGGTCCTGTATGGTCGTAGTAAGGTCCTGTACGGTCGTAGTAAGGTCCTGTACGGTCGTAATAAGGTCCTGTACGGTCGTAATAAGGTCCTGTACGGTCGTAGTAAGGTCTTGTACGGTCGTAGTAAGGTCCTGTGCGGTCGTAATAAGGTCCTGTACGGTCGTAGTAAGGTCCTGTACGGTCGTAGTAAGGTCCTGTACGGTCGTAGTAAGGTCCTGTGCGGTCGTAATAAGGTCCTGTACGGTCGTAGTAAGGTCCTGTACGGTCGTAATAAGGTCATGTACGGTCGTAATAAGGTCCTGTACGGTCGTAGTAAGGTCGGCCGCAAAAGCCGGCTGCGTCATCTCTGTACTTACATTCGGATATCATATTCACTGGGTTTATAGCCCTAAGAGTGATGTTCGTATAAAGCACAGTAGGTTGGCAAGAGTATGGAAAAATATCTTCAGTGGTTCGATTCTGCATTATGAGATCATCCGCACAGCATGAATGACTACTGGAACAGTTATGCTTACAGGTGCATTGATCACAACGACCTTTCGTTTTATTCAGGGTCAAGTTGACATAAGAAGGGTATGTGTGTGAACGAAGAACCGTCTCCGGGCAGTATCGCATCTGGGTTTCTATGATCAAACGTGGAAGGCCAGGACTAAAAGGTCTTGAACTATTTCTGTGTAGATTCCAGCTGGATATACGTTTCGATGTCAAGTAGCTGTCCGTCTTTTGTTTTTGTATATTTCGTACCAGTACCCGAACAAACACAGGAGTATCAACATATAACACCCGACCATTGTAGTAGAAATCTGGTTAGAGTAGATCTGAAAAATATCAGAGCGGGCAACGCTTTTAAACATTTATATTAAAACAACCTATCCGTGACGCCTGGGTGGTAGAACCAATCAACCCATTGCAAATAAAATACACTTTCTCCGTTTTGCGTTCTATTTTCATCACGTAGTTAAGGGTTATTTTGATTAAAGTCATAAAATCAAACTAGACATAAGTTTTATAAGTAAATTATTTATTATTGTGACATGTGTTAACAAGTTTAAGTATAATTCATAATTTAATCGTATTTATTTGATAAAGTATACCCATCCCCACGGGCCTATAAGTCAGCAATGATATTCTTTTTCAATATATGTATCATACAAATACACATGAAATATAAACAAAATATCGTGATCGGATGTTCAATGTTTCTTATAAATCGATCTGAGAAATATTTTCAAATTAAATTAATTGCAGTACTTTTAATCATAAATAAATAATGATATACTACTTGCTATATAGTTTTATTATACATTGAATAACACTTTTATGAAAATTGTTTTGTTTGATCTGAGATGAAAAATTCCAATTATAGGAGTTTAAACCACAAACTACAAGTTTAAAGCTATGAGCAATCTTTTGTTTTTAAGTTAAATTTGATATCAAAACAAAATTACTTTTATTTGATATAAAAATGATTTCTCCAATTTTACACGACGGAGCGGAGGTTAGGGGCATATTATGTCTAAAGGTTGTTGGAAAACTTGTTATTTAATTTTACAAAATCACTATTGGTGTGCGAACACAAGCCCCAAACATCGCTGTGTATGGCGAACCTAGTGAATACTCTCTGAGATGAACAATTCCACTTATAGGAGCTACAATTTTAAAACTTACTCTTTAATTTGACCAATCGCTTGGTCATTTACACAATTCTTGTTTGTATAATGACCTCCCAGTATTTAATGCATACATTGTACCTACCTCATACATGCCTCACTTAAGTTTTTATGTTTGATCTGAGATACAATTTGCGATAATAGGATTCCTAATTGAACCGCAAACTACACCCTTGTTAAAGATTTCTATTATATAAAGCAATACAATTCATACTTACGACAATAACGCTCTGCCACAAGTGTACCCAGTTGTAGTGTGTTATAGTATTATAACGTTTTTTCGTAAACAATTGTAATCTAATTGATTATGTTTAAATAGATCAGACAATATTGTGTATATCCGATTTATATCACGAAACACGCAGAACATTTACTTCCTTCATCCATGAACTTCAATGTTTGTAATAGCTCTGACATTGGCAGATGCTTGTTTCGAAAATACGTCTGTGTAAGCAGTTAGTTTGTTCTTTAAAAAAAAAAATGTGTGTATAACAGTCAATGATTTGCTAAAAAATAAGAGTATCTTCACAGCAACAAAAGACAAAACTTTATCTACGTGTCACGTCAAGTGATTTGAAGTCTAACCACATTTACGAACAGTGAATACTCGGATTAACCTGTGCATCCGCACAGTCTCAGCATAGCCAACACAATCTGCCTCTATGGGATATCAACCTAATTGCATGGTATAGACAAAAAGCAGAATTGAAAAATTGAAAAATATTTGACAAAAGATATCTATGATATAACTTAACTTCATAACCTAGTACATTGTATATTACTTTCGAAAATATGTCGCGTTTTCCCATTGATAACAAATTTAGTCGAAATCTAAAACTTGTGGGAAATTGTTTCATAAGGTGTCCAATTTCGCGCAATCACAGGTGTTTTATAAAAATTGAAACTAACAGTTTTCCAATTAGTTCTCCAATTAATTCTACGCTTAATTTGAAACTCGAGATTGTGATCTGTTTAATGAAACAATATACCACATGTTCATTGCCGGTTTTAATCAGCCCCACTAATTACTTCCTCTCTTAATTGGAAATTTAGTTTTGTCCTAAACGACCTTGACATTTATTTCACAAACCACGTGGTTCGAAACTTGGAATAGATAAAGAAATAAACATAAGCGAAAATTATAGAAATGTTTTATCAAACTATTTATTCAGCTGTTTGCAGATGATACGGTAATTTTTCTGACAATGTGAAATAAATGCAAGTAGCTTTAGACAATTCAAAATCATGTTATGGTACTTAGAAGCTAAACGTTAAACATCTTAGAATACAGAAATAAAAGAAAAAAGGATACATATTACAATTTTAAAAGAGGCGATCAAACTATAGAAATAGAGTATAAATATCTCTGTATAATATTTACAAGTAATGGCAAATTTCAAAAAGGCACATAATATACAGTTGATCAAGAACATGCGGTTTGGTACACACTACTTAAACGCACACAATAACTCTAACTGTCACATGACATACCAATAGATTAAATATGATGGAAAAGGTTAAGATAACATATTTCAAGAATATATTAAATTGGTCAACTTATATACATGTATAAGGTACTTGTACTTAGGATTACAACAATAAAATAACAAACGGACTAACGATTAATTTCATTCTAGCGGAAAATGATTGAAAACATGACAATAGAAATAATATACAAAATTGGAAAAATTACATCAATTTTACCTCAAACACAAATACAGTCAAACTTGTTTAAAGACCACCCATGGGAAGTGAACACAGAAATTGAGTATGTGGGAAACTAAAAAGTATGGTCGCTATATACAGGTAATTGCTTTTCCACGGTGGTCTTTAGTACAGGTTCGACTGGAAAAATAAATATATAAAACCGGAATTCAAAATATGTCAATCTATACGATCATTACCAAATTATCTTTGTAAAATGTTATTATTAATCGTACACGAAGTCATTATATACCAAAATAGACTGGTTGGATGATTGCCTTATAATCCTTTAAAGGCCAGAATTTGCACAACATGCAAAACTGAGACGATTTTCACTATTTACTACATTGTCCAATCGTTAAAAATATTCGGATAAGATATTTAGACAACTACTACTATACACGCCTGTATAAAGTTTATAAATCTACTTAACATTGAAAAGACTTATTGACGCCGCGTGTAAGCACGGCGTCAGTATGGGGTAGGCTTTAATTGTGTACCGATGGGTGACGTAATCGAAAAGGGAGCAACATACATTATAATTGTTAAGAAAAACTATATTATATGTTTGAAAAAATCAACCTTTATGAATCAATAAATTATATTGACTGATTTAAGAAACAAAAAGATGCAAAATATGTATGTCTTCTACCGTTATTTCAAATCTTTAGACACGTTTAATTAGTATTCCCCAACTTCTTAGGCTACGCTTTTTTTAATAGTTTGATTGACGACCCTGACGAGCTTCTAGGCTACACCTTTTTAATTATTTGGTTTACGGCCCCGAAATTCGGGGGTTGTTTTTGCCTATTTATAAATATCTGTTGAATTTCTAAACGTAAAACGTTACTTCCCCTACAGTTTGTTCATTCAGACCATTGTATTCTTGGTATATGTTGACTTAACATGTGAACTTTTTCTTTTAATTTCAAAAATATTTTCTTTAATTTGCTAGTACGATCGACTTTTTTTAGAATGGAATTTAAGAAGGAAGTTAACTCTCGAGTACTAAGGACATTTCAATCGTTAGACTCAGGTAGTTAATCCCATTGGCATATTCGAACAAGGAACTCTAATTATTCGCTACATCTGCTTAAATCTTAAAAGGATAGTGGTTAAAAGCTGACATAAAACATTTTAATACATGAATATAAAATTACTTTTAAACTTTTTAAAATAACTTCGTATTTTTTGTTAAAATACTCCCGTCTTCGTTATCATACTTCTGCTAAACTGGAAGGAGAATAGACTTCCCGCTCTCTTTCCAAAGCTTGTGTCATACTTAACTTATAACCAGAGGCATTAAACCTTAATACATGTTAATTGATCTAGTAAGAGCAAATTTTAAACCGTTTATCTTTTAAAAAATTAAGAAACTTCAGCTTCTTTGACACATTATAGTTGCAGTCAATGTTAAGCATACTGTAAACCATATGGCTTTAGGACTAAACTTGACATTTTATGACTAATGCTGAATATCACATAGATCGCAGCATATGAAACGTCTATCTCTACGTCAAAACTGACCCTTTCTGCTCTTGGTAACCTTTTATCATAGGCTATGGTAGCTACGTGAGCAATGTAGGCACATCTTGGTCTTCTTGTTAAAAATAAAGGAACATATGGCCTTCTTTTTCGAAATATTTACCTCCTGTCTGTTTACACGTCATTGATCTGTACTGAACTGCATCGTGTTGACTTATTGAATACTACAAATTCACAAAAACTGAAAGTAGACTTTCTATTCGAAGAAGAAAACATTGTGGAATAGTGGGGATTGGCTTGTTTCGAAAGTCGTCTGTGTAAGGAGTCCGTTTTTTCTTTTAAAAATGGGTGTGTTTAACAGTTTATTGTATACGTTAATATGTTTCCTTCTATTTTCCATTTGAGAAAAGGATTCAGTATCCGTCGATATTGCACGGATCTATATTGCACGCATTGATATTGCACTCAGATCTTGTTCACGTGCTGCTAAGGACCGAACTATTTCCATGCAGTAAAGTTACAAAGCGCTCTCATCCAACCTTTGATGAACTAGAGACCAGCTAACTTCTACTTCTACTTTCTTACTGCGTTTGGGCTTAGTGCATCGAAGGCAAGTGACGCCATCAAATTGGTTAAAACCACACATTAGGCATATTTACAAATAAAAAAATGAAATAAAAAACACATGTGTTGGTTAAGGCTGAGTATGACTAGAAGCGGGACTTGAATCAGTCTACAGACGTGATCTGCGCAAGGTCCGGAGAAAGGGTGTTCCAGTCTGTACTAGGAAAGAACTGTGCTTATACTGTTCGCAGTACAGTGTTTGGTACATCTTTTATAGATGACACGTAGTGAAAAATCGATAGACATACAACAAAACCAATATGGTCTATTTATAGCGTTAGCTGTGTTTGTAAATACCTACGTATTTTCTGACTTAAAGTACGTATGTCTTCAGATTTGTTTGTCATACTCTGATGTGAATTTTCTCAACGCAGTATAGAAGACGTCTGTTCACTTTACTGAACATACTGTGAGGTCAAATGGGGCAGCTAAATCGTAATAAAGAACATACATATCCAGGCGTACATACCAGAATAAGATAATACATAATAATAATAGATAATTTTTTTAATGAAAAAACACTGTTAGAAAATGCGTCACACATCATTTTGTCGACGATTCAATTTCTAGTCGAAACCGAATGGGGAACAACAATGGCGATTAGTAAATTATATTTTCCACGACCCTAGCAAATATTGGAAAGGACAGTAAAATTGCACCATAGATCGTTTATTTATCTAAACAATCCAAAACGAGTGTTATTTTTTAAAATGGTGAATTGTATAAAACAAACAAAACTACACATTTTAAAAAGCCAATATCAAATTATACAATAAAAAGGTTATTGCATGATTATGGGAATCTATTGTACAGAATGAACTATTTGGCGATTGAAGACCAGATGCAAGATAAAAAAAAAGCCTTTTAGGGTCACCGATTTAAGTCCATCTACGAAACAGGGCAATGTACACTACCTATATCAAACTTAAATAAGGTAGGCCTAAAGTCAAACTGAACATTGAAACCTGCAGATAAAGTCTCTTTTTAAATTCTATAAACACTTAAAACACTTTTTTATCGAATAAATATATATAACCATTTTGTTTGAAAAATCAAGAAAACTTAGTCTCTTTTTCAACAGAAAAAGGCTATATTATAACAAGAGGGCCATGATGGCCCTATATCGCTCAACTGTTTTTATAGAACTTCAATAGTTTTCAAAGTGTTTACTCTATACATATAAGGAAAATAAGCAACCCCCGAATAAATTGAACAACGTTGGCAGTGGGTCACACAAGGAACATTTGTGCCAAATTATTTTCAAATCGGGCAAGTGATTTAGTACAATTAGATTTTTTTAAGTTTTCACTATATTACATATAAGGAAATTGGCCCTGCTCCCTGGCGGCCATGCTTTTCATCAGATCGGAATAATTTCAACAATCTAGGTAGTGGTTCACCAAAGGGACATTTGTGCTAAATTGTTTTTAAATCAGGCAATTACTTTTGGACAAGAAGATTTTTAAGTTTTTACAATGCACATATAAGGAAATCAAGCCCCGTCCCTAGTGGCCATGTTTTTCAACAGATAATATTAATTTGAACAACCTTGGTAGAAGGTCCCCCAAAGAACATATGTGCCAAATTATCTTCAAAACGGGTGGTACTTTTGGACAAGAAACATTTGAACAATCTTAGAGGGTGCCCTAAGGAACATTTGTGTAAAGTAGTTAAAGAAGAATTTTAAAGTTTTGACAATTGTTTAAAGATTTTACAATGCACATCTAAGAAAGACAAGCTCCGCCCAATCACCCCCCCCCCCCCCCCAACCCCCTCCCTCTGGCGGCCATGTTTTTCAACGGATCTGAATTATTTGAACTATCTTGATAGGGGGTTACCCAAGGAACATTTGTACCAAATTATCTTTAAATAGCGCCAGTACTTTTGAACAAGAAGCTTTTTTAAAGGTTTAACTCAGCCCACTGGCGGCCATGATTTTCAACGGATCGGAAATATTTGAACAATCTTGGTAGAGGGTGCTCCAATGAACATTTGTGCAAAATATCTTGGCCAGTACTTTTGGACAAGAAGATTTTTAAAGTTTTGGCAGTTTTCCCCTTTTCTGATTCCGCAGCAACCAAAATCCTACTTGAAATTAAATTCTTTGAACAACTTTAAAAGAAGACTACCTAATGAACATTCATGTGAAGTTATTTTGAAATCAGTCCGTTGGTTTAGTAGGAGAAGTCATATGTAGGACGCCTGACGGTGGGTGATCACAAAAGCTCACCTCGCACTCCGTGTTAATGAGAGCTTAAACAAACTTAGAGGCAGTTCATTATTAATGTCAGTAATAAATCACCCAGGGACCTCACATAAGTGTTCTGTCCTCTAATATAACTGAACTACCACAGAAATGTATCTGTTTTCAGTGTTATGTATTGTGAATTCCATATTTCTGTGTGAAATAGTCTAATCTATACATTTAAAATGTTAAAAACAGGTCTACATTGTATCATGAATCCAGAATTGTACACTACATTCCTGATTGTATCAAATACATTCTTATACTTTATTTTACATACTGGTAATGAAATTACACATATTTTCATGAACTGCTGCTAAAAGGGTCTAACAAGAGTTCTGAGTTCAAATCTCAGTAGGAACATGAGTTGAAAGAAGCAACTTAACATTGTATACATGAAACCATTATGTTGTGGGAAATCATAGAAAAATTAGAGTTGTCTAACATAAACACTTATCACATTATTATCCAGTCTTCTAGTGAAAACATGAAAACAGTCTTTTCTTCCTGTACCTTTTTAAAAGCTTTTATAATTGAGCAATAACAATCAGAAAAAGGAACTTGAAGTTGATCAACAGTCATGACTCTGAGGAGCTGATCTTGTTCAAGGTCTGATCATATCCTTCACTATCCATATTGTCAAACGACATATTTCATATACATGTACATGTACATGTATATATAATCAGTTGTTGACACTTGTACTTATTAAAGAATAAACATTTGCTGTGTCATGTTTTACAAATTAAAACCCAGCGAAGGAGATATGGGTTCAAAGTGAAGATATTGTTGGGTAGGAAGATATTGTTCAATTTGGATCAATTACAACATTCCAACAATGTATTCAGATTAGTCACAGACATCAAATCATTTACATCAGGCCAGGGGCTAAACTTAACCCTTTCCAACATACATCAAACCTGCAGCAGATGAAATTGACAATGTTGAGGTAAAGAAGGGGAAAGCCAAAGTTAAATTAATGAATAGAATTGGAAACATTGTGGCAAAAGGAGAAATACTGCTGATCATGAGCAAGTGGTCCTTTTCTTCACAGTGTTTTCATATGCGTCAACAATTTTAACTCATACAACCTTAATAAACCTTTCTATGTCTAGTTCTTTAAGGCAGCATATCAGGTAAATATTTTAAAGAATGATATGCGGAATTTCTATTCATCCTACAGAATTGAAATCATTTCCCTTATATAGACATACCATATTGAAATATCTTATACATGGGCCTTTTGAAAATATTTGTCAAAAAGTACAGGTTTCTCAATCTTTATGCATAGTGTTTTCATCTTTGTCTGAAGATTATACATCGAGCCAGATCATGCAAAGGTAGCCAGTTGCCTTGGAAGATTGTTGTGTGGAGTATTTTATTCAAGAAAGCCAGGGGAAGAAATGTTAGGTGAACTTAAATTCCATTGAAAATAATGTTAAGCTCAAGTCAATCAATCAACCATAGTAAGAGTCAGTTTCCAATTATATTTATTACTATTTAACAAATAACTGGCATTTGTAAACAAAACATCAGAACATTATTCAATGCCTTCTAGTGTCATTTTCCATCAACATCCCTTGAAAATTCTCAGTCCGTTACACTTCTGACGTTATAAAAAAAACAAAAACAGATATGTACTAATTATACATATAATAAAAAACATGATAAGTTTAGGTTTTTTATGCTAAAGTCATGGGAGTCTAAAATGAGTCGAAAAACACGGATTGAAAATTAATGTCGACTTAACAATCTTTTTTTTTAATCGATATTTAAGATCATTAAAGTGCTGTGTTATTTTCGTGCGAATTAACATTTGTAAGAAGAAGTTAAACATAAATGATACTGTGTACGAAATATGTGTTCCCGTTCGTCAAAAAAGACGACAGCAATACTACGCCCGAACCTAATCTCTGACTACTGTAGCCAAGGACGACGTCGCTTCATATCAGTAACACTTCATTTTGTCGTAACGTCAAATGGAGCGACGACGTTTCCCGCAAAAACGGTGGAATCAACATGAAAGACCCCAAATTCCTATACATGAGCACTAGATTCACTCATACAAAGTGTTTATTAAATGTATACGTTGTGTTAGATCAGATCAGACTGTGTATGAACACGTCAATCTTGATCTCAATAACATGGGATTACAGTCTCAATTAAGGATCTTACGACAAGCAAACTAACATTCATCATTTCAAATATACTATATACCGCCTTGGTGGTGTAGGGGTAGGTCGTCTACCTCGTGTGCAAGAGGTCGCGGTTTCGATCCCCGATCGGGCCATACCAAAAACGTTAAAAAGGGAAATAATGGCTACTCTTCTTTGCGCTTAGGGTTGCGGGTTAATCATTACGACTGACTCGCTCGTGTCAGGGTAAATGGTCCAGTTACTTATGCAATGATATAACTGGGGAAAAAACGTTGAAAGCGGCGTAAAATACCAAAACAATCAATCAAATTGATTATATGTAGCGCCTAAAGGGGAGACCGGCTCCGTGGTGTATTGGATATAGCGTCCGTTTGGTAGTGGGAGACCAATTTTACTTACCCGGTCAGGTGATGCCAAATATTTTAAAAATTGTATAAATGGCTTCCGTGCTTTGCGCTCAGGGTTTCCGGGATGGAATTACGACTGATGTATCGGTGTCAGGATATATAATACCGGTAGTCCTGGTAGCATATTTAAGCAGGAATCGCATTGATATAACTGAATTACGGTTGAAAGCGACTTACAATTTCCATTCATTCAAACAAACAAACATAAAAAGCACGTAAAATGTTATACATTTTGATACTTGTTATACATTCGGGAAAAAACGTTGAAAGTGGCGTAAAATACCAAAACAATCAATCAAATTGATTATATGTAGCGCCTAAAGGGGAGACCGGCTCCGTGGTGTATTGGATATAGCGTCCGCCTGGTAGTGGGAGACCAATTTTTCTTACCCGGTCAGGTAATGCCAAATATTTTAAAAATTGTATAAATGGCTTCAGTGCTTTGCGCTCAGGGTTTTCGGGATGGAATTACGACTGATGTATCGGTGTCAGTATATATAATACCGGTAGTCCTAGTAGCTTATTTAAACAGGAATCTCATTGATATAACGGTTGAAAGCGGCTGACAATCCCCATTCATTCAAACAAACAAACAAACAGAAAAAGCACGTAAAATGTTATACATTTTGATACTTGTTATACATTCGGATCGCGTGTAGCGAATTGAAATCTTCGCCGTTTTCATAAGTCGCCGTGCAGAAGCCCGCGACTTATATTTTTAATAGGTTTTCGGAAATGACATGGGAGGACGAGTTATTATTAGAAGAAAACAAATTTAAATGATTGAACATATTACAATTGTGTTTGTTTAAAAAACACTAAGTTATGACACATCGAAAATGAAATAAATATTCCGATCTTTCAAGTATTTGCAGTTTCTTTATTTTGACTCTCATTTATGTTTTGTTTTGTCTTATTTTCGAAGACAAAAGTATCCCTATTATACTTTCGGCAGACTGTTATGTGTCAATAATGAGGTAAAAATCACGTCGAATTATTCTTTTAATAGCAACTTTAACTATTACTGAAAGTTATTTTCATGTTCAAAGAGATGTCTTGATTTGTGAAGAATTCTTTTAATAATGATCCATGTTTATCTAAAATATGAACTGTTTCTAAGCTAAAACTGTTGATCACATAGTTTTGTAATTGTTGCACACACTACTATTTACTACTGTTCTCATTCTGTGCGAGATATTTACCTCTAGATTGCACCGTTTGTCGTAAGCAAATCATGAGATATACAACAACTGGATAATTGTTATGGATTTCCGGCGGGATTGATGCGTTGCATCAACTTTCTCTTGTATGGTGTATTGATAGATAAATTCATCCTCTGACCAAAGGTGTCTCAATTTTCATTTTAGAAAATTTCAAAAAAAAAAAATACACACCAGACCGTGTTAAGCTACCACAAAATTATCTCCGTTTTTGAAAAACACACGCAAAAAAACACTCTTACAAGACCGGATTAAGATACAATAAATTATCTCTCTATATGGTTCATATGCTATATACATCTTTATTATCTCCATTCTCTGAAGAGTTACATATGATACATAACATAATGATTACCAATACAGTTACAGTTATATACAATATCGAGGAAAAGGTAAAATAAAAGAAAGGAAAACAAAATATTAATGAGAAAGCGGCAACACGCAAAAAAAAGCTTATCTATAGCTCTGAAACTGTAGATGATGTTTTTGCAGAGATAACCTTGGATTATGACAAGAGTATATCTACTCTGATTTATATAAAAATGTCACTCATATAAGTACAGTAGATACGGGGTTATGATTTTTTCATTTTTTTATTTTTTTATATACAACACCAACCGTACTAATGTTAGAAGGAATATGAGAAATCCATATCCATCGTGTAGCACGCTGTAAGCCATTATATATGATACATATATCCTCTCAAAGGTGTTCATAAGTCCCGACAGTGCAATTCCAAAGCCTTCCTCTATAACGGACTTCAAGCCTCGAATGGCTCGAACAAAGTGGCAATACACATGTATTTATCCATATTTAAGGCTTGAATCATATCCTCTCTGAGTTCATAAATCAGCACAGGACAAGCCATAGCACTACTACAGATAGGTATGTAAAGAAGTTTACATCCGGCATGTTACACGCCATATTTAAGGCTTGAATCATATCCTCTCTGAGTTGTTCATAAGTCTCGATACACAACCTTATGACATCAACGGGAACTTCCAATTGACGGAATGGCGTATCCAACTGAATATTATCCCAGGGTAGTTTTATACCTGACCGAATGAACGTCAAACCGTCGTCATCCGTACGCCATGGCGTTGTGTGATTGTGTAGGTATATCATAGGACACGATACGACCGAAAATACGTCCACCAAGTTTCCAATGGCCACATATACATTACAGGTGTTACTCCACGTAAGGGACAATAAAGGACTGAGGATACATACGATATCAGCTTGCAACGTACGCAATGCCCCGCCTGCCAGATCTACGATAAATGATTTTGTTGTGAGACTCCGGATCCTGTCTACAACTTGGTCTGGGTGATGAGTTTCCGGTACGAGAAGTTGGACACGTGCTTCCGTCGATCGGACCATATAATCCTGGTCGATATCTACACGAACAGCTGTTTCACATGGAGTTAAAGTGAAATTCGCGTCACTGTTTGAACTTGCCCATTTGGTGATGTCCGTCCGTAAAGATGTCTCAATGGCTACGTTGTAATGATACTCCATATTAGCGGTGAATCGGAGATGGACAACATAAATGATGTTTCTGAGTAAAGTGGTTGGATCTATTACGCATTCATCTTTCTGTAATCGTCTTCCGAGGGCACAGTAGATAAACTTACATTCATTCTGTGAATAGATTATATTTAAACTTTATCCGATGGTAAAAGTTAATAACGACGTTTTGTTTTAGTAAAGTCAGTAAAGTCAAACCTGTGCCAAAGTCCACATTTGTTTAGCAATTACCCGTATATAGCAACAACACTTTTATTTTCCCAATTACTCGTTATCTTCATAACTGACCCTGTTATTAAAGACCACCTGTGAACAAATACCAGATTGTTTTCTCCCCATCGGTCGGTTTTTAAACACATGATAAGGGTAGGCATACACCCGTAACCGGTAAAATAGTGTAAGAAGTTGCCTTTAATCTATGTATACAATGGAACCTGTATATATAGACCACAAATGGGAAGACAGCAATCTAGTCTTTGTTCACATGTGGAGGGTTTTACAGGTTCGTTTATGCAGACCTCTTATAACATAACATAACATATTTTGGGTAGAACGCCCCTTCCGAGATCGATATTTGGACGGTACCACTGATGTATCGTCTATTGTAGTGTGGCATTTGGCGATTTCAAACAGGTATACATAGTAAATTCAGGACCAATACTCCAAAACTGTCTTCACCTTAGAACATCTAATAAAAATAGTAACAAACATTACCTCAAACGTAGAAATGTGTTACATATTCGTACTTTAAATACCTTATATTTATCTGTACAAATCCATTACCTTATACTAATAGGTATGCCACACATTCATTCGTTACCACATACATATATATTTATGACATATTCGTTTATGTTATCACACTTTTCTGTATGCTACATATTCATCCCTACGTCATACATATCTCTATGTTACATGAACATATTCGTCCTTAAAACCTTACTAATCTGTATGCTATATATTCGTCCTTACCTCATTCTTATCTATATGCTACTTGTTCGTTCATTTTATCATAGTTTTCTGTATGCTACATGTTCGTCCCTACCTCATACTGATCTCTATGTGACATATTCGTCTTAGAACCTTACTAATATGTATGCTATATATTCGTCCTTTACCTCATACTTATCTGTATGTTACATATTCGTCCTTTACCTCATACATATATGTATGTTACATATTCATCCTTTACCGCATACCTATCTGTATGTTACATATTCGTCTTTTACCTCATACTTATCTGTATGTTACATATTCGTCCTTTACCGCATACGTATCTGTATGTTACACATTCGTCCTTTACCTCATACTTATCTGTATGTTACATATTCGTCCTTTACCGCATACGTATCTGTATGTTACACATTCGTCCTTTACCTCATACTTATCTGTATGTTACACATTCGTCCTTTACCTCATACTTATCTGTATGTTACATATTCGTCCTTTACCGCATACGTATCTGTATGTTACACATTCGTCCTTTACCTCATACTTATCTGTATGTTACATATTCGTCCTTTACCTCATACTTATCTGTATGTTACATATTCGTCCTTTACCGCATACGTATCTGTATGTTACACATTCGTCCTTTACCTCATATTTATCTGTATGTTACATATTCGTCCTTTACTTCATACTTATCTGTATGTTACACATTCGTCCTTTACCTCATACTTATCTGTATGTTACATATTCGTCCTTTACCTCATACTTATATGTATGTTACATATTCGTCCTTTACCTCATACTTATCTGTATGTTACATATTCGTCCTTTACTTCATACATATCTGTATGTTACATATTCGTCCTTTACCTCATACTTATCTGTATGTTACATATTCGTCCCTAACCTCATACTAATCTGTATGTTACACATTCGTCCTTTACTTCATACTTATCTGTATGTTACATATTCGTCCTTTACTTCATACTTATCTGTATGTTACATATTCGTCCTTTACCTCATACTTATCTGTATGTTACATATTCGTCCTTTACCGCATACGTATCTGTATGTTACACATTCGTCCTTTACCTCATACTTATCTGTATGTTACATATTCGTCCTTTACCGCATACGTATCTGTATGTTACACATTCGTCCTTTACCTCATATTTATCTGTATGTTACATATTCGTCCTTTACTTCATACTTATATGTATGTTATATTTTTGTCGCTTACCTCATACTTATCTGTTTGTTACATATTCGTACACTTACCTCATATCTTACATATTCGTCCTTTACCTCATACTTATATATATGTTACATATTCGTACTTTACATCATACTTATATGTATGTTACATGTTCGTCCCTTACCTCATACTTATATGTATGCTACATAATCGTCCTTTACATTATACATATCTGTATGTTACATATTCGTCTTTCACCTCATACTTATCTGTATGTTACATATTCGTTTCTTACCTCATACTTATATGTATATTACATATTCACCCTTTACACCATACGTATCTGGATGTTACATATTCGTCCTTTACCTCATAAGTATCTGTATGTTACATATTCGTCCCTTACCTCATACTTATATGTCTGTTACATATTGGTCAATCACCTCAAACTTATCTTTATGTTACATATTGGTCCATCACCTCATACTTATCTTTATGTTACATATTGGTCCATCACCTCATACTTATCTGTATGTTACATATTCGTCCCTTAACTCATACTTATATGTCTGTTACATATTGGTCAATCACCTCAAACTTATCTTTATGTTACATATTGGTCCATCACCTCATACTTATCTTTATGTTACATATTGGTCCATCACCTCATATGTATCTTTATGTTACACATGCGTCCGTAACATCATACTATTCTGTATGTTACATATTGTCCCTTACCTCATACTTATCTGTATGTGACATATTCGTCCTTTACTTCATATTAATCTGTATGTTACATAGTTAATCTGTATGTTCATATTAATCTGTATGTTACATGTATGTTACATATGTTAATTAATCTGTATGTTCATATTAATCTGTATGTTACATGTATGTTACATATTTGTCCTTTACCTAATACTTATATGTATGTTACATATTCGTCCTTTACCTCATACTTATCTGTATGTTACATATTCTTCCCTACCACATACTTATTTGTATGTTACATATTTCTACATTATTATTATATGTATGTTATATATTCATCATTTACATCATACTTATTTGTATGTTACATATTCGTCCCTTACCTCATACTTATCTGCATACATATGCGGCTCTGTGCAATCAAACTTGAATGGTGGTATAGGGATGCGTAAATTATCGGGCAGTATCATTAAGTCAGTGAAAGTATGTGTTGAACTATTACCCCACCATGCGGCTTTGTCCTCACCGGGTACCAACCCGTTGCACATAACACAGAATATGTTTTTGAAGAGCTTGTCATGGGCCTTGGACAAGTATGGCAGATGGTAAGAATGACATGCAAGTTCAAAGCTTGCATCGTACTCCGTCTCCGTCCATAAACCACTGACGTTACATCTCGATACAATATCTTCCGTATCCAAACAGATGGAACCTTTCTTCACGGAGACAAAATCGATGAAATTGTATGGACATTTCTGTTGAAATGTGTCCAGATTAAGAAAATCGTTTCCGAGTAGATATCCGGCTTCATTCGAGTTGCATGACACCAATAACATACTATAGTGTAAACTATTCGACTGTTGTTCATTACAGAATGCGCAATGTTTATTTCTGAACACGTGATCCGTCACAGATGTGTGTACAGTAACCGGTGTTATATCGGACAACTTCATTCCTGTACGGTCGTAGTAGGGTCCTGTAGGGTCGTAGTAAGGTCCTGTAGGGTCGTAGTAAGGTCGGCCGCAGTAGCCGGCTGTGTCATCTCTGTACTTACATTCGGATATCATATTCACTGGATTTAAAGCCCTAGCAGTGTTGTACGTAAACAGCACTGTAGGTTGGCAAGAGTAAGGAAACAGATCGTTGGTGGTTTGATTCTGCATAATGATATCTGCGCAGCACGAATTAGTAATTATACAGTTATGCTCGCAGTTACATTGATTGCAACGACCTTTCTCCTGATTCAGGGTCAAGTTGACATGGGAGGGGTATGTGTGCGAGCAAAGAACCGTCTCCGGGCAGTATCGCATCTGGGTTTCTATGATCAAACGTGGAAGGCCAGGACTAAAGGTCTTGAAATATTTCTGTGTAGATTCGAGCTGGATATACGTTTCGATGTCATCTAGCTGTCCGTCTTTTGTTTCTGTATATATCGTACCAGTACCGAACAAACACAAGAGTATCAATATATAACACCCGACCATTGTGGTAGAAATCTTGTTAGAATAGATCTGAAAAATATGAGAGCGTGCAACGCTTTTAAACATTTATATCAAAACAACCTATCCTGGACGCCTCGGTGGTAGAACCCTTCAACCCATTGCAAATAAAATGCATTTTCTCTTTGTTCAGTTCTATTTTCAACCCCGTAGTAAAGGGTTATTTTGATTCAGGTCGTAAAATCAAACTAGACATAAGTTTTTATTCATAAAGTGTTTATTTTTGTGACATGTGGATTGTGTTAGTATTTATTATTCGTAATTTAATAGTATTTATTTGATAAAGTACACCCATCCCCATGGGCCTATGTCACCAATGAATATATGTTTTAATATATGTATCATACAAATATAAACAAATTATCGTGATCGGACGGACGTTCAATGTTTCTTCTAAATCGATCTGAGAAATGTTTTCAAATTAAATTAGCCTTTCCCTCATAAATAAATAATAATATACTACTTGCCATACAATTATATTATACATTGAATATCACTGTTGTTAAAATTATTATGTTTGATCTGAGATGAAAAATTCCATTTATAGGAGTTAAACCACAACTATAAGTTTAAAACTATGAGCAATCTTTTGTTTTTATTTAAAAAAGTTAAATTGGATATCAAAACAAAATTACTTTTATTTGATACAAAAATGATTTCTCTCGGAGCGGAGGTTTAGGGTATATATTGTCTAAAGGTTGATGAAAAGCTTTTGTTTATATTTTTCAAAATCATTCTTGGTATTCGTACACAAACCCCGAACTAAGTTGGGTATGGTGAACTCGGTCGATATTCTCTGAGGTAAATAATTCCAATTATAGGAGACCCCCCATTGAACCATAAACTACAATTTTAAAGCTTAATATACCCCAAACTCTATAATTTGACCAATCGCTTGGTCATTAACACAATTCTTGTCTTTGGCCTGGGGCTTTAGCCCCTAATCACAGTACTAAAACCATTTCTTTCGGATTTGGCAGCCTGCCAATTGCTGTTAACACCCTATAATGCATTTTTGTGGCGATTGGTTTGACAATCGCCACAATGCTAACAGAAACAACAACAACGAAAAATATTTACATAGTCGGTTTTGAACAATCGGTTGATATTTGTTTTCCTTACTGCAAACTAATTTACTCACATCCGTTATAGTTCCATCGTTGATGCAGAGACGTGATTAATAATAATTATGTCAGTGCTACTTAGGTACCGGAGTGTTACTAATACTTGAGTTTTATCGAGACATTATCTACATAGAGTTAAAATATGTAAATATTATCTTCGTCATGATTGGGCAGATAATAAATATCATTGCGCGTTCTATCTGCCTTGGGAATCCGCTGTGGTTGAGTGGTTAGCGTCGGGGATTTCGAAACCTGGTGTCCCGGGTTCGATCCCCAGTCGCGGCACTACGGTCATGGTGGAGTGCCCTTGGGCAAGGCACATTTTCTAGCCTAGTACTGGGTTTGTTTATCCAGGGATCATGAATAATTAAAATTAATTGCGCGCTAAATGACCTTAGCTGTCGATGCGCCATAAAACAATATACATTCATTCATTCATTCTATCTGCCTTGCAAATAACTCTGATGATACTCAAATCTGGAAATTCCAAAAGGTTCTATAAATAGCTCGCGAGACTCTAATTATCTCAATATTATAAACGCTTTATTGTGTAGTTGTTTAAATATATGAAAGCGTCTTGATGATAAGACTGGTTTACAAAGGTTTAAAGCGACTGAACTCCAGATACCCAACTGTCGAAAAAAAAAAAAATCCAATTTTAAGAAAATAAGTGTTATTTTTGTATTTGGGGCATTAAAATATGATAACTGACATATTACATACCCCTATAATCGGTGAAATTTCTTGTTTTTGATACTTTTTTCCATCGCAAATTCTACCCTGTCAGTAACGGGGTAAGTATTTTTAAATAGGAAACCCCTTCATCGGGACAATTGAAAACGACCCAAGTTCACTTTATTGATAAAAAACGATACATATTCTACCCTGGTTTTACTTGGATAAAGAATAACATTTAGGGAATATTCGATTTTTTTTTTTTTTTTTTTTCGTACCATCTGGATTTCAGTAGCTTTAAAGGACACACGAGTCAGTGTGTACACACGTTATGTATACACGTCCGCACGTTCTAGAGTCAATTAGCAATCAATGCTGAAAGTGTAGCCTAATTAAGTTTGGAGATCGAGCATTATAATATATGCCTATATTTTTATAAATTTGGCAAATAGTGAAATTGTGCTTTTTGAGCATGTTTTGTGTTTGTTTTTGCACTCACATTATTCGAAGCAGTTTAACAACCTCTGAGACATATAAATACACTGTGTTTATATGTCTCTGAAAACACTCAATCATGCAATGTAAAGAGACTAAATTGAACAGACCTGTTTAATATCGGACATCATTGAAACAAACACCAAACTAATGGATACTGTTTTCTCTCCTTTATTGAGAATTTAGTCATTTCTAAAGTGTAAAGAATATGTTAACCTAATATGGCCTAGCGACCTGGTGATAAACATGTGATTACCCGAACAATTTAGATTACACATCGCCATTCTAATGAGCTAAAACGGTAGTCTATCGAATACCAACTAGTTTTTTCATAACTTTGGAATGGCCTAATTTTGAACACATCATGACCAATTTCAGAACGTAACTAAAAAATCGCCAAAGACAACATTCTGACAAACTAACATTATTCTACTGTCAAAAGATGCAGGGTGGATACATTCTCAAATTTACTCGCACCAGAGTCATCGCAAGCCCTACACCGATTTACTGCTTGTTACTTTGCAGGATTTTCCATACGATCGCCACTACAGTGCCATTGGCGCTTTGATTAAAAGGTGTGGAAATAGCGATATTGAAACAAGTCTGACTGAGCATATTCTGATTAACTGTTTTTATCTAAGACCCCACACGGAATCCCTTCAATAAATAACATTTGTCAAATTAGGAAGTAGTATTTTCAATATGTTAGCTTCTTTGAATGGTAAGTACGTTGAAGCTCTATTTGGTTTGAATCCGAACTTGGACAGCGTACTGCTTAACGATTATGATATGTTTTACAAACATATCGTACTATTTCTACATACCGTATGGAATAGTTACAAGTACTTTGCACCGGGTTAAAAATTACTTTCCGTATCATTTCATATCATGTGTTTTCTTTTGGTTGTTTTTGTTGTTACATTGTATATATTAATTGTTGGGATATGTTGATGTTGGTATATGTCTGCACGTGCGTTGCACCCCCTTCCCTATGAACGCTTTTCTTTTCGTTTCTGTCAAGCGTTTCTCTGGTTGGAAGCTATTATCAACGAATACATTTAGTTACGTTCAGCTACGGTGCATCTCATATATTTGTAATTTTGAAATGATCTTCCATTTGGGAGGAAACAAAGAATAATAATAATTATACTATATAATATTTTCATAAATTGTATTAAACTCGTACACGCCTAACTAAAATTGTTATGTTTGATCTGAGATACAATTTGCGATTCCCAATTGAACCGCAAACTACACTTCGAAGTCTTTATTTGTTCTTATCTCTCGTTGATTCTCACATTCCTTGTTTTGGTAAAGATTTCTATTATATAAAGCAATACAATTCATACTTACGACAATAACGCTCTGCCACAAGTGTACCCAGTTGTAGTGTGTTATAGTATTATAACGTTTTTTCGTAAACAATTGTTATCTAGTTTAATTGATGTTTCAATAGATCAGACAATATTGTGTATATCCGATTTATATCACGAAACACGCAGAACATTTACTTCCTTCATCCATGAACTTCAGTGTTTATAATAGCTCTGACATTGGTCTAACATTGGTCGTTATATATAATTATATATGTATGAAAATGAGAAGCATTGACCAATAAGAAATATCTGTTTCCTTAACCCGTTCCCACATTCAACACATTTATAGCAGACGACTTCGAAAATATCTAGGAAGAAAACTATCGATTACCTGTTATGATCTAAAATATGGTTATTTGCTGAAAAATAAGAGTATCTTTACAGCAAATCAAACATAACTTTATGTACGTGTCACGTCAAGGTGATTTGAAGTCTTACCACATTTACGAACAGTGAAGAGTCGGGTTAACCTGTCTCAACATAGCCAACACAATCTGCCTCTATGTGATATCGATCTAAATGCATATTCCGAAAGAAAAAAACACGCAGAATTGAAAAATGCAATATTTGACAAAACATTTCTATGATATAACTTAATTTCATAACCTGGTACATTGTACATTACTTTCGAAGGAAATGTCTTGTTTTCCCCTGGATAACAATTGAGTCGAAATTAAAAACTTGTGGGAAATTGTTTCATTGTCCATTGTCCATTTTTTCGCTCAATAACAGGTGTTTTACAAACCGCTAAATTTGAAACTTGAGATAGTGAGTTGTTTAATGAAACAATAAAGCACATGTTCATTGTCGGTTTTAATCGGCCCTACTAATTACTTTCTCTCTTAATTGCGAATTTAGTTTTGTCCTAAACGACCTTGACATTTATCTCACAAATCATGTGGTTGGAATAGATCGAGAAAAAACATAAGCGAATGTTATCAAAATGTTTTTTAAACAATTTATTCTGCTGTTTGCAGATGTTATATATATGTAAGTAACTTTAGACAATTTTATATTATGTTATGGTACTTGGAAGCTAAAAGTTAAACATCTTAGACACAGAAATGATGTGTACTAAAAGTGGAAAAGCAACATATTACAATTTTAAAAAATGGGATCAAACTATAGAAATACATGTAGAGTATAAATATCTCTGTTGTGTAATGGCAAATTTCAAAAAGGCATACACTATACAGCTGACCAAGAACACACGATTTGGTGCACAATACTTATAGATTTGATAACAGATACATTCAACCAATACCTCTTTATGGACCTGAAATATGCGGGTTAGAGAAATTTGAAATTACAGATAACATATTTCAAGAATATATTAAAATGGTCAACTTATATATACGGTACGTGGACATAGGATTACAACAATAACATTAACACATAGACAAACGATTAATTTCAACCTAGACGAAAATAATTGAAAACATGCCAATAGAAACTTATACAAAATTGGAAAAAATAATGTAAAATCAGAAAGGTATGACCATTTAAACTTTTGATATTCTAAATGTGGTACTCAGGAATTCGTAACGAACAAAACAAAACACAACACTATGTCATGTACGCATACGACACAACACACATTAAAAGCCAGCTGTATTCGAAAATGGATGTCAGACATTAATATTACATCAAACACAAATACAGTCAAACTTGTTTAAAGACCACGCGTGAGAAGTGAACAATCTGGTCTTTGTTAAAAGGTGATCTTTAATTGCAGGGTCAATTATACAGAAAATGAGTATTCCGGAAAACAAAGGTATGCTCGGAAAGAATGTTTTGTGGAGTAGTCAGTACTGGTGTGAGAAAGCCAGGAAACACATTATAGAATGTAATGCTACAATAAATGTATCAATAGGACCAGCTCTTCCTGTGCAAATGTGTTGATTGTTGGACAGGGTTGTTCAGTAGCCTGTTGTTTATTTACTGTTGATAACCATTATACTGTCTGAAATCACTTGTTGTCGAGTCCGCTATAGGAGTGTGTCCGTGCGTCCCTGAATCTGTCTGTCTGACCCGCATCTTAACCATGCATAATAGGATTTCTAAGAAAATTGGCACAAAAGTGCTCCATGATGAGGTGCTACATCGAACAGACCTGTTTAATATCAGACATCATTAAAACTAACCACCAAACAAATGGATACTTTAGTTATCTTTCCTTTCTATGATAATGTAGTCATTTTCTCTGAAAAAAGATTAAGATTCAGAAAAAAAAGATGTTGCATCTGAGAAGTTTGCAGCATGATCTCCATAGAGTTGCAAACATGGGGAATGGAGGAACTTCTGTTTGATCGTTTTCTAAAATAGGTATGTTGCAGAGGCATCAAAACTCACAGGGAAAATTCATCCATTAGCAAAGGTGTATTAAAGATGACCAAGTTGGACCTGTTACGTTCACCTCAGTTCACTTATTCATGCATCCTGCGAAAATACTCTAGGTTTTGAAATGTGAATTGTCCAAGGGCATCATGCCGGCCGTGACTGAGGATCAAACCCAAGACATGCAGTTTGAAATCTCCGACAACAACCACTCGACCACTACGGATTCCTGTTTCGGAAGAGACATAATCTATTTTGAACAAAGCCCTGATGTCATCAGTTGAGAATAATATTCTGACATAGGGTTTCAACATGCTTAATTCGAAAATGTGATCTCTAAAGTGTACAAAATATTTTATTTTAATACGGTCTAGCGAACTGGTGATGAACATGTGATAACCCAAACAATTTGTTTTACATAAAACCAAGACAAACATTATAAAAAAGTTCCATCATTCTTGAGCTAAAATGTAGGTCTATCGAGTGCCAACTAGATTTTTCTTAAATTTGGTATAGCATTATTTTGAACACATCAGGACCCATTCAAAACGTAACTTAAATATCACCAAGACAAACATTCTGGCAAACTATTATTATTTTACTGTCAAAATTTACCCGCACCAGAGTGCACTTTTATTGAAAACCGCAAGGCCTACACCGAGATACTGCTTGTTACTTTGCAGGATTTTCTACACGGTCGCCACTACATTACCTTCGGTGCTTTGATTATTTATAAAAATTGTCGATAGTTTTGCCCAGATATTTTCAAAGTCGTGTGCTGAAGATGTTTGCATGTGGAAATGGGTTAAGGTGACCTTTATGTTGTATTGATCGATTCACAACTTCATATATATATATGCGACAGGGCCATTTGAAGATCTATTACAATAACGTAAATTAACGGATTATGAAAGTAAATGTTCTGTCGGATTTATTATATATATAGGATCTGACATAAAGTTTTATTAAACGAGTTCAAGAAATGTGTTATTAAGCGAGCCTCTGTCAGATTCTTTTCATCACATGACGAAACACAAAAAGAAAATATTTTGTTCGCTCTCAGAAAAGAGTCCAAACATGTAATACTTAAAAAACTATTAACTAATCACACATACAAACATTTGTATGACTGTTAGTGTTATCTTTACCTCGTCCATCTATCGTGACGTTTGTGTTTGCTGGATACACGTCTCAGCCATTTTGTAAACATTCACGGAGAAAAAGAAAAATAGTGATTCGGTTATGTTATATTACACATGTGACATATAAAGAAATACGTAATGGGTATATAATATGGGATACAAGCATTGTCATGTGATAAATTATTATTTATTTATGAGGGAAAGATTAAAAATACTGCAGTTAATTAAATTTGAAAACATTTCTCAGATCGATTTATAAGAAGCATTAAATATCCGATCACGATATTTTGTTTATTTTTCATGTATATTTGTATGATACATATATTGAAAAAATGTATTCATTGGTGACTTATAGGCCTATCAAATAAATACTATTAAATCATGAATGTATACTAAAACTTGTTAACACATGTCACAATAATAAACAATTTACTTAAAAACTTATGTCTAGTTGGATTCTACGACCTTAATCAAAATCTTTACTACGGTGTTGAAAATAGAACGGAAAAAGGAGAAAAATGCATTTTATTTGCAATGTGTTGAAGGGTTCTACCACCGAGGCGTCCAGGATCGGTTGTTTTGATATAAATGTTTAAAACGTGCACGCTCTCATATTTTTCAGTCCTTTTTAACAAGATGTCTACCACAATGGTCGGGTGTTATATGTTGATACTCCTGTGTTTGTTTGGTACTGGTACGATATATACAGAAACAAAAGACGGACAGCTAGATGATATTGAAACGTATATCCAGCTCGAATCTACACAACGATACCTCGATTCCTTTGGTACTGGCCTTCCACGTTTCATCATAGAAACCCAGATGCGATATTGCCCGGAGACGGTTCTGTGTACACAAACATACCCCTCCCATGTCAACTTGACCCTGAATGGGAAGAAAGGTCGTTGCAATCAATGTACCTGTGAGCATAACTGTGCCAGTAGTCATTCGTGCTGTGCAGATCTCATAATGCAGCATCGAACCACTGAAGATCTTTTTCCATACTCTTGCCAACCTACCGTGCTTACCAACAGCACTCTTAGGGCTATAAACCCAGTGTATATGATATCCGAATGTAGGTACAGAGGTGATGCAGCCGGCTACTGCGGCCGACCTTACGACCGTACAGGAATGAAGTTGTCCGATATAACACCGGTTACTGTACACACATCTGTGACGGATCACGTGTTCAGAAACAAACATTGCGCATTCTGTAATGAACAACAGTCGAATAGTTTACGCTATAGTAAGTTATTAGTGTCATGTAACTCGAATGAAGCCGGATATCTACTCGAAAATGATTTTCTTGATTTGGACACATTTCAACAGAAATGTCCACACCATTACATAGCATTTATCTCCACGAAGAAAGGTTTCACCTGTTCGGGTCATACTGTGTCGAGATGTAACGTCACTGGTTTATGGACGGAGTACGATCCGAGCGTTGAACTTGCATGTCATTCCTACCATCTGCCATACTGGTCCAGGACCCATAATAAGAGTTTCAAAAACATATTCTGTGTTATGTGCAATGGGTTGGTACTCGATGAGGGCAACGACGTGTGGTTGGGTAATGGATCGACAATTACTTTCACTGACTTGATAGTAGTAACGGGAAATATGTTTTGGAAACCACTAATACCGAACGGGGAAGAATGTGGTGGGACAAATATGTATAGAGATAAGTATGAAGTAAGGGACGAACATATAACATACATATAAGTATGAGGTAAAGGACGAATATGTAACATACAGATAAGTATGAGGTAAAGGACGAATATGTAACATACATATAAGTATGAGGTCAGGGGGCGAATATGTAACATACATATAAGTATGAGGTAAAGGACGAATATGTAACATACAGATAAGTATGAGGTAAAGAACGAATATGTAACATACATATAGGTATGAGGTAAAGAACGAATATATAACATACATATAAGTATGAAGCAAAAGACGAATATGTAACATACATATAGGTATGAGGTAAAGGACGAATATGTAACATACATATAGGTATGAGGTAAAGGACGAATATGTAACATACATATAAGTATGAAGCAAAAGACGAATATGTAACATACATATAGGTATGAGGTAAAGAACGAATATGTAACATACATATAAGTATGAAGTAAAGGACGAATATGTAACATACATATAAGTATGAGGTAAAGGACGAATATGTAACATACATATAAGTATGAGGTCAGGGGGCGAATATGTAACATACATATAAGTATGAGGTAAAGGACGAATATGTAACATACAGATAAGTATGAGGTAAAGGACGAATATGTAACATACAGATAAGTATGAAGTAAAAGACGAAAATGTAACATACATATAAGTATGAGGTAAAGGACGAATATGTAACATACATATAAGTATGAGGTCAGGGGGCGAATGTGTAACATACATGTAAGTATGAGGTAAAGGACGAATATGTAACATACAGATAAGTATGAGGTAAAGGACGAATATGTAACATACAAATAAGTATGAGGTAAAGGACGAATATGAAACATACATATAAGTATGAAGTAAAAGACGAATATGTAACATACATATAGGTATGAGGTAAAGAACGAATATGTAACATACATATAAGTATGAAGTAAAGGACGAATATGTAACATACATATAAGTATGAGGTAAAGGACGAATATGTAACATACATATAAGTATGAGGTAAAGGACGAATATGTAACATACAGATAAGTATGAGGTAAAGGACGAATATGTAACATATAGATAAGTATGAGATAAAGGACGAATATGTAACATATATATAAGTATGAGGTAAATGCCGAATGTGTAACATATAGATAAGTATGAGATAAAGGACGAATATGTAACATATAGATAAGTATGATGTAAATGACGAATGTGTAACATATAGATAAGTATGAGATAAAGGACGAATATGTAACATATAGATAAGTATGAGATAAAGGACGAATATGTAACATACATATAAGTATGATGTAAATTACGAATGTGTAACATATAGATAAGTATGAGATAAAGGACGAATATGTAACATATAGATAAGTATGAGGTAAAGGACGAATGTGTAACATACATATAAGTATGAGGTAAAGGACGAATATGTAACATATAGATAAGTATGAGGTAAAGGACGAATATGTAACATATAGATAAGTATGAGGTAAAGGACGAATATGTAACAGACATATAAGTATGAGGTAAAGGACGAATATGTAACATACAGATAAGTATGAGGTAAAGGACGAATATGTCACATACAGATAAGTATGAGGTAAAGGACGAATATGTAACATACATATAAGTATGAGGTCAGGGGCGAATATGTAACATACATATAAGTATGAGGTAAAGGACGAATATGTACATACAGATAAGTATGAGGTAAAGGACGAATATGTAACATACAGATAAGTATGAGGTAAAGGACGAATATGTAACATACATATAAGTATGAAGTAAAGGACGAATATGTAACATATAGATAAGTATGAGGTAAAGGACGAATATGTAACATACAGGTAATTATGAGGTCAAGGAAGAATATGTAACATACATATAAGTATGAGGTAAAGGACGAATATGTAACATACATATAAGTATGAGGTAAAGGACGAATGTGTAACATATAGATAAGTATGAGGTAAATAACGAATGTGTAACATACATATAAGTATGAGGTAAAGGACGAATATGTAACATATAGATAAGTATGAGGTAAAAGACGAATATGTAACATACAGATAAGTATGAGGTAAAGGACGAATATGTAACATACAAATAAGTATGAGGTACAGGACGAATATGTAACATACAAATAAGTATGAGGTACAGGACGAATATGTAACATACATATAAGTATGAGGTAAAGGACGAATATGTAACATACATATAAGTATGAGGTAAAGGACGAATATGTAACATATAGATAAGTATGAGGTAAAGGACGAATGTGTAACATAAAGATTAGTATGAGGTAAAGGACGAATATGTAACATATAGATTAGTATGAGGTACAGGACGAATATGTAACATACATATAAGTATGAGGTAAAGGACGAATATGTAACATACATATAAGTATGAGGTTAGGGACGAATATGTAACATATAGATAAGTATGAGGTAAAGGACGAATATGTAACATACAGATTAGTATGAGGTTAGGGACGAATATGTAACATATAGATAAGTATGAGGTAAAGGACGAGTATGTAACATACATATAAGTATGAGGTACAGGACGAATATGTAACATACATATAAGTATGAGGTAAAGGACGAATATATAACATACAGATAAGTTTGAGATAAAGGACGAATGTGTAACAAACTGATAAGTATGAGGTAAGGGACGAATGTGTAAGAAACAGATAAGTATGATGTTAAGGACGAATATGTCATAATATATCTATAGGTGCTACCTATTTACGAAAAAACGCAAGATAATTATAAACAAAAATTAAAGAGCATACTTTGGCCATAAAAAAGGATTTATAAGTAATTGACTAGACAATAATAATGTTAATGTCATGTTTCTTGCATTATTAAAACATATTTGGAATTCGTATTGCTGTTGTCTATTATTTGAACAGAAAATAATAAAGTAAAGACTTTCAGAAAATCAAGGAATACATTTATAATGAACGAGGTTAAAACATGAGGGCCAATATGATCCTTAATCGATCACCTGCATTATGGCAAAAAAGCAAATAGATCAGCCCTTTTCTGATGCCACCTGGCGACTGCCTTTTTCAACCAGTCAATATGACTGGAACAAATTATGTAAGGGGTCACATTTCTTCTAAATCCTTTCCCTGTTAGAGACGGTTTCTGAGGCCTATGCAACAGACGATTTAGGAAAAGATTGTCGCTACAAGAACAATTGCTTCTTATGAGAAAGTTATCCTTTTGCCACAATGTTTGATAAATAATTATACTTTGAATGAGTGAGTCAATAGCTCATGTATAGGAATTTGGGGGTCTTTCATGTTGATACCACTTTTTTGCGGGAAACGACGTCGCTCCATTGACGTTACGCCAAGATGATAGTGTAACGGAAATGACGTCACGTCCTTCTTTCGCTACGATACAGTCAAAATTTAGTTTCGGGTGTAGAAGGCTAATGATGTCGTTTTTTTGACGAACGGGAAAACATATTTCTTACAGATTTCTATTTATTTTTAACTTTTCGTACAAATGTTTATTTCCACATAACCAGAGACCTAAAATAACACAGATATGCTACATGACGTAACCTCGTCAATTCACTCGGCGAAGTCTCGAAGGTGCGCGTTACGCGTGATTCCCGGTTTCGGCATACATAGCGTCAATCGGAACTTCTCGAGTAATTCCGTAATCCTTCGGATGTATATAGTGGAAGGATATGCACAAATTCACAGCATTTTGTTCGCCGGAAAAAGAATACGCAAATAAATAGTTTTTCCGGAACACTACGACTGTACTCGAGAAAAACGACCGTGAAAAAAAAAACAAAATGTCCGAATTTGAAATTTGCGTCAAAGCTGCCGTTAAAGAAATGAAGTTACCACCAGATTTCAAAACCGGAACAGCTAGAAGTATTGCATGCATTGTTTGATTGAAAAGACACTATTGCTGTGCTGCCAACAGGTTTTGGAAAGAGCTTGATCTTTCAAATGTTGCCTTTTATGATGGCAGTAAGTGGTTAAATAAACTTCATACATTTTTATTTTATTTAAATTTTATCTCATCTGTATTTTTTTTTCCATCCATGTCTTTCTCATCTTTTTGCACTATCTGTTATCTCTCTCACTCTTTCTCTCTCTCTCTCTCTTATCTCTTCCTCTCTCTTTCTATATATCTGATCGCTCCTTTTCACTTCTCCCATCTCTCTCTGATCTCTCCTCCCATGAAATGGATCATCCTGATGGGATTCGAACCTGCTGATGGGCTTGACTGTTCAAGTCACACTACTGACACAGGGACAACTAATACACAGTCCTGATTCAAGTAATACTTTAGCTGAAATAAAATCCAGATTTTATATTATAGTTTTTTAACCCTTTCCCACTATAACAAATCTGCAGCAGACAACTTTGAAAACAGCTATGCAAAGGGAGAAAATTCTCCTTTCAATTTTAGTCGTCTTCTGCAGAGGCATAACAAATCGTCCATCAATATTTATTGTATTTTTTTCAGGATAAATTTGGAAAATCCATGATAGTTATTGTAGTTGCACCAATAAATGCCATTATGGAAGAGCAGGTAATTGCGATTTATTTATCATTGAATGTTTTGGGTTAAACGTCAATGTCGTTTTCAACAAATTTTCAGTCATATCATGGCAACCAGGTCACCTTCTCATGTGTTTTATGGCTTTGTCACACCAGTTCTCCACACAACATACTTTCTGAGCAACTGGCTGCTTTTTCACATAAACTCTTAGCCCATGGTGAAATACAAATCATGCTTGTCACAGTGAATTTTGTCAAACGTCGGAACAAATGTTGGCTGAGCTGGGTCTCAAACTCACAATCCTTGGATTGACAGCCAGCATCGCTATCAACAGAGCTACCGGGGCTCAGCTGCTTTATTTACCAACCAGATAATTGAAATTGTAATAAAAATTATTGTTTTTATGAAATTAAAGTCCTTGTGCTCCGTTACTTTGTATTTAGGTTTATATGGAAAATGCAGTTAACTGTTTATTTTAAAGTTTTAAACATTGGGTTCCAGTATTTTTATTGAACTATAACAATTATGAGAGTATACCAGTAGGATTTCATATTCACTGTTTTACATCTTAAAACATAGACCTGCTTGAACTCTGACATTGAAGTTACAAATAAATAAAGCTGTAATTACGTATAGTTTTACTGAAGACTGATAAAAAACATGATCAAGTGGTGTTTTATTGGTATTTTTTTTTAAATATTTAAAGTTTTACCCTTTGTTTTTAACTTTTATGTTCCTAGGTTCCGCTCAAAGGGGATTATGGCATGTTATGTGAATTATACTGGATCTGGTGGAACTACATATGATTATGAGGAAGAAGATGACATGGAAGAGACTTGCACTGATGGTAAACTGACTTTAATTCTCTTTCTTCCTTTTATATTTAGCTCAATATAATTTGCCATGTTTCAGGAAAGATGAATATAATTATATATGGTTGTAGAAAGAGTCCAGAAATGTTTGTCATCATCATACTAGTTAACAAGTTAATGCAAATTTAAGACCTATATTTAGGAGCTCAACATTTATTCCACATTTAAGAGCGTTTAAGATACTGCCTTGAAACTTGACTCACATGCCTACCATCAAAGGGACCACTTTCAATCCTAATTGAATAATTGTAATTATTGTTTCTTGAAAATTGGCTTAGATATTTGCTATTTGATACATAACGTTTTCAAAATAGACAAGCAAATAAATCTAACCATTTTAACTCAAAATATTTCAGGAATGGAAGAAAAGGTTGTGATCCCTAAAGAAGTAACCATGAAGGAATTGATGAATGGACATACTAATATTATCTACACCCACCCAGAGTGTCTCTTTCAGAGTAAGGCCATTGCAAGGTTGATACGTTCAAAGGTGTATCAGGAACATCTATGTGGAATCGTGATTGATGAGGTTCATATGATTCAAGAATGGTAAGATTACTTTTAGTTAGTCATATATCCTAAATAATAATTATAGACATACAAAACAGCTTACTTCAGAAATATTTTGCTGGATCTTCTATCTTTCATAATAATTATTTCGTTATAAGTATTCAGGCTATCACACAAAATGGGCGTATAATGCCTTGAAATTTGTTTGTTTTACCACCAAATGGTTCAGTTGTTAGATTTACAAAACATCTCATTAATTGTCTTCAATCAGAGAGATTGAACTAATTCAAATGGAGTGTTGCACCCTTGAAAAAGAAATAGCAAAAATAGATGTTGATGAGATAATTTGCACTCCAGTGCCTTTATTTATTTTTTTATGTTCACCAAATTAAAAAAAGTTGTAAGATGAGGAAAATATCTTCATTCCTTTCTTAGAAAAACCTATCTATATAAAATGCACAAAAATTATGGCCCTTTTTTGTGAATGAAAAGTTACAGTGCATGCGTCATGAACTAGCAAAAAATGTCAATGTTTCCTAAAGTATCGTTTAGGAAGATGGAATATCTCTATTAATGTAAGTAAATATAATAATTAACAAATACTTATTATAGAGTTGAAAATATTGTGGCAGAAGGAGAATATGCATGTTATAAGCAATTTCACATATGGCAATATCTCCTTTTGCCACAAATTTCATCTTAGGGATTCATCTTAGATTGTTCAAATTAATCTGCATACAAACACCTTTTAAATTTCAAGGAAGAGAACCTTGGGTTTTAACCTTTCCCAGATACATCAAATCTGCAGCAGACTTGGAAAACATCTAGGCAGAAATGTATAAACACTCTGTAAATGAAGGTGTAAACTGTAAACATTGTTGCAAAAGGAGAAATTGCAAAATGTTGTTATTATCATTTTAACTTTGTAGGGAACAGGAATTTCGACCAAAATTCCAACGCCTTGGAGAATTGACATGTCTCCATCCACATATAGCACATTTAGCTATGACAGCAACAACCAAGCCTAACACTATAGAGGATTCAGCAAAGTCATTGATGTACCAGGATCACAAAGTGATTGCAGTCAACCCTGACAGACCCAACATATATATTGATATAGTGGTTAGACCTCCCAATATTAGGAAATTAGAAAGATACGATTCCTTTAGCCGAACAATTAAAAAATGAACTGGACAAGTTTCCATTAACAATTGCGTACATGGAGAATTTAGAAGCCCTGGGATACTGTTACCAGTATTTATCAAAGACTTTAAAAAACTTACAATACAATGGGAAGGAAGAAATTCCTGAAAATAGAGTGTTTGCGCAATTTCACACAGACTATACATCGGACATGAAAAAATACATCATAAGTGCTGTTTCCAGAAAAAATCCAACCACATGCCTTATTCTGGCTACTGTCGCATTTTGAATGGGACTTAATGCCCCTTCAGTTGAAAAGGTTCTGCATATGCGACCTGTGAGTTAAGATAATTACTTGAAGGAAGTAGGTAGAGCAGGCCGAGTTGGACAGCAGGCAACGGCAGTCATGTTTTTCAATAACAGTGACTTGGCATCAAACCGGAAAGGAATGACAACAGAAATGGTTAAGTACTGTAGAAACAATGATACATGTCTGCGCCTATATTTAGTTCAATATTTTGGTTTTGAAGATGTATTGTTTGAAGGTAATAAAGAAGATTGTTGCAAATATTGTAGAAATCAGGCTGTCAGTTCTGAACAAATTTTGGAAATCCCTTTGATTGAAAGTATAATAATTGAATAGTTGCAAAAATAGTGACAAAAGGAGAAATTGACTTTTTGATAAATTTCTTCTTTTGTCGCAATGTTTTCGAAATACCATCTACTGCAGAGGCGTCAGAAAGCATCTTTATGGGGGAAACTGGGTAAATATTATTCAGGGTTTACTCTGGCATATAATCATATTATTGTGTTAAAATATATATGTTATTTACTGATTGAAATAATTGATTGAAATGATTTGATCATGATCTTGGTAGAGGTTTGTTTTTCGTCATGTCGGAATCATTTCAACACTCAAGAACTTTTGTGCCAAAATAATTTATTTTCTACGAAGAATATTTGGGACAAATACTTGTTTGTGAGAATAGCTCAACAAATGATGCATTTATGTAAGGATAAGCTTACTGTAACCCTTTCCCTCATATAGACGCTTTATGATGCCTCTGCAGCAGACAGCTTTTTGAATACATAGTGACAAAAGAAGAAATTGCTCAAAACGAGCAATTAATCCTTTGCCACAATGTTTTCCACTTTTAAGGTTATCCATTCAATTATAGAGATTTTCCATTTTTTGACAAACATTAGTCTTCTGTAGAATTGTTGTATGGGGGAAAGGGTTAAAAGAGGTGTAAAATGCTGTTCTAACTAACCCTTTCATACAATATTTTTTTGACAGTTTCAAAGTGGTCTGCTGTCTGCTGAAGACCTGTTGTATGTATGTACATGGGTTAAAAGACAGATACCATTTAAAAACATTCCCATTACCTGACATTATAACTCTATAAGTGTGATACAGTTCTATTGACCCTTCATACTAATGCAGCGGACTACTTTGAAAACAGAATGAGAAAAATCTCTTATAATCTCTTAAATAAAGATGAAACTATAGGAAAATATACATCTATGAACTTAAAAACATTGTGGCAAAAGGAGAACTTACTCATTAGAAGCACTTTTGTTATTTTGCAATAATGTTTTAATGAAGATGCTTCAAAATGCAATAATATGCGGGAAATTTCCAATTATTTATTTGTAATGAACCCATTAACCCATACAAAAAATCTGCACAAATGACTGATTTTTGTTAACCCTTTCCAACAAACAACCAACCCAGACAACTTTGAAAACATGTAGTAAATAATATTGAAAATCCCTATAAATGGAAGGTTAATTATTGAATAAAGTTGAAACATTGTGGCGAATGGAGAAATTGCTCAGCATTAGTAATTTCTCTTTTTGCCATAATGTTCCCAAATTGTCTGTTTCAGAGGTGTCTGAGAATTGCTAATTAAAGTATTAAGGTTATAGTATAATCTGATCAAAGACTATAAGGAACAATTTGGAAAAGGAGACTGAGCAATTTCTTTATTTTCAAAGTTTTCAAAGGTAATTTGCAGCAGATGCCTAAAATTGATCCTGTATGTGAGATGAGCATTTTCAACACCATTTAAAAATTAAGCTATCTTTTATGGAGATTTTTCAGATTTTCGCCATACAGGCCTGTTGCCTCTGCAGCAGGTGAAATTTGAAATCATTGTGGCATGACAAGAAATGACTTCAAACAATCAATTTCTCCTTTTGTCACAAATGTTTTCATCTTTGGTCAGTTTATGATACTTGTAGAAGCTTTCAAAGTTGTCTGCTGCAGATCATTTAAACTATTATTTCTGTCGGATGGGGTTGTAATAGTATTTTATAAAAAAATAAAACTTCTTTATGCCTTGACAGGTTTTGTTCATGATATCTCAAAACAATACTAGCACAATGACTAACAGATATGTAACCTTAACCCTTTCAACAATTAAGTTAAGCTATCTTTTATGGAGATTTTTTCAGGTTTTCGCCATACCGGCGCATTCTGATGTCTCTGCAGCAGATGAAATTTGAAATCATTGTGACAAGACGAGAAATGTCTTTAAACAAGCAATTTCTCCTTTTGTCACAAATGTTTTCATCTCTGGTCAGTTTATGATACTTTTAGAAACGTTCAAAAGTTTGCCTAGATTTTTTCAAAGTTGTCTGCTTCAGATCTGCTGTTTGTGGGAAAATGATTTAAATATTATTTCTGTCTTATGGGGTCAGACATAACACTATAAACTGTGTCAGACTGGGGTGACATAACACTATAAACTGTGTCAGACTGGGGTGACATAACACTATAAACTGTGTCAGACTGGGGTGACATAACACTATAAACTGTGTCAGACTGGGGTGACATAACACTATAAACTGTCTCAGACTGGGTGACATAACACTATAAACTGTCTCAGACTGGGTGACATAACATGTGTCAGACTGGGGTGACATAACACTATAAACTGTCTCAGACTGGGTGACATAACACTATAAACTGTCTCAGACTGGGTGACAGAAAACTATAAGCTGTCTCAGACTGGGGTGACATAACACTATAAACTGTGTCAGACTTGGGTGACATAACACTATAAGCTGTCTCAGACTGGGTGACATAACACTATAAACTGTCTCAGACTGGGGTGACATAACACTTTAAGCTGTCTCAGACTGGGTGACATAACACTATACACTGTCTCAGACTTGGTGACATAACACTTTAAGCCGTCTCAGACTGGGTGACATAACACTATCTCAGACTGTGGTGACATAACACTATAAACTGTCTCAGCCTGGGGTGACATAACACTATAAACTGTGTCAGACTGGGTGACATAACACTATAAACTGTGTGTGTCAGACTGGGGTGACATAATACTATAAGGCTTAAGCTGTTTGTGGGAAAATGATTTAACTATCATTTCTGTCTGATGGGGTCACCCATAACACTATAAACTTTCAGACTGGATGAACACTATAAACTGTCTCAGACTCATCCATTTCCATATAAAGTGGACTTAAAAAACATTGCTCCAGTGTCAAAAAAGGCAACTTAGTACATGTATTTTTGCAAGATTTTTTTCAAAACTCTAATTAATGATTGCTTTCATTTACATAGAATTTCCATATTTTGTTGTCTGCCACAGAGTTGTCACAAATGTATGGGGGGAGGTCTAACATCGCCAAACTCTATTATTAATGGCAGTTTTTTTGTTTCAAAGTCGAGAACAGAACAGAATGTTTCCTTGTAGTTTTTAGTTGTTATTTTCTTAATATGTTAATATGTTGAAATTTCACATATATATGTGTTCATATAATAAAGGAATGACAAAAAAAGCCTTTTTTCATTTAATCACATTCATAAAAACAAAGTAAGAAAATGAGTCATTTTTTACACATTTTAATTAGGAAAATGCATTTACTTCCTTAATTCAAATGCCATCTTTAGGAGAAAAAAGATTTAGGGGTTTAAGTTAATAATTACAAGCTCACATCAAAAGCATTTAACTTCTAAATTCCATTGAACTGAAAATTTAAGTAAGGTCAGAGACATATATATCTATTTAGGTCTCTGGTAAGGTATGGACCTTGTATACATGTGTCACCTCTAGTATAATTATTGTAACCAGGGAACTCGCCCTTCATACCACAACACCATCCGTTAGTGTTGAAATTTGAAATCATTAATTCGTTATTGTGCCAAATAAACTGAATTGTTTGTTTATTTATTGAATTTCTATGAATATAAATATCTATGAATCATGAAAACATTTTAGATAAGTTTTCTACATAATATATCTGAATTTTGTTTTACAATTGTTTTCAACATTATATTTCAGTTATATATCACAATTGACTTATTCATGATGATAAACACATCAAATCAGCAAGATATAACTTTGACAACATCAGGGCATAACTGTGACTTGTCCTGACAAAATTCGCCCAAATGCGGTATCTGGTTGAAATTGAGCTATGCATATTTTTTATGGTAAACAACATGTCTACAATCCAAAACAAGAGTTGTCGGAGGAAAATATAGCTTGCCTATCAGGGCCTACTTCAGAAAAGTTACAGCATTAGGTATCGCCTATTGCAAGATAATACACCTTTTCAATATTCCAGAGTTTTGGGACTTGACATACAGGGTCATATAATGACCCTGAATAAGTGTGTGAAGTTTCAAAGCAACAGCTTACACAGTGTCTGAGAAAAGGTCTTGCACGCAAAGGTTTGACCAAATTTCTAAGTCCAAGAAAGGGCACAATTCAGTCATAATCCATTCCAGACTTATGGGACTTGACATACAAGGTCAACTAATGACCCTGAATAAGTGTGTGAAGTTTCAAAGCAACAATATACACAGTGTCTGAGAAAAGGCCTTGAAGCAAAGGTTTGACCAAGCTGGCAACACCAACACCGGGATGACTATATAAGCTCCCCTATTTCTTTGAATAGGCGAGTTAAAAAGTGATTTTGGACCTGTAAGACCTTGTTTTCATTAAATTAATATCTTTTTAAATAGTGACTAAAACTCAAATATTTCATAAATTTACATTTAATGATTTATTCTTTAAACATCCCAGGTGTTTTTTCAGATGAACATGTGAAAGAACATATAATATAATGAATCAATACTTGAAAAGTCAAAAGAAAAAAAAAACCAATAGACTCATAAGTATGTCATAATGTAGTCTTCTGCAAAATATGTTGTATGTTGAAAAGGGTTAGTAAGACACACTAAAAAGATTAAATACCATTATAGAGTGAAAAATATGTTTTAAATATTTTAACCGACACAGTTAAATTAAATGAACCTAACTTTTAACACGTTCCCTCATATAGATGCTTTCTGACGCCTCTGCAACAGTCGGATTTTTGAGCTGAAGGCAACAAAAGAGCAATTTCTCTGTTTGTCACCATGTTTTCAACTCTATTCAATTATTGTACTTTCATTTAAAGGTTGTTTACAAATTTGTTCGGGTATGTTTTTTAAAGTCATCTGATGCAGATTTGTTGTATGTGGGAAATATTCATTGTATGAATATTTGAATTTATACATATATATAAATATTGTTCAAAATCAGTTGAAAAATGAACATTTACAATGTATTCTTTCTCCAAATTATTTATTTCCCACATACAGACACCTCTGCAGCAGACGACTTTTGAAAACACCGTGACAAAAAGCAGAAATTGCTCAAAACGAGCAATTTCTCCTTTTGTCACTATGTTTCTCAACTCTGTTGTATGACAGTGAGGGAAAAGGGTTAAGGCTCACAACCTTATTTGCAATCATTAGACACTTAAAAATGTTTAACATTCCAATAATAATTTATATATATATTTATATACATGTATACATATAATTTGTTCAAAATCAGTTGAAAACATGAACATTTACAATGTATTCTTTCTCTAAATAATTTCTTTCCCACATGCAGTGACAAAAATAGAAATTGCACAAAACGATGTTCTCAACTCGTTTCTTTAATTATACATACATTTAAAGAGCTTTTTCGTGTATTTGCCTACATTCTTACAAAATCTACTGCAGATTTGTTGTATCTGGGAAAGGGTTAAAGCAATTTTAACAGTATTTCTGAGATATTATTTTAGCCAGCTTATCTATACAAGACGTGCTTCCTGGTTTCTATGTCCAGTACTCTATATCCCACTCCTCCCAGACATCTGGCTGCTTTCCCATATGGTACACTTTACCCCAAGTTTTGAAGCATGATGGCAATTATTCATTTACAATATACTCATTTTTGAAGCTACATGTTGAATTGGTCTCAGCATATTATACCTTTAAATGTCAGACAAAAAATCTGACACAGAATGAAATGCCTAGTGTAAAGACTGGATTAAAATGAACAAAACATATTAACAACAGTATGCAGTAATTTGCAGAGCGAGGAAGAAAGTGCCATATTAAATTTCCTCAACATTTTTGAACTTTAGAGATTTTCAATGACCTGCTAGCGGGCTTTGGGACTGATGGTTTTGGACAGGCACTCTAACTCTAGTGGTCCAATCTCCGCATATATGTACCACAAACGTTGTGGCTCCAGTCCTGGAAGTGGAAGTCTGTCTGTGAGTCTTGTCTGGAAGTATAGCATCTTTCTTCAAAGCGGACATTTCCACCTCTTGATCTCCTGCATGCTGTCTAGCAAACATTATACCTGGTTGGGCTGATGTCGTCCTACAAATAGTAAAAACAAATTATAACAAGAGCTGTCGGAGGACAGTGCGCTCGACTATATGCCGCTTATTCACATAAAGCACTACTTCATTATATTGCACTTAAGTACTATTAACCCTTTCCCTCATATTACAATTCTGCAGCAGACGACTTTGAACATATTTTGTCAAAACATAGAAAATCTCCATAATTGAATGGATAACCTATGACAAAAACTAGAAAACATTGTGGCAAAATTTTCTAAGTAATTCAAGGGCCATTACTCCATATTTAGGATACAATGGAGTTATCTAACCTAATTGTACGATGGTCCTTAACAAATGTGTGAAGTATGAAGTGATTTGAATTATGAAACTTTAACGTTGAGCTAAACGCAAATGTTAAAACTGACCGAGTCCAAAAATAGCAAAACCTTAAAAAAAGTTTCACCAAATGTTTGACATCATGCCAAACCCGTTTGATATGTTGAAGAATTATATTTGATAAATGAATGATCACAATTAGAAAGGAATGTAACCAAAAATTATGAATTTATCTAAATTTCTTAAAATCAAACAAAAATCATGTTATTTATTCCCAAAAATTCACACTCAGCATCTTCAACATACAATGTGAAGAAAGGTATTACATCGTGTATATGTAATTATATTCCAAATATGAAAGCCCTAACACAAGTACTTATTGAGAAAAATTAAAAAATTAAATGAAAATGCCAACTTGCCCTAAAACTTTAACCACCCAAAATCATGTTTTTTACCCCAAAAAGAAGGTCACACTCAGCATCTTCAGCATTCAATGTAAAGAAAGGTATAAGATGTAACTACATTCCAAATATTAAAGGCGTAGCACAAATACTTATTGAGAAAAATTAAAAAATTAAATGAAAAGGCCAACTTGCCCTAAAACTTTAACCACCCAAAATCACGTCTTTTACCCCAAAAAGAAGGTCACACTCAGAATCTTCAGCATACAATATGAAGACAGGTATTAGATGTAATTATGTTCCAAATATAAAAGCCCTAGCATAAGTACTTATTGAGAAAAAAAAAATAAAAAAAAATTCCAACTTGCCCTAAAACTTTAACCACCGAAAATCATATTTTTTACCCCAAAAAGAAGGTCACACTCAGTACCTTTAACATTCAATGTGAAGAAAGGTATAAGATGTAACTATATTCCAAATATTAAAGCCCTAGCACAAATACTTATGAATGAAAATGCCAACTTGCCCTAAAACTTTAACCGGACGGAGACGCCGACGCCGGGGCGAGTAGTAAAGCTCTCATATTCTTCGAATAGTCGAGCTAACAAGAGCACAGAGTACGGCACAGACGCTCGACTGATAGGGAGGAAAAAATAAACAAGAGGGCCATGATGGCCCTATATCGCTCACCTGATTAAGAACTTCAATAGTTTTCAAAGTTTTATACTCTATACATATAAGGAAAACAAGCAACCCTCCCTGGTGGCCATGTTTTTCAACGGATCGGGTTTATTTGAACATCCTTGGTAGAAAGTCACCCAAGGAACATTTGTGTCAAATAATTTTTAAATCAGGCAGGTGCTTTTGGACAAGAAGATTTTTAAAGATATTAAAATGCACATATTAGGAAAAAAAGCCCCGCCCCTGGCGGCCAAGTTTTTCAATGGATCAGATTAATTTGAACAATCTTGTTAGAAGGTCCCCCAAGGAACATTTTTGCAAAATAATTTTCAAATCGGGCCAGTACCTTTGGACAAGAAGATTTTTAAAGTTTTAACAATGCACATATAAGGAAAACAAGCTCCGCCCCCTGGCGGCCATGTTTTTCAACGGATTGGAAATATTTGAACAATCTTGGTAAAGGGTGCCCCAAGGAACATTTGTGCAAAATAATTTTTAAATCAGGCCAGTACTTTTAGACAAGAAGATTTTTAAAGTTTTAACAATGCACATATAAGGAAAACAAACTCCACCCCCTGGCGGCCATGTTTTTCAACGGATCGGAAATATTTGAACAATCTTGGTAAAGTGTACCCCAAGGAACATTTGTGCTAAATAATTTTCAAATCGGGGGCCAGTACTTTTGGACAAGAAGATTTTTTAAGATTTGGCAATTTTCCCCTTTTCTGATGCCACAGCAACCAAAGTTCTACGAGGAATTAAATTCTTTGAACAACTTTGAAAGAGGACCACCTAAGGACCATTCCTTTGAAATCTGTCAATTGGTTTAGTAGTAAAAGTCATTTGTAGGAAATTGTCAACAGACACCGACAACGACGACGAATTATGCCGGACGGTGAGTGATCACAAAAGCTCACCTTGCCCTTCGTGCTTAGGTGAGCTAAAAAAATAATGAGCTAAACAAAAAACCTTAACCGGACGACCACGCCAACGGCGACGCCATGGTCATGACAATAGCTCTCGTTTTTTTTTCAAAAGTCAAGCTAAAAATAACAAAAATTAATTGAAAAGTGCGCAGCATATTGCAGAGTCCTTGATAAGATTATTATCACAATATCTATCATATTATTCCTTTTTACCCAATGTTGTTGTACTCACAAGAATCACAAGAATCGTCTCAATGAGTCGATTATTTTGAATACTAACAACTTAGGATTTTTTATCTGAAGCTTTTAAAAACTTGAAATGATCTACAGCTTTGATACTATATATAAAATACAAAGTCATTATACTCATTAAAACTATAAATATCACTGAATGTGATTAATACCCCCGAATGTCGCCCTGATAGGAAAGGTAGTGGAATATTAAGAAACCCCACCTTAAATTCCATCTTGTAGTTTAAAAGATAATCTCCGGACAAGAAATAGTAAGAAAGTGCGATGAAAGTTATTCTATACTAGACAAAACTTCCAACACCCATATGTATCAATATATCATTTAATATTATACCAAATATACTGCAATTTGACAAGAGTATCACATAACTATCTTGTAACAGAATGAAAACAAAAACTTAACAAAATACCACAGTACATTACAATAAAATGCATTAATTGATTTAAGGGTGCATTTTTAAAGTTCGCAGGATAAGTCAGTAGCGGGTGTGAACATTCACATATTCTTCGCATTGATACAATCAAGCGACGCACACAGTTAATGGGAATGTTACGCCATTCCTGGATAATCGCATTGGTTAGTTGATGTAGGTTTCCAGGCTGTCTCGGACGCTGGCGGATTGTGAAGAAGATGTTTAGCGGTGGTGAATACTGCTGGTGGTCACATCCGCTACTGACTTATCCTGCGAACTCTGTAATAAGCTAAAATAGAGTTATGGTTCTTGTACACTGCACTTCCTCTTAATGTGATGTGTCATAGTATGAAGTTTGATTAAATTCCATTCAGTAGTTTTGAAGAAATTCTATGCTCAACAAAAAGTAACAAAGGGCAATAACTCTGTAATAAGCTATTCTAAAGTTATGGTTCTTGTACACTGCACTTCCTCTTAATGTGATGTGTCATAGTATGAAGTTTTATTAAATTCCATTCAGTAGTTTTGAAGAAATTCTATGCTCAACAAAGAGTAACAAAGGGCAATAACTCTGTAATAAGCTATTATAAAGTTATGGTTCTTGCACTTCCTTTCATTGTGCTCTACAATGGTATGAAGTTTTCTTAGATTCCATCTATTATATATTCAGTTATTCTCTGGACAAGGAAAATCGCAATGGATCAACCAACCGACCAAACAAACACAGGGTGACTCCAATATATCCCCTCTTAACTTTGCTTGTCGGGGGTATAAAAAAGAAGCTCAATCAATAGTTCAAATATCATTACAAACAACTTATAAAAGAGGCAAAGTCTTCAATTGATATGAATAACAAATTTTGAAAAATAGTATTTTTTATCAAACCTGAAGTGATGGTATGACAGTAACTTAGGTAATGGCTTGAAAAACTCTCTCATACATGTACGGAGACCAGTTGAAGAACAAGATGTGGGATGTTATGACCATTCCATGATGAATTTCGGACAGTCCCAGCAATATCTTCAAGTGAGTTGGCATTAGAATTTCTCCAGCGAACCTGGAATATATCATTTTGACAAGACAACTTCAATTTTCATAACAACAAGAACAGTTTATTTCAAACCAAACCAAGGTTTTTGACAACAATGTGTAAAGAGGAGAAACTCCTACATTAGGTGCAATGCTTTCAATTCTACATTTGACCTATGATTCCAATTATTTAGGTGTTACAATCAGAATACTGTTTTCAAAGTATGAACTTCTTTAAAAATTATGTGAGGTAAAATGTTATAGCATGCTACCACCTAACATGGGACCATGAAGTTGGCTCACTGACCTTTAAAAGAAGTAATGGTATTGGTTTAGGATAAATGAATTTTATATCCTTAAAACATTAATTTTGTTAGTGGAAGTTTTTTTCAAAACTATGATTTTAATAAAATTGATATATATATTATTATATATATACAAGTAGATATACAGCACCTCTCGACCTCCTATATTGGATGCCGAATAAAAGCTACTTCAGAATTAGGAAAAGCAAGATATATATATTGTCTTATTCATCTATCTTTATTTATGATTATGAACATACCTTCCATAAACCAAAATGCCAATCCAGGCTGAATTTGGTATGACCCGCTTCCATCACACTAAACTCAATGGTGTCATGCCTTCCAGTCATTGTGCGCCATAGTCCATAGCTGAAATTGGATTTTGAAATATAATATTAATAGTATACAGCTATTTACTCCTCTTGAGGTCAATAGTGAAAAACTATTCTTCCAAGTGAATGACTATTGACCTCGACTTCGTCTCGGTCAATAGTTCTCTATTTCGGGTCAATAGTCATTTGCGAGGAAGAATAGTTTTTCGCCATTGAACTCAAAGGGAGTAAATAGCTGTTTTATTATATATCTTCATGAAAAACGCATAATTTAACTAGTTTATATATAACATTGCTGTCATAATTTTAATTGGGTAAATGTATGTAACATAAATGTAGATTCTAACATAAACACAGGATTATTATTGTAAATGCAGAAAGAATGCAGTATACTGTTACATGACATGCGCGTTAAAATGTTGGTTATGCACGTGCATTACGTCATTTCAAACAATAACGTCATAACAGATGAACTATTGACTCAAAAATGGACTATTCGACCTGAATTTTAGAATAAAAGCGAAAAGGAGTCAAATAGTAATTTTTTATTAAATCACACGTGACTGCTTCTCGTCCAATCAAATACTTTGTTCATAGTAGGTATATAATAATGTTAAACTCTTTCCCACCTACTATAATTTATGCAAGACGGTTGTAACTACAACGTGTTCCAGATGAAATTACAACCGTTTGCATACAACCATCGAGTTGGAAGTCTACCCGTGGTAGATTGTGTCCGCAGTCAGTGACTTTTGATTTTTTAAACCGACACGTGATGAATGTAGGATTTTTATAGCTATACAGGTAAAAGATATTTCTCGTTGGGAATTTTTGGAAATTTGATCAGGAAAAAGGGCTTAAACAGGACTTGGGCCAATGCCGTATTTGTCTGAGCCACTTTGAGCCAATGGCTCAAATGGCGAACGACAGCGTGAGCCCTGATAAATCTGCAGCAGACAACTTTAAAAATGTATTCGCAAAGGCATGAATGAAAAATCTCAACAGACAAGGGTTTAATTAATAGAGCTGAAAACATTGTGGCTAAAGGAGAAATTGCTCAATTACTTTTTTTTGCCAAAATGTTTTTCAAACGGCATCTGCTGCAGATGTGTCAGAATGCTTCTCCATGGGGGAAAGGGCTAACCAAGTATTGTTTTCATACTCAAAAGACACTATGATTGTAGTTAATACACCAATATTTCATTAAGTATTGTTAACAATTATCTGATGATTCTGAAAAGTTTATTCCAATTATAATAATACTAATTTGTTTATAAATAGTAGAATTTTTTTTTTTTATTTAGTTGACAAGAAACAATAGCTTCAAGAATGAATTTCAAGATAAATAGCTGAAGACAATTAATGCTTACCAAATCACAGTATGGATTTTGTTTTGGCCAGAACAGTTGTCCATATCATTATGCATGACAGCATGTTTTTCCCCATATCCTTGGTTCTCAAAATGGTGATGGAGCAGTGAGGTGACACTGTTAGCACCTTTACCCACAGTGTGGAATTTTTCATCAACTAGATAGAAAATTTGAGTACCTGTAATTAATGTAAAATTTATTGAGCATATTAAATTTTTTATAATATACATTTGCAGGGACTTTTCGTAATAGATATGCTATCATTACACTTTTTTGAAAGGATATGTAAAGAAAAATATTGACAAATGAAACAACAACTAAGGGCCTGGTAGAACAAAGTTAAAAGTATAAACTGTTCATAATGAATTTCTCTTCTTAAAATTAATTTGTAAATAAAGAAAAAGGGTTGTTACACTAGTATTAACTAGTAAACTGTTTTAGTGAACTTTTTGATATATATTCCTATTAGTATTACCTGAAGATTCACAACATACTCCAAAACACTGACATTTGCGTGGAGTCTTGAAATATAGAGGACCAACTTGTTGTGCCTGATGGTGGTTAAATACCTGCTGTGCATAATCAAAGCAGCTTTATATCGAACTCTCCAGAACTTTATCCTGAAAAAGAAGAATTTTTTAGTCCATATTTCAAAAACTTTACCCACATAAGACAGATTTGCAGCAGATGACTTGTAAAACAATAAGTAAAACATATGAAATCTCTCAGTAAGACTCTAAAAAAAGTAATTAATAACTTCTGTGAGTTAAAAGGAATTTTTTTTCATTATGTGCATTTTCTCCTTGTGCATCAATTTTTTCAAAAGTTATCTGATGCAGAGGCCTCAGTGAGTGTCTGTATGTGGAAAATTGGATAATTAATCTACAAAGTGAAGGTTCACTGTTATCTTCATCTCACTGATGATATACATTATGGTGTGCAGTTCTCAAGAGGGACTGGACCTTATAACCACTACATCAAGAAGGTGGTAACAGTTTTAATAGTGACATCAGGGTGTTCATTTATATATATATTATTAGATATTGTGATTGTGTTTCTTTTCATTTTGACATTTTACTGCAGTTGACAACTTTTAAAATATCACTAGAATTCATGACAGAAAATCAAGAGGGAGTGATTCCAGGTCAGCATTTATGATAATATTAATGAGAATGAAATTGTGTGACATGTTATACCTCTAATTTTTCTCTCTTCTGGCAGCAGATCAAATGAATTTTTAGTATTTTCACACCGATTACCTATAATGGTCCCTCTGACATTTAACTTTTGATATGTGTTCTTGGTAGTTTTGAATTTTTTCTTCCTCCTCTAAATTTCCAGATTTTTACAGGATATGGACATGCTTTTGGCATTTTAAAGAAAACACAGATCAGTAGCTGGTTTCATAAACAATGGATATGGGCACTGATCACGCCATATTCTTCTAAATGTAGAAGAATTAACTAACTTTCCTTTTGTTTTCATGATCAGCAGCATTAAAATAAAGACAGTATATGTCTGATTTGTTTTTGTCGGAGGGTAGGAGATTGTATTTTTCATTATGATTTGGTGTCCTTCCTGGTAAAGGTAAACTACCATAGTTGATTAGATTTTTTTTTAAATATTCAACATCATCCAAAGAAAGTGAATTTTTTAGTTTTTTATGATCATTTCCATGGACACGTGGTTCTAAGCCATTCTGATCTAGAGATCTGGCAATTCTATCAACAGTTTTTCTATTAATACCATGTGCAAATTAATGCAAAACACACACACTTCGTCAAACAATATTTCCAGCAACATAATAAGTCTGACGAGGCTTTTCTCTTTCTTTTCTTTTTCTTTTATTACCAACTGTTAATGAACCGCTGTGTCTCTGATTGAACAGTTGAAATTTTATAATCATGTCAAGTTCTTCCTTGTTTTTTTCAATACAAGAAAGTCGATAGGAAAGCAAGACTTTCCAGATAACAACTGTACTACAAGTACAAGCCTTTCTGTGATACTGTGTACAGCCTCATCCATGTATCTGAAAATCTCTCTGTTTAATTTCTTCGGAGTCCAAACCAACATCAACACAAACATTTTGTTCAGAAGCACAGTCCCCTTCAACTGGATAATAATCATCTGTATCCGAAAGTACAGGGCTTATATCTTCGTCTGACACTATCCGGATTTTGTACATTACCGAAATACATGCAATTCACGACCTCTATTTCTTCAATAAAATCGATGTCATTGTACGATCCTAATTCGTACGGAATTGTGCTTGCACATGAAGATTTGCTACACGCCATGATAATTGTTTGTTCAACGTGCTACATGATTACAAAACTTGTTTTCACACCAAAATATTCACAAAGGTCATCACTATTTACTCGATTTATCAATTCCGGTTATCCAAAATATTACATTTCAGACCGTTTTTCACCAGTCAATCGAGCAACATGAACAAAACTAATGGAATATATTATAAATATAACTTACCTGATCAATATATATCAATTTTGTCAGCGTTGATCAAGTGTGAGTTGAAATATCTCATGTTATAGATCAATCCAAAGAAAACACCGCTAATTAGGTCAATTTACGAAAGGGCAGTAATTCACTTAAACTATTTGAATAACAGGGACGCATTCGATTCTGCATACATGTAACTTTACATTAATTCTCAGTTTAATTACTGTCATTACAGAGATGTCAAACAGAGACGTATTGCTTACTTAATATGACACTTTTTTTCTTTAAATGTTGTCTGTTCTGAAAACATGTGATAAGTAAAATAATCGAAGTAAGCAAATTCGACCAAAACTAAATAAGTTTTATGAAAAGAGCTGAAAGATCTGTTTCACTATTGGAGGATTGACTTTAATGAATAAGAAAATGATGCTGCAAATTCTCTACTTTTCAAGCAGATAATGTAATTTCTTCACTGGATACATATATGTCATGGTATTATTAATGTATCGGGAAATCATTTTAACAAACTCTAAAACTAAAAGCAAACCATTTGGACCAAAATTAAAAAAGTTTTATGAAAAGAGCTGAAAGACCTCTTTCATTCTGCGTTGAGTGGCTTTAACGAATCAGCAAACAGTGCTGCAACTTCTCCATCATAATATGTAATTTTTTAACCGGGATACACTTTTCATGGTATTACTAATGTATGGGGAAATCATTTTAACAAACTCTAAAACTAAAAACAAGAAATTTGGACGAACATTAAAAAAGTTTTATGAAAAGAGCTGAAAGGCCTGTTACAATCTCGGTAGAATAAAACATCGTAACACTTCTGAAACTGGCAAAATACATTCCTTGACAAATGATTTCTGAAATGACTCGATTTCAGAAATTACTCGATTTCTGATATATTTTAACATTTTACAATAGTTAATATACTTTCTATAACAATAACAAATGGTAAAAACTTACGTAATTGCATCGGTATTCGTCAATATTGTTGATTTATAGCATATTTCTGGCTAGAATTTCGCTAGTTACGAAAGAAAGCTTCGCTAGTTACGAAAGAAGGTTTTTCCACTTCTGGATTTGTTTACAAAATATGCGCACCTGCCGAATCTCGTCCGCTGGGAGATAACGCGTGACCTTTATTCTTTGCCTACGTCATGTAGCATATCTGTGTTATTTTAGGTCTCTGACATAACACAGCACTTAAATGATCTTAAATATCGATTTTAAAAAAAAATGATTAAAAAGACGACAAAAATTTCAATCCGTGTTTTTCTGCTCATTTTATACATACCCAAAATACCGATTTAAAAAAAAAAAAAAAAAAAGCCGACAATAATTTTCAATCTGTGTTTTACGTCTGCTTTTTATACATATCCAAAATGGCGGCCCCCATTGATTTTTCCAGTTTCATTTCAGAAAGCTTCATAGGTTATTGAAAAAAATAAAAAAAATAAAAAAATTCTCACACCTGTTACCTTTAAGCGAAAAAACCCATTTATGTGTTTTTTTCGTATAAATATATATATGAGGTAAGGGTCGAATGTGTAACATGCATATAAATATGGGCATGTGTAAATATTGTTCATGTAAGGTAAGGTGAAAGTTAGTAGCATGTGTAAATATTGTTCATGTAAGCTAAATTTGAAGTTAAAAGCATGTGTAAATATTGTTCATGTAAGGTAAGAGTAATGCTGGTAGCAAGTGTAAATATTGTTTATGTAAGGTAACTTTAAAATTAGTAGCATATGTAAATATTGTTCATGGAAGGTAATGTTAAACCTGGTATCATTTGTAAATAATGATCATGTAAAGTAAGTTTAAAACTGGTAGCAAATGTAATATTGTTCATGTAAGGTAAGTTTAAAGTTAGTATCAAATGTAAATATTGATCATGTAAGGTAAGTTTGAAGTTAGTAGCACGTGTAAATATTGTTCGTTTAAGGTAAGTTTAAAGTTGGTAGCAAGTGTAAATATTGTTCATGTAAGCTAAGTTTAAAGTTAGTAGCATGCGTAAATATTGTTCATGTAAGGTAAGTTTAAAGTTAGTAGCATGTGTAAATATTGTTCATGTAAGCTAAGTTTAAAGTTAGTAGCATGTGTAAATATTGTTCATGTAAGATAAGTTTAAAGTTAGTAGCATGTGTAAATAATGTTCATGTAAGGTAAGTTAAAAGCTGGTAGCATGTGTAAATAGTGTTCATGTATGATAAGTGTAAAGCTGGTAGCATGTGTAAATATTGTTCATGTAAGATAAGTTAAAAGCTGGTAGCATGTGTAAATAGTGTTCATGTAAGCTAAGTTTAAAGCTAGTAGCAAGTGTAAATATAGTTCATGTAAGGTAAGTTTAAAGTTAGTAGCTTGCTCAAATAATGTTCATGTAAGGTTTGTTGAAGTTGGTAGTATGTGTAATGTGTGTTCATGTAAGCTAAGTTTGAAGTTGGTAGCAAGTGTAAATAGTGTTCATGTAGGCTACGTTTGAAGTTGGTAGCAAGTGTAAACATTGTTTATGTAAGGTAAGTTTTAATCTAGTAGCATGTGTAAATATTGTTCATGTAAGGTAAGTTTAAACCTGATATCATGTGTAAATATTGTTCAATGTAAATTTATTTTACTTAATACAATTTCGTAAAGCACTATTTTTAAATTACCAATATTATTAATGTAGAACATCCCTTATGCACTTGGCGACAGTGCTGACTAAGACGTAAGAATGAAGAAGAAGAATAGATATAACTTAATGGTCGAATGTGTAACACATATATAAGTATAAGTTAAGGGACGACTATGTAACGTAAAAGTAAGAGACAAATAATTATGTAATATACAAATAAACGTCGTTTGACCGTTTTGTTTGTCGAATTCAGTTTAAATATAATCTATTCACAGAATGAGTGTAAGCTTATCCACTGTGCCCTCGGAAGACGATTACAGAAATATGAATGCGTAATAGATCCAACCATTTTACTCTCCAACATCATTTATGTTGTCCATTTCCGATTCACCGCCAATATGGAGCATCATTACAACGAAGCCGTTGAGACATCTTTACGGACGGACATCACCAAATGGGCAAATTCAAACAGTGACGCGAATGTCACTTTAACTTCATGTGAAACAGCTGTTCGTGTAGATATCGACAAAGATTATTTGGTCCGATCGACGGAAGCACGTGTCCAATTTCTCGTACCGGAAACTCATCACCCAGACCAAGTTGTAGACAGGATCCGGAGTCTCACAAACAAATTATTTATCGTAGATCTGGCAGGCGGGGCAATGCGTACGTTGCAAGCTGATATCGTATTTATCCTCAGTCCTTTATTGTCCCTTACGTGGAGTAACACCTGTAATGTACACGTGGATATAACGAACTTGGTGGACGTCTTTTCGTTCGTAACCTGTCCAATGATAGATCTACACAATGGCACAACGCCGTGGCGAACAGATGACGACGGTTTGACGTTCATTCGGTCAGGTATAACCCTACCATGGGCCAATATTCAGTTGGAAAAGCCGTTCCGTCAAATGGAAGATCCCGTTAATGTTATAAGGTTGTGCATCGAGACATATGAACAACTCAGAGAGGATATGATTCAAGCCTTAAATATGGCGTGTGACATGCCGGATTTTAACTACTTTACGTACCTATCTGTATTGCTATGGCTTGTGCTGTGCTGACTTATGAACAACTCAGACAGTGCACGATGCAAGCCTTAACTATGGCGTGTATCACGCTTGGCGTGAATTACTTTACATACCTATCTGTATTGCTGTCGCCTGTGCTATGCTGACTTATGAACAACTCAGAGAGGATCAGAAGCCTTAAATAGAGCGTGTATCACGCTGGGTGTGAACTATGTTACATACCTATCTGTATTGCTATGGCTTGTGCTGTACTGACTTATAAACAACTCGGAGAGGATCTGAAGCCTTATATAGGGCGTGTAACAGTGTAACACACTGGGTGTAAACTAAGTTACATACCTATCTGTATTACTATGGCTTGTGATGTGTTGACGTATGAACAATTTACAGAGAATATGATACAAGCCTTAAATACGCCATGTAACACGCCTGATGTGAATTATTATATCTGTATTGTACTTCTTGCGGGCATTCATATTGCTTTGTTTCTTTCTTAAAAAGTTGGCCTAATAGATCAAAAAAAAAAAAAAAAAAAAATCTTCTTTTGTATACATATCTTGGTTAAAACACTTATTCACGTGACTGAAATTATTCATTGAACATGTATGTATTTATTATTTTTCTTTATGCTGTACAATATCTGTACATGAGAAAAATAAAAAATACTGTTCTGTTGATATGGCTTGTTACTTAATAAAATTGACCTGATTGTGTGTGACCTCTGCACTAGAATATAAATTGCTGGGCGTATATACGAGCAGTGCTTAAACCCAAATTATCGTACCGGGTCAGACCGAAGACTTTAACAAGTGTATTAATGTCTACCCTCCTTGGCGCTCAGGGTTGCGGGGTTTGTATTTTCGACTGACCGGCTGGTGCCAGAATAAATGGACCAGTAGTACTGGTAACTTACCAAGGAAATGCCGTGATATAACTGAGAAATTATTGAACGCAGCAAAACATCAATCAATCAATCAAACAATCAAACAAACAAACAATCAATCAATCAAACAATCTCATTAAAACAAGACATAAACAAAAGTTAACCGTAACTCTAGAATTTCTTTTCTGGAATATTAACCTAAATTGTAAATATTGAACTATTGAAATCCTTTTCTGGAATATTAATATTTACTTAATAACAAATTTTAGATATTAAAAGTTGATATTGTAATATAGATACGATATTTATATTACAATATTAATATCTCCATATTGAAATATTAAAACTCAATTTTCATATGTATATATACATACGTTTAATATATATATATTAAACGTATGAGATATGATACTGACATCATTTTGTTAATTGATAATAATTTGTATTGTTTGTCATTGGTTTGAGACAAATTTAATGATAAAACTCTCATTTAATCTCTCCTATTTAATAATAAAAATCCCATTTAATCTCTTCTTTTTAAGAATAAAACTCTCATTTATATTGACGCTTTCTAACGCCTCTGCAGCAGACGGCTTTTTGAAAACATAGTGACAAAAGAAGAAATTGCTCAAAACGAGCAATTTCTCCTTTTGCCACAATATTTTCCACTTTAAGTCATGAGTCATCCATTCAATTATAGAGATTTTCTATTTTTTGACAAAATATGTTCGAAGTCGTCTGCTACCGAATTGTCATATGAGGGAAAGGGTTAACCCTTCCAATCCAATGTATGTGTACATTCATTCAAATGTCTGTGTACATTCATCAACATTTAGCCAGGATGTTCATCTGCTGCATATTTGTTGTTTTGGGGAAAGGGTTGATAACATAATCAGCTATAGGGCAGGAAAGTAACAAACAGTGTGTTTACGTTGCAGAAGTGGAAGTTGAACAAATATTTTTGTAGGAAATGTGAGAGAATTAAGTCGAGGGTATTTTTTTGTTACAATAACGAGTAGATCTATGCTTTTTGCTTGTTATTTATCTTTACTCCCTCGAAATTGCGTGTGGTATTGGCTGTCTTTTAAGCGCCAGTTTTCTGTTGACCCATTCCTACGTACAGACGCTTTCTGACGCCTCTGCAGCTAACACATTTTTGAGACATTGTGAACAACGTAGAAATTGCTCACAAAATGCACTTTCTCCTTTGGCTACAATGGTTTTAATTATATTCAATGCTTGGTCTTTCATTTATAGAGTGTTTCCGTATTCTTGACTTAACGTTTTGAAAGTCGCCAGCTGCGGATTTACTGTACGTGGAGATGGGTTGCCAAATTCTAAATCTGGACCGTGTGGTCAACATGATGACATAATGACGTCACCTCGTGTTTACGACATCGTGTCGATTATCGACATTAAAATTGAATGATTGTCGTTTTGTGATAGACGGTTGATATATTGTAATGAGCTATGTCATGTTTATTGTTACCAAGGTGGTAAAATCAATGATGGTATGGCCAGCACAAGAAAGTGGCCTCTACCCATTGCCGCATACAGACGCTTTCTGACGCCTCAGCAGCACGCAACATTTGAAAACTTTTATTCAATAATTAAACTGTATTCAATAACTAAACTTTCTTCAACTTTATTCAATAATTAACCTTTATTCGATAATTAAACTTTCATTTATAATATGTTTTTACTTTTTTGCTTTAATATTTTCAAAGTCGTCTGTTGCAGATTTCTTGAATGTGTGAACAGGTTAACAACTCCCTTATATTTTAAAAGAAATGAGAATAAATGTTAGATATACAATTCGTGCTCACGGAAAATGTGAATCGGAGTGTATTTACTCTGCGTAAAGTATCGACTCAGATCAACCTAAGCATGCCACGCAGGCTAATCCGGGCAGACACTTTTCGCCTCCTGTGGATTTTCTGTTTCAGGAATCATTACTCTATACCTCTATTCCTCTGAGACGGAATGTGTCGGCCCGGATTAGCCTGCGCGGACTGATCTGGGTTGATACATTACGCAGATTCCATAGTGTTAGTTTTCTCGTGGAACGCCTCATATAAATACAGATACATTTTAATCAGATCATTATATTCACGTTCAATCTCATTTCTTATTATATTTTAATTGAACAATTAGTTAATATTCCTATTTTATTTTGCTTCTGTAAAATGATTACGTTTTGTTATTTGTACATAGTGGTTTGTAACTTATGAAAGCAGTGTTGTCTGAATGTAATAAAATATATTATATGCTATTGTATTGTTAAGAGTATTCTACCGATACTGCTTCTATCCATAGGCTTATCGGAATCATCACCAATTGAAAAGAAGTCAAAGACTTCAAAAAGTGGTAGTAACGGCTTTCCCTTCTTGGCGCTCAGGATTATGGAGATAGCATCACGACTTATTCTCTGGTATCAGGAACAAGAAATATCTTTAATAAAAGATAAACGGCGATCAATATGAGAAAACACTAAGAAATGGAACATGCGCATTCAAGGCCGAGAATACGTCACATGACTGCAGATTACGCGAGGCTCCCAAGAGGTGTGTAGGTTTCAATTGACGATAAATAACTGAAAACTTATCATGTTTCAAAAATAATTAATATGTTGCTCTTAAATATTATATTTCATACGTTTTCACTGATCTTTTTCACTGAAATTTATTTCTTAAGGTAAACAATTAAAGGTTAGTATGCAGAACATTTCATTTTAAAACTTCACATTATAAGTGCCTCTCGTAGGATCGCCAATTTAACTATGAAGCAATCAAAACAGTTCATTTCCTTTAGTTCTTCGACATTATTCATTAAATACAACATTTGATTGGTCTACAATCATTTGTTTAAAATCTAGGTCAAAACTGAGGTTAATCAGCTATCGCCGAAAAATGGACCAGTAGTACTGATAACTTGTCCAATAAACGCCGTAATGTAATTGAAAAATGTTGACGGCGCCGTAAAACACAATGCAAACGAAACAATATTTGATCGAAAACGTCACGGATTGAAAAGAAGTCAGTGACACTTTAATCGGACACACAAACCATCTGTAACAAGGTGGGTTATGTTAACCCTTTCCCACATACCGAGCCCCGGCAGCCCATTCGGTAGCGAGACGGGCTGTCAATCCAGGAGTTGCGAGTTCGAACCCCAACTCGGCCAGCATTTTTTCCGACGTTTGACAAAAATCACTGTGATAAGCGTCATCCGTCTTCCACCCATGGGATTACAGTCTATGTGGAAAAGCTAGCTGCCAGTTGCTTGGAAAGAATGATGTGTGGAGTAAAGCCAGAGTAAAGAAACACACGAGGGGTGAACTATACAAAATGTTGAAAATTGCATTAAACCGTTATCAATCAATCGATCAATCTCACATAACACAAATCTGCAGCAGACGAATTTGAAAACATACGGGCAGAAACATGGAAATTCTCTATAAATGAAAATTGTAGTTTGTGTATAGAGTTGAAAACATTGTGGCCGAACGGTTAATTTATCATTATGAGCAATGTCTCCTTTGGCCAAAATGTTTTCAATTGTGTATGTTGCAGAAGCGTCAGAAAGCGGCTGAATTTGGGGAAAATGGTGGTTAATTAGTGGACAATTAAGTAATTTAGTAATAAAACAGCAGTTAACTGTCATGCTATGAGTGAACTGTTGTTTATTGATGTTGATATATCTTGGAAGGTAATTCTATTCGCGATGACGTAATATTTCTGACACCAGCCAGCCAGTCAGTCGTAATGCTAACCCAACAATCCTGAGCGCCAAGGAGGGAAGCCATTTCTACCATTTCTGAAGTATTTGGTATGACCCGACCGGGGATCGAACCCGCGATCTCCCACACGCTCTACAACTACACAAACGGGGGCGATGTGCTTTCATTAGTTAGAAATAATGTTTGTCGAACAGATATATCTAAAACTTCGATTAACCTTTTCCCACCTGCAGAGAGTTTTGACGCAATAGCAGCAGGCGACGTTTTGAAAACACTGTGGCCAAAGATGAAATTGCTCATAATGTTTTCAACCTTATTTAGCAATAAAGCTATCTTTTATGGAGATTTTCTGATTTTTGTCACTATTTTTTAAAAATCGTCTGCTGCAGAGTTGGCATATGAGCGAAAGGGTTAAGACTTTACTTGTTAAGTCTTATTTTTGCAACTCCAAAACAGCCTATTTTAATTTCAAATATTTAAACAAAATATCTATATAATCAGTCCAAGTCATTACTCCTTTTCTTTCTAATACTTTATTTGGAACTACACACGCTATCGTGTGTCTAGTATGCCCTATCAGAAACGTTGATTCAAAGCATGTCGGTTTGACATAATCGGGAATGGAGTATATGTATATATGCAAACTCTTGTGGAAATTTCCCGCCAAATGATTGGTCAATCTCATAAGAAGCAGACATAAACTTCGCTAGCTCGCATAAAGATTTGATGACTGTCTCGTGCTGATCGTCTCAGATTGACCTTTACATCAGCCAATGAAAGGGTTGCCTACAAAATCGATAGGTATAAAACAGGGGAGATAACACGTATAAATAAACGAGAAAGAGAGCGGTGATTGTCATTGATCATATTTATAGAACTGATCGTTGGTTGTATCGTGCAATTTATTGACAAAAAACCGAGAACCTGCTTATGAATATTTAAGTGTGAAGGGTCAATTCAAGATGACCTTTTATGCGGTTACGTCAAATCAAATAATACGTTCATCGAAGTATGTTGGTCTTATTTTCAATGAGAGGGCTCTTTGGTCAGATCTGCATTATTAAACAGATATCAATTATTCACCCATACTTATAATGGTCGAGGTCTTTATCTTATGTGCAAGTTTATTCGAGTTAAACCTTTCCCACATACAGCAATTCTGCCGCAGACGACTTTGAAAACATAGTGCCAAAAACCTGAAAAATCTCCATAAAAGATAGCCTAATTGTTAAATAAAGTTGTAAAACATTGTGGCCAAAGGAGAAATTGCTCATCATGAGCAATTTCACCTTTGGCCATAGTGTTTTCAAAAGTCGTCTGCTGCTATTGTGTTGTCAAATTGCGTCTGCAGGTGGGAAAGGGTTAAGGCAATTATTTAATTGACAGACATCATAACACGTGTCAAACACCTCGTTTACTACACATTACTGATGAGTATTTCATCTGGATACATGTCAATCAGCTGTGAGACATTGACAGTCGTGACCTTTCATGTTGAGACGTTGTGTGTGTTGACTACGAAACGCGTGTGGTTATTTGTTCATTCCACCATTTATCAATTGAGGAAGGACGATATAATAACATCCCTAGGGAAAATAGAATATGTAAAATGTGCAACTTGAATGTTATTGAAAATGAAAATCATTTTATACTTATATGTCCTTTGTATCGTCAACTAAGAGTCAATTTACTTCCAAAATATTATCATATTTGGCCATCACTATATAAATTTAAACAACTAATGAAAAATGATAAACTAAGTATATTACGAAAACTTAGTAAATACATATACATGGCAAATACTTAACGCGAATCTAAAACAGTACCATAGACGGATAGAAATCTGAACAAGAGCACCGCGTACGGCACAGACGCTCGACTGATAGGGAGAAAAAAAAATGAGCTAAACAAAAAACCTTAACCGGACGACCACGCCGCCGCCACCGCCGACGCCGACGACGACGCCAGGGTCATGACAATAGCTCTCGTTTTTTCAAAAGTCGAGCTAAAAAGGTGCTATTTTAAATCCACAAAATAAACAATCTAAGTTTAGTCAACTTGTACGCATTAATATTAATTACACTTTTCTCGAATATTATATATCACATGTCAACTATTGAAACTATACTATATGTATTGCTATACAATTGTTTATTATGTGTATGTTGCAACAACATGTGAAATGTTATGCAAATAAAGAATTTGAAATTGAACTTGTTATTTGGCTCATCGATTTCCAGTTTGGTTTACCAATAATATTGACAATTTAATATGATAATGTAGTTCTTACTTTGTTGAACATTTCGTGAATGCATTTAGCCATCCATCAATACGTTTAACCTATTCCCTCATATAGACGCCTTTTGCTGCCTCTGTAGCAGACGGATTTTTAAAAACATAGTGACAAAAGAAGAAATTGCTCAAAACGAGCAAATTCTCCTTTTGTCACAATGTTTTCCACTTTAAGTCATAGGTTATCCATTCAATTATTAGAGATTTCCTATTTGTTTGACAAAATATATTCACAGTCGTCTGCTGCATAATTGTCGTATGAGGGGAAAAGTGAATACGTGTAATAATACTATTAGACGATGTCCTAGTTTCTCTTCGTATGATATTGATGTATTTTGTTGTATTTCATCGAAATATTTTGTTTTATTTTATCAGGGACATTCAATGCGAAGCGGGATTATTTTCTATTCAGGAGAGTGTTATTTTTAAAACACTGTGTCCAACTGGAACAGGAAAATTAACATTTATAAATGGTTCCGAGCCCTGATATTCATGTCAGTAATGGATATGCTCTCGAATTCGGCGCAATGAATTCCGGACACAGCAAACACCCTTTCTAATGACAGTCATTTGTCTTCAAGCAATCATGAACATAGTCCAAGTAGCAAACAGCCATTTTTACTGCGAAGAATGAATTAACAATGCGGGAAAGCAAGGAAACACATAAGTATGTTTATGGGCTGCCATTTGGATCCTTATCATGGTTAATTATGTAGGGCCTTTACTTGGTATTTGGTCTAGCTAACACTTGGCAATAGCATAGATAATTATGTAGGGCCTTTACTTGGTATTTGGTTTAGCCAACACTTGGACATAGCATGGATGATTATGTAGGGCCTTTACTTGGTATTTGGTCTAGCTAACACTTGGCCATAGCATGGATGATTATGTAGGGCCTTTACTTGGTATTTGGTCTAGCTAACACTTGGCCATAGCATGGATGATTATGTAGGGCCTTTACTTAGAATTTGGTCTAGCTAACACTTGGCCATAGCATGGATGATTATGTAGGGCCTTTACCTGGTAGTTGGTCTAGCTAACACCTGGCCATAGCATGGATGATTATGTAGGGCCTTTACTTGGTATTTGGTCTAGCTAACACTTGGCCATAGCTTACTTGATTGATTTATTGATTTGGGTTTTTACACCGCTTTCAACAATTTGTTAGTCCTATCGCGGCTGCCAATTAACATACCCATGTGTTTCCTGGCTTTCTCACATCGGTACTCCACACAACAGTCTTTCCAATCAAGTGGTAGGTTTTTCCAGTTATATTGTTAGAACATTTGTGGAAACGAATGACGCTTGTCACTGTGACTTTTTTCAAACTTCGGAAAAAAAAATTGGCCGAGCTGTGGTTCAAACTATCAGCCCCTGGATTGACAGTCCGCGTCGCTACCGATTGAGCTACCAGAGCTCAGCTCCATAAAATAAACTGAGTCTCATGGAAAACAACATCGTTGTATGAAAAAGATAAATTGATCAGTATAATTGGTAACTTATCCAGGAAACGTCGCACCATTACAAAACAATCTCTGAATAGGATAAATTGATCAGTAGAACTGGTAACTTATCCAAGAATCGCCATGCCATTCCAAAACCATCTCTGAATAGGATAAAATTGATCAGAAGAACTGGTAACTTTTACCAAGGAAACGCCGAACCATTACAAAACAATATGTGAATAGGATAAATTGATCAGAAGAACTGGTAACTTTTACCAAGGAAACGCCGTACCATTACAAAACAATATGTGAATAGGATAAATTGATCAGTAGAACTAGTAACTTATCCAAGAAACGCCATGCCATTACAAAACAATATCTGAATAGGATAAATTGATCAGTAGAACTGGTAACTTATCCAAGAGACACCGTACCATTACAACACAATATCTGAATAGGATAAATTGATCAGTAGAACTGGTAACTTATCCAAGAGACGCCGTACCATTACAAAACAATCTCTGAATAGGATAAATTGATCAGTAGAACTGGTAACTTATACCAAGAAACGCCGTACCATTACAACACAATCTCTGAATAGGATAAATTGATCAGTAGAACTGGTAACTTATACCAAGAAACGCCGTACCATTACAACACAATCTCTGAATAGGATAAATTGATCAGTAGAACTGGTAACTTATACCAAGAAACGCGGTACCATTACAACACAATCTCTGAATAGGATACATTGATCAGTAGAACTGGTAACTTATACCAAGAAACGCCGTACCATTACAACACAATCTCTGAATAGGATAAATTGATCAGTAGAACTGGTAACTTATACCAAGAAACGCGGTACCATTACAACACACTCTCTGAATAGGATACATTGATCAGTAGAACTGGTAACTTTTACCAAGGAAACGCCGTACCATTACAAAACAATCTCTGAATAGGATAAATTGATCAGTAGAACTGGTAACTTATCCAAGAATCACCTTGCCATTCCAAAACCATCTCTGAATAGGATAAATTGATCAGAAGAACTGGTAACTTTTACCAAGGAAACGCCGTACCATTACAAAACAATATCTGAATAGGATAAATTGATCAGAAGAACTGGTAACTTTTACCAAGGAAACGCCGTACCATTACAAAACAATATGTGAATAGGATAAATTGATCAGTAGAACTAGTAACTTATCCAAGAAACGCCATGCCATTACAAAACAATATCTGAATAGGATAAATTGATCAGTAGAACTGGTAACTTATCCAAGAGACGCCGTACCATTACAACACAATATCTGAATAGGATAAATTGATCAGTAGAACTGGTAACTTATCCAAAAGACGCCGTACCATTACAAAACAATCTCTGAATAGGATAAATTGATCAGTATAACTGGTAACTTATACCAAGAAACGCCGTACCATTACAACACAATCTCTGAATAGGATAAATTGATCAGTAGAACTGGTAACTTATACCAAGAAACGCCGTACCTTTACAACACAATCTCTGAATAGGATAAATTGATCAGTAGAACTGGTAATTTATACCAAGAAACGCCGTACCATTACAACACAATCTCTGAATAGGATACATTGATCAGTAGAACTGGTAACTTATACCAAGAAACGCCGTACCATTACAACACAATCTCTGAATAGGATGAATTGATCAGTAGAACTGGTAACTTTTACCAAGGAAACGCCGTACCCTTACAAAACAATCTCTGAATACGATAAATTGATCAGTAGAACTGGTAACTCACCCAGGAAACGCCGTACCATTACAACACAATCTCTGAATAGGATACATTGATCAGTAGAACTGGTAACTTATACCAAGAAACGCCGTACCATTACAACACAATCTCTGAATAGGATAAATTGATCAGTAGAACTGGTAACTTTTACCAAGGAAACGCCGTACCATTACAAAACAATCTCTGAAAAGGATAAATTGATCAGCAGAACTGGTAACTTTTACCAAGGAAACGCCGTACCATTACAAAACAATCTCTGAATAGGATAAATTGATCAGTAGAACTGGTAACTTATACCAAGAAACGCCGTACCATTACAACACAATCTCTGAATAGGATAAATTGATCAGTAGAACTGGTAACTTATCCAAGAAATGCCGTGCCATTACAAAACAATCTCTGAATAGGATAAATTGATCAGTAGAACTGGTAACTTATACCAAGAAACGCCGTACCATTACAACACAATCTCTGAATAGGATAAATTGATCAGTAGAACTGGTAACTTTTACCAAGGAAACGCCGTACCATTACAAAACAATCTCTGAATAGGATAAATTGATCAGCAGAACTGGTAACTTTTACCAAGGAAACGCCGTACCATTACAAAACAATCTCTGAATAGGATAAATTGATCAGTAGAACTGGTACCTTATACCAAGAAACGCCGTACCATTACAACACAATCTCTGAATAGGATAAATTGATCAGTAGAACTGGTAACTTATACCAAGAAACGCCGTACCATTACAACACAATCTCTGAATAGGATAAATTGATCAGTAGAACTGGTAACTTATCCAAGAAATGCCGTGCCATTACAAAACAATCTCTGAATAGGATAAATTGATCAGTAGAACTGGTAACTTATCCAAGAAATGCCGTGCCATTACAAAACAATCTCTGAATAGGATAAATTGATCAGAAGAACTGGTAACTTATCCAAGAAATGCCGTGCCATTACAAAACAATATCTGAATAGGATAAATTGATCAGTAGAACTGGTAACTAACCTAGGAAACGCCGTCCCATTACAAAACAATATCTGAATAGGATAAATTGATCAGTAGAACTGGTAACTTTTACCAAGGAAACGCCGTAGCATTACAAAACAATCTCTGAATAGGATAAATTGATCAGTAGAACTGGTAACTTATCCAAGAATCACCTTGCCATTCCAAAACCATCTCTGAATAGGATAAATTGATCAGTAGAACTGGTAACTCACCCAGGAAGCGCCGTAGCATTACAAAACAATCTCTGAATAGGATAAATTGATCAGTAGAACTGGTAACTTATACCAAGAAACGCCGTACCATTACAACACAATCTCTGAATAGGATAAATTGATCAGTAGAACTGGTAACTTATCCAAGAATCGCCTTGCCATTCCAAAACCATCTCTGAATAGGATAAATTGATCAGTAGAACTGGTAACTCACCCAGAAAACGCCGTACCATTACAAAACAATCTCTGAAAGGATAAATTGATCAGTAGAACTGGTAACTAACCTAGGAAACGCCGTACCATTACTAAACAATATCTGAATAGGATAAATTGATCAGTATAACTGATAACTTATCCAAAAAACGCCGTGCCATTACAAAACAATCTCTGAATAGGATAAATTGATCAGTAGAACTGGTAACTTATCCAAAAAACGCCGTGCCATTACAAAACAATCTCTGAATAAGATAAATTGATCAGTATAACTGGTAACTTACCCAGGAAATGCCGTGCCATTACAAAACAATCTCTGAATAGGATAAATTGATCAGTAGAACTGGTAACTTACCCAGGAAATGCCGTGCCATTACAAAACAATCTCTGAATAGGATAAATTGATCAGTAGAACTGGTAACTTATCCAAAAAACGCCGTGCCATTACAAAACAATCTCTGAATAGGATAAATTGATCAGTAGAACTGGTAACTTACCCAGGAAATGCCGTGCCATTACAAAACAATCTCTGAATAGGATAAATTGATCAGTAGAACTGGTAACTTATCCAAGAGACGCCATGCCATTACAAAACAATCTCTGAATAGGATAAATTGATCAGTAGAACTGGTAACTTTTACCAAGGAAACGCCGTACCATTACAACACAATCTCTGAATAGGATAAATTGATCAGAAGAACTGGTGACTTTTACCAAGGAAACGCCGTACCATTACAACACAATCTCTGAATAGGATAAATTGATCAGTAGAACTGGTAACTTTTACCAATGAAACGCCGTACCATTACAACACAATCTCTGAATAGGATAAATTGATCAGTAGAACTGGTAACTTTTACCAAGGAAACGCCGTACCATTACAACACAATCTCTGAATAGGATAAATTGATCAGTAGAACTAGTAACTTATCCAAGAAACGCCATGCCATTACAAAACAATCTCTGAATAGGATAAATTGATCAGTAGAATTGGTAACTTATCAAAGAGACGCCGTGCCATTACAAAACAATTACAATTACTAAAGGCCCAGATTTTGACTGGACATAATCCATATTCTAATTGAGCCCAGATATCATCAAAATACCCATTTTGATATAATTTCACTGAGTTAAAAATACGGCTTCTGAGTGTAGGGAGATTGATTGTCCATTCAATTTGGCCTCGTGACCTAGCTTTTGACCTGAAATGACCCATATTCGAACTTGGCTTAGATATCTTCAAGGCATACATTCTGACAAATTTCAAGCTGCTAAAGCAAAACATGCAGTCTCCATGTCCAGAGTGCTAATAAGAAATTCCTCAACTTTGGCCTAGTGACCTTTAGTGGGTTAATAAAGCAAATGTTGACAATGCCAGAAGGACTACGGACAAAAGATGATCACAATATCCCAGCTTGAGCACTTTGTGCTCAAATGATATACCAAATAAGTCAAGCACTCTTTATTAAAGTATGTCTAATATCGTTGAGAACTATTGCAATATCATACAAAATAACGTACAACATAACACAACATAACAAAACCATAATATATCTGGCAAGTGGAGGGATATGGTTTAGTAAATATAAAGTTTTAATAAAAAGAGGTAATCATTGTTATAGCGTTTTTCATCACCCTTTCAAATCTGCAGCAGACGACTTTGAAAAATTCTACGGAAAATATTGAAAATCTTTATAAATCAAAGTTAAATTAATTAATACAGTTGAAAACATTTTGGCAAAAGGAGAAATTGCTCATTATGAGCAATTTCTTTTGAAAAAAACGTCTGCTGATGATTCGTCAAAATTAGTCTGCATGTTGGAAAGGGTTTAAAAAGAGAATATTATAGTAGAACATCATGAGCTTTGATTAACTTTCGATCTAGTAGTAATTTAGGGTCAAATACAAACTAACATTTAACTGAGCCCTAGATAAGGGGCATTTTTCATGTTCTAAAATCCTTATTTGACATTCAAAACCTATGTTGTGGGTACTAAAAAGAATCGTCTCCATGAGATGATTCTTTTGAGTACCCACAACATAGGGTTTGAATATCAAATAAGAGAAATATTGTGGGGAAAAGACCTGTTCACTCTCTCTCATCTAGTCCTCTGTTGACTTTTATATATTACTTAACGCTAACTAGGGTTGATGAAATTGGACTCAGGTATGACAAACATATGGTGTAGACTTTAGTTAAATACTTCATAATTCATACATAGGTATTTTTTTAAACACTTTCCCATACAAAGACTCTGCAGCAGACATCTTTTATAAAACATTGTGACAAAAGCAGAAATGAGCAATTTCTCCTTTATTCAATAATCATTCTTCAATTTATAGACATGCTCTACATTTTTTCCTAGTTGACCTTAACCCTTTCCCTCATATAGACGCTTTTTGACACCTCTGCAGCAGACAGCCTTTTTAAAACATAGTGACAAAAGAAGAAATTGCTCAAAATGAGCAATTACTCCTTTTGCCACAATGTTTTACACTTTTTAGTCATAATTATCCATTCAATTATAGAGATTTTCTATTTTTTGACAAAATAGTTCAAAGTTGTCTGCTGTATAATTGTGGTATGAGAGAAAGGGTTAAAATGGCCTATAGTATATTTGTTGTATGTGGGAACAGGATTATGTGTCTTACTGTAATTGAAGTAGCACATTGACTATAACGGTAATATTAGTTATATCTGTTCTTCAAAGTGTTCTGTAAAATTCTGTGTAGTTGAAGATGTTCAGATAAGTTTGGATACACACATTTTTTAATTTTGACTGGAGGGGGGTATAATACAATTTTCAACAATTTTTCAAAAACAAATTAAGGGAATAGCACCTTTCACTAATTGAACACATTAAGACAATTTAAAAAAAAATATTAAAAACAAATTAAGGGAATAGCACCTTGAACTAATTGAACACATTCACAACGTTTTAGCATTATACAGATTTCAAATAATTCTGGCAAATAAATACGAAAGTGAAAAGACCCTCCACATCATGTAAAAGCAATTGTTAAAGTCAACCGTTTCCCCTCATACAGACACATTGCAGTACACTTATGGGGCGGTAGTCAATAAGAAAAAATTGTGGAAAACGGTATAATTTGCTAAAAATGAGCCAATTAGCCTTTTCCAATGTTTTTAAATCTGTATTAGAGTTCTGTATTCTTCAAATATTTCTGATGTTTTACCAAAACATTTGTCTTGAGTTTTGAAAGCAGATAACTGTTAACCCTTTCCCACTTGTAGACGTATTTTGACGCATCTACAGCAGACGACTTTTGAAAACATTGTGACAAAATGAGGAATTGCTCTAAACGAGGAATTTCACATTTTTCCACAATGTTTTCAACTTTTTTCAGTAATAATTCTTTAATTTTTAGAGATTTTGCATGTTTTTGCATGATTGTTTTTAAAGTTGTCTGCTGCAGAATTGTTGCATGTAGGAAAGGGTGAAAACTGGTGAGAAATGTACTAAATTTACCCTTATTGTGAAAGTATCACAGCTGTTCAAAAAATGTGGATTTGTTCTAAAGAAGTATATAATTTTCATTATCCCTTCAAAGTAGAGCAAAAGATGATATAATACTACACATATAAGGAAAATTATCTTTGTAAAATCCATTTGAACACATAAAATCTTCTATTTCTTTTTATAGAAATGAACAAGGAGTTGTCTATAGAATATTGTACTTTCATTTATCAATATTTTAACCCTTTCCCACCTGCAGACGCATTTTGACGCAAAAGCAGCAGACGACTTTTGAAAACATTGTGGCCAAAGGTGAAATTGCTCATGATGAGTAATTTCTCCTTTGGCCACAACGTTTTTTGAACTTTATTTAACAATTAAGCATTTATGGATATTTTTCAGGTTTTTGTCACAATGTTTTCAAAGCCATCTGCTGCAGATTTGTGGAATATGGGAAAGGGTTAAATGATTTTCTCTAGATCTGTTCCAAGTTGTTTCCTCCAGATTGGAAAGGTTTAAAAGAAATGTAAATTTCTCCTTTTCCAAATGCTTTTAATAATCATGTTTTTTTTCCCCCCCAGAAAATTTACCATTAGTTTTTCCAGCATTCCCATTCCCATCTTTGGCTATTTCCAATCTTAGAACAGTTTTAGCATTTCTCTCATTAGAGAAGGAAGACATAATATGAACACAATTTTATAATTGACAAGAATAAGGATATTATGGCTTATTATACACTACTTATCAACACCAAACACACATTTGGAGCAGGTTTTCCTTTTGCTACAAGTGTTTTATCGCTATTTCAAATAACATCTTAATTCGTTGACATTTTCCATTTTTTCTCCTAGACTGTTTCAAAGTTTTTGCTACAAATTTTTCTATGTTAGAATGGGTAAAACCTTACCTAAATAAAGCAAAACTTTGAAAACATCTCGGCAAATATGGACGCTTTCTGACGCCTCTGCAGCAGACGGCTTTTTGTAAACATAGTGACAAAAGAAGAAATGGCTCAAAATGAGCAATTTCTCCTTTTGCCACAATGTTTTTCCACTTTTAGTCATAGGTTATCCATTCAATTATAGGGATTTTCCATTTGTTGACAAAATATAATTCAAAGTCGTCTGCTGCAGAATTGTTGTATGTGGGAAAGGGTTAAAGCTCTCCAACATGCAGACAGATCTTGAAGCAATGACAATGAATTATGAAAACATTGTATCATACATTCATTTAAAGAGATTTTCCATATATTTATGGTTGCTGCAGATTTGGTGTATGTGGTAAAAGGTGACTTTGTCTAAAGAACACATTTTTGTCATCCATCCTTTTTTAAAGGAAAATGTTTGAAATTGCACATGGGCTAAACATGGAAAAAACAAGAGGCCCATGAGGGCCTATGCTCTACTGGTATGGTTCTTTGGTCATTTTCAATCCAGAGCATGTATGTATGGTGAAGATCAGATAGTAAATGGAGGCTCTTTTGTTTTCACAAGCTGTATTATAGTAATTTTTACAATTTCATGGGCCATAATCCAGTCTTGCATTGGCGGATCTGGCTGGTTTTCAAAAGGAACCAAGCTCTAATCAGTATTTAACTACTATCTAAGTTTGGTGAAGATCAGATAGTAAATGGAGCCTCTATTGTGTTCACATGCTCAATTATAGCAATTTGGACAATTTCAAGGGCCATAATCCAGTCTTGCATGGGCGGATCTGGCTGGTTTTCAAAAGGAACCAAGCTCTCATGAATATCTAACTACTGTATAAGTTTGGTTGAGATACAATTAAAAGTGAAGAATGTATCGTGTTAACAAGCTCTTTTATAGCAATTTTGACCATTTCAAGGGCCATAATCCAGTCATACAAGGGCGGATCTGGCTGGTTTTCGAAAGGAACCGGGCTCTCATGGATATCTAACTACTGTATAAGTTTGGTTGAGATACAATCAAAAGTGAAGACTGTATCGTGTTAACAAGCTCTTTTATAGCAATTTTGACCATTTCAAGGGCCATAATCCAGTCATACATGGGCGGATCTGGCTGGTTTTCGAAAGGAACCGAGCTCTCATGGATATCTAACTACTGTATAAGTTTGGTTGAGATACAATCAAAAGTGAAGACTGTATCGTGTTAACAAGAAATTGTTTACGGACGCACGCACGCACGGATGCACGCACGGACGACGGACAAATCGCCACGACATAAGCCCTTCTGGCCTTTGGCCAGTAGAGCTAAAAATGACAAAGCAACAGTATATAATAATATCATAGTGAACACATTATCATTGCTTGTGATAAAATACTAATATTTAACTGTTACCACATAACTAATAAAGAAACTAAATATCATATAAAAATTATAAAAATATGGAAAAAATATTATTGGATAGAAAATATTTTAAAAATCTTTCACACGCCAGGGTTGGTCCAAAAAATTGGTTTAACCATTTCCCACTTGTAGACGCGTTCTGAGGCATCTGCAGACGATTTTTGAAAACATTGTGACAAAAGTAGAAATTGCTCAAAACAAGCAATTACTTCTTTTGTCACATGTTTTCAAATTTTGTCAGTAATAACACCTACATTATAAGTGATTTTCTTGATTTTTGCATGGATGTTTTCAAAGTCGTCTGCTGCAGATTTGTTATATGTGGGAAAGGGTTAAATATGTCTATTTGATACAAAGGTGGAAAAGTATCAATTTTCATAATGAAACCTAAAGTTCAACCAACCTGTGTTTAAAACCACCCATGGGAAGCCAACAATCTGATCTATGTTCACAGGTGGTCTTTAATTGCAGGTTTCATTTATGTCAGAAAATGAGTAATTTGTAAATTAAAAGTGGTTGCTATAGACAGGGAATTGCAATACAAAGTTGGTCTTTAGGACAGGTTTAACTGTATTTGATGTAAATGTACACTGTATACTATTGTAGATGCTTTTATGTGTTGTGAAATTGTACACTGTATATTTTTGTAGATGCTTTTATGTGTTGTGAAATTTGGTCATATTACATGCGATTCTTTCCCCCTCATAGACGCTTTCTGACGCCTCTGCAGCAGATGGCTTTATGAAAACAACGTGACAAAAAGAGAAACGAGCAATTTCTCCTTTTACCAAAATGTTTTCCACTTTTAGTCATAGGTTGTTCATTCAATTACAGAGATTTTCTATTTTTTGACAAAATATGTTGAAAGTCGTCTGCTGCAGAATTGTTGTATGAGGGAAAGGGTTAAAGTTGCGTCTTTATCAACCCTGGATCAGCAGATCAAAATTGTACATAGAATACAAATTATACACAGATTAAAACAATACACATATCAAAATTATACACAGATTAAAATAATACACGGATCAAAATTATACACAGATTAAAAATAATCTGGTCATGGTAAAAAACTATATAAACTGTTTTCTAAGATATGAAAGGTTTATAAACTGGCCATCATATCGAGGGCTTGGCATGAAACGGTTGTAACTAAAAACCTATTTTGAAAACCCTGGTTTAGGGGCAATTTTGACCCCTTTGTAAACAATGCAAATTTAGGTGCCATTACTCAGAACGAGCAATGGCACCTAAATTTCCATTGTTTAGCAAGAAAAATGATTTAACGCTTATAAAGACTTTATGGTGAGGTGATTAACCTTAGTAAAAGAAATACCAATTTTAGTTACAACAGTTTCACGCCAAGCCCTCGATATACACTATAAGGAGATAATCTGAGATACAAATAGACGGCTTTAAAAGTAGTATATCTTCCTTTCCATAGCAAATTGTAGTAACTGTTAAGAGCTGTCTCATCTGAAATCTGCATTGTTTGCCGGTTAGGCATTAAATTTTACCTAATTTCCCGTTGGATGAAAGATGCAGCGGTCCAATTTTCAACATGGAAGCGTCAACTTTGTTAAATTTGACATAGAAAGAGTTAACCCTTTCCATCATATAGACGCTTTCTGACGCCTCTGCGGCAGTCGGCTTTTTGAAAACATAGTTACAAAAGAAGAAATTACAAAAGAAGAAATTGCTCAAAAGAATTTCTATCTTTTGACAAAATATGTTCAAAGTCGTCTGCTGCAGAATTGTCGTATGAGGGAAAAGATTAAACCTAATACAAATACCCTAAGCTTGGTTTAACTGCAGCGCTGCTCACATAGGTTTTATTGTTGATAAAAATCAACAGGTTTTCGTTGAATTTGATTTTTCCGCGTATTGTTTTTACAATTTTCCAGCTATCCTCTGATCGAAGTCAACAGTAAGGTGAACGTTGTCAAGGCCTCGGAGAGTTCGCAGGTAGTCGAAGCTGTTCTTGTGTTCCTGAAATGTAACGTTAAAGTTGTACTTAAAGTGAGCATACATATCACATATTGTAGCAGGTGGGTTGGTTTTGATTTCATACCGTATATATTTTAAATAAACTCTGTTGAATATTGTGCTACCACACAGTTTTCACTCCCCGTCTACATGTAACTTAACCCTTTCCCTCATATAGACGCTTTCTGACGCCTCTGCAGCAGACGGCTTTTTGAAAACATAGTGACAAAAGAAGAAATTGCACAAAACGTGCAATTTCTCCTTTTGCCACAATGTTTTCCACTTTTTGTCATAGGTTCTCCATTCAATTATGGAGATTTTCTATGTTTTGACAAAATACGTTCAAAGTCGTCTGCTGCAGAATTGCCGTATGAGGGAAAGGGTTAAAGTGAGCATACATATCACATATTATCATACCTCAGTTAAAATTCTCTATGTAAATTCCCCATTCCCTATCAGTCACTAATTTTTAATAGTGCCCAGTAAATGTGACCGGTAAAAAATAAATATCACATGCGCAAATTTGATGCGTGCACGGTTCAGCAAAAATAAAGCTGCAAAATCCGCTATTTAAACTTAATTGTTGTAGTAACAGTTTCTCTCTTTTTTTAAGATTTAAACTTAATTTCAGAAAAATATTTGTTTTTTCGGTATAATAAAATAAATATCACCTTAATATTATATGGTAATATTTGTATCTAAGCGTTGCCTCGGTCAACATTATTTTTCTCAGGCTGACAATTTTTAATAGCGCCCTAACAGGAATGTGATATTTATATATTGTAGCAGGTGGGTTGGTTTTGATTTCATACTGTATATACTTTTTATCTATATGTAAATATAAGGTGTGTGACCAATTTCATCTTTTCCTTATATGTCGCTATATGACATTAGCTGTTGGACTCAGAATGAACAAACAATCATACTCTGATGAAATTATTGCATTAAATTAAAACCCCAAATTGCTTGACACTGGTCAAGCTGTAACTCTTAAATCTTTTCACTCATGACATATATGCATCTACTGCAGAATAGCACACACCAGAGGATAAGATAAGAGGGGAGTGAACAGGTCTTTACCCTACACAATTTCTCTTATAACTCAACAAAATCTCACTGAGACGATTCTTTTGAGTACCCACAACATAGGGTTTGAATGTCAAATAAGGAATTTAGAAAATGAAAAATGCTCCTTATTTAGAGCTCTGACATGCAACACATAATTTGAAGAGAAGAATTGTTCAACTTTCCCCACAATATTTGTTATCAAATCATACATGTATTATGTCATGATTTAACCCTTTCCCACATACACAAACAAGCAGCAGAAACATCTAGGCAAAACTATGGAATATCTCTTTAACAGTAGAATGATGTCTTTGAAAACATCTAGGCAAAACTATTGAATATCTCTTTAACCCTTTCCCACCTATAGACGCTTTCTGACGCGTCTGCAGCAGACAACTTTTGAAAACATTGTGACAAAAGGAGAAATTGCTCAAAACGAGAAATTTCTCCTTTTGTCGCAAATGTTTTTAACTTTTTTCAGTAATTATACCTTTATTTTCATAGATTTTCCATATTTTTTAGCAGACATTTTCAAAGACGTCTGCTGCATATTTCCTGTGAGTGGCAAAGGGTTAAAAGAAATTGTACTTATCAATATAATTGAACACATTGAGAAAAACAAGAAAATGTGTCCATGGAACACGGATGCCCCGGTTGTTAACTATATTTTAAAACGGACGGACGAACAGTTGGTCCAACCTCAAATTGATACAATTTTTTAAACAATGATATGTTGATTGTCATTTGTGTGAAGTTTCATAATGATAGGACATCAGGTTCACTAAAATCTAACTTGACCAAAAACTTTAACCTGAGAATGGAATGGACGAACAGACAGACGAACAGACGAACGGACGGACGAACAGTTGGTCCAACCTCAAATTGATACAATTTTTTAAACAATGATATGTTGATTGTCATTTGTGTGAAGTTTCATAATGATAGGACATCAGGTTCACTAAAATCTAACTTGACCAAAAACTTTAACCTGAGAATGGAATGGACGAACAGACAGACGAACAGACGGACGAACAGTTGGTCCAACCTCAAATTGATACAATTTTTTAAAGAATGATATGTTAATAGTCATTTGTGTGAAGTTTCATCATGATCGGACATCAGCTTCACTAAAATCTAACTTGACCAAAAACTTTAACCTGAGAATGGAATGGACGAACAGACAGACGAACAGACGGACGAACAGTTGGTCCAACCTCAAATTGATACAATTTTTTAAAGAATGATATGTTAATAGTCATTTGTGTGAAGTTTCATCATGATCGGACATCAGCTTCACTAAAATCTAACTTGACCAAAAACTTTAACCTGAGAATGGAATGGACGAACAGACAGACGAACAGACGGATGAACAGTTGGTCCAACCTCAAATTGATACAATTTTTTAAACAATGATATGTTGATTGTCATTTGTGTGAAGTTTCATAATGATAGGACATCAGGTTCACTAAAATCTAACTTGACCAAAAACTTTAACCTGAGCGGGACGGACGAACGGACGAACGGACGAACGGACGGACGGACGGACGGACTAACAGACCGGAAAACTATATGCCCCTCATACTTCGTATGCCGGGGCATAAAAAGAGAACTGCCACAAAGTTTTAACTACAATGCCATCTGCTACAGATACCTCTTTTAAAATTAAGCTTCCTAAGATGATTCTGTTGAAGAAGGAAGTGGCTTAAAACCCAAAACTCACAGCTAATCTGCAGCAGAAGCCTTTGAAAAAATATTGGCAAATGAGAAATATCTCCTTAACCCTTTCCCTCATATAGACGCTTTTTGATGTCTCTGCAGCAGACGGCTTTTTGAAAACATAGTGACAAAAGAAGAAATTGCTCAAAACGAGCAATTTCTCCTTTTGCCACAATGTTTTCCACTTTTAGTCATAGGTTATCCATTGAATTATAGAGATTTTCTATGTTTTGACAAAATATGTTCAAAGTCGTCTGCTGCGGAATTGTTGTATAAGGGAAAGGGCTAAATAAGTCTAATCATTAAATAGAGTTAAAAACATTGTGGCAAAAGGGGAAATTGCTCATAATGAGCTTAATTTTCTCCATTTATGGTTTTAACCATTTCCCACATACAAGTATATACCATTTCTAAGCCTCTGCAGCAGGCAACTTTTAAAATCATTTTGGCAAAAGGTGGAATTGCTCCATTTGCCACAACAATTTCAACTCTATTCAATTATCTTACTTTCATTTATAGAGATTATCTATTATTTGTACTTGATGATTTCAAAGTCTGTCAGGTTAATTTAAACATCATTGAAATCATTGTGGCAAAAGGAGAAATTGCTCATCATGAGCAATCATGATTTGCATTTACCACAATAATTTTGAACACTTTTATCATACTATCATTTTAAAGATTTTTTTATATTTTGTACTTGATAATTTCAAAGTCGTCTGCTGCAGATTTGTCTATGTGGGAAGTGGTTAAACCCTTATCCACTATCATGACTTACCAATTCAAAACAAAAATGGGCTATATAAGACATAATTGCCAATGGCAATATCATCAAGACAAACTTTCTGATAAAATTTCAAGCTGCTCAAGTCAAAAATGCGATCTCTATAGTGTTAACTAGATTGTTCTACAATTTGGCCTAGTAACTTAGTTGTTGACCTGACCTGACCCATATTCGCACTTACCCTAGATATCACCAAGACAAATATTCTGACAAAGTTTCAACATGCTCAAGCCAAACATGTGGCTTCCAGAGTGTTAACAAGATTTCCCTTAAATTTGGCCTAGTGACGTAGTTTTTGATATGACATGACCCATATTCGAACTTGGCCTAGATATCATCAGGACAAACTTTCTGATAATGTTTCAACATGTGGCTTCCAGAGTGTTAACAAGATTTTCCTTAAATTTGGCCAAGTGACCTAATTTTTGACCGGACATGATCCATATTCGAACTTGGCCTATATATCATCAAGACAAACTTTCTGACAAAGTTTCAACATGCTCAAGTTTAAAATGAGGCTTCCAGAGTGTCAACAAGATTTTTCCTTCAATTTGGCCTAGTGACCTAGTTTTTGACCGGACATGATCCATATTCGAACTTGGCCTATATATCATCAAGACAAACTTTCTGACAAAGTTTCAACATGCTCAAGTTTAAAATGAGGCTTCCAGAGTGTCAACAAGATTTTTCCTTCAATTTGGCCTAGTGACCTAGTTTTTGACCCGAAATGACCTATATTCGAACTTGGCCTAGATATCACTAAGACAAACATTCTGACAAAGTTTCAACATGCTCAAGCCAAAAATGAGGCTTCCAGAGTGTCAACAAGATTTTTCCTTCAATTTGGCCTAGTGACCTAGTTTTTGACCCGAAATGACCTATATTCGAACTTGGCCTAGATATTACTAAGACAAACATTCTGACAAAGTTTCAACATGCTAAAGCCAAAAATGCGGCTTCAAAGAGTGTTAACAAGATTTTCCTTAAATTGGGCCTAGTGAACTAGTTTTTGACCCGACATGACCTATATTAGAACTTGGCCTAGATATCACTAAGACAAACATTCTAACAAAGTTTCAACATGCTCAAGCCAAAAAATGAGGCTTCCAGAGTGTAAACAAGATTTTCCTTCAATTTGGCCTAGTGACCTAGTTTTGATCCAACATGACCTATATTCAAACTTGGCCTAGATATCACTAAGACAAATATTCTGACAAAGTTTCAACATGCTCAAGCCAAAAATGCGGCTTCAAGAGTGTTAACAAGATTTTCCTTAAATTGGGCCTAGTGACCTAGTTTTTGACCCGACATGACCCAGTTTCGAAATTGGCCTAGATTTAGATATATGTTCTGATAAACTGTCATGAAGATTGGATGCAAATTGTTGCCTCTAGAGTGTTAACAAACAAATGTTGACGACGAACGACGGACGAGTGACGACGGACAAAAGGCGATCACAAAAACTCACCTTGAGCACTTTGTGCTCTGGTGAGCTAAATATTAGGTAATTATACTGTCTTTAGTAACGAGCAATTTCTCCATTTGCTACAATGTTTTCAACTCTATCCAATGATCATACATTGGTAGAGCGGGTGGGGTAATAACAGGGTTCCAATGTATTTCCAATGCATTTCACTTGTAAAGATTTCCCACATAATTTGCACCGATGCTTTCAAAGGCGTCTGCTGCAGATTTATTACACGTGGTAACGGGTTGAGGATGCTGAAACCATATCCCACCACCCACCTGACTGGTGATCCCAAGGTCGTTGTACAGTTTCTTCAGTCCCACGCCTCTAGCGGTCTCTATAATCTTCGTGTAATTAGCTTGGGACATGGACTTGATCAAACTAGAAGTAGACTCTGCACTTTGACTGATCTCTTTTGCCTCGTTCTTCGTCTGGCGTACCTAAAAAATAATCATTGGTTCGACTTGATTATTAACAACTGCCACTTGTGTTTACAGTCCAACCTGTGTTAAAAGACCACCAATGGGAAGAGAGCAATCTGATCTTTGTTTACAGGTGGTCTTTATATAGAAAAATAAGTAATTGCGAAATTAAAGGTGTCATTGCTAAAGGCAGGGAATTGCTAAACAAAGGTGGTCTTTAGCTCAGGTTTCACTGTATTAAACCCTTTCCCACTGACATATCTGCAGCAGACGCGTTTTGAAAACGAAAGAAAAAATTGTTCGCTGATTTTGCTCAGCATTTTAAGCATTTTCACCTATTGCTAAAATGTTTTCAAAAGTCATCTGCTGCAGATGCATCTGAATGCCACTGCAACTGGGAAAGGTACTAGAAACCTGATTTGCCAATATAGGTTATATTAGACCAAACTTTGTCAACTGTTTCTTGAATATATACAAAATTTCCTTAACATACAGAAAGCACTTTCAAAGAGTTGACATTTACGAAATCCAGATCCAAGCAAGTCTGAAGAGGAAGTTGTATGTTAACCCTTTCCCTCATATGACAATTCTGCAGCAGGCGACTTTAACATATTTTGTCAAAAAATGGAATATCTCTATAATTGAATGGATAACCTATGACTAAAAGTGGAAAACATTGTGTCAAAAGGAGAAATTGCACGTTTTGTGCAATTTCTTCTTTTGTCACTATGTTTTCAAAAAGCCGTCATCTGCAGAGGCGTCAGAAAGCGTCTATATGAGGGAAAGGGTTAAGTTTAAAACCCTTTCCCACATACAACAAATCTGAAGCAGATGACCTTGAAATCACCTAAGCAATAAAATTGAAGTCTCTACAAATGAATGTATTATTACTGAATAGAATTGAATAATATTGTTGCAAAAGGAGAATGTTTTCAAAAGTTGTCTGCTGCAGGTGTCAAAAGTGGCCAGTTATTCCAATAGTTATCACCCTTGATAACTGCTTGTTACCAAATAAATTGACACTTCCAGTATACGAATCCATTTGCTCGCAAATGGCTATATATAGCAGAGTGATAGGGTAAACATATCCAGAGAACGAATCCATTACTAATACAGAGATGGCTTACGACAGCTGAATATTGGACCTGAACCAGAGAACTTTAACCCTTTCCCACATACAACAGTTCTGCAGCAGACGACTTTGAAAACATTTTGTCAAAAATGTGGAAACTCTATAAACGAAAGAACAATCATCGAATAAATTTGAGAACATTGTGGTGAAAGGAGAAATTGTTGATGCATGTGCAATTTTCTCCTTTTTCCACAATGTTTTCAAGAGTTGTCTGCTGCAGAGGCATCAGACAGTGTCTGTATGTGGGAAAGTGTTAAACTGATGCATACAATAGCTCATCTTTAATTTAACCGTTTCCCTGTATGCAGACACATTTGGAAGCATCTGCAGCATCTGACAACTCATGAGTATTTTTTACTCTTTGTCAAAGGCTTTTCAACTCTATTCAATAATTGTACTTTTCCTTAACCCTTTCCCACCTGCAGACGCATTTTGACGCAAAAGCAGCTGACGACTTTTGAAAACATTGTGGCCAAAGGTGAAATTGCTCATGATGAAAAATGATGGGAAAGGGTTAATAGAGAGTTACCATATTTATGCCTACATGTTTTCAAAGGTTCAACCCCTTTTCTAACTTGCAGACAATTTTGACGCATTTGCAGCGATGACTTTTGAAAAACAAAATGGCAAAAGGAGAAATTGTTGATCTTGAGCAATTTCAGCTTTGGCCACAATGTTTTCAAAAGTCGTCTGATGCTATTGCATCAAAATGCGTCTTTTACCAATCATCTAATGCAATTTCTCTTTTTGGAAAAGGTATTTACTTTCCATATGTTAACCCTTTCCCACAAACAGACGCCTCTGCAGCAGACGACTTTTGAAAACATTGTGGCAACGGTGAAAATGCTCATGATAAGCAATTTCACCATTTGCTACAATGTTTTCAACTCTATTTAATAATTAAACTGTCATTAATGGAGTTAAAAGATTTGTTGTATGTGGGAAAATTAGAAATCCCTATCCATCAGATAGCAAATAATTACCTAGTTTAAATATACCGAGTTAGATTAGATACAACCGCCAACCGCCATTTCTTTACTTCAGGTAAGACATCTTTATCTCTTTCATTTTCCCACGAATAGCATTAATTAACACAGAAAAATCCACTATTCATTTAGTCGTTCATGTAGTTAAGGATATAAAATAATTCCTAGATATCTGAGAATCATTGGATGAATTCCTACCATCTGATCCGTCTCCTTCCTGACAACCTGAGCGTTTTGAAGAAGTTTTTCTCTCAAAGAATCTTCTGACAGTGTCAAAGATGTGAGAAATCGATTCTCCACATCACTGGGAATCTCAAGTCCTCCTAACTGGAAATACCTGAAAAGGAATAAACAAGGGTTTAATGTATGTGTTGTTGCAGTTATGAATTCCTTCTTTGATTTTATGTAAAATCAACCAATTTCAACCCTCAATTGTCACACTTTCTAAGGTAGAACACCATCCTATGAAGTTTCGTTCAAATCCTATGTTGCATTGTTAAGATATGGTCCGGACAAAATATGGCTTCCGACCGACCGACCGACCGACCGACCGACCGACACAGTGACTCCTATATACCCCCCCAAAACTTTGTTTTTTGGGGGTATAATAACCCACCTTGAGCACTTTGTGCCCAAATGATATACAAAATAAGTCAAGCACTCTTTATTAAAGTATGTTTAATATTGTGGAGAACTATTGCCATTGTATACAAAATAGCATACAACATAATACAATATAACAAAACCATAATATATTTGGCATTGGGAGGATATGGCTAGTAAAAATGAAGTTTTAGTAAAAAGAGGTAATCATTGTTATAGCATTTTTTAATCTGCAGCAGAACACATTGAACAATTCTAGGGAAAATATTGAAAATCTTTATAAATCAAAGTTAAATTAATTAATAGTTGAAAACATTTTGGCAAAAGGAGAAATGTCTCATTATGAGAAATTTTCTTTTGATTGCCAGACTATTTTCAAAAGACGTCTGCTGAAGATGTGTCAAAATTAGTCTGCATGTGGGAAAGGGATAAACAAGAGGGCCATGATGGCCCTTGAATCGCTCACCTGATTTTTTATTTTTTTTCACTTTAGCTATATAAGCCTCGCCCCCTGGCAGCCATAGTTTCCGACCAATCAACTTGGCTTGAAGGAATCTGATAGAGGGTCACCCTAGGAACATTTCTACAAAATTATTTGAAAATCGGCCAGATACTTTTGGAGGAGAAGATTTTTTAAGTTTTCACTATAGCCATATAATGCAAAATAGCCCCCGCCCCCTGGCGGCCATGTTTTTCGACCAATCAACATTGCTTGAAGGAATCTGATAGAGGGTCACCCAAGGAACATTTCTACAAAATTATTTGAAAATCGGCCTGACACTTATGGAGGAGAAGATTTTTTAAGTTTTCATTATAGCCATAAAAGGCAAAATAGCCCCGCCCCCTGGCGGCCATGTTTTTTGACCAATCAACATGGCTTGAAGGAATCTGATAGAGGATCACCCAAGGAACATTTCTACAAAATTATTTGAAAATCGGCCTGACACTTTTGGAGGAGAAGATTTTTTAAGTTTGCACTATAGCCATATAAGGCAAAATAGCCCCGCCCCCCCTGGCGGCCATGTTTTTCGACCAATCAACATGGCTTGAAGGAATCTTATAGAGGGTCATCCAAGGAACATTTCTACAAAATTATTTGAAAATCTGTCAACCAGTTTGGGAGAAGAAGAATTTTGAACTTTTTTTCATTTCGTTGCCATGGAAACCAGAATTCTGCATGGATCCAAAAAATTTGAAGGAAATCTGGTGAGGTCATTGAGAGGATGCTTTCTGTGAAGTTTCATCCCAATTGACCCACTGGTTACTGAGGAGAAGAAGTTGACGCACGACGGACGACGGACGACGCACGACGCACGACGGACGACGCACGACGCACGACGGACGCCGGACAAAAGGCGATCACAATAACTCACCTTGAGCAAAGCTCAGGTGAGCTAAAAAGAGATTATTATAGTAGAACATCATGAGCTTTGATTAACTTTCGATCTAGTAGGAATTTAGGGTCAAATACAAACTAACACTTACCCCTTTCCCACCTGCAGACTCATTTTGACGCAATAGCATCACATGACTTTCGAAAACGTTGTGGCCAAAGTTGAAATTGCTCATGATGATGTGGGGAAAAGACCTGTTCACTCACTTTTATCTAGTCCTCTGTACCAACCTGACTTTTTATATATTATTTAACGCTAACTGGGGTTGATGGAATTGGACCCAGGTATGACAAATATATGGAGTAGATTTAATTTTAATTACTTCATACATTTTTTTTACAACCCTTTACCACATAAAGACTCTGCAGCAAACATCTTCTGAAAACAACATGTTGTTTTTGTCCACTATAGAGTTTATGAAAATCAATTGTTTATTTACTAATTTACTACATGTAACATATCGAGGGCTTGGCCTGAAACAGTTGAAACAGTTGTAACTAAAAACCTATTTTGAAAACCCTGATTTAGGGGCAATTTTGACCCCTTTGTAAACAATGCAAATTTAGGTGCCAGAACGAGCAATGGCACCTAAATTTCCATTGTTTACCAAGAAAAATGATTTAACGCTTATAAAATTACAAATTTTAGTTACAACCGTTTCCCGCCAAGCCCTCGATATGCAATAGCTTTATAGAAGGGGAGGTGACCAAACTAAACACCATTGTTGGAACATGCTAGGCGGAAAAAATTTACTTCAGTTTGTAAGGTACCAAGCTACAGTCCCACCTGTGTTTAAAGACCACCCATGTGAAGAGCATAAACTGGTCTTTGTTCTCAGGTGGTCTTTAATCATTTATGTAGAAAATGAGTAATTGGGAAATTTAAAGTGTGTATGCTATAGAAAGGCAATTGCTAAACAAAGGTGGTCTTTTGCACAGGTTTGACTGTATATCGAGCCCCGCCCTGCCACAAAAAATCAGGGAATAGCACCTTTCAATAATTGAACACATTAACAATATTTTAGCATTTTAGAGATTTCAAATAATTATGGCAAACAAATACAAAAGTAAAGAGGCCCCTTCACATCATGTAAAAGCAATTGTTAAAGTCAACCGTTTTCCCCCATACAGACACATTGTAGTACAATTATGGGGTGGAAGTCAATTTGAAAACATTGCGGAAAACGGGTTCTGTATTCTTCAAATATTTCTAATGTTTTACAAAAACATTTGTCTTGAGTTTTGAAAGCAGATAACTGTTAACCCTTTCCCACTTGTAGACACATTTTGACGCATCTACAGCAGATGACTTTTGAAAACATTGTGACAAAATGAGAAATTGCTCAAAAACTTTTTTCAGTAATAAAAATTTCATTTATAGAGATTTTGCATGATTGTTTTCAAAGTTGTTTTGCAGATTTGTTGTATATGGGAAAGAGTTAAAAATGGTGAAAAGCATACTAAATTTACCCTTATTGTGAAAGTATCACTGCTGTTCAAAAAATGTGGATTTCATCTAAAGAAGTACATAGTAATTTTCATTATCCCTTCAAAGTATAGCAAAAGATGATATAATATTACACATATAAGCAAACAAAATAATTTTTGTAAAATCCATTTGAACACATAAAATCTTGTATTTCTTCTTATAGAAATGAACAAGGAGTTGTCTACAGCATATTGCACATTCGTTTATCAATATTTTAAAATGATTTTCTGAAGATCTTTTCCAAGCTGTCCTTGTGTTCCTGAAATGTAACGTAAGTTGTTTTTAAAGTGAGCATATATATTACATATTCTAGCAGGTGGGCTTGGTTTTGATTTCATACTGTATATATTTTTATTTATATGTAAATTTAAGATGTGGGACCAATATCGTCTTTCCTTATATACCGCTATATGACATTAGCTGTTGATCATACATTGGTAAAGCGGGTGGGGTAATAACAGGGTTCCAACGTATTTCACTCGTAAAGATTTCCCACATTTTTTGCCCCCATGCTTTCAAAGATGGATTTGTTCGGATCTCGTACCGAGCAATTTCTCCATTTGCCACAAAGTTTTCAACTCGATCATACATTGGTAAAGCGGGTGGGGTAATAACAGGGTTCCAACGTATTTCACTCGTAAAGATTTCCCACATTTTTTGCCCCCATGCTTTCAAAGATGGATTCGTTCGGATCTCGTATCAAGCAATTTCTCCATTTGCCACAAAGTTTTCAACTTGATCATACATTGGTAAAGCGGATGGGGTAATAACAGGGTTCCAACGTATTTCACTCGTAAAGATTTCCCACATTTTTTGCCCCCATGCTTTCAAAGATGGATTTGTTCGGATCTCGTATCAAGCAATTTCTCCATTTGCCACAAAGTTTTCAACTTGATCATACATTGGTAAAGCGGATGGGGTAATAACAGGGTTCCAACGTATTTCACTCGTAAAGATTTCCCACATTTTTTGCCCCCATGCTTTCAAAGATGGATTTGTTCGGATCTCGTATCAAGCAATTTCTCCATTTGCCACAAAGTTTTCAACTTGATCATACATTGGTAAAGCGGGTGGGGTAATAACAGGGTTACAACGTATTTCACTTGTAAAGATTTCCCACATTTTTTGCCCCGATGCTTTCAAAGACAGATTTGTTGGGGATCTGCTGCGGATTTGTTACGCGTGGTAACGGGTTGAGAGTGCTGAAATAACATCCCACTACCCACCTGGCTGGTGATCCCTAGGTTGTTGTACAGTTTCTTCAGTCCCACATCTATGATCTTCGTGTAATTAGCTTGAGACATGGACTTGATCAAACTAGAAGTGGACTCTGCACTTTGACTGATCTCTTTTGCCTCGTTCTTCGTCTGGCGTACCTAAAAAATAATCATCGGTTTGACTTTATTATTAAGAACTACTACTTGTGTATACAGTCCAACCTGTGTTAAAAGACTGCCCATGGGAAGAGAACAATCTGGTCTCTGTTCACAGGTGGTCTTTAATACAGGGTCATTTATGCAGAAAATAAGTTATTGGGAAATTAAAGGAGTTATTGCTATAGACAGGAAATTGCTAAACAATGGTTGTCTTTAGCACACGTTTCACTGTATTTAACCCTTTCCCATTGACACATCTGCAGCAGACGAATTTTGAAAACTAAAGAAAAAATTGTTCGATGATTTTGCACAATGCTGATTCCGGTACTATACCATGGTTGATGATCAAACTCGCCCTAAATCAACACTTATTGGACCTGAACCACAGAACTTTAAACCTTTCCCTCATATAGACGCTTTCTGATGCCTCTGACGGCTTTTTGAAAACATAGTGACAAAAGAATAAATTGCTCAAAACAAGCAATTTCTCCTTTTGCCACAATGTTTTCCACTTTTAGTCATAGGTTATCAATTCAATTAAAGAGATTTTCGCAAAATATGTTCAAAGTTGTCTGCTGCAGAATTGTCGTATGAGGGAAAGGGTTAACCATACAACAAGTCAGCAGCAGACTGTTTTTAAAGCATTTTGTCAAAAATATAGAAATACTCCATAAACGAAAGAATAAACATTAAATAAAGTTGAGAACATTGTGGCGAAAGGAGAAATTGCTCATCATTAGAAATTTCTCCTTTTGCAACAATGTTTTCAAGAGTTGTCTTCTGCTGCAGAGGCATGTACTTTCCTTAACCCTTTCCCACCTTAACGCATTTTGACCCAATAGCAGCAGACGTCTTTTGATAACATTGTGGCCAAAAAGGGAAATTGCTCACAATGTTTTTAACTTTATTTAACAATTAAGCTATTATCTTTTAGGGAGATTTTTCAGGTTTGTGCCTACATGTTTTTAAAGTTATCTACTGCAGATAAGTTGTATATAGGGGAGGTTCAACCCCTTCTCACTTGCAGACAATTTTGATGCATTTGAAAACAAAATGGCAAAAGGTATTTCAACTCTATTCAGTAATTACCTGTATACTTTCCTTATTGATGCCTACAAGTTTTCAAAGTAATCTACTGCAGAAAAGCTGTATAAATGAAAGAGGGAAACAAATATTTGATGAATTCCTACCATCTGATCTGTCTCCTTCCTGACAACCTGAGCGTTTTGAAGAAGTTCTTCTGTCAAAACATCTTCTGACAGTGTCAAAGATTTGAGGTATCGGTTCTCCATGGCGCTTGGAAACTCAAGTTCTCCAAACTGGAAATACCTGAAAAGGATTATACAAGGGTTTAATGTATGTGTTGTTGCAGTTATAAGCCACAATACACCAAATAAATTCCTTCTTTGTTTCTATGTAAATCAACCAGTTACAACCCTCAATTGTCACACTTTCTAAGCGCTTCTTAGGTAGAAAAAAGTAGCTGTAAAATAATCTGAGGAAAATGGGGGGTCAGGTAGTATGCAAGAAATAATACACCCTGGGAAAATCATGGTAAACATTATTTTGGACAAAAATTGGCTACAAGGGACGAAACTGGTTTATCACTTACTCTATTTTCCCTTTCAAACAAATTTGTCAAAACTGTTTGTTACAAAGAAGTTTTAATACTTCTCAACACAACTGTAAATGAAATTATGTGCGTGTTCTATACTAATTGATTTGGACTAGAATTGAAGCCTAGTTTTTATGTTGGCATAGACATTATTTGCCAGGTTGACACGACCTGCCTTTCTTTTGATTTTATTTCATTTCTAGTTGTAATGCGGTCTCTATAGTTTTAACAAGATTTTTCTACAATATGGCCTAGTGACCTAGTTTATGACTGGACATGACCCATATTCAAACTTAGCCTAGATATCATCAAGAAAAACATTCTGATAAAGTTTCAACATGCTCAAGCCCAAAATGCACCTTCCAGAGTTTTAACAAGATTTTCCTTCAATTTGACCTAGTGCCCTTGTATTTGATCCAACATGATCCATATTCAAACTTGGCTTAGATATCATCAAGACAAACAATCTGACAAAATTTCAAGCTGCTCAAGTCAAAAATGCGATCTCTATAGTGTTAATAAGATTGTTCTACAATTTGGCCTGGTGACCTAGTTTTTGACCTGACCTGATCCATATTCGACCTTAGCCTATATATGATCAAGACAAACATTCTGACAAAGTTTCAACATGCTCAAGCCAAAAATGTTTCCAGAGTGTTAACAAGATTTTCCTTAAATTTGCCCTAGTAACCTAGTTTTTGACCGGACATTACCCATATTCGAACTTGGCCTAGATATCACTAAGACAAATATCCCGACATAGTTTCAACATGCTCAAGCCGAAAATGTGGCTTACAGATTGTTAACAAGGTTATCCTTTAATTTGGCCTAGTGACCTAGTTTTGACCCGACATGACCTATATTCAAACTGGGCCTAGATATCACTAATTCAAACATTCCGACAAAGTTTTAACATGTTCAAGTTTAAAATGTGGCTTCAAGAGTGTTAACAAGATTTTGCTTAAATTGAACCTAGTGACCTATTTTTTGACCCGACATGACCTACATTCAAACTTGGCCTAGATATCACGAATTCAAACATTCCGACAAAGTTTTAACATGTTCAAGTTTAAAATGCGGCTTCCAGAGTGTTAACAAGATTTTCATTAAATTTGGCCTAGTAACCTAGTTTTTGACCCGACATGACCCAGTTTCAAACTTGGCCTACATTTGATGGAGAAATAATATGTTCTGATAAGCTTTCATGAAGATTGGATGCAAAATGTTGCCTCTAGAGTGTTAACAAGCAAATGTTGACGACGTACGACGAACAAAAGGCGATCACAAAAACTCACCTGCTGAACTTAAAAATGTGGCTTCTACAGTGTTGACAAGATTTTCCTTCAATTTGGCCTTGTGACCTAGTTTCTGAACAGACATGACCAATATTCAAGCTTGGCCAACAAATCATCAAGACAAACATTCTGATACAGTTTCAACATGCTCAAGTTAAAAATGCAGCCTCCAGATTGTTAACAAGCTTTTCCTTCAATTTGGCCTAGTGACCTAGTTTTTGAACAGACATGACCAATATTCAAACTTGGCCTACATATTATCAAGACAAACATTCTGATACAGTTTCAACATGCTCAAATTAAAAATGCAGCCTCCAGATTGTTAACAAGATTTCGCTTCAATTTGGCCTAGTGACCTAGCTTCTGACCCAATATGACTCATATTCAAACTTGACTTAGATATCATTAAGACAAACATTCTTACGAGAATTTCGTTGATACGTCCACAGCACTTGCGGGCACCTGCACAGCGCGATCGTGTCGTCAGGTTGAGGGAGAGGTTGGCATTTGTACGCTCACGATAAAACTTAGTTATTGGTTCATTGGAGAGGCAAGGTCTCATTCACTTCACTGCCACTATCCCTCTCTTGTGGGTACTTCCCTCTTCTTCTCCTTCAGTCCTCCCTTCTTTTCTAGGTCATCTTGTAGTACTCTTACTCTGACACTTTTGTGATAAACTGTGTGTTAAATTGTTATCTTCTGTGAAGAACGTGACAGGATAATCTGATGAATGATGCGATGAGCCAGTTTTTATAACCTGCGAGCCACATTGGGTGGTCGCCCAGACGCCAGCCTGTCCCCGTTCAATGTCTGCCCGATTTTCAGACGGGCTCTTAGCGGCGATTTTGGCCCGGTGTTCGCCCCATATGTGTGAAGTCCAGCCTGACATCGGCCAGGCATCAACCGATTAATGTGCGATCAGTTTGCGATGAGGTTTTAGGTCCGAGTTTAAAGTAACTCGATGCCTGCTAGGAGTCCCGAAGGGATCTGGCCGAAAATGCATAGAAATCCGCTGCAAACTACTCGCAAAGGTAATTGTGACTGGGGTTTAAGTGATACTAGGTAGGCTACATTTTTAATGGCAGGTCTTCCCTTATAAAGTTTACCGACTCTTTGTTAAGTGGCGGGAACAGTACGAATGTCGTAGTAGCCTGCTGCTGAAGTGAGGTAAATCTTTTGAGGAATTCTTGGAGCAGATGATCCAAGAATTGGATAGTTATAACAGGCTTATAATATTCCTCCAGAGTAATTCTCCAATAGCTGCAGCTTCCTGAAACTACTGGTGACATGATCAGGACAGGAAACGGACTCGATATATTAAAAAATTAAATAAATAAATTGCATCGACATGTTAGGGGTTTCTTTGGATAATATAAAAAAAGCAAAATAAATAAATAGTGGAGCTGAAAACGTCAGGGGGACAGGCACGGGCCCTCTCCGAATCTGCCACTGCATTTGTCAAGCGACTTCTTTGTTTACCATTAATTTTTCATCGCAACTTCTTTGTACTTTTCCACTTCGCGAATGTTAATAAGCTTCCATATTTGACCTCTCGGTTGATTAATTTCTAAAGCATTTGTTAAACTTATATTGGAGTAGTCATGCCTTAACCCTTTCCTTCATACGACAATTATGCAGCAGATGACTTTGAACACATTTTGTCAAACAATAGAAAAACTCTATAATTGAATGGATAACCTTTGACTAAAAGTGGAAAACATTGCGTCAAAAGGAGAAATTGCTCGTTTTGAGCAATTTCTTCTTTTGTCACTATGTTTTCAAAAAGCTGTCTGCTGTAGAGGCGCCTATATGAGCGAAAGGGTTAAGTTTTTCACTGATGTTCCAACAACATTATAATGATATTTTTTGGGGAGATGTTAATCTTTTAAATGCAGTTTTGTTGAATCCATGGTGAACTATTTTTCTTGCACAGTCTCACCCTAAAATGCGTTGTTGGCAGGCTGCCAACTCCGAAAAAATGGTTTTACTACTATGACCAGGGGCTAAAGCCCCAGTAGGCCAAAAACTAGAGAAAAGTGATGCTCCCTATGTTAATGATAACCCTTTCCCTCATATATACGCTTTCTGACGCCTCTGCAGCAGACAGCTTTTTGAAAACAAAACGTGCAATTTCTCCTTTTGCCACAATGTTTTCCACTTTTAGTCATAGTTTAGATTTTCTATGTTTTGACAAAATACGTTCAAAGTCGTCTGCTGCAGAATTGTCGTATGAGGGAAAGGGTTAAAAACATTGTGGTAAATGTAATCAGCTGCAGATGTGCCCAATAGTGTCTACATGTGGGAAAGGCTTAAAATTAAAACCTGATGTAGTGGATACTCAAAAGAATTATCTCAAACAGAAAAATATCTTGAGTTCCAATTGCACAAAACGTGCCATTTTTTCTTTTGCCACAATGTTTTCCACTTTTTGTCATAGGAAATATCCATTCAATTATGGAGATTTTCTATGTTTTGACAAAATACGTTTAAAGTCGTCTGCTGCATAATTGTTGTATGAGGGAAAGGGTAAAGAGCTGTGAACATGACCCTTTCTCACATTCAACACATCTACAGCAGATAAACATCTAGACAAACTACTGACACATTCCGACGCATCTGCAGCAAGATAAACATCTAGACAAACTACAGACACATTCCGACACATCTGCAGCAGACGACTTTTAAATTCCTCTGCAGCAATTGGAGAAGTTGCTTATACAGAACTACAGTAAATAATTATACAGTGTGCTGGAACCTGTGAATAAAGACCACCCATCGGGACACACAAAAACAATATGGTCTTTGTTCACAGGTGGTCTTTAATTACAGGGTTATTCATGCAGAAAATGAGTATTTGGGAAACTAAAAGTGTGGTTGTTATAGACAGGGAATCAGTGGTCTTTAACACAGGTTTGACTGTACTTTCATTTGTAGAGGTCTTTTCACATTCGTACTTCGATATTTTCAAAGCATGTCTGCTGCAGATTTGTTATATGTGGGAAAGGGTTAAATGAAAGTATAGATAGAGCAGAACACATTGTGGCAAGAGGAGAAATTGGTCTTGTCATGATGAGCAATTTCTCCTTTTGTTACAGTGTTTTCGAAAGTCGTCTGCTGCTGATGTGTCAACAAAAGGATTATTGTAATATTCCCACAATTAGTGACTTACTTCACGTCCACAAAGATTCCCTTATCACTATCTGTACAGTTCTTCTTGCAATCTTTCGGACAACCTGAAATGGAGACATTGGAAAATAAGCTATAACCTTAACAACATACAACAAATCTGAAGCAGATGACTTCGAATATATTAACCATTTCCCTCAAACGACAATTCTGTAGCAGACGACTTTGAACATAATTTGTCAAAAAATAGAAAATCTCTATAATTGAATGGATAACCTATGACTAAAAGTGGAATACATTGTGGCAAAAGGAGAAATTGCTCATTTTGAGCAATTTCTTCTTTTGTCACTATGTTTTCAAAAAGCAGTCTGCTGCAGAGGCGTCAGAAAGCGTCTATATGAGGGAAAGGGTCAAGGCCAAAAAAATGAAAATAAGATAATGAAATAGAACTCAAAACATTGTGGCAAATGGAGAGATTGCTCATTACAAAGTTATCTCGGAATGCATCGGCAACTCAGCCTCAGTGGCAGGGGGTAATTAAACCCTTTCAAGTAAAAATATTTAATTTTGCGTTTCTGAATAGTACGGGTTCAGATTAGCTTGTTAATCTGCTCTGTTTAATCCATCTCAACTACACAAGTTGATAGAACCTTTTATTTTATGCTAAATGATGAGATACAGTGTTCTCTCAGTGAAATAAAATCCATATCACCAACACTGTGAGTGATATAGGTATGCGGGAACTACTTTTTCGGCGATAGCTGAATAACGTGGGTTTTGACCTAGATGTTAAACAAATGATCTAGATTGTAGACCAATCAAATGTTGTATTTAATGAATAATATCGAAGAAATAAAGGAAATGAAACGTTTTGATTGGTTCATTATAGTTAAGTTAGCGATCCTACAAGAGGCACCAATGAGGTGAAAATTTAAAATGAAATGTTCTGCACACTAACCTTTAATTATTTTCCTTAAAAGAAATAAATTTTAGTGAAAAAAATTAGTGAAAACGTATGAAATATAATATTTAACCCTTTCCCTCATACGACAATTCTGCAGCAGACGACTTTGAACATATTTTGTCAAAACATAGAAAATCTCCATAGGAGGATAACCTATGACTAAAAGTGGAAAACATTGTGGCAAAAGGAGAAATTGCACGTTTTGTGCAATTTCTTCTTTTGTCACTATGTTTTCTAAAAGCCGTCTGCTGCAGAGGCGTCCGAAAGCGTTTATATGAGGGAAAGGGTTAAGAGCAAAATATTAATTATTTTTGAAACATGATAGGTTTTCAGTTAATTATCATCAATTGTAACTTATACTTTTTTACATAATACACCTCTTGGGAGCCTCGCATAATCTCCAGATTGATAAATGTGATAAATTCTCGGCCTTGAACAATATTAATGTCATGTCAACTAGTGTAATGGATGTTGATTTGGATTGTCAAGTGAAAGGTATGTGGTTCGCTTCCCGGCAAAGGCATAACAAAATTTCCTCTCTCTCATATCAAAACCAAAGTATGTATATATGATGAACTAAAACATTTATAAACCAAATATTACATATTTAACGTTATTGTTTTCTGTCATTCTAATAAGTAAGATAAAATATCAAATAATATGCAGTGCCGTAGCCACACTGAGGCACACCGAGGCAGCTGCCTCGGTGTTTTTTTGGGCATATAACAATTTCTATAGCTCTAAAAATAACTCTTTTCGACTTTCTCTTCATTTGCCTCAATATACACAAACCAGAACTGAATATTACATATTATATAATATAATAAACTCTACAAACTACGGTACCATACCGTTTAATCTTGACTTATTGATTATGTAACATAAGGTATATATCACGAATCAATATTGTTTTATCCTGCAATGAACACTGTATAGTATCGGATACTATCCAACCAGAATCCCGTAATAGCCATTCTACAGTACTCTCCATTATGTGGTCTAGAGATGGCAATCTTGATAATAGAGACGGTGCAGTATTTCAGCCAAATCACTTTGTGACTTTGCTTTTGCGTGGCAATAAAATAGTAACCGATACGAACAAAATCACAAATATAAGAAAAGATGAAAAACAAAAAAAAACAAGTCTTCTAAGGAATTAAGAACGGACAATAAAACACAACAAAAATTACCCGCGTTCTTCACTAATGCTGCACCAACGCTTAAAAATGCATGCCACCAGGAGCAAACATTAACTGGGGAAAAATCAGGCTCTACTAAAGAAGAAACTGAAGTAAACAATGACGTTACTGAAGAACAAGTTAAGTCTACTGCTAATATCCAATCGTCGCACACCGATCCAAATAATATATCGCAGTCTAGTTATGGCCCGGAACAAACGCGATTACCACCTGAACGAAATGCACATGCAGATATGGATATCTCTTCGCTAGCACGCAACCGGCATCAGTTAACAAATCAACAAAAGTGTGATATTCTTAGTAACGCGACGGGAAGGCTTTCAGAGTATCCATCCCATGGCGGAAAGGTTAAACGTCGATATAACCCAACTTGGGAACAAACATACAGTTGGTTTCGATATTCCCCTCAAGTTGACGTTGTTTTTTGTGCGTGCTGTGAACATTGTATTTGCGCCCAAAACTGCTTATCATGATGAATTCATAAATGTTCAGTTCAGAGACTGGAAAAATGCTCTTGGGAACAAAAGAGGTGTTTTGACATCTCATAATACATCTTATGTCCACATGAATGCTTTAACCGCAAATGATTCTTTCATGGCCGTTTGTAAAGGAGAACGCAAGTCAATCAATGAGAGTGTAAGTACTGCATGCGTACGCCAAAAAAACTGCTGAAAACAGAAGGATTATGCTAAGCATTATAGATGTGATAACGCGATTGTCATCGAGAGGCCTTGCTTTAAGAGGAAATTGGGACAAGATCAAACAGTCGGAAGATAGTAATTTTGCATTTTTCATCAACTGGATATCGCAGTATGAACCATCTCTTGCTAAACACCTCAAATATTTCCCTAAAAATGCAACGTACTTATCACCTACTATTCAGAATAAAATTATTGATTGTATAGGTAATCACATCCGAGGTAGCATTGTTGCCGATATTGCTAATTCGCCGTTTCTTAGCATTATGGCTGATGAAACCACTGATTCTAGTACAATCGAGCAGCTTAGCATCTGCATCCGCTATCTATCTGGACTTGAGGTAAGGGAAGATTTTCTGGGATTCGTACCACTACCACGAACAGATGCCGAAACTATAACTACTGCCATGGTTGAACATTTGGAACAATGGAACCTTGATCTTCAAAAATGGCGCGGCAAAGGATTTGATGGGGCTGCAGCCATGAGTGAGCACGTGTCTGGTGTTCAAGCGAGAATAACACATCTATTTCCCAAATCAAAATATTTCACACACTGTGCAAGCCACTATCTAAACTTAGTTATAGTTCCATCGTGCACCAAAGTACCGGAAATAAGAAACTTTATGAATGCATTCAAGGAACTAACACTTTTCTTTGGCTATTCTGCAAAGCGGAAAGATATATTAAAAACATTCTTGCCTAAAGATGTGTCTGATCTGTTAGCTGGTTTGACTGAAGAAGAAGAACATGAGCACGAAACTCTACTATACGACGTGTCAAAGCGACATTCTTTGCCAACACTGTCGGACACACATTGGCTATCACGTGTTGACTCAATAAGCACGCTAATTGTAAATTATGACAAGATATACGATGCGCTACAATCGCGCAGTGAGAATTGCTGCATCTATTGAAATTGTGCCGTCAAAGCCAAGAGCAGTTGGTCGACAGCGACACCGTGCAAATGCATCGTTGGATAAAGCCAGTGTCCAAGACCATTACAGATTGAATTATTACTTTCCATTCCTCGACAACATGATTTCACACATGAAGACACGATTCCCTGCTGAGCTAGGAGACTCACTTAAGGGAACCATTTGTGTGCCTGGACACATGCAAAATCTTGACTCCGCTCTAACAGATCAAATAAAGGAGGCATTTCTAGATGACTTGCCGAACCCTGGAGATTTTCAACAGGAAGTATTGCGATGGACCTTGTTAAACAAAAACTGTACCAAAGTCATGACGCTGGAAGAAGGTGCAGCTGCATGTGACGAAGTCTTTTTCCCCAACATATCAAGAATATTCAAATTAATTCTGTGTCTGCCTGTTGGTTCTTGCACTTGTGAAAGGAGTTTCAGTTCACTGAGGCGGCTTAAGACCTGGAGTCGGACATCAATGTTAGCCTCACGACTTAATGGTTTGGCACTTGCCTACGTCCACAGGAACAACATTTCTGTTAACCCTAAACAAATTCTTAAGTTGTGGGATGCCACAGGACACCATCGAATAGCACTGGCATTCAAAAATTAAAGTAATGATATGTGAGACGTTTGAAAGTAGGTTTAGGGTATTGGTAACAAAGCCTCATATGATTGTGACAGTAATTTTCTTCTAAATTTATGTGTAGAATTAACTTCAACAGTATCAAAAGTTATAGCGCTAAAAGTGTTGAAATGTTATATTTTTATTAGGCAACTTATACCACCAAAGATATCAAAAGTTATAGCGCTAAAAGTGTTGAAATGTTATATTTTTATTAGGCAACTTATACCACCAAAGATACTTCAGAATGAAGGAAATTGATTCTTGCAAAAAACAAAATCCGGGGGGGGGGGGGGGGGGGGGGGGGGGGGCATGCCCCCGGATCCCCCCCTCCCCTAGACTGTTCTGCCTCGGTGTTTTTTTAAGTCTGGCTACGGCACTGATATGCGCATGTTCCATTTATTAGTGTTTTCTCATATTGATCGCCGTTTATCTTTTTTAAAGATATTTTTTGTTTACTTATAAAGGGAGGTATTCCGTAAATTTAACAAATCCAACTTATTGTCCTGGTCTGGACATTGTGTAGGTTTTCTCGTTACAACTTTTCAATATGGCGGACAAACTGTGTTTGAAAAAGACATTCAGACAGATTCGTCCGCGTGTGGACAGGTACTAAGACACTTAACAGTTCCTTTCTTTTGTCATCAATAAGCATAAAATAAAAAGAAAATTTGTTTGTTTTGAGCAGATATGGAATATATCTCATCTCAAAGGGATACAATTTTACCATTTTCACTCGCGCTACACACAAATATATATCCTCTTTAAACTATCTTTTATATGTATATGTAATTTGAGGCAAGTTTAGATCTTGATCAGCACAGACTGATCAGGATCTATATTATTCTCAAAGGACAAGTTATACCTTTCCCTACAGATTGATTCATTTTTTGATGTTTTACGCCACTTTCAACAATTTCTTGGTTACCGGTATATCACGGCGTTTCATTGGTACTTAGAACTACTGGTCCATTTATCCTGACACCCGTGAGGCAGTGGCAGTTGCAATGTTTATAATCCCCACAATCCTGAGTGCCAAGTAGGGTAGCCATTACAACTGGTCCATTTATCCTGACACCAGCCAGTCAGTCGCAATGCTAACCCCGCAACCCTGAGTGCCAAGGAGGGCAGCCATTACTCCCATATTTAAAGTATTTTGTATGACCCTTTTCCTATAGATGGGCTCAATCTAAATTGTAAGTGAAATGGTCTATAGACTATTCCATAAACGTCCTATAGGTTACATTTAAAAGCTTTAAGTTTAACCCTTCCATATAAAACACAAATCAACAACAGATAACTTTGCATTAATCAAGCCCAAACTGTGGAAAATATATCATAAAAAAATTTATAGTAATTTTAATACAGTTGGAAACATTGTGGTGGTGAAGGCATAAATTGCTCATTATGAGCAACTTGTTCTCCTTTTGCAAAAATTATCTAAAGTTGCCTGCCACAGAATGATGTGTCTATGTATCTCCGCCAGGCTATCTGCATGTAGGAAAAGGATGAATATAAAGAATATCATGACATTGCTATAAAAAAAAAAAATATATGCCCACCGAATCTATGATTCCGGGGGCATAAAAAGAAGTCTTAGATTGCTTGTAAGAGTGTACTGTGATCCAGTTTAATGGAACTAAAGATAGAAATAGGTGATATCTCCGCAAATTAAATTTATTCTCTCGAGTCGAAAAACATGTGCATCATAAGTGGCACTTTTCAAATATTAATCCTAAAAGATTATTTTAATATGATAGTTTATTGTAGGCCGGATTCCCGAAGAAATCAGCCTAATCAAAGAGTGATGTTGCTGCGAGATACACAGTCAACAACCTTAGTTGAAAACATTGTGACCGTGATTTACACGGTCATGGAAAAGGACAGTTGATATGAAACAATTGGTATATGAACATTACAACCAGAACTTTACATAAGGGTATGTATTGAAAAGTGTAAAAAAAGTACAAATTGAATGTACTTTAATTTACATATTTGCTGTAACTTATAAATTGAATGTTGCATACATAAATAATGTTGCATTGTCAATTAATCAGTTAGATACAAATCTTCAAAAAGAAATAATTATACTAATTAAAGGGAGGTAATATAAAGTAACTATTTATCTATTAAACAGCAAAACACATTGTGATAATGGATTATTTCCCTTGTTATCACACCGTTCAACGGTACCTGTCGTCAGAACTTCCCGAGTTTTACAACATTTCTTGCAAAACGTCTTGAGAGAAGGCAAACATTATACTGTAAAATCCCTAGCATGGAATGATTGACAAGATCTAAAAGCTTAAAAAAATGACCACTCACTTTTCCTGACCATGTACAATTTCTGGGATAGAATGACGATAACATAAAAATAGATAAAGCAAGAAATGATTACATACTAGCTTAAGAACTGTGCTGACAGAAAACGGTTTCTGAGTATTTTGTTGATTGTGTGTCCCCTCCCAAAATGGCAGAAGGGCATACAGTAGTCTCGATAAGGAGCAGTCTGTGAATCAATGCTAATTCCTATATACATATCTTTGCAATGGGTATTTGTTTTAGTTGTGGTTTAACGCCGTTTTCAACATTATTTCAGTTATATCACGGCGACAGTTCACTTATTCAGGATCTCTGGGTAAACAAACCAGTACTAGCCTAGGAAATGTGCATTGCCCAAGGGCTGTATGACCAAAGCGCCGCAACTGGGGATCGAACCCGGGACGCCCGGCTCCGTCTCTGTCTCTGTCTCTTTGTGACGCCTTTGCATCAGACGACTTTTGAAAACATTGTGGGGAAAGGATTTGCCACAGTGTTTTTAACTTTTTGCATTAATTATACCTTCATTTATAGAGATTTTCTGGGGTTCTGCCAAAATGCTTTTAAAGTCGTCTGCTGTATGTTTGCTGTATGCGGGAAATGGTTAAGTAATATCAATTATCTCGTATAAATACATCAAATAACTGAGCGCTTATAGCACTGATGATCTGCAATTGCATTTAGACTTATGTCAGTACAGTTACGGAGTATCGTTCAATTAAAATGCAACAGTAGAATCTTTATTGTGCTAAAGCACGTTGCATTGAAAAGAACATCATACCTCCTTAAGTTCATACAACTCTGAAATATTGATGGCTTCGTTCGTGGATGCCATGTGTTTTAAGTGTCATAACAATTTGATTAGAAAGAAAGTTCCTAGAGCGACGACGTCGTTGCGCAAAGAAGTAATATAGTCACTGAGACATTGACCTTTGCGTAGGTCAGTGAAACTTGAAATCAAACTAGATGCGATGTTGGTGAAGATTTTCATAACAATCAGATAAGAAAAAAAGTCCCTATATACCTGACTACGTATGGCACAGACGTATAATAGGTAATGTGACAATGACCTTTGACATAGGTCAGTGAAACAGAAACTCATACAAGAGGTGATGCGGGTGAACACATGTAATTTCATAACAATCCGGATAAAAAGTAAAGACCCTAGAGCGATTACATCGTGTTTTAAAGAAGTATAATAGTCACTATTAATGTGACCTTTAATCTGGGTCAGTTAAACGCGATGCTGATAATTATATGTACATGTATTCAATTTCATAACAATCGGATAAGAAATAAAATAGCTTATGGATGACGTAGCTTTTTACAGACTTTTAATAACGACTGTCACCTAGACCTTTCAAGCGATGTAGGTCAACATGTGTGTCAAGTTTCTTCACGATTGGGTAATATGCAAAGTTGCTAGAGCTTTACTCTCATCAAAAATTGGAATAGGTCTACAAAGGAGCGACCACTCACTTTACTGATCAATTATATGCACTGTTAAACCCTTTCCAACATACATCAAATCTGCAGAAGACGACTTTAAATAAATTAAGGCAAAGATACGGAATAAGGGGTAGCTAAGACCGAGTAGCTTGGATACATCATCTCGGTAGAATACTATCGTCTAAAATGTGTTTTTGTTTCTTCACAAGCTTTTATGATTTTATACCGCAGAAAACGACTTTCATAATGTAACCATTAACTAATTTCAATTCTAACATGACGTTGTTTTCCTTGCCTATAGAGAACGAAGAAAATAACCGTTGATTATTCGTCAATAACCAATGGAAATGCACTACTTTTCACATTGGCTATTCCGGTTATCCCCCCGCGTATAAGCCTGTCATTCAGCGTCACGTGATGTAAAGAAACATACATGTGTATACTACGTCGTCTGCAATGGCTGACTCGATATTTTATTTATTTTATTTTTATTTATTTTACATCGATTGCGAAACAAGCTTTCAGCTTGGATTAATCATGCTCGATGTCTGCTTCCTGGAGACTTAACCAGTACTCGTGCCGTTTTGTGTGGAAAAATCTCAAAGACAGGACCCGCTCATCACGGGACGCGAACCAGGGACCTTTGATACGAGAGGCCGACGCTCTACCTCTGCACCACTGTAACGTTATGACGTCAAACCGCTCACGTGACGTCACTTTCCTAGTCACGCCCACAGAAAATGTTTAAGTTAAGAACCCCTATTAAAAGCTTTTTCCAAGAATCCAAACTAAATGTATCAGAAATCTAAACACACCGTTGTTTGCACTGGATCTCGGACAAGTTTTAGGTTGAATTTCAGGTTTCTAGCTGATTCCGTTATTTGCTGGTACGAGATCTACAGAAATATGTTGTGAAAATGTCGATTTTTCAGGTTTTAACCTCAAAAATCTCTGAAACTAGATTTTTCCCATATATAACGAACACGCCCAGACCTAGATCACATTGAGTTCTATAAGTGTGGGGAATTTCAGCAAAATTTCTTTGTCCTCAAATCGCTGAATTTTCGGACATAGCCCTGTAGACATTCGTTCCGCAGAACAGAATAAAATAATTGCTCCACTACACTCATTCTATACATATTGTTAACTTGTATAGTACAATGAAAACTAAATAATTAATTAAATAAAATTACATTGTCTTGTTGCTGAGTCTACCCCTCTTTGTCGTTTTTTTCTGCAGTTATGCGTATAATGCAGTGGGTAGTCACAATTGATGGAACAGCAAACTGGTGGGTAAACTGGTTTGCTAAATAGTGCATTTATTTCCCTTTGTTAAGGTGTCGGGTCATGTTAGAATCGAAATGAAACTATCAAAAACCTTGGTTTATTGGCGAATAACCAATGGTTTGTCGTTCTGATGCGTTGTAATTAACCACTCAGGCCGTAGGCCTTCGTGGTTAATTCCTGCGCATCAGAACTCCAAACCATTGGTTATTCGCCAATAACCCACGGTTGTTGATAGTTTATTTCTTAAGTATTCCACTTCGTGTTATTTATTTAAAGAGTTTGTAAAAAGGTTACACTTCGTGCAGCTGGGCTGAATAGTTCATTTTATCGAATGACAATGCTTGTATCCGATCTAATACGGGTAAACAAATCGACGGCGAAGCCGGCGATGTTTCCCGTCAATAGGTAATGTGTATGAACTTTGCAAAACTTTGCTATACCGTCTTTCCAAAAATTGTGTCCAGAGTGAATTTTTCGATACAGTCACGATTCTGCTACGTTTTGATTGGATGAAAAGAAAATATCGAAAAAAAAAAAACTTATAGAGGAAATAATTAAATATGATCATACGTACTCGATAAAGGAACGGACACAAGTAATTTTATGTGAGATAATTTCCGTTTAATAACCCTCGTCGTCTATTTCTAAAACGAGTTCAAATAAAACTCGTAAGGGTTTTTTGACCACCTTTGACATTCTGGAAGTTATAAATCCAAATTCCTGTTATATGACGTCATAATATGACGTCTGACGTCATAATATGACGTCATTCTATTAGTGGTGCAGAGGTAGAGCGTCGGCCTCTTGTATCAAAGGTCCCTGGTTCGAGTCCCGTGATGAGCGGGTCCTGACTTTGGGATTTTTTTTTCTTTTGTTTCACAATCGATGTAAAATAAATAAGTTTAAACTAAATGAACTGAAAGGAAAACGACAGAAATTATAGGAAACGTTAGTTTGGCTTGTCACAAATGTAGTTCCGTGAATTATGGAATCGTTTTATTTGAAGTACTTTATGAAGGGCAAGTTCATTATTTGTTGTACCTGTCATCATATTTTCATGGATGTAAAATCTTGGCTATATTTTAAAGTTAAATATAAGCTTAACCTGATGATGATTTTTATTTTCTTTGCTTAGGTCGGTAGGACTCGTAATTGACGTAAATAACTGATCGTGCTGCAAGCAAGGGGCTAACTGCAGTTCGCGGGGAATTATTCACCGATCACAACATATAATAAATGTTTACCCGAAAATAGGTAGCACCTATACTCATATTATATCCATTACGTATTTATTTATATGTGACGAGTGTAATATAACATGACCAAATCACTATTTTCTTAACACGTTTAATAAAACTTTATATGAATAATGAAATGTCAGATCCTACATGAGAGCAATACAGATATTTTCAGGTTTATCGTGATTAGTTTATTTCAGGCCAAGATTCCCGAAGGAATCAGCCTATAATAAAAGAGTGGTGTTGCTGCGAGATACACAGACAACAGCCTTAGTTGAAAACATTGCGACCGTGATTAACACGGTCGTGGAAAAGGACTGATTGTCGAATGACATTCTATAATGAATATTATAACCATAACTTTACATTAGGGTATGTAAATACAAATACAGAAATTAACACATTTAACACAGCATAATTATATATAATTGCATATTGCATATTGTTTTGTTATTAAATAGTGTTAATATGAATAAGAGATCATTGTTAAGTAATGCGATAAATACGAATCACAACATATAAAACAAGAAATATGTGAGCTACTGCTCACTAGTGATACCCCCGCTCATGTTTTGAAAGACATATGTGATGGTGGGGTAAAGGGCCATAACTCCGTGAAAAATCATCCAACCGGAACGCAAACACGATATGCGCATCTACACTTGGTGGTGATCCTTCCTATGAAGTTTCATAAAATTCCAAAAAGCGGTTGCAGAGAAATAGCCCGGAAATGAATTTAGTCATACATAGCCTGATGGTGGAGTAAAGGGCCATAACTCCGTGAAAAATAATCCAACCGGAACGCAAACACGATATGCGCATCTACACTTGGTGGTGATCCTTCCTATGAAGTTTCATCAAATTCCAAAAAGCGGTTGCAGAGAAATAGCCCGGAAATGAATTTAGTCATACATAGCCTGATGGTGGGGTAAAGGGCCATAACTCTGTGAAAAATAATCCAACCGGAACGCAAACACGATATGCGCATCTACACTTGGTGGTGATCCTTCCTATGAAGTTTCATCAAATTCCAAAAAGCAGTTGCAGAGAAATAGCCCGGAAATGAATTTAGTCATACATAGGGGTAAAGGGCCATAACTCCGTGAAAAATAATCCAACCGGAACGCAAACACGATATGCGCATCTACACTTGGTGGTGATCCTTCCTATGAAGTTTCTTCAAATTCCAAAAAGCGGTTGCAGAGAAATAGCCCGGAAATGAATTTAGTCATACATAGGGGTAAAGGGCCATAACTCCGTGAAAAAATAATCCAACCGGAACGCAAACACGATATGCGCATCTACACTTGGTGGTGATCCTTCCTATGAAGTTTCATCAAATTCCAAAAAGCGGTTGCAGAGAAATAGCCCGGAAATGAATTTAGTCATACATAGGGGTAAAGGGCCATAACTCCGTGAAAAATAATCCAACCGGAACGCAAACACGATATGCGCATCTACACTTGGTGGTGATCCTTCCTATGAAGTTTCATCAAATTCCAAAAAGCGGTTGCAGAGAAATAGCCCGGAAACGAAAGTGTTACGGACGGATGGACGGATGGACGGACGGAAGGACGGACATGGGTAAAACAGTATACCCCCCCCCCCCTTTCCTTCGGAACCGGGGGTATAATAAGGATATTCATTAAAGGGAGGTAATCTGAGGAACAACAAACATGGCGAGGATGGATTATTTCCCTTTTGAACTTGAACTAATCATAGACTTCTGCGAACACTCGATCTATGTCTCTGTCCAATCCAACAGTTACATGGACTACATATATGTAAGACAATATGAACAAGAGGTACAAGAGGGCCAGTATCGCTCAACTGCCCTTAGGCAAAATATAAACGACTATAGCCATATAAGACAACTCCCTCCTTTAAAGACCTTGCTTTGCGATCAATCAACATGGCTTGAAGCTCACCAAACTTTGAAAGGATCATTTCTAAAAAAAATACTTGAACATTTTTTAAGTTTTCACATGGAAATTCAGGTGTGAAAATAGACGGTTATCACATGATAGTTAAACTGGTCGTAATAATAAAACCGAATAACCATAGAAAATGGCGTTAAACTCCAATAAATAATACAATATGCAGCTGAAGATTTTGAAATTGTCTAGACAAAAGGACGGACAATATATGTCTTTATTATATGCCTGTACATTTTCCGGTGGAAATAAATGCAGATTGACATGCGCAAATACACCACGACAGATTAAAATTCCGTATCTACATGCGGTGTAAATACAAGATTGTGACGTCAGACAGTGCGCGGAATACTTTCAGCGAGGTATCCCCAATAAACAATGTATTGAATCTGTATATTTAATAGTTTTTTCGCTCTTCATAGATCGTAGGTATATAATAAAAGGAATATTACGTTGCGGGAGCGATAAATGGGTACGTATTGCACGACTCGTAGCGTGGGAAAATCCATATCTTACTCGACCTTCGGTCTCGTAAGATATCGATTTTTCCACGCTACTTGTCGTGCAATACAAACCCTTTTATCGCTCCCGCAACGTAATATTCCGTATTTATTATATGCCTGTACATTTTCCGGTGGAAATACATGCAGATTGACATGCGCAAATACACCACGACAGATTAAAAATCCGTATCTACATGCGGTGTAAATACAAGATTGTGACGTCAGACAGTGCGCGGAATACTTTCAGCGAGGTACCCCCAATAAACAATGTATTGAATCTGTATATTTAATAGTTTTTTCGCTCTTCATAGATCGTAGGTATATAATAAAAGGAATATTACGTTGCGGGAGCGATAAATGGGTACGTATTGTACGACTCGTAGCGTGGGAAAATCCATATCTTACTCGACCTTCGGTCTCGTAAGATATCGATTTTTCCACGCTACTTGTCGTGCAATACAAACCCTTTTATCGCTCCCGCAACGTAATATTCCGTATATATTAATTTTCAAATGAAAGTGTTCTTTAACCCTTTCCCTCATATAGACGTTTTCTGACGCCTCTGTAGCAGACGGCTTTTTGAAAACATAGTGACGAAAGAAAAAATTGCACAAAACGTGCAATTTCTCCTTTTGCAACAATGTTTTCCACTTATATTCATAGGTTATCCATTCAATTATGGAGATTTTCTATGTTTCGACAAAATATGTTCAAAGTCGTCTGCTGCAGAATTGTCGTATGTGGGAAAGGGTTAAGAACAGAAATTTCTGCAGCAATGTTTTTAAATCTTCTGCATGAGGAAAAGGGGTAACTAGAAATATAATACGATTTTTTTCTAAATCAAGAGGGCCAAGATGACCCTGTATACATTGACTGGTTATTATCCCCAACTTGTGCATTTCGGTTCAGGGGTTAAAGCAAGTTTGGTAGACAGCCCCAAAGGAACATTTAATGTTGAAGGGGGGGGGGGGGGGGGTCAGCATTGTAGGAGATCTTGTTAAAAGATTAATCTATCTTAAGCAATTGTTGGCCATCTTGTGTAGTCGGTCGTACGTAAAGGGGCAATACTGTAGTTAAGTGGGGGGGAAACGCGGTATAGTGCATATTATTTTCTTTATTGCAAAGGCCTTTTTATTATATACTGAGAAAAGGTAGAAATGTCTCTTCATGTTCAAGTAAACATTGTGGAATTGTAGGAGATCTTGTTAAAAGATTAATCTATCTTAAGCAATTGTTGGCCATCTTGTGTAGTCGGTCGTACGTAAAGGGGCAATACTGTAGTTAAGTGGGGGGAAACGCGGTATAGTGCATATTATTTTCTTTATTGCAAAGGCCTTTTTATTATGTACTGAGAAAAGGTAGAAATGTCTCTTCATGTTCAAGTAAACATTGTGGAAATATATATAATTTAATGTTAGTAAAACTTAAACAGAAAATTAAGTTCGTTCCTGTGCGCATACAAATCATTTGTCGGAATTGTGTGTGCTACAATGAAAAGCTTATGAGTAAGATCAGGGTAAACAAAAAATCTAAAAAACATTAATGGAATACAGGTGTTTTTAAGGTGTTTGTTAATAATCTGCTGTTAATATTAATTACCGTTGTTTACTTTACATTAGTGAATTCAGAAAATGATCAGTATCCAAAATGTATTTTCAAATTTGTTATCAGTCTCCTTCGCCGAGTTACCGTTCGTAACTTACACTCACATGTAACTAGAAATATCACTGAAGATGATAAATACCCCCAAAATAGCGCCTTGACTCAAATTATGGCTTCCGACCCACCAACAAAAGGGCCATAACTCTGTAAAATAACATTCAATTGTAAGACCTTTATGATATGCACATCTCCTCTTGGTATAGAAGCTTCATGTAAAATGTTATTGAATTCCACCCAGTGGTTTGTAAGAAATAGGCTGGACAAAATATGGCTTCTGACCAACCAACAACTTAATAAGTAAAAGGGCCATAACTCTGTAAAACAAGAAAAAGTAACAAAGGGCAATAACTGTTTTTAGATTAAATAGAGTTATGGTTTCTGTACACTGCACTTCCTCTCAATGTGTTGTATCATCCTATGAAGTTTTATTAAATTCCAACAATTAGTTTTAAAGTTATGCTCCGGACAAGACTCTACGAATATGAAAAAGTAACAAAGGGCAATAACTCTGTAATTATGTAAAGTAGAGTTATGTTTCTTGTACACTGCACTTCCTCTGATTATGCTCTACCATTATATGTAGTTTTATTAGATTCCATCCATTAGTTATTAAGTAATTCTACGGACAAGAAAAAGTAACAAAGGGCAATAACTCTGTATTTAGATAAAATAGAGTTATGGTTCCTGTACAACGCACTTCCTCTCAATGTGTTGTATCATCCTATGAAGTTTTATTAAATTCCAACAATTTGTTTTAAAGTTATGCTCTGGACAAGACTCTACGAATAAGAAAAAGTAACAAAGGGCAATAACTCTGTAATTATGTAAATTAGAGTTATGGTTCTTGTACACTGCACTTCCTCTGATTATGCTCTACCATTGTATGCAGTTTTATTAGATTCCATCTGTTAGTTATTAAGTAATTCTCCGGACAAGAAAAAGTAACAAAGGGCAATAACTGTATTTAGATTAAATAGAGTTATGGTTCCTGTACACTGCACTTCCTCTCAATGTGTTGTATCATCCTATGAAGTTTTATTAAATTCCAACAATTAGTTTTAAAGTTATGCTCCGGACAAGACTCTACGAATAAGAAAAAGTAACAAAGGGCAATAACTCTGTATTTAGATAAAATAGAGTTATGGTTCCTGTACACCGCACTTCCTCTCAATGTGTTGTATCATCCTATGAAGTTTCATTGTTAAGATATGGTCCGGACAAGATATGGCTTCCGACCGACCAACACAGTGACTCCTATATACCCCCCCAAAACTTTGTTTTTTGGGGGTATAATGAGTCGATAGAGTTAGAGTGTGATTGGTTATATCAGGGACATAGATTTACGTCCCTGGTTATATGTACATAGAAGGGAAATATACTTATAATTTACACTTCGGACATGCAATGAGACTATTTTATGTTTGTTAGATTGAGGCCAAGATTCCCGAAGGAATCAGCCTATAGCAAAAGAGTGCTGTTGCTGCGAGATACACAGACAACAACCTTAGTTGAAAACATTGCGACCGTGATTTACACGGTCACGGAAAAGGAACGACGATAAGAAAACATTAGTATATAAATATTTTATTCATACCTATGCATCAGGTGATATATAGAGATAATTAAAGAAGTTTTACGCGTTTAGCTTGCCTTAATTTCAATATTTCATGTACATAATAAATCAAATATTGTTTTCCTAGACAATATTTCATTGTTTGTTAAATTGATTCATAAGAATAACAAGGTAAACGTCCTGGTAGTGCTTAAAGGGAGGTAATTTGAAGTACACAAACTAACTAATACATGGTGAGAAGGGATTATTTCCCACTTGGTCTGTCTAACAAAACACGTTGGTGATGATTTAAATAAATAATGTACATGGACAGTGTTAAACCTTTAAATTCGTGTTTCCGTTTCCCACATACAATAATGTTTCATTCTACTGATCATTGACACAAGTCTTTGTGACTAGTACCATTTGTCTCCCACCATTGGGCTAACGGTCTGCATTGAAAAGTAGTCAATTACCAGGGAAGAATGTTGAGTTGCGTACAGGTGTGAGACAGTCAGGCAAAACACGTTAGGTAGACCGGTCGACATGAATATTGTTGTGAAAACTACGTTAAACTCAATCTAGAAAAAACAGAACAATCGTTTTTAGCTCAATTACTCTGTGGAATACTTCCGTTTAGAACAATCTCATTAACATCATCTCCTATTAACGCTACGCATAGGATCTGAGGACAACTGATAATCAATTTATTCTTGTTTGCAATTTGACTGATTAGTAGCGACATCTTGTGCAGCTGAGACAATAAGAGCCCTAAATAAGACGAGTATTTCACATCGCGAAATCCTTATTTGACTCTCAAACCGATTACTCTATGTTGTGGGTACATACAAGAATCATGTTAGTGAGATGATTCTTTTACGTACCTACAACATAGGGCTAAGTTGAGTCATTCAAGAGATATTGATGGGAAAATATGAGTTTACTGCACCTTATCTAGTCCTCTGGATAATTGAGAAATTGTGTTGGAAAGCCTCCATATAGAAACATTTAATTGTGCAATTAGGGAAGCAATAAAGGAGATTCTGTTTTATTATTGATCTTTTTTTGGATATATTGAACATTTCTGACTGTCTGGTTACAGCAGTTAAGAAAAAAAGTACTGTAAAACCATTTGGCACAAGATCGTGTACTTTAATATCGTTCATGTTTGTTTTATTTAGGCCAAGATTCCCGAAGGAATCAGCCTATAGCAAAAGAGTGATGTTGCTGCGAGATTCACAGACAACAGCGTTAGTTTGAAAACATTGTGACCGTGATATACACGGTCACGGAAAAGGAACGTTTATGTGGAAAACATTTGTATATAAATATTACATTTATACCTTTACATTAGGCTATGTATGGAAAAATTACGTAAAGTTACAAATTAAATTTACCTTTCACTTTATATTTCATGTTGTGTTCACAATTTGAATGTTGTAAAAATAAAATATATATCATTGTTTATCAATCCGATATAAACGAATCACAAGAAAAATATGATGATAGTTATTAAAGGGAGGTAATATGAAGTTACTACTGACTGAGACACAACAAAATATTGGTGAGGGTGTATTATTTCCCTTTTTACGTTCACACCTTCATCTAACCATAGACATGAATGACGATTTAAACCAATATTAATAGGGATTTCAAATATGTTGATTGATTGTTTGATGTTTTACACCACTTTCAACAATTATTAATAATTAAATACAGAGTCCAAAAAACAGAGAAAAACGGGAGATTTTATCAAAAGTGTTATCAGTGAATAAAATAAACAATGATCATGCAAATGATGGGTCAAGTCTTAGTTAGCTATGCTATCTCTGTAAACTGTTAGTCTTTCACTCTAAAGTTTTAGTCTAAACAGTCACTTGGAAGTTAGAAGAATAGTGTTTGGAGTAAAGTTTTGACTTTGACAACAGGTATGGGAGAGTTGACAAATCTCTAAAAACGAATTTGTTATTATTGAATAACGTTGTAAACATTGTGGAAGAAATTGCTCATCATGATCAATTTCTACTTTTGCAACAATGTTTACAAAAGTCGTTCTTCTATAGATTGGTTATAGATGCATTGACATGTATCCACATATCAGAAAGGATTAAGTTCTCGCGAATAACTATTGAAAACGGAATTTTTAAAATTCTGATCGATCATACAACAAATTGGCAGAAGACGACTTTGAAAGACAAAAGTATGGAATATTAATATAAAATTTTAAAATGAAGGTCTAATAGGATAACATAGGCAAAAAGGTTTGTAAAGGGATAAATTTCTCATGATAATCAAATTTCTCTTTTTAACACATTGCTTTCAAGTTGTCTGAATGAGAAAAAGTGTTGACACGAACAATCATATAATTCTTCCCTGAAATGAAATGGCCGCAATATATTTTTTTAAAGCAATTTTGGCCACCTTGTACAACTTTATAGGCATTATTTGTTTGTTATGTGTAGGCCCAGACTCCCGAAGGAATCAGCCTAATCAAAAGAGTTGTGTTGATACGAGATTTCGCATACAACAGCGTTAGTTGAAAACATTGTGATCGTGATAAACACGATCATTGTTTTCAACATGAAACCACTGAAATATAAATATTATGTGCATACCTTTACATTTGGGTATTGATAGGAGACAACAGAAAATTTACACGTTTATCTTGCATTAAATTCATCATTTACAAAGATTGTAAATTGAATATTGTTTTAAATAATATTATATTGTAAGAGAATTCAATAAATACCAAAAAAATGATAGAAATAATCACAATAACTGTTAAAGGGAAGTAATTTAAAGTACTATTTAACTAAATACAAAGCTATTGTAGTGAGTATGGATTACTCCCCTTTATACTTCACCGTAGTATATACATTATGAAGGCAGGCGTAGTCACAGAGTCTGCACAACTTTAACTGAAATTTTTCAATTCACAGTAGGTCCTAGCTTTTACACAGCTTAACCCTTTCCCACATTCAGACGCTTTTCAGCAAACTTTTGCAAAAAATGTGACAAAAGGCTAAATTTCTCACAATAAGCATTTTTGTCCTTTTTCCACATGGCTTTCAACTTTATTCAATAAGTGTTCTTATCATTTAATATAGAGTGATTCCATATTTTGACAAAATGATTCCAAAGTCAACTGATACAGACATGTTACATGTGCAGGGCTCTCAATAGACTAAAGTTTTTGGGAGAAGTTGGTGGATTGATTGATTGGGGTTTAACGCCGTTTTTAACAATTTCTCAGTTATTTCACGGCGGCCAGTTCACCTATTCATGTATTTCCTGGTTTTCTCACACCAGTACTCCACACAACAATCTTCCCAAGCAACTGGCTGCTTTTCCATATAGACTTATAGCCCGTTGGTGGAAGACGAATGACGCATGTCGCAAGAAGTGGGTGGACATAAAGGAGAAGTGATATTTCTTATGTCATTGATATGTGTGTCATAACTGGAAGTTTTGGGATACACATCTTTTTAAAAACAAAAATGAATGTTTATTTATTTGATTTTAATTATGATGACAAAGCGGAGGGTCGTTTGGGATACATCATCTTTTAAAAATAACTTAAAGTACTCAATGTCAACAAAAATTCCAGACCGAAGAGGAGGATGAGTGGTTTGCAAATTTCTAGCAAACAATTCAGCCGTTAATCGCGGGAAATGTTATTATCATGATATTGGATATTCATCGACATCCGCTATTTTGGAAATTGCACAGGAGAGGAATCCCGGCAAATACCTCTTCAGAATAGATTGATGACGTATTTATTATTTCGATTCGGACCAATCAAAATCAATATTAAGGGAGGAATCTATTAAGAACGAGGCTACATAGATAGTATCATTTGATTGGTTAATGAAAATTAGTGCGAGTGCGGCGAAGACTATTCTGCTTTGATCGAGTGAATGGGCAAAGTCCGAAAATTCTCAAGCAATTTCTCCTTTTGCCACAATGTTTTCCACTTTTCGTCATAGGTTATCCATTCAATTATAGAGATTTCTTATTTTTTGTCAAAATATGTTCAAAGTCGTCTGCTGCAGAATTGTCATATGGGAGAAAGGGTTAAGCATTTATAGCAGACCTTGTTATAAAACATTAATTTCAACTCTATTTTAAAATGAATCATTCAATTATAGAAATTTTCCATATTTTCCCATAGATAATTTCAAAGTCTGACATCAGCTGCAAATTTGTTGTACGTGGGTAAGGGTTAATATAACAAGAATTAACCCTTTTCCTCATAAGACAATTCTGCAGCAGACAACGTTGAACATATTTTGTCAAATATGCGAAAATCTCTATAATTGAATGGATAACCGTTGACTAAAGTGGAAAACATGAAAAAAACATTGCTCGTCTTGAGCAATTTCTTCTTTTGTCACTATGTTTTAAAAAAAGCCGTCTGCTGCAGAGGCGTCAGAAAGCGTCTATATGAGGGAAAGGATTAAAGAAACCTACCATATTTTAGGTAAGAGCAGTCTTCGGGACAGCAGATTCCACCAAGTCTTTCTCTAACAGCTTTGAACAGTATCTGTTCTACCTCCGCTCTCTTGCTAAACAGTTCTCTTGTATTGAAAACCGTTATCGCACCCTACAAAGAGAAAAGAACTATTTGAGCCTGTGTCTAACAATAAATGACGCCTCTGCCACAGACAACTGTTGTAAACAAGAGGAGTGATGGAATAGCAGAATTCTTTGTCGTATTTTTTTGGACATTTTTTTTTTCGAAATTGTATTTTTGGGGGGTTCAATTTTCAAATTAAATAGGAAAATAGGCTCTATTTTCAAGATCACAACGGGAGCCAAGTCACCATCACGTTCTACTGGATATCGCGTTTTATCCTCTCGCGAATTATCCGCATTCCAGTGTACAATGAGAAAATTCAGGAGAAGAATTTAGGCATTTTTCCCGGCCTCTTTCTGATGCCGCAGCAACCAAAGTTCTCCATGTAATTTAAGTCTTTGAACAATTTTGAAAGAGGAACCCCAATGGAACATTCCTATGTAGTTTTGATGAAATTGGTCTAGTGAATTAGGAGATGTCATTTGAAGAAAAATGTTAGTTTTACCGCTTTTTTATTACGCCTTGGTTGCTGTGTTTCAACTAACCAATATGGCTTGACAAAATATGAAGAGGATCAATGAAAGATCATTTCTACAAAATAATCTCAAAATTAGACAAGCACTTTCATAAGGATTAATTATTAAACTTTTGTCACTTTTCCTCTTTTCTGATGCGGCCTGGTTGCCATATTTTTTTCAATTTCCAATCTATATGGCTTGAACAATTTTTGTAGAGGGTCACCCAAGGAACATTTTTACTAAATTATATTGGAATATGACAAACATATTCAGAGAATTTTAAAGTTTGGACATTTTGGATCCTGTCTGATGCCACAGCAAACAAAGTTCAACATGGAATTTAAATCTTTGGTCAATTTTGAAAGAGGACCATCAAAGGAACATTCCTGTGAAGTTTGGTTGAAATTAGTCCTGTGGTTAAGGAGATATGATGTTTAAAGCTAAAATTTAATGACGAACGACAGACAACAGACAGAGAGTAATCAGAATAGATCGCCTTGAGCCTTCGGCTCAGGTGATCTTAAAAAACATTGTAGCAAAAGGAGAAATTACTCATATTGAGCAATATCTGCTTTTGCTTCAATATTTTAAAAATTCCATTCTAGAATTAAACTTTTATAACAATGAGAATTTCCACAATTGTTCTCCAAATGATTTTAAAGTTGCCTGCTGCAAATTTGTTATATGTGGGAAAGGGTTAAGGTCAGTCTATATTTGGCTTTTTTTCGACAATTAACATGGAGTCAACCGCCTCAGTGGTGTAGAGGTAGTGCGTGCGCCTAGAGAGGTCGTGGGTTTGATCCCCAGCCGGGTCATACCAAAGACTTGAAAAATGGTAGTAATGGCTGCTCAGGTTTGCAGGGTTAGCATTTCCACTGACTGGCTGCAGAATTGTCTTATGAGGGAAAGGGTTAAGTACCTTGACGGCATCATTACTGCTAGACTTCATCACATCTTCATAATAGATATCATAGGCTTTGTGGAGCAACGCCAGATCTCGCTTACGTAGGAAGTATTGAAAAGAGCAGGACACTTTTACCTGTAAAAGAGAAAAACATAACATTTCACTTCTTAGTTCATAAAGTATTTTCTAAATGTTGGTTAACCCTATTACAAAAAGAGCACCACAGAGTAAATCACTAAATGTCGACGCTCTTCTACATTTTTCTAAATCGAAAAAAAGGGGCATAACTGAAAAATAAAAAAAGCCAGAGTTATGAGACTTGGCAGTTCCTAGGAACATGTACACCAAGTTGCATTTGAAAATGTTGAACGTTTTTTTAGTTATGAGATAAGGTTAAAGTTTTGTGAATAGACAATGACGAGGACGCCAAAGGTAGCATTATAGCATGACTTTTTATCCTCGAAAAACAGACAAGCCAAAAATGTGCAGCAGATGACTTGGCTTAAGTATTGAATTTCTCTATAAATGAAAAGGTAACCATGGAATAAAGTTTAAAGCACTGTTCAGAGCTCTAGACAAGGTGTATACATGTTTTTTTCTTTCCGGAATCCTCACTGAGATGATTCTTTTAAGTACCAACAAGATAAGGTTTGGTTGAGTATTAAGAGAGATATTGGTGGGAATAAACCGGCTTTCTCCTCCTTTTCTAATCCTCTGATTGTTGCAAAAGATTTTTGCTGGACATGCTCCAAAATGCGCCCAGCAAGTCGAGGGCTTGGTGTTAAGCGGTTGTAACTAAAATTGGTCTTTTTTTTACGATGTTAATCACTTCGCCATAAAGTCTTAATAAGCGTTAAATCATTTTTCTTGGTAAACAATGGAATCTTAGGTGCCATTGCTCGTTCTGAGCAATGGCACCTAAATTTGCATGGCTTACAAAGGGGCCAAAATTGCCCCTAAATCAGGGTTTTAAAAATAGGTTTTTAGTTACAACCGTTTCACGCCAAGCCCTCGAAAAGTAAGGGGTTAGAGCTAGGGCTACCCTACTGTCAGAGATAAATGAATGACGTCGCTTCGAGGTCCAGATAAGGAGGGGTTAACAGCTCTTTTCCCCACAATATCTCTCTTATCATCCAACAAAACCCTATGATGTGAGTACTCGTAAGAAACATCTCATTGAGACGATTCTTTTGAGTACCTACAAGTTACAACATAGGGTAAGCGGATAAAATAAAGATTTTAGAAACAGCAAAACGCTCCTTAAAAAGAGCTCTGGTCAATTAAATCTCCCTATCCCACTTGCAGATGCATTTTAACCCTTTCCCTCACACGACAATTCTGCAGCAGACGACTTTGAACATATTTTGTCAAAACATAGAAAATTTCCATAATTGAATGGATAACCTATGACATAAAGTGAAAACATTGTGGCAAAAGGAGAAATTTCCCCTTTTTTTGCAATTTCTTCTTTTGTCACTATGTTTTCAAAAAGCTGTCTGCTGCAGAGGCGTCAGAAAGCGTCTATATGAGGGAAAGGGTTAAAGCATAATCAGCAATTTCTCCCTTTACCACAATGCAGATTTGTTGTATGTGGGAAAGGGTTATTGGTCTCCATGTGATCTGAGTCTTTATCGCCCTAAATCAATCATCTGAGTGATGGAATAGTAGCAAACGTGTATTTGCCAATATCAGGGATAAACGCCTGTTGAACTACGATGAGCAAATTCAGAGGAGAAGAATTTAGGCATTTTGCCCCCATTTCTAATGTCGCAGCAGGGAATTGAAATCTTTGATTTTTTTTGAAAGAGGACCACCAAAGGAACCTACCTATGTAGTTTTGATGAAATTGGTTCAGTGAATTAGGAGATGTCATTTGAAGCAAAATGTTAGTTTTACCTCTTTTCTGATGCCGCTTGGTTGCTATGTCTTACAACTAATCAATATGGCTTGGCAAAGTATGTAGTGGATCAATGAAAGAACATTTCTACAAAATGATCTTGAAATCAGACAATATTTTCATAAGGATGGGTTATTAAAGTTTCATTTTGCCCCTTTTTTGATGCTGCCTTGTCGCGGCCTGACAAGCAGATTCAGAGGAGAAGAATTTTAAAGTTTGGACATTTTGCCCCCATGGAATTTTAATCTTTGAACAATTTTGAAAGAGGACCACCAAAGGAACATTCTTGTAGAGTTTGGTTGAAATAAGTCCTGTGGTTTAGGAAAAGATGATGTTTAAAGCTAAACGTCGACTACGGACAGAAAGTGATCAAAATAGATCACCTTGAGCCTTTGGCTCAAGTGATCTAAAATTTCGCATAACTCTTAGCCTTCCAAGATACTGACACGTTCTGACGCCTCTGAAGCATACAACTTTTGAAAACATCGTGGCAACAGAAAAAATTGCTCTGGATGTTAGAAAGGGCTGATTTTACTTTTATTTTTAATTCTAAACTAGAACTATCACTGAAGATGATAAATACCCCCTTAACAGCACCTTGACCTACACCATAACTTAATAAGTAAAAGGGACATAACTCTGTTAAATAACATGCAATTGTAATCCCTTTAGGATATGCACATCTCCTCTTGGTTTAGAAGCTTCATGTGAAATTTTAATTTCGCCCAGTGGTTTGTAAGAAATAGGCCGGACAAAGTATGGCTTACTTAATAAGTAAAAAGGCCATAACTCTATAAAAAAACCTACACCATAACTTAATAAGTAAAAGGGACATAACTCTGTTAAATAACATGCAATTGTAACCCCTTTAGGATATGCACATCTCCTCTTGGTTTAGAAGCTTCATGTGAAATTTTAATTTCGCCCAATGGTTTGTAAGAAATAGGCCGGACAAAGTATGGCTTACTTAATAAGTAAAAAGGCCATAACTCTGTAAAATAACATGCAATTGTAACCCCTTTAGGATATACACATCTCCTTTTGGTAGAGAAGCTTCATGTAAAATGTTATTGAATTCCACCCAGTGGTTTGTAAGAAATAGGCCGGACAAAATATGGTTTCCGACCAACAGACACAGTGACTCATATATACCCCCTCTTCTTCGAAGGGGGTATAATAAAAGCAGTAAAATGTTGGCCAGATATGAGGCATATTTGGTGCAAACCTTTACTCATTTGACAAAAGTAATGGCACAAGAAAAGAACATGTCCAGGGTGAACCATGCTTACCTCCAGTTTGTCATGTGTAAAGGCTGAGATTCTCTTCAGAACCACGTTTTTAGCATCAGATCGGAATGCTTTGAACTCATAGTCTGGCCCAATGAAATGTTTTCCATTTGTATATACTTTATTGAGGTCAACTTTGCCAGTAGATTTCTGTCGCTGAAACCCAAACTGTAAAAATAGAATAGAAAAAATACTTATGTTTGAGCAGTGTTATAACAAAACATAAATAATTATGGTAAGCGTAGATAAAGATCTGCCTGCAGCATCCCATCAATAAGATGCTAATGACAATGTTTGTCAAAGGTTTCTCGAAACTAAAATGTAACCAAAACATATAGTTTGAAAAAGTATTATATTGTTGGAAAACATAAATAACAGAGGTCCAGATAAGGAGGGGTTTACAGCTCTTATCCCCACAATATCTCTCTTATTATCCAACCAAACCCTATTTTGTGGGTTCTCAAAAGAATCATCTCATTGAGACGATTCTTTTGAATACCAACAAGATAGGGTTAACGGATAAAATAAGGATTTTAGAACAAGCATAACGCTCCTTATCTAAAGCTCTGAATAAACTACATTTACTTCTTCTCTAGTTCTTCTGTGTTTAATGTTCAAGGCTCCGGACAGCACCAGTGCCGGACAGTATACCTCATTTATAGCAAATATTCTATTCTATTTGACATTGGTCTAGCACAGATCTCATTAAAACCAGAAGCAAATTTATGCTCATATAGATAAAATGACACCTTTTTACAGGTCGTCTCAGATTGACCTCTGCGTCAAGCAATCAAATGGTAGCCAACAAAACTGTTAAGTTTCAATGGGGAACATAACCCATATAAATAAATGAAATACACTAGCAGATAATATGGCGAAGTATCTTATTGTATAATTACCATTTTGATAGCATAACTGAGCATTGGTTGTATCGTGCGATTTCATTGGGCAGAAAAACAAATTAGAGACGACCATTTATGCTGTTTCATCAGATCCACTATATGCACATTAAAGTAATGCCATCTAAATATAAGCCCTTTTAACTTGTAGACACATTTGACGTCTCTGAGTCACACAGACGAATTTTGAAAAATTTGTGGTAAAAGGAGAAATTGCTTATAATGAGCAATTTCTCGTTTTGCCACAATTGTTTTAACTCTATTTAATAATTGAACACTCATTTATGGAGATTTTCAAGATTTTGACCTTTTATTTTTTTAAGTTTTATAATGCAGAATTGTCGAATGTGGGAAAGGATTAAAACTTTCCCACATAAAATAAATCTGCAGCAGACGACTTTGAAATTATCAAGTACAAAATATAGAAATTCTCTATAAATGATAGTATGATTATTGAAAAAACAGAGTTGAAATTATTATGGCAAATGGAGAAATTGCCACAAAAGACTTAAGTCAATGCGACATGCGTCATTCGTCTTCCACCAATGGGCTAAGTCTATGTGGAAAAGCAGCCAGTTGCTTGGGAAGATTGTTGTGTGGAGTACTGGTGTGAGAAAATCAGGAAATGCATGAGTAGGTGAACTGGCCGCCGTGATATAACTGAGAAATTGTTGACAACGGCATTAAACCCCAATCAATCAATCAATCCTTTTGCCACAATGCTTTCAAAAGGCATTGATCAGAAAGCATCCTTATGTGGGAAAGGATTAAGGCTCCTGGGGAATTCCATGTGTGATTGCTCTAGTTACCAACCTCATAGTACTCCAAGGTCCCAAAACTCATAGGCAGGACGATGACGAGAATGCCGACCACAAGAAAAGCTACTCCAATACCAATCTTCAATATCATTGCTTCGTCCCCCATCTTGATTTTTAGTCAGTTCAACAACCTGAAATGAAAATTAAACACATATCCTTGAGAAACCGAAGTTTGTGGGCCTAAGCTTTCAAAGAATAAGCCAACTGAAAATTGAATGAAAAAAAAAAGAAATGTAAAATCTTGCCTTTAATAAATTTACTTGTATACACAGACCATAAAAAACAGCAGCAGCAGCAGTTTAGTGATTTACGCCCCTTTCAACAATTTTTCAGTTATATCACAGCATTTCCTGGGTAAGTTACCAGTACTACTGATCTGTTTATCCTGACCCCAGCCAGTCAGACAACCCAACAATCTTTAATGTCAAGAAGGGCAACCAATATTACTATTTCTTATAGGTATGACCCAGCCAGTGAACGAACCTGTGACCTCCCATACCTGAGGTGGACGCTCTTCCACTACACCACCGAGCTCTTCCATAAAAGATATGTGTACAGCAAGGCAACAGCCATCTTGAATATCCTGACCACTTTCTCTCTACTATAGACCTGCAGCAGACAACTTTAGAAAATATTGTTACAGTTGGAGGCGTGGAGCAGTTGTTTCTTTTGACATAATGTTTTAACTTGAATCTTTGCAATTGCTATACTTTCATTTACAGAGATTTGTCATACTTTTGCAAAAAATATTTTTTAATTGTCTGCTGCAGATTTGTTGTATATATGAGAAACGGTTAATTGTATCATCATTAAATTGTCAGAAACGAACATCTGTGAATAATGTTTTTGTTTGTTAACCCTTTCCCCCATATAGACGCTTTCTGACGCCTCTGCAGCAGACAGCTATTTGAAAACATAGTGACAAATGAAGAAATTGCTCAAAACGAGCAATTTCCACTTTTAGTTATAGGTTATCATTCAATTATAGAGATTTTCTATTTTGACAAAATATGTTTCGAAGTCGTCTGCTGCAGAATTGTCGTATGAGGGAAAGGCTTAATTTATTTTTAAACCTCTCCCTCATACAGATGCATTTTGACGCATCTACAGCAAACGACTTTTGAAAACATTGTGTCAATTTCTCCTTTCACCACAATATTTTCAACATTGTTCATTTATTAAACATTCATTTATAGAGCTTTTACAGTTTCGTCAAGAAGTTTTCAAAGTCGTCTGCTGCAGCAGTGTTGTTGTATACATGTTGGGTTCATGGCAGGCTTCCAACATAGGATGGTTAGAAGACTTGAAAACATAAACAAATTTCTCCTTTTACCAACTCTGTTCATTTATTAAACATTCATTTATAGAGCTTTTACATATATAATATCCGTCAAGAATTTTTCGAAGTCGTCTGCTGCAGCAGTTTTGTTACAGGTATGTTGGGTTAATGGCAGGCTTCCAACAACATAGGATGGTTAGAAGACTTGAAAACATAAACACATATTTTGGCTACTGTAGATTCGCATTTAGGGATGCAGATTGATCTATTGCCTATGTTAAAACTTATTTGTCCGGAAATACCTTACATCCGAATTTCCGTAAACACTAGATCTATATGTTTCAAACTTCTTTTTGTGATTCCATGGATATTATCAAGAAAGAACAGCAACAAATGCAATTGTAAATGGACAAAATAATTAATTTTAGTTACTTACAAAAGACTGTTTATCTCCTACAAGGAATAATATCGCTGCAAATCACTATTTTGCAATATCCTGGATTGTAAGTTGTAAACTTCCTTATTTGGGATATTCGTGAATCGTTAGAAATGGAAAGACGTGGAGAATACTATGACTAAATTTGGTCACAAACCGGAACGAAGCGCGAAAAGGCGCTATTTTAACCCTAATTTAACAAAGAACACAGTAAGATGGCCGATCAAATTAAAAACATTAAAGTCACAGACGAGCTCATCGAATATGCACACATAATCTGGGATTACATGAAATTGAATCATTGTTGTCAAAAGGTAAGAATGAATTAATAGGCCAGAAGGCATGCCAGTTACCAATAACATTATACAGGTAAAGTGTTTACCTTCTTACCTTTTCGAGATCTATTTAGGCCAGTTGGCCTCTCTGATCCATCTTAATAATTTGTTTTGTCTCCGCCTCCGGTCCAAAGAAGTCGGACACAAACTTGATGTTATTGTTCTTCCAATGTTTGTTAAGCAAGCATTTAAGACTATTTACACTTTTTGCAGAAATTAATTATTAATTTAATAATTGTTGTGGCTCTTCTTTGCACATTTTCAATTAATATTGCCTCTTTTTTGTTAATAACCGTCCAGATGGTACTTCCATATTCTAAATGTGGTCTAACTATATACTTTTATAAATTGTTGTAAAATATTCTGTATCTAAATGTTCGAAACACCTTTTAACCCTTTCCCACATACGACAATTCTGCAGCAGACGACTTTGAACATATTTAGACAAAAAATGGAATATCTCAATAACTGAATGGATAACCTATGACTAAAAGTGAAAAACATTGTGTCAAAAGGAGAAATTGCACGTTTTGTGCAATTTCTTCTTTTGTCACTATGTTTTCAAATAGCCGTCTGCTGCAGAGGCGTCAGAAAGCGTCTATATGAGGGAAAGGGTTAATAAGGCCTAGCTTTTGGTGTCTTTCATATTTTCTGACATGTCTGGGTCGCCATATACGTTAATCTACCTTTTTCGTTAGAGTTAATATTTTTAAGTGGTCGACGCTATTTTGAAAACAAAAGTCATTAACCCTTTCCCTCATATAGACGCTTTCTGACACCTCTGCAGTAGACGGCTTTTTGAAAACATAGTGACAGAGGAAGAAATTGCTCAAAACAAGAAATTTATCCTTTTGTCACAATGTTTTCCACTTTTAGTCGGGTTTAATATCCATTCAATTATGGAGATTTTCTATTTTTTGACAAAATATGTTCAATGTCGTCTGCTGCTGCTGCAGAATTGTCATATGAGGGAATGGGTTAATGTTAAAGTTAATTTAAAATGGGAAAAAAAATTGCATAATTTGCAAACGTCTATATGAGGAAAAGGGGGGTTAAATACTGTTTAAAACAAATTATTGCTCTGAGTGAAAGTATAAAGTATGTCAAAACTTATTTAATCGACTAACATATAGATTATTTGCTTGCTACTGAAGTAAATGAATACTGTATAACGGATGATAATATTACAGATAGAAAGAAAAACATATGCTGGAAAAGGCCGAAAAGTAAAACGACCTGGCAGTCAAGTTTCGGAAATCATATCAACACTAAAGTAAACTTGGCTTATATAAACTTAGGCCTTATTATTGCTTATAAGTTATAGCAAACGCTTACATACATCATGACACAGAAATGTTCCATTATTTGTACAAATCTCTAGTAAGACCACATTAAGAGTATGCAACAGTCATAATATGGTCACCCAAACCAGAGACATATAAACACATATAATATTATGTCTCTGCCCAAACTAAAAAAAAGACATTTATATTAGTACACTGGAGCGCCGATAATTCGCGGACGGGTGCAACGCGATTGCCAGTAGAACGCGATGGTGACTTGGCTCCCATTGCAATCTTGAAAAAAGAGCCTATTTTCCTATTTAATTTGAAAATTAAACTCCCCAAAAAATACAACTTCGAAAAAAAAAAAAATCCAAAAAAAAAGACGAATAATTCTGTAAGACTTTGTTCTCGTTGCAAGACTGGAAAGTAAAATATATTTAGATAAATAATGCACAAACCTGATTTTATAAATCCAAAATCTAAAGAGAAAAAAAAGTAAATACACGGAGTCCAAATTCAAATAATATTACAATGTGTTGCTCCTAAATATTATTCTGGTCCTATAAAAATTAAAGCGCGAAAATCAACCAAAGGGTTGTGTCGGTGTCGCGTGTGTTGTTTAGGCTGACACAGACTCAACTTAAATTGACTGACTTCTTTAACAAGCGACCCGTCTAGTGTAGAAACAAACTAATGACAGTGTAAATGAATGAACTTCTTTTCTCACAATGTTTACAAAAGTTAAATAGCTGAAGGGGGGAAAGGGGTGTTTGTTAGTGTATATAAATGTAAAATAATGTATGAACTCCTATTCTAACAATGTTTTCAAAAATGTATATGATGCATGAATTAATTACGGGTCCGACATTATGTGTTTATCCTTTTCTCACAGTGTTTTCAAAAGCTTTCTGCTGCAACTGCGTCAAAAGAAATTGCATTCACGAAGTCCATTAAAAGTGTGTGTAATTTGTACATAGGTGAAGTTATGTTACGAGTTACAGGGGTTTTATAGTAATTTGTAAATGAAGTCACCCATTTATATAGCTTGGGAAAATCCATTCACTTTTTGTGAAAAGATAACATATCGATGGTTTCATGCAAAACGGTTGTAACTTCATCTTGAATAAGATGTAGTTACAACCTTTTTGCATGAAGCCCTCGATATGTCTCCAGGGCATTCTTACAAGCGCGTGAAATTGCGGTAAACATTACGTCATATTCCTACTTTCTTTTGTTCCCCGGATAGATTGAGCTGCCGCGACAAATGAAAATCACCCATTTAATTTTTTTTTATTTCATCCTTACCCATTTGCACACGCATTTTGACACATCTGCAGCAGATTTCTTTTGATACCGTTGTGACAAAAGGAGATATTACAACATGTACATTTTGTTTGAAATTGGATAAAAAGGAATAAAAAGGATTTTAAAGGTATGAATCTTTTTTCTTGTGTTTAACAACTTTGAAGTAGAAACAACATGTAAGGAAAGGATGCATCGCTGATAACTGATTACGCTGCTAACAAGCAGCTTCTCTTTTTCTCATAATGTTTTCCAATGCTGTCTGCTACATCTGCATTTGAAGCTATGAATACGTGGTTTGAGAATTAATTATTTTTCTTTTAAATAAGTTTGAAAAGAAGAGAAAAATGTAAGGAAAGGAGTATTGTCGATAAGGGCCAATTTACCTTTTCTAACAATTTTTTCAAAGGCTGTTTTTTTTTTATTTATCTGCAACAAAAGTCAGTAACGACAGGACAATTATAATTTTACTGAATAAAAGAATACAAACTAACCGAAATTTGTTTGATTATGAATTTGAAAGCAGAAGACGACTTTCAAAATGTTCGTCATTGCATGCAGTTAGACGGTGTAGATTGACGAGTATCGGGTTTTGGCATGCTGAGGCATATTACTTGTGATTGCTTTAATTTCTAATGGTGATCGCGATGTCGGATTCCAACGCGATGCTAGGCCTTGGACCCCTAACATCGCGATATACTGGAGCTCCAGTGTATAGAGAATGTGTAGAGGAAAGCGACCAGAACATTGAAAAGTCTAAATAATCTAAATTACCAGGATAGGTTAATCAAGTTGGGTCTCCCAGCATTGGAATATAGAAGAGAAAGAAATGATGTCATACAGGTATAAAAAAATAATTAATGAATTGGACACCCTTTATATTATAACCCTACTCCAACAAAGGAGAAGTGAAACTACTGTGACCAGGGGCCATATAAGTATAAACTATACAAGCCATCAGTCAGTAAAACAATTCGGAAACAATTTTTATTAACAGGATAGTAGATGCATGGAATAACTTACCAGAATCATTTTACGTTGAAGCACCAACAATGATAGCTTTCAAATCTAGGCTTAACAAAAGCGGATAATTCATTAAACTGCAGCAAGTTTACAGCTAACTGCTATAGACCTTACTTAAAATAAAGCTTATACATGATTCAAAACTATTTGCTTAAATTTATTAAGATATCTGATTAAAACTGGTCTAAAAACAATCATATTATATACAATCTTATAAATTGAAAAATATATTTTAAAAAAGTAGGAAAACGCTATAAATAGTATGTTGAACTGTAAGTTCAAAGTTAGTTAAAAAGGGAAATATTAATCCTTTCCCTCATACGGCAGTTCTGCAGCAGACGACTTTGAACTTATTTTGTCAAAAAATAGAAAATCTCCATAATTGAATGGATAACCTATGACAAAAAGTGGAAAACATTGTGGCAAAAGGAGAAATTGCACGTTTTGTGCAATTTCTTCTTTTGTCACTATGTTTTCAAAAAGCTGTCTGCTGCAGAGGCGTCAGAAAGCGTCTATATGAGGGAAAGGGTTAAGTTAAGGGACATTATAGGACAAAAAGGCAATACCGGAAATAAAGTGTCGATAGTGTGAACCCAGGAAAGAAGAAACCCAAAATCAATAATGAAATGATAATGACGATACACAGAGAAGAAAAGACAAGCCAGTGAAAAGTTCTAGGATAAATATTATAAATAAGAACAGAGAAACCGGAAATAGACTAAAACCATAAATATTGAAAACAAGAATAAAAGGGCAAACAGTAGCTATAAGCTTATAGTTAAACGTTAACCATAACGTATCTAGTCTCTACAACTATATTAACTATATCAACTACCGATTTATGTAATTCATCGACAATGAAAAGGATAATCTGATATTACGATAGATGGTGAAAGCATTCTTGGGGGAGATATAGTTCAACATTAGCAACTTCTCCTTTTCACACAATGTTTTTGTCTGTCGTCTCCTAGAAATGCGCAAAGTTTGTCTGTATCAGGAAATGTTTAAAATCATTTGACTGGTGCATTGAGTGAAGCACAATGGTTTAACCGTTTCCCACATACAGACGCTTTCTGAGGCTTCTGTAGCAGACGACTTTTGAAAACTTTGTGACAAAAGAAGAAATTGCTCAAAACAAGCAATTTCTCCTTTTGGTACAATGTTTTCAACTCTATTCAAATATGTTTTCATTTAGGTAGATTTTCCAAATTTTTGTGAAGACGATTTGAAAGACTTCTGCTGCAGATTTGTTGTATTAGGGAAAGGGTTAAGATGACTTTATGAACATTATGACAAAAAGTCTTTAAAAAGTTTTTAATATTTATATTTTCATTTACACAGTTTTTTTTAATTTTTACATCTAGAGATGTTATCAAAGTTGTATGTGGGAAAGGGTTAAAGGTAACTTTTTGATCACTTTTATTTATTTCAGAGTGACGTGATACTTTGTCTGTGTAGTTATGACGTCAGAGTAGCAGATAAGGCTGCAAAACTTTGGCATGACGGGCTGGGAAATCTGCTGGTATTTTCGGGAAAGTCTGGAAAATTAACTGAAGGTATGACAACTATTTGAACGAAGGTTGTAGCAACGAGGCCACAACGTGGCATAGCGCGTCATAACATGTCAGTAAACGCAACAGAACGTATCAACCGGCGGGATGTACTATGTTCACGTTATACTACGTTGTTCTACGTTTGCTTATGTTGTAGGCACGTTTCCTAACGTAGCTAAACGTGACGGCCGAACGTGACACTATGACTGGGGCATAACGTATTGACGTATTAATAGCGTCAATATAATTTTACCACCAATTAAATAACACTAACATCCTCCTAGTATATAAGGGTAAGCTTTGAACGTAAAACTTCATTCTACACTTCAGACATGGATTTGATATCATCAAAAATCGAGACAATGGTGAACTTATACACTAATGCTGACAAGCATTTCGCGGCAACATGGGATATTCACCACTCGGATATGGCAGCTGAATATGTCCAAGAACAAGATGAGGTGGAAGAATGTTATCGTCTCCAAAAAATATACGACTGGGAAGAATCAACCCAATATGATTCTAACACTAGAGAAATAGGATTGATCGCCAATTATATCAACACATTTTTAAAATTTAAACAAGAGGCGAGCGGTGCTCCAGACTGGATTAAAAATGCAACAGATACAAACAATTACATTTAACATTGTCTTGAGAAAGGGGGAGTTTCGCTGGACCAGGAAAACATTTCAAAGAACCCGGGTTTAAGAGCTTTGGCCAAATTATACCTCAATAGTTTTTGGGGTAAGTTTGGCCAGAGACTAAATATGCGTCAGACAGAGTTTTTTCACGAAAGTCAAGCCAAACTGTTCTTTAAATTGTTTTCTGATCCAATGAAACAAACCACCGATTTCCATTAATTAAATAATGATATGATACAAATGGAGTGGACGTACAAAAAGGACTGCTAAGCCGAAGATAACAAAACCAACATCTATTTGGAGAGTCAAATACGCCAACATGTTCTTTCAATTGTTTTCTGCTCCAACGAAACAACCCAACAATTTCCATATTTTAAATAATGATATGGTACAAATAGAGTGGACCTATAAAAAGGAATGCCAGCCCGAAGATAATAAAACAAACATTTATTTAGCTACTTTTACCACATGTTGGGCTAGACTCAAACTCTACAGTGTCCTTGAACAAGTTGACAAACGGGTCCTGTACTATGACACAGATAATGTCATTTACGTGAGTAGACCCGGACAGTATGACCCACCATTGGGTGACTATCTGTGTAAACTCACAGATGGACTTGGAACAGGACACATCGTAGAGTTTGTGTCTGGGGGTCCCAAGAATTATTCGTATAAGACCAATACAAACAAAGAAACGTGTAAAGTGAAAGGGTTCACCTTCAATTATACCAACAGTCAAATGGTCAATAGCTATTGTGACTGATCCAAAAGTTCAGTCAACCATAACGATAACAAATCCAAATAAAATATGTAGAGACAAGAGAAAGAGAAAACTTTATAATAGAGAAGAAAAGAAAAGGTATCACATTGTGTACACAAAAAGTACTTAGAAGAATAGAAAACTTTGATACTGAGCCTTATGGTTACTGAAAGAAATTATGGGTTTGTCTTTGGTGTAAATAATATGTAAATAAAATGTTTTTTATATGAACTTGTTTTGTACCGAATAACCATTGTATTACCTTTTGTTATATCATGTTTGTAAATATCATTTTTGACATTGTTGTAAATAAAAGATCATACAAATACATAGTTGTTTTCACGTTTATTTCGCCCATATTTTAAGGGTCACTTACTGCGTACACTAATTCCAATTCACCATGGAACTGTCTCGAGTTTATGTAAACTTACTATTTAATGTCCTTGAGTGATACGAGAGGACTAGGACAGCTGTTACGCACTATCACATCAGCTCAAACCAAAGCCATATGCGAAGTATCAAAACGTATTGTGCAATCCTTTGAGACATGACGTCCGTATCTTTAACAGAAAGCGTATGGTACTAAGAATGTTAGCTGCAGAGCGTATCAGTGTGACTAGAAAAAATAAAGCCCTTCTAAGAAATCATACTTTTACCTGCACTACTACGATCAGCGTATTTATTATTGACCATCATGGATGAAATAAGACAAGTTCAACCAAATCCGGAATAATGAAATAAGTTTATAAGAGTACATGAAGAAATATAAGTAACAATGAATCAATGTCCAGAGTGTCAACATCATTTATCTAGGAGAGACGGCATGCTGCGTCATAGAAGAAATATCAATGAACAAATCAATGAAACGTTTACTGGATTGTTCCAACACGACATCACACAAGGATGGAGGACAAGAAACCCCTGAACAGTTTTAGACGACTGACTTGACTAAGGGCACGCTGTCTTGGAACGAACGAGGAGAACTCATTTATAAAGGGACAACAATTCAAGGATCCCATATCGTGGATTTATTGAAGGACACACCATATCATCATAAGAACTACAGGCCTCTTGGAACTAATACATTTTACAAAGGTCTAGAGGAGATATATCTACCGATTTCGATTATTGTCAAGCGTGACGTCACGTTACGACCCCGGGACTTCCCATTGTACAGAAAAAAAGACAACAAAGAAAAAAGTGGATCCACTTATAATGAATTAGAAGGAGTACTTGGCGTCAATCTATTTCAATCCGAAACATCCTGCTAGTTTTACGGAACTAGACAAACTTAACAATGTAGTGAAATAGAAAAATTCAAAATTGGTCGATACAAAATTCGGAAATGGCTCCAAGACCAGGATGCTTATTCTCTCACTCGGGGAGCCAGGAGACATTTTCGAAGATTACGGGTTATTGTCAATGGCGTAGACAGTATGTGGGATATGTATTTAATGGATATGTGGTCCCTCGCTAAAGACAATTATGGCTACAAGTACATACTTGTGGTCATTGACGTATTTTCCAAAGACCATATGATCCGATGCTAGACAGATTTATCTGAAAGTTATTGCTTTAATGCATTATCTGACTTTAAACTGTGATAACAAGGGAACGGCTTGTCGCAGGTTAAATTTTGTTTTCATATTTATAATCGGTGCGTACATTTCTGTCTAATGGTGTACATATTATATTGTTTTTAAACAAAGATAATCAAATCAATATTATAGGGTTAACTTGAATGTGGAAAAAAAAATGAAATAAAAATAAAACAATGAGTGAAAATGAAAAGTCAGACTTCTAGTTTTATCCATCCGAAAGTTAAGTGCTAAGAATTACTTGAAAATAACCCAAACATGACTAAAATCGCTCAACCGATAATTGAAATATCTTCGTTTTGAGTACCAGACTGGTTTAACTCAGTTAATGCCCCAGTCATACTGTCATGTTTTGGCCGCCACGTTTAGCTACGTGAGGAAAAGTGGCTACAACGTAATCAATTTAGAATAAGTGGCGAGAACGTGGTACAGAGTAGAATAACGTGAACATAACACGTCCCGGCGGTTGATATGTTCTGTAGCGTTTACTGACACGTTATGCCGTGCTATGCCATGTTGTGGCCTCGTTGCTACCACCTTCGTCGTGCCGCGTTATACCACACTATGTCACGATATAAACGCTGTAACAAGTTGTATTACGTTATGAGCTACGACATGCTAGTTTTTACGTTGTACGACATTGTGCTATGTTTCTACTATGTTGTGGTTCGCTATATATATTTAATATTTGATACGCTCTGTCGCGTCAATGGATTTTGTCACATTTAAATTTTGTCACAATAGGAAAACAACGAGCCGACAGCGTAGTTAGCACGTGCCACAGCGTGGCACCGTGCTGAAATTTCCAAATCGGGGTGTCAGAAACGGTGCCTAACGGAGTAGTATAAGGGTCTCTCTACCCTCAGCTAGAGCGCATGCGATATTTCAGTTATATCACAACGACAGTTTACTTATTCATGTTTCAAGGCTTTCTTGAACCAGTATTTTACACAACATACTCTTAGTTAACCGTCTACCTTCCCACATAGACTAATCAGTATATAACAGAGCAGAGATTTAAACTCATGACCGGATTGCACTCGGCGTTACCAATTGAGCTATCACGGCTCAGCGTGAAAAATAGAAACATCTTAGCAATATTCAAATAAAGGGACACTATTTATCATTCTATAAGTTACAAGATTTTGGGGTATAATTTATTTCTTTTTAGGGACTAAATGAAAATCACCAAAGAAATTCTTTTCTATTGAACGTCAAGGTGGAAAAAAAAATAGGCAGATGTTTTGGGTTTTGTCCTTAAAAAGGCGCGAAATACATGTTAACGCTCGTTCATTTTAACTTTATAGACAAAGGACCTCTAGCTAAAAGTATGGAAACTTCAAAAAAAAAAAGCGTCTGCTGTATATTAACAGTATGTAAGAGAAGGGTTTATTATGTTAGCTGCATCTTAACAGAGAGACAGACAGAGAGAGAGAGAGAGAGAGAGAAAAAAAGTGTGTGTGAGAGAGAGAGAAAGTGAGAGAAAGAGATTGTCTGATCACATTGTGTGTTGTGTCAAAATGCTTGATTGGGGCTTTTAACGCTGTGCGAGAGAGAGAGAGAGAGAGGGAGAGACACATACAAACAGACATACAGACACATACACACACACACACGCATACATATATAGACAGATTGACATACAAGACAGACAGACGTACGGTGGAGACTGAAACAGGGGAAAGAATCAGAAACATCTTGGCAATATTCAAATAAAGAGACAATATTTATCATTCTATAAGTTACAAGATTTTAGGGTATAATTTATTTCTTTTTAGAGACTAAATGCAAACACCAAAGAAATTCTTTTCTATTGAACGTCAAGATGGAAAAATAGGCAGATGTTTTGGGTTTCGTCCTTAACAAAAAAAGCGCGAAATGTTAACGCCCGTACATTTTACTTTCAACTTTATAAACAAAGGACCTCTAGCTAAAAGTATGGAAACTTTAAAAGTAAATGTTTAGTAGGGTTGAAAACAATGTGACTAAAGCAGAAATTGGTCACTTTGACAAATTTAGGGTTCATTATGTTAGCTGCATTTTAACAGAGATAGATATATAGAGAGAGAGACAGAGAGATAGAGAGACAGAGAGGGAGGGCGAGAGAGAGATAGAGACAGAAAGACAGAGATAGTGATTGACAGGTCAGTCTGTGTGTTATGTCGAGTTGCTTGATTGGGGCTTTAACGCAGTGAGAGAGACAGATAGAGAGAGAGAGAGTGAGTGAGCGTGAGAGAGAGAGATTGTCTGATCAGACTAGACTGTGTGTTGTGTCAAGTACTTCACTCAACAAAGGAGTCAGAAAGTGTCTATATGAAGAAAAAGGGTTAACATTGTTCATGTATCCTTTTTTAGCTAACCTATGCACGAAGTGCAAGGTGAGCTACTGTGATCACATTTTGTCCGGCGTCCGTGCGTCGTGTGTCGTCAACATTTCAGCTTGGTAACACTCTACAGGCTACATTTTGCATCCAATCTTTATGAAAGTGTATCAGAACATTCATCTCCATCAAATGTTGGACAAGTTCGAAACTGGGCCATATGAGGTCAAAAACGAGGTCACTAGGTCAAATTGCAACGAAATCTTGTTAACACTCTGGAGGCCACATTTTTATTTTGAGCATGTTGAAACTTTATCAGAATGTTTGTCTTAAAGATATCTAGGTCAAGTTCCAATATGGATCATATTGGGTCAGAAACTAGGTCTGACACTAGGCTAAATTGAAGGGTAATCTTGTTAACACTGTAGAGGCCACATTTTCAACTTGAGCATGTTGAAATATTGTCAGAATGTTTGTCTTAAAGATATCTAGGTCAGGTTTAAATATGGGTCATATTGGGTCAGAAACTAGGTCACTAGGCCAAATTGAGGGAAAATCTTGTTAACTCTGTAGAAGCCGCATGTTTTGCTTCAGCAGCTTGAAATTTGGTCAGAATGTTGAGCTAAATGATATCTAGTCCAAGTTCGGATATGGGTCATGCCGGGTTAAAAACTAGGTCACTAGGCCAAATTGAAGGGTAATCTTGTTAACACTCTTGATACTGCAATTTTAACTTGAGCATGATGAAACTTTATCAGAATGTTTGTCTTGATGATATGTAAGTCAAGTTTGATCAAGGGTCATGTTGGGTGAAAAAGTAGGTCACTAGGTCAAATTGAAGTAAATCTTGTTAACACTTCAGAGGCCGCACTTTTTGCTTTAGCAGTTTGAAATATTGTCAGAATGTTTGTCTTAAAGATATTTAGGTCAAGTTCGAATATGGGTCATATTGGGTCAGAAACTAGGTCACTAGGCCAAATTGAAGGAACATCTTGTTAACTCTGTAGAAGTGGCATTTTTTGCTACAGCAGCTTGACATTTAATGGGAATGTTTATCTAAATGATATCTAAGCCAATTTCGAATATGAATCATGTAGGGTCAAAAACTAGGTCACTATGCCAAATTGAAGGAAAATCGTGTAAACACTTTGGATGAAATTTGGTCAGAATGTTTGTCTGAATTATATCTAGGTCAAGTTCGAATATGGGTCATATTGGGTCAGAAACAAGTTCAATAAAGGAAAATGTTGTTCAAACTCCGGAGGCCGCATTTTTACTTTGAGCAAGTTGAACATTTGTCAGAATGTTGTCTTGATGATATCTAGTCCATGTTGGAATATGGGTCATATCAGGTAAACAAATATAGATCACTAGGCCAAATGAAGGAAAATCTTGTTAACACTGTGGAGGTTGCATTCAGAATAATTGTCTTGATGTGTTTTGCATTGCAGTACATTGTATAATTAAGGTGAGCGATCCAGGGCCATCATGGCCCTCTTGTTTAAATTCACCTGACCAGGTTGACAGGTGATGGAATTTTTTAAACCTCTCGGAGGAAGTTTTTATGCCCTCGGAATCACCGATTCGGTGGGCATCTATTTTTTGGTCTGTCTGTCGAAAAAAACTTTAACCTTGACCATTTTTGACCTTGCGACCTTGACCTTTGACCTAGATGTTGCCATTCGGGGGCATCAGTGTTTCACAAACACATCTTGTTTCTTTCTGTCTTTGTCGCGGCACTACGGTCATGGTGGAGTGCCCTTGGGCAAGGCACATTTTCTAGCCTAGTACTGGTTTGTTTACCCAGGGATCATAAATAATTAAATTTAATTGCGCGCTAAATGACCTTAGCTGTCGATGCGCCATAAAACAATATGCATTCATTCATTCTTTCTGTCTTTGTGTGTTTATCTACTTTAACATATCCTTTTTAGAACAGTTCACACATTACAAACAGCGTTAAGATAGGCAAGATCTTGGCAACCATATACTAAAAAAAAATCATTGTAAGCTCACCTGAGCTTTGCTCAAGGTGAGTTATTGTGATCGCCTTTTGTCCGGCGTCTGTCGTGCGTCAACTTCTCCTCAGTAACCAGTGGGTCAATTGGGATGAAACTTCACAGAAAGCATCCATTCAATGACCTTACCAGATTTCCTTCAAATTTTTGGGATCCATGCAGAATTCTGGTTTCCATTTCAACGAAATGAAAAAAACTTCAAAATTCTTCTCCCAAACTGGTTGGCAGATTTTCAAATAATTTTGTAAAAATGTTCCTTGAATGACCCTCTTTCAGATTCCTTCAAGCCATGTTGATTGGTCGACAAACATGGCCGCCAGGGTGGGGCGGGGCTATTTTGCCTTATATGGCTATAGTGAAAACTTAAAAAATCTTCTCCGAAAGTGTTGGGCCGATTTTCAAATAATTTTGTAGAAATGTTACTTGGATGACCCTCTATCAGATTCCTTCAAGCCATGTTGATTGGTCGAAAAACCATGGCCGCCAAGGGGGGGGGCTATTTTGTGTCGGGCCGATTTTCAAATAATGTTGTAGAAATGTTACTTGGATGACCCTCTATCAGATTCCTTCAAGCCATGTTGATTGGTCGAAAAACATGGCTGCCAGGGGGGCGGGGCTATTTTGCCTTATATGGCTATAGTGAAAACTTAAGATCTTCTCCGACGAAAGTGTCAGGCCGATATTCAAATAATTTTGTAGAAATGTTCCTTAGCTGACCCTGTATCAGATTCCTTCAAGCCAGGTCGGAAACTATGGCCGCAAGGGGATGGAGCTTATATAGCTAAAGTTAAAAAAAAAATTAGCTGAGCGATCCAGGGCCATCATGGCCCTCTTGTTTTTAGCTCGACTATTCGAAGAATATGAGAGCTTTACTACTCGCCCCGGCGTCTTCGTCCGGTTAAAGTTTTAGGGCAAGTTGGCATTTTCATTCATAAGTATTTGTGCTAGGGCTTTAATATTTGGAATATAGTTACATCTTAAACCTTTCTTCACATTGAATGTTAAAGGTACTGAGTGTGACCTTCTTTTTGGGGTAAAAAACATGATTTTCTGTGGTTAAAGTTTTAGGGCAAGTTGGCGAAGTCGGCTGGCGGGCGGGCGTCAACTTTCCTTGTCCGGACCATAACTTTGTCATGCATAGAGATATTTTCAAATAACTTTGCACAAACATGCACCATATCAAGACGATGTGCCAAATGCAAACATTCTGTAGATTCAAGGTCAAGGTCACAGTGATAAGAAATAGCCTTTAATTGAACTTTTCTTGTCCGGACCATAACTTTGTCATGCATAGAGATATTTTCAAATAACTTGGCACAAACATGCACCATATCAAGATGATGTGCCAAATGCAAAAAAAAAATCTGTAGATTCAAGGTCAAGGTAACAGTGATAAGAAATAGCCTTTAATTGAACTTTTCTTGTCCGGACCATAACTTTGTCATGCATAGAGATATTTTTAAATAACTTGGCACAAACATGCACCATATCAAGACAATGTGCCAAATGCAAAAAAAAAATCTGTACATTCAAGGTCAAGGTCATAGTGATAAGAAATAGACTTTAATTGAACTTTTCTTTTCCGGACCATAACTTTGTCATGCATAGAGATATTTTCAAATAACTTGGCACAAACATGCACCATATTAAGATGATGTGCCAAAGGCAAAAAAAAATCTGTACATTCAAGGTCAAGGTCACAGTGATAAGAAATAGACTTTAATTGAACTTTTCTTGTCCGGACCATAACTTTGTCATGCATAGAGATATTTTCAAATAACTTGGCACAAACATGCACCAGATCAAGACGATGTGCCAAATGCAAAAGAAAATTCTGTACATTCAAGGTCAAGGTCACAGTGATAAGAAATAGACTTTAATTGAACTTTTCTTGTCCAGACCATAACTGTGTCATGCATAGAGATATTTTCAAATAACTTGGCACAAATATGAACTATATCAATATGATGTGTCACATGCAAAACTTTTGTCTGTAGCTTTAAGGTCAAGGTCACAGTGACAACAAATAGACATCAGTTGAACTTTTCTTGTCCGGACAATAACTTTTTCATCCATAGAGATATTTTCAAATAGCTTGGAACAGATATACACCATATCAAGACGCTGTGTCATATGCACAATTTATGTGTTTAGCTTCCAGGTCAAGGTCACAGTGACAGAAAATATACTTTACTTGAACTTTGTTCAGACCATAACTTTACCATGCATATAGATATTTTCAAATAACTTTGCGCAAATATGCTCCATATTAAATAACTTGGCAATTTAAAAGAATATAGCATAGATATGAGTAAGTTTCATAACCTCGGGCCCTGGATCTAGTCTGTTTGCCAGGCATAAACGCGTTACTTTCAAGTAAAGGGTTAAGGCAGATCACTGATTATCAACCTGGTATTAGGGATCCTAAAATGTGGCTGCTTACAATAAAAGGTTGCTTAATATCTGTTATCTATTATATTTTTTAATAAATGAGGCCATCAACACACGATTGACTGTATTGAACTGATATTTGTTAGATAAAATTGTGATATATTTAATTGACAAAGTAATTATGATTATTCATCAATAGAAATATTCCCTGTTACTTGAATTACTAGCTTTGATTAACTATTAACAGAAAGATTTGACAGATCTGTTAATTCTTAATTAATCACTTCCATTATAGAAAACCTGGTTTCATGGAATTGTTTAATTTTTCTCAATAAGTACTTGTGTTAGGGCTTTCATATTTGGAATATAATTACATATAATACCTTTCTTCACATTGTATGTTGAAGATGCTGAGTGTGACTTTTTGGGAATAAATAACATGATTTTTGTTTGATTTTGAGAATTTTAGATAAATTCATAATTTTTGGTTACATTCCTTTCTAATTGTGATCATTCATTTATCAAATATAATTCTTCAACATATCAAACGGGTTTTGCATGATGTCAAACATTTGGTAAACCTTTTTTTAGCTCACCTATTCGAAGAAATAGGGGAGCTTATGTTATCACCCCGGCGTCCGCGTTGGCGTTGACGTCCGCGTTGCCAGCTTGGTCAAACCTTTGCGTGCAAGGCCTTTTCTCAGACACTGTGTATGCTGTTGCTTTGAAACTTCACACACTTATTCAAGATCGTTAGGGGACCTTTGTATGTCAAGTCCCATAACTCTGGAATGGATTTTGACTGAATTGTGCCCCTTTTTGGACTTAGAAATTTGGTCAAACCTTTGCGTGCAAGGCCTTTTCTCAGACACTGTATGCTGTTGCTTTCAAACTTCACACACTTATTCAGGGTCATTAGGGGACCTTGTATGTCAAGTCCCATAACTCTGGAATGGATTTTGACTGAATTGTGCCCCTTTTTCGACTTAGAATTTTGGTCAAACCTTTGCGTGCAAGGCCTTTTCTCAGACACTGTGTATGCTGTTGCTTTCAAACTTCACACACTTATTCAGGATCATTAGGGGACCTTGTATGTCAAGTCCCATAACTCTGGAATGGATTTTGACTGAATTGTGCCCCTTTTTGGACTTAGAAATTTGGTCAAACCTTTGCGTGCAAGGCCTTTTCTCAGATACTGTGTATGCTGTTGCTTTCAAACTTTACACACTTATTCAGGGTCATTAGGGGACCTTGTATGTCAAGTCCCATAACTCTGGAATGGATTTTGACTGAATTGTGCCCCTTTTTTGACTTAGAATTTTGGTCAAACCTTTGCGTGCAAGGCCTTTTCTCAGACACTGTGTATGCTGTTGCTTTGAAACTTTACACACTTATTCAGGGTCATTAGGGGACCTTGTATGTCAAGTCCCACACACTTATTCAGGATCATTAGGGGATTGTATGGCGTTGGTATCAGCGTTGCCAGGTTAAGATTTCCATGCAAGTATTGAAAATTTGTGATATCTTGCAATAAATACTAGTGTGTGGTTTTATCTGATACTGATACTGTAAGTCTTCGGTATTATGTTCACTATTGGCATACATCGTATATAAACCAATTTACAGATTTAAAAGGCCTGTATGGACTTGGTTAACATTTGCATGGAAGTATTGAAAAGGTGTATTATCTTGCAATAGGTGATACTGTGTGACTTTACCTAATGCTATAACTGTTCTGGAGTAGGCCCTGATAGACGATGGCCCTGATAGGCGAGCTATATTGTCCTCCAACAACTCTTGTTAAGGTTTTGCTATTTTTAAACTCGGTCAGTTTTAACATTTGCGTTAAAGTTTCATAATTCAAATCACTTCATACTTCACACATTTGTTAAGGACCGTATAATTAGGTTAGATAACTCCATTGCATCCTAAATATGGAGTAATGGCCCTTGAATTACTTAGAAAATGTTGCCACAATGTTTTCCACTTTTTGTCATAGGTTATCCATTCAATTATGGAGATTTTCTATGTTTTGACAAAATAAGTTCAAAGTCGTCTGCTGAAGAATTGCCGTATGAGGGAAAGGGTTAATAGTACTTAAGTGCAATATAATGAAATAGTGCTTTATGTGAATAAGCGGCATATAGTTAATACAAATAGTTTGTCTATTCTGAAATTAACGATGGAATGCCGAACAAAAAACGGTAGGTCCTTTTCTGTTTTTATCTATAAATTTAAATTTTGTTTGCATATTTTTCATTTCTAACTTTATAAATTTGTTAAGTAACTGGAATCCGATTTCTACATGTACTGTTAAAGAAGTGTGAATATTTGATTTAACAGTCCCGAGTGGACAAGTGTAAACATTTACTACGAAATTAATTGACCGTATTAAGGAGAGTATGTTATACACGCCTAAAGAAAATCGTCCACTATTGTAAACGGACAGGTAAAAGAGAATTGTACATTATGAAGCTTAATGAAATACTCGCTTGTTTATTGGGGGGTTGGGGTTTTAAACCGCGTTCAACATTAAGTCATTTATATCACGGCTACAGTTCATCTTGACCACAGAGGATTCCTCGGTGGATTCAAAACAAAATGTTGTCGTCTGCTTTAACATTAGCTGTTCTTACAATTTAGACGTGTGAACGCTCCTTAACACATCTGTAATTTCATTTCAGATACAAGACAATTGACCAGAATGAAGACGCCCTATGAGGAGCAGAAGGAAATGCCTATAATGTTCATGCTGACGCAGATGGTCAGTCATCTTATTCAAATTCCCTTGACAACTGCATTCATATGTTTAAGAACAACGGGGATTGGACAGTTCAAAGTGAAGGACATAACAGTGGTTATATCAGCAGAGGACTCAGAATATTCTTTTAAGTCATATTTGTTTAAAGCTTTGCCGCTGAATCTGGGAGCAATCAGTTTAGTTACTGTTAAAGATAGCAACGTTTATTGTGGACTTTCTGGGTCCGTAGCTAAGGTAACATGGGTACATCAGTGTACGACAGACTCCTTTGCAACTTATAATTAGTTTTTGTGAAAAGGAACGTTTAGGCACTAATGCACATACCCTTATGTCGACGAAAACTAACGCGGCTTGTATTGAAATATTTAGAACGAATATCAAATCTGAACATAATTCAATCTACAGGTACATTATTACATGAATTAGGACATTTCTTTTCGAGTTTTAAAGCCCAACACGATGAGGTATACTAATACATGCTACCTTGCTGCGATTCTACATGAAACGCATAAACAGTATTTAGGCAGAATTTTACCAAATTTAGACACCTCGTCTGTTGCGAAATACGTTGCATAAACCTCATTAGGTCATAATTTTGCCAAATTTGAAATAATTGTATCTGCTGGAACGTTGAACTTCTTTTACAGATAATAAACAGGCTGCTCTCATATTCAAAATATTTGTTTCATGTTATTATTTTCTTTATCATTTGTTATTCTTTTTAAATCATATATGTTTAAAACAAACTAAAATGACTTACTTGTTTTCTTATGTTCGTTTAGTTACATTCAGCACAATCCTGGTTGATGTTTTATTTAACATAACGATGGTGACGTATTTATATATGTTTTCAGGCCGCTGTGCCATTGTTCCATCATGTTTTGTTACACACCCAGCTGTCGATATTAGCGCAATTTTGAGACATATACAGCTGCTAACAAAGGCATTTGCTTAAAATAGTTCTATCAGCTGTCGATAGAAGCTCAGCCTCGAGGCATATACATCTGCTCATGGATTACAAAGCCAGGTGTTTATGGAAATGTTCCGTCAGCTGTCTATTTCAGCGCCACATCGAGACATAAACAGCTGCTCGTGTTAAAAAATCGTTTGTTTTTGAAAAGGTCAGCTTTCGATTATAACGCCACATCGTGACATATACATATGCTCTGTATATCATTGTCTCTCTCTCTCTCTCTCTCTCTCTCTCTCTCTCACTCTCACTCTCTCTCTCTCTCTCTGTCTGTGTATGCCTCTCTTTCTATGTTTCTCTGCCTCTCTCTTTATATATCTCTCTTTCTCTCTCTGTCTACGTATCTGTCTCGGTCTATGTCACTCTCTCTCTCTCTGTCTTTCTCACTGTCTCTTTGTCTGTCTCTGTTTCTGTATGCCTCTCTGTCTGTCTCAGTTTCTGTTTCTGTATGTCACCTAAAGTGTCAACAAGGACGCATGCGCAGTCCGCGACGGCCAAGAGCCATACATACTACTGGCCAGGAAACAAGTGGATAGGTGAACTGGCCGTGGTCAAATTTCAGACACCAGTCATAAGGCTTAACCTACGGACTAAGGGGGAAAGTCATTTCTACCATTTTGTACCTACTGGCCGGGCATGGAACCCGCGATCTCCCGCACGGAGACGGACTGTCTAACATACCATTCTCAACCGTTATCAATTTAATACGGTGGTTTAATGCAAGCAATCTGTTTTCATTGAATGTAAACTTTATTTAATTATACCCCCTTCAAAGGAGAAGGAGTATATAGGAGTCACTGTGTCGGGCTGTCTGTCTGTCTGTCGGTCGGAAGCCATATTTTGTCCGGCCTATTTCTTACAAACCACTGGGTGGAATTCAATAACATTTTACATGAAACTTTTGCATATCCTAAAGGGGTTACAATTGCATGTTATTTTACAGAGTTATGGCCCTTTTACTTATTACGTTATGGTGTAGGTCAAGTTGCTGTTTATGGGGGTATTTATCATCTTCAGTGATAGTTCTAGTTTTTGTTTGTCTTAGACAGGTTCAAATACCTTAAATAAAGTATATAATAATCATATAGACTATTTAACAATTCCTCGCATACAACATTTTTATAGCAGACGACTTCGAAAACGTTTAGGGAGAGTTATGGGAAAATTAAAGTATATTATTATACTTATTATATAATATATTATTAATAAGTATTTAAAACATTGTGGTAAAAGCGTCTAGATGTTGGAAAGGATTAAAGTACTTTCTGTATTTATAATATAAAATTCATGAACAAAGTTGGGTTAACCCCCTTTAATCCCATCACATAAATCTAACTTCGCCCCCCCCCCCCCCCCCCCCCCCCCCCCCCTCATCATGAGCAATTTCACCTATGGCCACATGTTTTCAAAAGTCGCCTGCTACTATTGATTCAAAATGCGTCTGCAGGCGGGAAAGGGTTGACAAGAGACAGCCTAATCGGGTTAACCTGTTGTCCACCTTACCCAAGAGCTAGGTCGTATTGGATAACTTATCCGGAAACTAGTAAACTTCAGTATATAGAAAGTGTTTATGGAAAATTGTCATACTTAAGTTACAGTTCATTTAAAATGGAAACATGTTTTCTTCATTTGGCATGTGTGTCCGTCCGTCACACTCTTTCATCACACTTTCAATGAGCAGGTACAGTTGACACACGTGCTCCGCGGAGCACTTCATTCTAGTTTAACTTAGAAATTCTGGTTAATGTTTTGCGTGCATTTAAATTAAGAGTATATATCTATGTATTTACTTGATGCATTTCATTGAAACTTTCTGCAACCCTACCCAACTATCACACCTATGTTGATTTTCAAGTTAGATAACTCTATCCTGCATTTTATGCAAATTATTGCCCTTTTTGGACTTATAAATTCTGGTTAAAGTTTTGAGTGCAACTAAATTAAGAGACCATATCTTAGTAACTACTTAATGCATTGCATTTAAACTTTATACAGCCCTTCCCAACACTCATACCTGTGTAAACAATCAAGTACGACTTCTCTTCTCAGCATTTTATGCAAGTTGTGGTCCTCTTTGGTCTCCATATCTCAGTTACTTAAAAAGCGGTAGAATAGTGGAGCCCGCTGTCCTCCGATAGCTCTTGTTATTCAGATGATTGGTCGCCTGAAGCCTATGTGTTACTTGAAAGATCAGTTGAATTTGAAATCCTTGACCTATATACTATTCGCCAAGAAATATTACATAATAAATATGGTTTCACTAGTTTTGAAATGGTCAGTAAGCAGGTGCATCCTATTCACATAAGCAAATGAGTGAAATGGAATTATCGGCAACTCTTTTGCAAGAATAAGAACGCTTTTGTTACCATATTCTGTTATGGCTATTTACATGGTTTGGTGTCTTATTCATTTGGAAACCTTGAAGGTTGCTCAGAGTACAGATTTTGTTCAGCTTCAATAGGCCCAAATATGATAAGACATTCAGAAGCAACCATCCCCTAAATGTCCTCACTAGAATTCCTTAAAAAAAAATGATGCATGCAGAATTCTGGTTTCCATGGCAACTGAAATAAAACACTTTCTCCTCAAAAACCGGTTAGCCGATTTCAAATAAGTTTGTAGAAGTGTCCTTGGGTGACCCTATATCGGATTCCTTAAAGCCATGTTGATTGGTCAAAAAACATGGCCGCCAGTGGTCGGGGCTGTTACGCTTTATATGGCTATAGTGAAAACTTTAAAAATCTTCTTCGCGAAAAGTATATGGCCGATTTCTAAATTATTGTGTACGAATGTTCCTTGGGTGACCCTCTATCAGATGACTTCAAGCCATGTTGATTGGGTAAAACACATGGCCCTCAGGGAGCGGGGCTGTTTTGCCGTATATGGTTATAGTGAAAACTTTAAAATCTTCTTGCTATGCGATGTCACTCTGACTGAGTAACAATACATGGCGGAACTATTTCGAAGAATATTCTTTGTTAACTCACAGGATGCATGAACAAGGGCACAGCAAACTGAATGAGTATAAATGCCTGTTACACTTGACAATTCATCCTTCTCCATCAGAAAAACAAGAGGTCCAAGAGGACCAGTATCACTTAAATCACTATAGCCAAATAAGTACAAAAATGCTGCAGAATGCAGCAAAAAAAGGAAGCGTGGTGATGGGAAACCGTCTTTAGATTGACTTTTGTGCAGCAGATGACTTGAAAACACTTTGGCCAAAGGAGTGAATTGTCTTTTTTCGAGCAATTTATTCTGTTGCCGCAAGTTTTCAAATCTATTTGATTATTATGCTATCATTTAAATAAATTTAATATATTCGCCTATGTGTTTCCAAAGTCGTCTGTTGCAGGATTGTTGTATATGGGAAATGGTTAATTAATAAACAGCACATACTTTATTGAAGTTAATGCGATAGTCAACAACTGCGAGGCATACAAGAAAATCAGGAGCAGAGTTAACATAATTATAAATAACATTTCTATTGACCAGGAGGTTGTTTTATGTTTTTCAATTATAAAACGTCTCCAAAACTAAGCTATGTTTACTACATCTCCAGCCGTTCATCGTTATCGATTATAGACAGCTATGCAATTGAAGTCAGTGTACCATTAATGTGATCGCACTGCGCAATAAGGCAAAATAGCCCCGGTGTGTCTGATGAACTATCTGTATGGTGATTGTGTGCAAAACATCACATGACAAGACATGCACATTGTTATGCCCCCTTCACAGAAGAGGGGTATATTGCTTTGCACATGTCGATCCGTCCGTCGGTAGACAAGGAATCCGCTGTGGTTAGCGTCGGGGATTTCGAAACCGGGTGTCCCGGGTTGGATCCCCAGTCGCGGCACTACGGTCATGGTGGAGTGCCCTTGGGCAAGGCACATTTTCTAGCCTAGTACTGGTTTGTTTACCCAGGGATCATGAATTATTATACCCCCGATAAACGAAGTTTAGAGGGGGTATATTGGAGTCACCCTGTGGTTGGTCGGTCGGTCCGTTGCGATTTTCCTTGTCCGGAGCATAACTTTAAAACTAATTGTTGGAATTTAATAAAACTTCATAGGATGATAAAACACATTGAGAGGAAGTGCGGTGTACAGGAACCATAACTCTATTTTACCTAAATACAGAGTTATTGCCCTTTGTTACTTTTTCTTGTCCGGAGAATTACTTAATAACTAACAGATGGAATCTAATAAAACTACATACAATGGTAGAGCATAATCAGAGGAAGTGCAGTATACAAGAACCATAACTCTAATTTACATAATTACAGAGTTATTGCCCTTTGTTACTTTTTCTTACTTGTAGAGTCTTGTCCGGAGCATAACTTTAAAACAAATTGTTGGAATTAAATAGGTGTACAGGAACCATAACTCTATTTTACCTAAATACAGAGTTATTGCCCTTTGTTACTTTTTCTTGTCCGGAGAATTACTTAATAACTAACAGATGGAATCTAATAAAACTACATACAATGGTAGAGCATAATCAGAGGAAGTGCAGTATACAAGAACCATAACTCTAATTTACATAATTACAGAGTTATTGCCCTTTGTTACTTTTTCTTACTTGTAGAGTCTTGTCCGGAGCATAACTTTAAAACAAATTGTTGGAATTAAATAAAACTTCATAGGATGATACAACACATTGAGAGGAAGTGCGGTGTACAGGAACCATAACTCTATTTTATCTAAATACAGAGTTATTGCCCTTTGTTACTTTTTCTTGTCCGGAGAATTACTCAATAACTAACAGATGAAATCTAATAAAACTACATACAATGGTAGAGCATAATCAGAGAAAGTGCAGTGTACAAGAACCATAACTCTAATTTACATAATTACAGAGTTATTGCCCTTTGTTTCTTTTTCTTGTTCGTAGAGTCTTGTCCGGAGCATAACTTTAAAACTTATTGTTGGAATTTAATAAAACATCTTAGGATGATACAACACATTGAGAGGAAGTGCGGTGTACAAGAACCATAACTCTATTTTACCTAAATACAGAGTTATTGCCCTTTGTTACTTTTTCTTGTCCGGAAAATTACTTAATAACTAACAGATGGAATCTAATAAAACTACATACAATGGTAGAGCATAATCAGAGGAAGTGCAGTGTACAAGAACCATAACTCTACTTTACATAATTACAGAGTTATTGCCCTTTGTTACTTTTTCTTGTTCGTAGAGTCTTGTCCGGAGCATAACTTTAAAACTAATTGTTGGAATTTAATAAAACTTCATAGGATGATACAACACATTGAGAGGAATTGCGGTGTACAGGAACCATAACTCTATTTTATCTAAATACAGAGTAATTGCCCTTTGTTACTTTTTCTTGTCCGGAGAATTACTTAATAACTAACAGATGGAATCTAATAAAACTGCATACAATGGTAGAGCATAATCAGAGGAAGTGCAGTGTACAAGAACCATAACTATAATTTACATAATTACAGAGTTATTGCCCTTTGTTACTTTTTCTTGTTCGTAGAGTCTTGTCCGGAGCATAACTTTAAAACTAATTGTTGGAATTTAATAAAACATCTTAGGATGATACAACACATTGAGAGAAAGTGCGGTGTACAGGAACCATAACTCTATTTTACCTAAATACAGAGTTATTGCCCTTTGTTACTTTTTCTTGTCCGGAGAATTACTTAATAACTAACAGATGGAATCTAATAAAACTGCATACAATGGTAGCATAATGAGAGGAAGTGCAGTGTACAAGAACCATAACTCTTATTTACATAATTACATAGTTATTGCCCTTTGTTACTTTTTCTTGCCCGGAGAATTATTTAATAACTAACAGATGGAATCTATTAAAACTACATACAACGGTAGAGCATAATCAGAGGAAGCGCAGTGTACAAGAACCATAACTCTAATTTACATAATTACAGAGTTATTGCCCTTTGTTATCCAAAAATGAACAAAACAAGAATAACCCGATCCATAACATTGTCCTTTTAAGGTGGGATTTCTAAATAGTTCACAACCTTTCCTATCAGGGTGGCGTTCGGGGGTATTAATCACATTCAGTGATAGTTCTAGTTAAATTTAATTGCGCGCTAAATGACCTTAGCTGTCGATGTGCACCATAAAACAATATACATTCATTCATTCATTCCGTCGGTAGACCAAAGCTTGTCCGAGTGATAACTCAACAATGCCTGGTTCTATGGTCCTCAAACTTGACTTGAAGATTGGGGATGACTAGTAGAAGAACCCTATTGATTTTGAGGTCATCAGGTCGAAGGTCAAGGTCACAGTGACCTTCAACCTGAAAAGCTTGTCCGAGTGATAACTCGACATTGCCTTCATCCATGGCTCTCAAACTTGACATTGAGGTCTTTGGGTCAAAGGTCAATGTCACAGTGACCTTGAACCTAAAAACCTTGTCCGAGTGATAAATCGACAATGCCTGCACACATGGCCCTCAAACTTGACATGGAGGCTGGGGGTGACCTGTAGATGACCCCTATTTATTTGGAGGTCATTGGGTCAAAGGTCGAAGTCACAGTGACATTGAACGCGAAAAACTTGTCCGAGTGATAACTCGACATTGGCTGCGCCCATGGCCCTCAAACTTGTCATGCAGGCTGGTGGTGACCAGTAGATGCCCCCTATTGTGAGGTCATTATGTGAAAGGTTAAGGTCACAGTGACCAAGCTTGTCCGAGTGATAACTAAACAATGCCTGGAGCTTTAGTCCTCAAACTTGACTTGGAGGTTGGGCCTGACCAGTAGATGATCCCTTTTGATTTTGAGGTCATCGGGTCAAACGTCAAGGTAACAGTGACCTTGAATGCAAAAGCTTGTCAGAGTGATAACTCCACATTGCCTACACCCATCGCCCTAACACTTGATATGGAGGCTGAGGGTGACCAGAAGATGACCTCTATTGATTTTGAGGTCATCGGTCAAAAATCTTCCAAATATCCCTGACAACATGGCGCTCGGGGGGTGGGGGGCATACTGTTTGACAAACATATCTTGTTGACTATGGCATTTGATCTGTGGACATCCTAAGACGTGTGCGGTCATACATTATTGACTGTAGCATAACAATATATAGTATAGTGTGTTGCCTTGAAATCGCCTCAGACTTAAGAATCCTAAGATGATTGAATGATGGGGAATAACGCCGATTTCAATTATTTGTTAGTGAAAAACCAATAGGCGTCATTCTAAAATAAAATCAAAGATAACTACCAAGTCGTGACGTCATGTCTAAAATGACCATCGCACGCGTCATAGTCATACATCGCTTATATGAAAATGATTTACCATAAATCCTAACTAGGTCATTCAAAATTGTGCCCGTTTGATTACGCCCAAAGAGGCATTCCTACTAATGCTGTCATACATGTTTGACTGTGTGAATGGTATGGTGTGTTCATTTGAAGTTCCCCACCTTTGTATTCGATGACCCAATATCGGATAGAATCTATTGTAAAACCGGATGGTCTCATGCAAAGGGAAGCCAGACATACTGACGTCCCATACTAGTGTTAGCTCAGTGATCATGAATAGAGTGATTAACTTTGATATTTGAATAAACCACTGTTCACTTATTCCGCTTTCACAGAAGCTTATTAATATAATAAAAAAAAAGACTGGCGCTCACTGCTTCAACTCATTATATGCAAAGTAGTCACACTAAATAGTATACAAAATGGCCGCCGCGCCTGCTCAGTCCGTGGGACGAAAGAGGCTTCTTATAACTGATGATGTTTAAATAACTCCTTCCCATAATGAGCAATTTCTCCTTTTGTCACAATGTTTTTTATTTCGTTTCATTAATAACTCTAATTTTAAAAGATTTTGCCCAGATGTTTTCAAAAGCGTATGCCTCAGATTTGTTTTATGCCGGAAAAGGTTAAAAGTGACCACGAATAATACTTCGAGCCTTTGTTTCTATTTTTTAGGGCTATGGTCCAAACCGGAAGCAGAAATATTTAAGGAAAGGGCTATCGAGCTTGGGGTACCGGAATCTAATATTTTGGTCGAGAACCAGTCTACAAATACAGGCGAAAACGTTCGATTTTGTTATAACTTACTCTCAGAAATGAATAGATTGCCACAGTCTGTGATTATTGTTCAAAAACCTTTCATGGAAAGACGGTCTTACGCGACATTCCTAAAACAATGGCCAGGAGATACTAGTCACATGACTATATATGTGACGTCACCGGATTTTGAAATGTTGGAATACCCAAACGAGTATATCGGTGACTTGGATTACAATATAACTGTAATGGTTGGAGATTTTGCTAGGATAAAACTGTACGAGGAAAAGGGGTTTCAAGTACGACAACACATACCTGATCATGTGCAAAAGGCATTTGATAGACTTGTAGCCAGTGGAAACTACTCCAACCATTTACCGAAATAAAAAGTTTCGGTTGTAATGATGTAAATATGATATCTTAGGAGATATATCTTTTTTTAATCCTAGATGATGTTTTTAATACGGGAAATTGTTTGGTCTTTTACTCCGCTTTTAGCAGTTTGTCAGTTATATCCCAACATTTCCTGGGACGGTTAGTTACCAGTACTACTGGTTCATTTATCCTGCCATCAGCAAATTAGTCGTTTTGCCAACCCCGCAACACTGAGTGCCAAAGAGGACAGCCATTATGCCATTTTTAGCTTTCGAAGAAAAAAAAAGTCTGCGACTATTGTGATATGGCTTGACGTAAACAAATCTTAAAACCTTACATCATAACTCAAGGAACACCATTCAACATTTTCTAATGAAGATTGGTACACATGTCTATACCAGGTCACATAGCTCTAGCTTTAATGATTATTCAGTTATGCCCTTTTTCGAGTTAGAAAATAACACAAGCGTTCGCTCCGCGGCGCTCTTGTTTACTGCAGAAGTAATGAGGTCGGTTTGGCCCCAAGGACATGCGCATGCACGGGTGATATCTTTTTGACCTAGTTACTAACCTATTTGCATATAAAACAAGAGCGAAGTTCATTTATGTGTTGCGCATCGGGCGCCATTTAGTTGACCTAGTTACTGATCGACAGCTAGTTCCTGTTGAATAGATCTAAACTTCTTCTGGTTGGTTAAGACTGATAGTTAAAGCTTGGCCTTTACAGTCACCGTTTATTCAGCTTTTAGCTTTCAACATGAAAACTATGTTCAGAATGTCTACCAACACGGTAGAAAATCATTTACTGAAACGTAGCTCGGATGCTTCTTTGTTGTTTAACAAAGATGGTATAATGTATTGCATTCAGCAATGTTTGACTGCTCCTGACAAAGCCTGCGTTAAACAAAATAAGTGGATACTAGAAAAAGAAATGATCGAAGACATCGGTGTGTTAGGCTATGCACACACTTACGTTTGATACTTCGCCTATGACTCTGGTTTCAGCTGATGTTATATTGTGTAACAGCTGTCGTCGTCCTCTCGTATCACTCAAGGACACCAAATAGTTCAAGTTTACATAGATTCGAGACAGTTTCATGGCGAAGTGGTACGCGGTAACTGACCCTTATAATCCCTTATAATATCTTATGTACTAAATAAACGTGAGAACAATCGTGTATGTTCCTTTATTTACAACACTGTCAATATTGATATTTACACACAGTTAATAAAATGGTTAATCGGTACAATACATGACAAGCTCATATACTCGTTTTATTAGCTCGTCTGATTTTTTGAGAAAAAAAAAGACGAGCTATGGTCGTGGTTAAGATTTTCGTTTAGGTCACAAGTTTTAAAGTATTAGGTTTGATAGTTTCCACTCACTTACATGGAAACTATCAAACCTAATACTTTAAAACTTGAAAAATCTTGTTCATCTGATACTCTTAATACCCTTCTTCACATTGTATGCTAAATATGCTGAGTGTTAAGTGTTTTACGCCGCTTTCAGCAGTTTGTCAGTTATATCACAACATTTCATGGGACGGTTAGTTACCAGTATTTCTGGTCTATTTATCCCGACATCAGCAAATTAGTCGTTATGCATGTTGGTATACATGTTCCTAGGAAGAATACACATGTCTTTTTTTCAGATTCATATGAAATAAAAAATAAAAGATACAGTAACAGTCCGGTTATTTCTCCGAAACGAAAATTGGGAAAATGCTCATAATGACTATTATTATACCCCCAGATACATAGTTTATGGGGGTTATATAGGAGTCACGCTTGTCAGTCGGTTGGCGGTCCGTTGGTCTGTGAACATTTCTTGTTAACACTATTTCTCAGCAACCCTTGGTCAGAATTCAATATAACTTCACATGAATGATTGATACCAAGCATATTTGTGCATATTGTCGCACATGTTTTGACCAGAGACGAAAATTTATGAAAAATTCAAGATGGGGGTAGATATAATGACATATAGAGCAAGGATAGGCTCCTTTCACATACCTAATACGTCTAAGCATATGGTGAGTGGACTACATATAGCATACAAGAGCGTGAGTTGCAGTTTGAGACTACTCTTAGTTGTTAGCCTTCTCATTGTGTTATGTGGCGATGTCGAGACCAACCCGGGCCCAAACAATGGCGCGACTCCTATCTCCACACCAGCCGCTCCCAAACCAACCAAGCAACGGCAACTGACGCTAGCACAGGCTACTGCAGCTACTTCGCCAGACCCCAGGAAATTGCGGTCACAAGCACAGCGCCTACCAACAAACCAAGTGGAAAACGGAGCCGGTGCAGATGTACTTGAATATCTGAGGGAGATGAGATTAGAGGTGAGAAATGATCTTGCATCTATTGACAATAAGTTAAGTGACGTAAACTCTTCTTTGAATGACTTAAAAGCCGAAAATGAATAATTGAGAAGTGAAAATAAAGAACTCTGGCAAGAAATTAAATCGTTAAACGGCAAAATGGACAAATTAGAGGGTCAATCTAGACGAAATAATTTACGTTTTTCCGGAATTAAGGGTAGCAAAAATGAAAACTGGGATGAAACAGAACAGAAACTCAGAACGTTTATAAAGCACGATCTTAATATGCCAGACTACGAAAATGTTCCGATTGAGAGAGCTCATCGACTGCCTTCAAATAAATGTAAATCCTGCTATAATTGCAAAATTTTGTAATTTTAAAGATCGTGAAGCTATTTTGAGAAAGGCCAAGGGTGTATTTAGGAAGGACTCACCGTTTGCCATTCACGAGGACTTCACTGACCGGGTGCGTGTTCATCGCCGAGAACTCGGCATACGATTGGTTGAGGAAAGAGAGCGTGGTAAATATGCACGAATGAACTTTGACAAATTAATAGTAGAAAACTCCGTATATGGTTATGATGAGCAATCAAAGTCTATTTATAGAATAGATGATGCACGTGGAAGGCCTGGGACGAAATACAACACACGTAACGGTACTGCACGTGATCTAGTCACCAGTGATATCGTACACCCACGAATTGGAAACGAGGTACACCGAGTGAATGACGAAAACAACCGACACCCATCCGAAGAAGCCAGCGCACGTGATTAACAAATAGGCCAAGGCCCAGCAGCTGTGCGTGAGATTGTTTATAAACATTTAAACATTGTGACATGGAATATCTGTGGTTTAAAAAAATACGATGGTGACTTAAATTTTAATAGTTATATACATAAATTTGATATCATTGGTTTAGTTGAAACTTGGGAAGATTATGTAGGAGAATTTGATTTATTGTTTCCCTCATATAAACATTTTGATTGTGTAAGAACTCGTAAACCCCGATCAATTCGTAATAGTGGGGGAGTAAGTGTTTTTGTAAAACATGAACTATTTCAATCAGGCTTTGTTAAGAGAATTTGTTACGATTTCACAGATTGTGTAGTACACCTGTTGAAATGTAGTTCCATTTATGGTATAAATGACATTATTTTATATATTGCTTATGTCTCTCCGGAGTATTCATCAGTTTATACAAATAGTCTTGAAAATAACGGCATCCTACAGTTAGATCATAATGTTTCCCACTTACGCATGAATTTCACAGACTGTCATCTTTTACTAGCTGGCGACTTCAATGCAAGAACTAAAGATTTAACAGATGTTATTCTGTTTGACGACCTTGACTATTTGTATAACTCGGATATCAGTAATTATGTATCTGATCTTTTTGACATGCCACGTAACAACAGAGATAACGAGAGATACAATTGTTTTGGTAAATCCTTAACGGAACTATGTTGCACTCATAATGTTCATTTTCTTAATGGCAGGTTATTTGATGATAAAGATGGTAATTAGTTTAAACATATTTAATTCTCATATATTTTTACATAGTAGGTTACATCAAGAAATATACAATGGAGAAATGGATTGGACCGAAAGCTCATAGCTTATTGAAGGTCCTCTCCAATAAAGATTAATTTACAGGAAGCACGGTGAATATTTAACATGTGCAGAAAATATCAGCTTACTTAAGCTTTGTAATTTATAATACAAGAAACAGATACATAAAAGAGAGTGGGGAGAGAGAGCAAGGAAGGAGAAAGAGGAAGAAAGAGATAGATGTAAAGAGAGCAGAAATAGACAAAGGAGGGTGGTGCGCGTATGGGAGGCTAGTTAATATATATATGTCGATTATCCATACCGAATAAAATATAACATAAAAAGATACTTAAAAAGTTGCAAGTTAACAAAAAAGCAATTAAGGAAAAGGGTGAATTATCGTGAGCTAAACCGTTTGGTTCCGATTATAAATTGTTGGACTGATTCAAAAATAGCATTATTTTCTTCGATTGGTGAGTTTGGATTTCCGTATAACAACGTATCAAGCCTAATGTTTTGAGGAAGTTCTCTTAGCATGCCATGTCTCCTATCGTTATAGCGGGGACATTCAAGTAGGTAATGTAATGTATTTTCAATTTGTCCACATGCACAAAGGGGAGAATCAATAATATTCCTGAGAAAAAGATGATGGTTGAGTCCACTACATTGTGTTCTTAATCGGGTATGTAATACCTGAGAATACCTATCCCCAAGGTAATTATACATGTGTAGCGAACGATGGTCACAGTGTAGTTGATTATCATATCGCATCGAGCGAGTTATTTTCGCTAGTGTCGTACTTTAATATTGAAGAAGTTGATGGTTCCGACCATTTTCCTCTATATGTACAATTTAAATTTAATTGTTCAAAAAATGTTTCATCGTCTGCATGCGGAAATAAACAGCTACACACATATGATAGTTTTAAATGGGATGATAGTAAGGAGGATACATTTTATGAAGTTTTCAATAGTAAACTAACTGAAGTTTCAGAAAATATTTTACAAAACATTGTGATAAGTGCAAACTCTGGTATTCAGTCAATAGTTGACTTATATCAGAGTACTGCAATAACATGTGGCTTAAAAAGAAAAAAGCATCACAAATCGGAAAACTGTTCAAAACCCCAGTGGTGGGACACAGAATGCTCTTTGGCTAAACAGGGGAAATATTCATTGTTGAGAAGATTTAGATGGTCTAATCTTGAGTCAGACTTTAATTTATACAAACTGTCTCGCACTTCCTTCAAATATATCTGTCGCAGTAAGAAAAATGCATACCAGCGTAACAATAGACAGTTACTTTTGGATTGTAGAAATAACCCTAACCAATTTTGGTATTTGGTGAATAAGCAAAAATATAAAATCGAAAATGTAAATCATATTAGCAGTTGTGAATGGGTCAAATATTTTAGTAGTTTATTATTCAAAGACAACCAACAACCTATACAGGACATAAATATTAATAGTTCCCAATCAAATAACACAGCCGTTGATTATCTATTAAATTCTCACTTTTCAGATGAGGAAATAATTAGAAGTATATCAAAATTGAAAAAGGGAAAGGCACATGGTAAGGTCGGAATCGGGGCGGAATTCTATAAGAAAACATGTTTTGAAATATTGCCATTTCTAAACGTTTTATTTAATAATGTTTTAAATACTGGTAATTTTCCAGAAATGTGGACAGAAAGTGTTATCATACCATTGTATAAATCTGGTGCAAGAAATGACCCATCTAATTATAGGGGTATTTCGCTTCTTAATACTATGTACAAAGTTTTTTGTCGTATATTAACTGATAGGCTGACCCGTTGGGCCAATGAACTTAATATAATAGATGAAGCTCAAGCTGGATTTAGAGCTGGTTATTCTACAGTTGACAACATGTTCTGTTTACAGAGTATTATTCAAAAGTATACCTCTAAGACTGGCGGTCGCTTCTACGTATTATATGTAGACTTCCAAAAGGCATTTGACTCTGTAAATCACTTCAATCTCTTTTCGTCCTTAATACGTAAGGGCTTAACTGGTAAAATATTACATGTACTTTTATCTATGTATAGTAAAACAAGGGCGCAAGTTAAGATTGACCGTAATCTCATCTCTGAGTCATTTTCTTGCAATATTGGAACAATTCAGGGGGACTTATGTTCGCCACTTATATTTAGCATTTATATAAATGAGCTATGTACAGATCTTAGAGAAAAATGCAGTAATGGCATATTTGTCACAAACAACGTCCCAGAAATATACTGTCTCCTTTTCGCAGACGATGTAGCAAATTGTGCAGACACCGCAAACAATCTACAACAACAACTTAATGTTATTTCCCAGTATTGCAACGACACTGGTATGAAAGTAAACTTAAAGAAAACTGAAATTATGGTTTTTAGAAATGGTGGGCCGTTAAGAAACTACGAAAAATGGAAATTAAATGACGAAATCTTAAAAGTTACATCCTGCTATAAGTATATGGGTCTTGTATTCAGCCCTAAACTGTCATGGTCCAAAGCAAAGACAAGCTATGTGCACAAAGTAGAAAAGCTATTTTTACTATTAAACGCTTTCAATACAACTATGGTAACTTTCAACATCATGAAATATTCAAATTATTTGACAGTATGGTTGTTCCCATCCTTACATACGGTTCCGAGCTATGGGGTCATTCATACTCTGATGTCGTCGAAAAGGTCCAACTATACTTTTGCAGATACTTTTTAGGGGTTAACCAGACTGTCAACAATAGCATGGTCCTAGGAGAATGTGGAAGATATCCGTTATGTGTTATATATTTTACAAAAATAATATCTTATTGGTTAAAACTATTGCATATGCCGCAACACCGGTACCCACGAAATTGTTACTTAATGTTAAAAGCCATTGACGATGCGGGAAGAGTTACATGGGCGTCAAAAGTAAAAGATTTATTATACACGTATGGCTTTGGTAATGTCTGGATTTCTCAAGAAGTTGGTAACTGCAATGTATTCTTATCTAGTTTCAAACAGCGCATCAAGGACTGTGTTACACAAAATTGGCATGCCGACATAAATGAATCCTCGAGATGCAACACTTATAAATATTTTAAATCCCTACTAAACCCCGAATCATATTTAAATATGGACCTATCGTTCCAGTTAAGAAAAGCTCTCGCTAGATTTAGATGCTCTAGTCATAAACTTAATATTGAATTGGGTCGTCATCATAACATAAACAGAGAGGATCGAATATGCTTTTACTGTTTATTGACAAAAGATGTTATAATTTTAGAAGACGAGTATCACGCATTTTACATTTGTCCAAGATTCGAAGAAGAAAGAAACAAGTTCCTTTTTAACTGGTACACTGGTAACAGAGAGCGCGAGGGTTTTTATTTCTTGTTAAAAACTAACAATGTTGTGACTCTAAGAAAAGTAGCTATTTTCGTTTCAAAAATTATGAAAATGGTCGACAATCAAAACATTGCCGTAAATCTTGATCTACATCAATTGTGAGAATGATGTACCCACTTGTACACATGTATGTATTGCCATCTTTTATCAAACATCACTTTCAAGAAAAAAAAAGAGTTGTATGCTGTATTATGGGCCTGAGGCCTTTATTTACAAATAAAATTTCTGTATTCTGTATTCTGTCGGTGTGTTGCACTGGAATTATTTTTAAATGAGTTATGGCCCCTTGAATTTGATTGAGTGATAAGAGAGATATTGGTGGGAAGAGATCATTTTACTAATGAAATTTTAAACACTTTACCGGTCAGTGACCCTTTCCCACATACATACAATCTGCAGCAGACGACTATGATAACATCTAGGCAAAAACACCGAAAATGTCTTTAAATGAAGATATATTTACAGAAGTTGAAAACCTTGTGGCAAAAGGAGAAATTGCTCATTATGGCGATTTCCTCGTTTACCACAATGTTTTCACAAACCGTCTGCTTCAGAGACGTCAGAAAGTGTATATATGTGGGAAAGGGTAAATACATACCGGAGTTGACCTGATTAGAGAAGGTTTACCCATTCTAGGAATGTTAATTCGGGGCACAGTGTCGAACAGGCTAAACATATGTAGTAACATAATGCTCAATTATACGGGCATATGGCACGGTTTTTAATCAAAGCGCTGAAAAGCATTTATGGTAATGTGGCATCTGTAAGGTGAAAAGATATTTTATAGTTTATATGGACAAACATTGTTGAAACAAGGTATTATCGACCTGTACACAAACTAAACCAAATATATTCTATTCTGTTTCAGGAATAATTACTCTATACTTCTATCCCCCCTAAGACGGAATGTATCGGCCCGGATCATCCTCGGTACCCAGGCTATTCATAAAATATATGATACCCTGGGTAAATTGGCTGTGAAAATCTCGTACTTATGAATAATTAATGAGGTGAAATGTAGCCGCTTGATTGGCCGCATTACACAAACCTCATGCGATACGAAAAGTACAGTGTAGTTACGGAGGAAATCGTGGTGCATGCTTTACGAAGTTTCGCTAGCCAATTTGCCCAGGGTATCATATATTTTATGAATAGTCTGGGTGCCGAGGATGGCCCGGATTAGTCTGCGCGAACTGCACAGGCTGATCTAGGTCGATATATTACGCCGTCCATAATGCTAGTTTTCTGGTGGAATGGCTCATATATATACGTGAAGTCAGCTTTTGTTCACGACTATTTTTTCTGTCTGTCCGGCACGCTTAAGCTGATCCGGATCGATACTTTACGCAGAGTCCACACTGTTGGTTTTCTTGTGGGACGGCTTATTTGCATTATTAAGTCCACATGCGATAGTCATTTCGATGTTCACACCTTGCATAACATTGTATACTTCACATACACTATTTGAATCAAAGTAGCGACAGAAGGCACCCTCTAGATAAGGGACGTTATTGTGGGTACTCAAATTAATCGTGTCAGTGACATTCTTTTGAGTACCCACAACATAAGTTTTATTTAGTTCTCAGAGAGATATCGTCGAAGAAAGACCTTTGTACTCCTCCATACCGAGGGCTTGGCGTGAAACGGTTGTAACTCAAATTGGTCTTTTTTTTACGATGTTAATCACTTCGCCATAAAGGCTTTATAAGCGTTAAATCATTTTTCTTGGTAAACAATGGAAATTTAGGTGCCATTGCTCGTTCTGAGCAATGGCACCTAAATTTGCATTGTTTACAAAGGGGTCATAACTGCCCCTAAACCAGGGTTTTCAAAATAGGTTTTTAGTTACAACCGTTTCACGCCAAGCCCTCGATATTCAATCGTTCTGGTACGGCACAGTCTGATATGCTCGGTTGGTGGGTGCCCAAGCACGTAGTTTGCCTGGCAAACACAATATGAACCGAATTACGAGAAAACCAATTGTGTGCTCTCTGCGTAACATATCGACCCAGACCAGCTTAAGCATGCCGCGCAGGCTAAACCAGACAGACACATTTCGCTTCCAGTGGATTTTCTGTTTCAGGAATCAGTGCTCTATATCTCTATCCCCCTGAGACTGATATGGGTCGATATATTACGCAGAGACCTTTATGTTGGTTTTTCTCATGGAACGGCTCATATATATTCCGGGATGTTGAAAGGGTATCTGGTCTCTGGACTGCTCCGGAGATGAAAAGGTGCCTGGTACTTGGCAAAAACAATATATGTTGGGCCATGTGAAGGTGCCTTGTACCGGATAACAACTTTATTATTCGGGATTTTAAAAGATGTCTTGTGCCTGGGAAACAAAAAACATTTCGGAATGTAAAAAGGTATCCAGGACAAAGGTGTCTCGTCGTTCAAAGATGACCTTCACTTCCATTCAGAGTGATACTAGGACAAAAAGGACTGTCACTTCCAATAAGAGTGATACTATAACAATGCCTTTGCATCACTTGTATAGTACATTAACATCAATTATTGTTTTTGACGGACTCCTGTTTTATTTCATTCACTCTTTGAAAGTAGCGGGATTCTCTTTTCTCTTTGGGACCACCTCATTGGTGTAGTGGTAGAGCGTCCGCCTCGGAGGCGGAAGCTCGTGGGTTTAATTCCCGAACAGGTCATACTTAATATTTAAAAATTGTAGTTATAGCTTTCCCGTCTTGGCACTCGAGATTATAGAGCTAGTATTACGGCTGTTCTCAGCTCAATAATAAATCAAAAGGTAGCACGCCTTATAAAATTATCTTTGTCCACAAATGATATAGTGTACTAAACAAATACAAGTTCAAATATGTATTTAAGTATAGAGGCCACCGGCCAATAATACAACATATATATACAATACAGTATAATGTACAAGAGTGACATGTGGTAGTGATAATTTGAATTTGTTTAAATTAAAAAAACATATTTATCAACATTTATTTTCCAATTGATCTTTACCTATCGATATGTATATGAGCGTATTTACGAAACGAACTGATGATTGTCAACATTAAACAATGATAGGTTTACCACTATGGTTTACACTACATTAAACAATAACAGGTTTACCTCAATGGTTTACGCTGCATTAAACAATAATAGGTTTACCACTATGGTTTACACTACATTAAACAATAATAGGTTTACCACTATGGTTTACACTGCATTAAACAATAATAGGTTTACCTCAATGGTTTACGCTGCATTAAACAATAATAGGTTTACCTCAATGGTTTACGCTGCATAAAACAATAATAGGTTTACCACTATGGTTTACGCTGCATTAAACAATAATAGGTTTACCACTATGGTTTACGCTACATTAAACAATAATAGGTTTACCACTATGGTTTACACTGCATTAAACAATAACATGTTTACCTCAATGGTTTACGCTGCATAAAACAACATCCTTCAAAAAGCCATTGTGATATGAAACAACGAAATCAGCTTGCTTATTAAGCAAGACCATATATTATTGTGTCAATAGTCTTATAGAATGACAGAAAAATTACTCTACACTGTATAGGCTTTCCCTATTGTTATACAATCGATACATTGCTGTTTTATATTCCGAATTGTTTACATGTATGTTATTGCATTATGGGTAATAAAATGTTGAAATAGAACAATTATTGCATACCGAAGAATTTTGATCAGATAAATATCAAATATCGATAAGCCTATCTGCGGTCTGAAACAATTCATTCGTTAATCTCCGTTAGGTTCCGTTATTGACCGATAATTGATCACACGCTGTGAACGGGGTAATAAAACAATTAACGCCTCGGGGATAGTCGTGTCGGACAGTTAGTCAAATAAACTGATTTATAGCTTCATATGGATAAAACCAAAACATCTGTAAATTAATAGTATTTATTGACACACGTTCCATGTTAACCAGTATATACATAAGCATCTACATGATGAAAAGTAACAAATAGACTAATGATATACATATAAGTATGCAAAATCTCCATGGCTAAATCATGGATGTTGAACAAAATTAAATAACAATTGAATAGAATGGAAATTATTAATTAATAATTGATTAATGATTAATGATTACTGTCTCCAATTTATACACTGTTTTTAAAACCAGTGAACTATTGATGCGTCAAAATGCGTATGTATGGGTAAAGTCTGATATTTGTAAATTGCGGTCAATAGAGTTGATTGAAATTTAGTTTTTAATTCACAACATAGTAAGGTGGGTTTTATCTTAACCTTTTCCCACATACACACGCTTGCCAGAAACCAGAAACAGAAAAAAACACGCATTATATCATTTACGGCAGGAATGTTTTACAGCAGTAAATTACCAATTTACGTTCTGTTACTAAATGTATAATATACCCCTTCTATTCGCGAGTGTAGGATAAAAAGAAACAGGATAAAAATTAACAGGACAAAAAGCAACGGACAACAAGAAAACAGGATAAAAAGCAACACATTTTCCAAAATACAATGCAAATTAATATGTTTAAGTCTACAAATATGAAAAAGACACAAACTAGCAGAGGATTAATGTATCTTCTTGATATTGTAATGATTTTCTTTAATTTTGATACATTTTTGTTTGTTTAAAATTGTTCAAAAAAATTTAGTCTGATTAAACTATTTACAAACCTACAATAATATATGTAACTCAATTAAAAGTGCTAATATTTGTTTCACTTTGCAATGCTTTTTTACGTATTATGCATATCTGTGTGAAGATGTTTGAAAAAGCGAAAGGAAAACATTGTGGGAGAAGAGACATTGCTCATAATTAGCAATTTGTCCCTTTCACGCAATGATATATTCTGTCAACAATTAAAACAAATATTAGAACTGTTGCTAGTCTTCTGTCAGATGTTAAAAAAAGGTTGAAGAAAACATTATTGGAAAAGGAGAAATTTATTATAATGAGCATTTTTTTCTGTGCACGCAATTATATTTTCTGTCAGATATTCGAAAAGGTGGAAAGAAACATTGTGGGGGAAAATGGAAAAAATAATTGCAATTTCAGATAAATAAAGTTAAAATTTCGCATAAACAAAACATAAATTCTAAATACATTTATTGAAATGTTTCTATGTATTCAATCAAAGGAAAAAATATTAAACCTGAAATGAAAATTGCTTATTATCCTGTTTCTTTTTGTCCGATTACCCCTATTCGCAGTTGTTAAAGATACATCATTTCACATTGAAGATTATCGTATAAATCATGTATATATTATTAATGATTGTGTAATAGGGATACGCGACTCGCTTCAGACCCCCTGGTGATAACAAATTGACTTTATGCGGGTAATAAAACTTCGGGTAAAATCGGGAGCATTGCCGGACTTTCACGAACAAATTCGAAATCATGAAGTTACAAATATATCTTCAAAAAACACCATCTAAATCTGAATTTATTTTGATGAAATAAAAATTACATTGTAGATGAAGAAGTGCAGCATCCGAGACCGTTTGCACCTAAGAAATATATATAATAATATTTGATATACATCGATTATAAGTGAATTGGTACTTTTATTTTGTTCTTTGTCTATATGATATTGACAACGTTTATGTAACCTAAAAAAAGACCATTTAAATCATATTTTTCTCGAAAAATAAAATATACATATTAAAGATAGATAATTATATTTTATGGAGCCGTTTGCACCTAAGCGATAACTTAATTAATTAAAGAGTTATAGTGCGTTAAAGTTACAGCTACTATTTATTTCCATATGGTAAATTATCCCCGATAGCAATTGCCGGTGAAATAATTCTTCCACATGGAATAGCAAAAAACAATCATTGAAGAAACACGATTACTCCTTGATTCAACGAACTAATGATTCGACATTTTAAATATAAAAGTGACGTGCATGTACTAAAATGTCATTATAAGTGTAACATGTTAAAGAAATCATGTCCATATCTACAAATCCTGATGCTTGACAAATACCATTTAGTTAAAGTATTTTCAAACGATTTCATCTCTCAAACTACATTACTACCAGAAAAGCGGTTAAATGGAAAATGACACCCGACACATGACGGATAATGGAGAAAATAAATTAAAATATTGGCCGTCCCACGAGAAATCAACAGTGTGCACTCTTCGTAGAGTATCAACCCGGATCAGCATAAGCTTGTCGCACAGGCTAACCCGGACAGAAACTTTTCGCCTCCTGTGGAGATCCTGTTTCAGGAATCATTATAGTATACCTCTATCCCTTCTGAGACAAAATGTGTCGTCCCGGATCAGCCTCCGTGGACTGCGCAGGCTGATCTTGGTCGATACATTACGCACATAATGTTGGTTTTCTCGTGGAACGGCTCTTATGGTTAAACAACATAATTGAACACTTAACCACTTAGCTCACGTGATATATCGAAGGCTTGGCGTGAAACGGTTGTAACTGAAATTGGTATTTGTTTACCAAGGTAAATCACCTCGCCATAAAGTCTTTATAAGCGTTAAACATTTTGCTTGGTAAACAATGGCAATTTAGGTGCCATTGCTCGTTCTGAGCAATGGCACCTAAATTTGCATTGTTTACAAAGGGGTCAAAATTGCCCCTAAACCAGGGTTTTCAAAAGAGGTTTTTAGTTACAACCGTTTCACGCCAAGCCCTCGATATGTATGGTTTATTGCACTTGGAAGTATGATGTTGATACGGAGTTTCGACTATTATGAGAAACGGAAACTTCTCCATTTTCCGCAATGTTTTCAGTCTTCTTCTTTAGCAAAGGCTTCAAAACTCGACGATCTTAGGTAAAGTGTTAAATATGACAGATAATCTAACATTTTCAATGAAAATACAGACCGCAACTTATATATGAATACAAAATAAAAGAGACATTTATTCTATGAAATAAGATCTACAATACGTTGAACATTTCAATGTCACAGTAACCCGTTCCCGTATACACCAAATGTGCAGCAGACGACTATGAAAACAACTATGCTAAAATATGGAAACTAACTCTTAAGCTAAGAATAATTATGGGCAATTTATTCCCTTGCCTCATTTCTTCTCAAAGGCATCTACATGTTTAGTTGGTGAATTGTTGTTCTGCTTCGCACTGTTTAAGACTGAATATAAGCCGTCCCACGAGAAATCATCATTGTGGACTCTGCATAAAAAAGTATCGACCCGGATCAGCCTAAGCATGCCGCGCAGGCTTACCCGGACAGACACTTTTCGCCTCTGTGGATTTTCTGTTTCAGTAATAATTTCTCTTTTACTCTTTCTCCCTGAGACGGAATGTGTCGGCCCGGATTAGCCTGCGTAGGCTGATCTGGGTCGATACATTACGCATATTTCATTAAATTGGTTTGCTCGTGGAACGGCTCATATATAAGCCGCCGCATCTATCCACTAAAGATTCATCATTGAAATGCCCACAACATCGACTCCAATCATTAACCCATATACCGCTGTACACGACCGTTTAAACACTCGTTGATTATACATAACTTAAACAGTATTTGCAAACAGTGCACGCACGTACAGTCGTATCTTTGTCCGTTAATAATGTGAAAAATGTATGTACATTCGAGCAGTCGTATCTGTGTCCGTTAATAATGTGAAAAATGTTTGTACATTCGAGCAGTCGTATAATGTGAAAAATGTATGTACATTCAAGCAGTCGTATTTTTGTCCGTTAATAATGTGAAAAATGTACATTCGAGCAGTCGTAACTTTGTCCATTAATAATGCGAAAAATGTATGTACATTCAAGCAGTCGTATCTTTGTCCGTTAATAATGTGATTTTTGTTTGTACATTCGAGCAGTCGTATCTTTGTACGTTAATAATGTGAAAAATGTACATTCGAGCAGTCGTAACTTTGTCCATTAATAATGCGAAAAATGTATGTACATTCAAGCAGTCGTATCTTTGTCCGTTAATAATGTGATGTTTGTTTGTACATTCGAGCAGTCGTATCTTTGTACGTTAATAATGTGAAAAATGTACATTCGAGCAGTCGTACCTTTGTACGTTAATAATGCGAAAGATGTACATTCGAGCAGTCGTACCTTTGTACGTTAATAATGCGAAAGATGTACATTCGAGCAGTCGCATTTTTTTCCGTTGATAATTGGTAACTGTTCAGTAAAAAAAAAACTGCTGCATCGAAAAGCACGAATTAGTTAACATTCAATGTTGATGATACCAGTTGCTAGAATCCTGCAGGATAAGGATCAAATGTCCCGTGATCTTAAGCCAGAATCCATCCATCTTTAACACATAGACAGTCTTTAAACCCGGAAACGTTTATCGGTATGCACAGCCCGCCCCTCCGTCCACAGATACCTATACCCCCAGAGTTCCTTAGTCTGCTTCCCATGTCGATACATTTGTTCATTACATGATGTTTAAAACATGCTCTTTGGGAGTCCACTTCCAATGTAACTAAGGACAGAACTATACTAAAGAGTAGTACTGAGATCAAGGTGGATTTCACGGTAATTGTGGCCATGGTTCCTGTGTTTCCGAATTCCTACAAGGACAAAAGAAAAGATTATAGTTACAGTAATTATCCGGAGCTCTAGATAAGGGGCATTTTGCATGTTCTAAAATTCTTATTTGACCCTTTAACCCTATGTTGTAGGTACTCAAAAGAACAATTGAAAGATTAATCGATCCGGATAAGGGGCATTTTTCATGTTCTAAATTCCTTATTTGACCCTCTAACCCTATGTTATTGGTACTCAAAAGGATCGTCTCGGTGAGGCGATTCTTTTGAGTACCCACAACATAGAGTTTAAGAGAGAAATTGTGGGGAAAAGTGCTGAATACCCTTCCTTATCTGGACCAACCTCAGTAAAATCAGACCAAAATGCATTGCTGTGCGTATGTATATACGAGCGTTTGCTACTGCAGCGTGGTTTAGGTCTGATTTTAAGAAAATTGCGTTTTCACATTAATTCACAAATCTGAATCAGACGACTTTGAAAACATACAAGGCAAACAAATAGGAAATAAAAGTGTTATTAGTGAATATATAGTTGTTAACAATGTTACGAAGGATCTACAGATGCGTAAGTTGTGTCTGTATGTGGGGAAAGGTTGATTAACATAAGAACCCTGTAATATGAAAATCAACCTTCGTCACGATATCAAGATAAGCATGCATTTCTGCGTAATCTGACCAGGAGCTTCCCTGTTCGTCATGCAGTCGTACTTGTAGCCTCCCATTGAGAAGGCCAATGCCGAACATACGACTACAGCGTACAAGTGTACTTAACATTTGTTTCAAACAACCGAATGTAGATGTTTTTGTGGCATTCACATTTGTTCAGAAATGATCATTATGTTAATTTTGTTTTAATGTTAATTTGTTTATTTGTATAATAATAATTCAAACATCTCACCTTTGTTAGATATATCTTTCACTCTTGTACACTTATCACAGCTTGGTCTGCGAGTTTTATATATAAATGTTTTGTAAAACTCTAACTGTTGATAGTGCGTTTTTCGTATTAAATAAATTGGTTATGTTCTAAGCAGACGCTTTATATACCGTATGCGCCTGGTGTTTTCCATAATTTAATTATAAATAGGTCCAGCATGTGAAGTAATTTATTTATAGAACGAGAAATCCCATAGATCAATTACAAATAAGTTATGAGTAAATGCATAGGGAAGTTTTATTATTTTATTACCTTATTCTAGAATGCAACGAGTCTAGTCATAGTTTTAGATAACTTTTACAGCGTCATTTGCTTTAAGAAATATAAGAGCCGTCCCGCGAGAAAACCTACATTTGTTGTTATGTTAATCACAAATGTGAATAGAGGTAAATAAATAAGAACACAAACGTGTGAGCTAGACTAAAGTTTTATCTAGGACTGTGAAGCAGTGGAAATATTCTGCAGGGTTCCTCGTGCATCTCAAAATAGAGACAGTGGTCAGCTGGTCAGTTGGCGTGCAATATGTTACATCTCCCTCGTTTTCGAAATGATAGAATTATACATATCATAAAGTCAGAACATTTTAACAAATTGTCAATGCAATTAATATTAACTCTTTCAGCGCCAAAGGCAATATTGAGCTTTTTGCAAACAATACAGATTCAGGTGAGTCAGCTCGTAACGAGCTGTCCACCTGAAATCTACATTGTTTGGCTGTGAGTTATAAATATATTCCAAAAATCTTATAACATGAAAATCGAGTAGTCCGAGTTTGAACATGGAAGAGTCTGCTTTAAACAATTCGGCGCTGAAAGAGTTAAAGCATCGAACAAGTCTTGACAAAACAAATGCAAACACTAGTGATAATGCGTTATAAAGAATAATTTAACAGTGCAACAAAGTGAGATAAACATTGATAACTGATAAGATACGATGTTATTCATGTGCTAATCCATCCATAGGTTGTTAGGTTTTACAACTCACCCTGATCGTGTTTGATAAGGGTCGGCGCGAATTACTTGACCTTTAGGATTCTGGGAATCTTTTATTGGGGATTGGCTTTGGGATTCCTGGGGGAAAATGTGATCCTTTGCGTTATTTGTGGGATCCCGATCATTTTGTAATTCTTGTGGAGGATTTTGGTTATTTTCCAAACTTGTTCCTGGATTTAGTAATTGTTTTATTACGACGATATTGTCCACCATTTTCACATTGAACTATATATGGTCTATTGTTGTAAATATCAGTCACTTTTGCTTGTTTCCATGTCTTTCCAACTTGCATATATATACAGGGTCATTTATCTGAAGGGGTGAAAGTAACTTTGACTTTCTGTCATAATAAGCCTTTTGTTTATCATTTTGGTGTTGTTTAACTTTTTAAACATTCTTACTTTCAACATATTTGGGCGCCAAATGTTTGCTGGTAACTGGTAAAATAAATTTTGTTATTTTGACCTTTGGCATTTGTGATGGTGAGTAACCACTAGCTAGAGGGGAGTTTCTGCATTTTAAAATAGACATGTAAGAGTCTAGTCCACTTTCCCTTGCTTTTATAAGTAAACGTTTTGCAATATTGACTGTATTTTCGGCTAGTCCATTTGAATTGGGGATTTAAAGGACTCGAACATGATTGTTCGAAATTTTAATCTTTTGAGAATGTGTACATAATGTCTGATGTATATTGGACTGCATTGTCGCTTCTCAATATGTCAGGTACTCCAAATCTTGCAAAATGTACTTTCAACTTTCTAATAACAGTACTACTTTTCATATCAGGTAAGTAGTCAATTTCGGAATAGTTACTGTATGCATCAACAGTGATCAAATAGTCTTTACCGTCTAACGTGCCATTGTTTGTCTGGTATGTCATGTTGAAAAAGTGGTTCTTTTTCGTTAGATGGTCTGTATTTCAAACATAATTTACACTGTAAAACGTGTTATTTGTTTGCACATGCCGGGCCAAAACAAAGCATCTTTCGCTCGTTGCACTGTTTTCATGTGGCTAGCATGTACCGAGTTGATCATGTCATGACGTTATGACTTTTGGATTACAATAGTTTGACCTCTGAATACCAGGTCTTTTGCAAATTAGAGTTCGTCCCTGTGATTCCAGTATTCTAGAATCTGTTTTGGACAATCTGTCCTAGAAATAGGCCATCCTTCTGATATAGTCTGTATCAGAGTTTACATTTGACTGTCATTCTTATATGCATTTTTGATCAAATCAAGTCTACGGTATGTTACGTAAGATAATTTAAGTACTGTATGTCCATGCAAATCGAAACCTTCAAAAGTAAACGAGTCTGAATCGAAAGGGCTTCTAGACAACAAGTCCGAAATGAGAACATCTGTCCCATTCACGTAACACACGTCGAGATTGTGATTTTGTAACTGTAACATCATTCTCTGCAGACGTGTTTGGGCTGCAGAAAGGGGCTTTTCATGATTGCAGAGGGGGATTATGGTCTGATCTGACCGTAGCCTTTCTACCATAAACATATTGATGGAAGTGTTTGCAACCAAACAAAATAGCTAACATTTCGCGCTCTTTGTTGGCATAACCGGATTATGTTGGTGTCAATGTCTTTGATGCATATGCAATCGGTCGTCCGTCATGCATGATTTCAGCACCAATACTGAGTTTCGATGCATCACATTCCAATGTTAAGGGTTTCATGTCATAAAAAAATGCTAAAACCGGGCTTTGAGTAATAGCATGTTTTGTTTTCTCAAATGCATCGGTCTTTTGCGTCATCCCATACATATTCTATATCTTTTTTCAAAAATGAAATATTTCATTAACATTTTGAAATATATTTGATGACGCGGATATCCCAAATGGAAGTCTGAACCATCTGTAACGTCCAAATGGAGTGCTGAATGTAGTGAGAATAGAGGTCTACTTCTCTTCAAGTTGCACACTCCAGTATGCATGAGCAATGTCTAGTAACGAAAAGTATTTTGCTTTTGTCAAGCGAGCCGTCACTTCGTTCAAAACTGGCATTGGGTAGTGTGGTCTCCTTATTGCCTTATCTAAAGCATTCGGGTCTAGGCATTGGGGGGTCCAAGGGGCAATTCAGGCTAAGCTTTCTAAAACCGTTCAAAGAAAGAACTACTGCGCTACAACGCGATCAGGCAAAGATGTAAAAGAGCATACCGTGTCTATACCGTATTCTCTTTCTGGCTCCGATTTCCTTTTCCTTAGCTTAGTTCACATCTTGCATCATGTGTACAGAATTCACTGATCGTTTAGAGCGACACATTTTAGAAAAGTGGTTTATCTTGCCACAGTTGTAGCACGTTTCTCCTTTTGCAGGACAACTTGCACTATAGTTATGCGTTCTCCCACAGTTTGAGCATGATTTCGTATTGTGTATATTCATTCTCATTTGACTTCTATTTTCCTATTGGCTGTCTGTTTCCCCGATTGTTTCGGTTGTTCCACCTTGGGCCTTTGGTTTTGACGGAGTAGAGTTTAGTTATTTCTGTGAGTATTCGAAAGATTGGGCATTCTGCATTGCTTTGTCTAGTGTTAGTTTCGATGCTTCATTTATTAGTTTTTCCCTTATTATTGCTGAATTGGTTCAGGATACAATTTAATCTCTTATATTCTCATCCTTGTCTGCAAAGTCACAGTCGTTTGCACTAATGCGTAGCGGTGTCTTTAATTCGCCAACTGCGTCGCTAATTTGCACTTCGTTGAAGAACTTGTACCGTGCAAAAATGGGATTTAGCTTTGGCTGAACATGGGCTTGAAAGTTGTTGTAATACGTGTCAAGGTTATCCGTATGTTCCTCCGTAATGTCGGCCTATGTTGCATGTATGTCCCGTCCCTTGTCTCCTACCCAGAGTAGAAGATATGCCACATTTTCTCCCGCGCTTTTAGCTTTGAGTGGTCCGGCGAACATTAACACAACATGTCTTTTAAATTTTTACCACTGATCTGGTAAATTGCTGTCAGACCAATTTATCACTGGGGCCGTGATTCCACTTCATTCCATTATTGAGTATAAATGTATAATATATTCCGATTTTGTGACACCATGTTATGACGATTCTTTTGAGTACTCAAAACATAGGATTTGGTTGAATAATAAGATAAATACTGTCGGGAAAAGAACTGTTCTCTCCCTCTTATCCGGAGAAGAAGTTTAATTAATAATATTCTTTAACAATCGATAATGTAAGATAAACTTAAGAGAATACTCCTATTACACCAAGGAGGTCAAGCGAAAATTTGTGGAAATACTTTCCTTCTATTAGTATTTTCATATTTGCTTTTATAATTATTATTTAGTTTTTTATTTTCTTCTATTTTTGAATGATAAACATTCGTTTTTGTGTATATTTCATGTAATTGTAATTAATAATATGAGGTTTTTTTGTATTGTATATAGTAATATGATGTGTTGTTTGACTGGAAACTGTGTAGTTTACGTTATTACAATTATCTATCTATCTTATCTATCTATCTATCTAGTCCTCTGTTCGTATGTTGCGTGAGTTGTTGATTGCGTGAAAAGGTTAACATATTCTCACGATGTTTCGACTATAAAAAGCATGCACTCGGACATCAAGGTTTTGGCATCTCTCCCTAAAATATGAGCCGTCCCGCGAGAAAACCAACATTGTTGACTCTGCGTAAAGTATCGACTCGGATCAGCCTAAGCATGCCGCGCAGACTTACCCGGATAGACACCTGTCGCCGCCTGTGGGTTTTCTGTTTAAGGAATCATTACTCTATACCTACATCACCCTGAGATGGAATGTGTCGGCCCGGATCAGTCAGCACGGACTGCGCAGGCAGATCTGGGTCGATACATTACGCAGAGGCCATAGTGTTGGTTTTCTCGCGGGACGGCTCATATTATGTTAATCTTTTAAAAGATCTGTTAATAAAGCATTATTGAAAAACAGCTTTCGTTTTACTTGAGGTTTGGCCCACACCATAGACCACGTCACACACAAAACGAATAACTTGCAGACCTGCACAGACGTTTTATATATGCTCACACGGCTAGATGGCGAGCAGGATAAATTATAATTAGACTGCTAGGATTATTGGATTGATCTGGATCTTCATTGATTGCAATATCCCAAATATCGATTATCGCGTGAAGTTTGACCCCGATTTATTGATACAAACATGAGACTCCTCGAACACAAAAGGAGCTATATTCAACTTTCGTTTCGCACAAAAGCTTTTATAAGAGAACAATTAGATGGCTACACAACGTTACAATAATGGCCAAAGTGTAACAGCGTACAACATGTATGAGCTATCTGCACTGAATGTATATTAACTGTTCGCACATGCATTACGTGCTCCTCGAAGTTGAGCCCATTCCCTGATTGATTGATTGATTGATTGATTGTTTGGGGTTTAACGCCGTTTTTAACAATTTCTCAGTTATATCACGGCGGCCAGTTCACCTACTCATTCATTTCCTGGCTTTCTCATACCAGTACTCCACACAACAATCTTCCAAAGCAACTGGCTGCTTTTCCACATAGACTAAGCCCATTGGTGGAAGACGAATGACGCATGTCGCATTGACTTTTGTCAATCGTCGGAAAGAAAGTTGGCCGAGCCGGGATTCGAACTCACAACCCCTGGATGGACAGCCCGCGTCGCTACTTTCCTTTTTCTCACAATGCTTTCATCTCTGCATTAAATGGTCACATTTCGTATAATACAATGTATACTTAGGATTGTAAAAGATCAGCCGATTTTTAAAAAAACCCAATTAAATCGGGTAAAGAGTTAGCCAAATTGATCAGATTGGTGCAGCAAAATGTAAAATTTCTCCTTTTCCCACAATATTATCATCTCTGTATTGAAATTAAAAATCAATTTACCATATAAAATAACCACTTTAGATCTGATTTCATCAGAACATACGAATGCAAATGTACATAGTTAGTTCGATTGATGCAGCTAATCATTATTTACTATGACTCAGCTAAACATTATTTACTATGACTCAGCTAGAGAATCCCACTACTTGATATGTTGATTGTCTTGTCAAGTGTAATTACGGGTTGTTCTCAAATAGGGAGAAAATAGAATGCACAGTAGAAATTACTGTATTTGTCATTTTCAAATAAAAACATTGGATAACCATATAGAACATGGGATTACCATATAGAACATGGAATAACCATATATAGAACATGCGATGGCCTAGACTGTTCTATTAATTTTGTAATTCAATTTAATTCAATTCAATTCGTTTATTATTAAACAACAAGTGTTCCTCGTCATTTCATAGTTACATGCGTTACAAACTGTACTAAACAACAACAAATAACAAAAAGAAAAGAAAAAACACAAAAATATGAAAAATGCGAAAGAAACAAAAGAGAAAAAAAAGAGTCTATATAGGCTATGCGGAAGAATATTTGAAAATATTTTTTAAAGTTTCTTTTCTAACTACAAAAGACTTTATGGAAAACCTAAATTGTTTTAAACTGAAACATTATTATAAATCAAAAGTTCTATAAATTTATGCACACTTGGTTGTTTAAAATAAAATTGCTTTATGTACTTTTTCCTTAATATGTCGTAATGTTGGCAAATACGTATGAAATGAAATTCATCTTCAATTTCATTTAAAGGGCACAGTGTACATCTCAGGTCACACCTTGGAATATCAACTCTTTCAGCATCAAAGGCAATGTTCAGGTTTTTGCAAACAGTACTGATTCAGGCGAGTCAGCTCGTTACGAGCTGTCTCACCTGAAATAAGCATTGTTTGCCTTTTAGTTTCCAAAATAGTCCAAAACTTTCATAAATTGAGAAATGGACATCCCCGATTTTGAACATGGAAGAGTCTACTTTAAGCAATTCAGCGCTAAAAGAGTTACTGATCACCATATACGGGCGGCTCGGGGGTTTGGTTGATCTATGCACACTGTAGACTCCGATGAACCCCTGCTTAATGTATAGCATCGTCAATTGATTTCAATTCTTTATTTCTGTATATCAGGCCACCGACCTATATACACTACTATATACAATACATAAAGTACAATGGTAGGAATGATAGTTATATAATACTGTTAACCTTATAATTATTCCAATTCAACCAATTGAATCTTTTCCATATAGTTATATGTATCGGAGAGGGGGTATTTCTACGGTGGCACAGATGTGACATGTGTATGTTTTTATTTATCTCATGCGCACGACATACTAAGTCGTGCGCACGACTTAGTAACTCGTGCGCACGACTTAATTATCTCGTGCGCACGACTTAGTATCTCGTGCGCACGACATACTATCTCGTGCGCACGACTTAGTATGTCGTGCGGACGAGATAAATAAAAACATACACATGTCACCTCTGTGCCACCGTACATTTCTTTGAGTAACGTCTGATAATAACTCGTTATTTCGAAGAATTAAAACGCCTGATGAACTGAAAGTGTTGCAGGTTATTCAAAATGTGGAAAAAGTAAAAGAATGTCTATAGTAAAATGTTTTAATATGTTAAGTTAGAAAATAATCATTTGAAACGGGTTTGAAGGCAGTGTGTGAAAAGGAGGAATTTCCACAATATTTTCAATATTCGACTGTTGTAGTATCACGGAAAGATCTCAGCTATAATGGAAACGATGTAACCTTTTCCAGCTTACATACGCTGTTTGACTTATTATGTGCAGCAGACGACATTCAAAAACATCGTGACAAGTAAAAAAAATAATGTCAAAAGCTTTTATTTGCGCTTAACAGCGAAATATTTAAATATTCTATCATAGTCTAGTCCCACAGCAGCACAGGTGTGGATACTACATCTGAACATATATAGAGAATAACTAACTGCATGTTTTTGATATAGAATGTATGTCACAAGGGAAAAAAGGGGTAATTTGGTTAAAATCACGAAACCGTAGGTTGAGTGATTTTACACCAAATTACCCCTTTGTTCCCGAGTGACATAAATTCGATATCAAAAACATGCAGTTAGTCATTCTATTTATTATATATCTGGAATAAATCTACCCTTTATTTTAAAGAAACATATAAAAAAAAATGACTTGGCCTTAGGCGTATGAATGTTACGTAACCAAATACTACTGCTTCTATTTGGCGCCAAATGATTAGCGTTATGACGTCAAAACCGCTGACGTGACGTCATTTTCCTAGTATTCGGTCTCAGTTTTTTTTAAATTCCTAGTATTAAACCCACTTTAAATTCCAAAGATGTTCCAAATCTAAAAAAAGTAGTTCCGGCAAAAATGATATCATCACTAGTGATGATATAAAAAAACTTAAAAGTGTTATCGTCACAGTGTTAGTTATCATTTTTTTAAAAATTGATATTGATTTTTTTATCACATAAATACCCTTATTTTCAAGTTGAGAACAAATCACGGATAAACGATATCCAACATGTGTGATATCAAATACACGTCATACACGCGACTACTGATGACGTCATTTTGACCTTTATCTTTATTATGTTTATTGTTAAGTTGTTAAATTTTACACATTGAAAAATGCAATAATACGTTATTTTGAATAAATAACGAGTCTTAATTGTTTAAGACATTGTTTGTTTTTTTCTTCTTATTCAAAAATGATGAGGACTACTTTTTTATGCGGTGAATCACAAGTTCTTATGAAGAATATGTTATTCGGTCTTTGTTTTGATGTTGTCAATATGTTTCATTAAAACACACTGTTTAGGTGATAAAAAGAATCCATCACTCGTTTTACTTTGGAGAAGATTTCTTAAATTCGTCTCGAAAAAGAGAGTTATTAACCTCGCCAAGAGGCTCGGTTAATAACCGTCTTTTTCTAGACTCATTTAAGAAATCTTGATCTCCAAAGAAAACTCATGATGGATCCTATATATGTCACTTAAATTTCAATGCAAAATTTGGATAGGTATGTATTAAGAAAGTATTAGAGCAGTAAAATTCAAAATGCATAAACATACCAATAAATGTATTTTGTTTCTACGTCTCCGCTAAGTGTTCAAGTGGTCTAAATTGTCTAAATTTAGCAACTTTGTCTCTTTCTACTATGATTTCTGATTGATTTATATACATGTGTAACTTTTCCTTTCCAATAACTGTTTTATAACTATTTTTTCTGATATAACTTTTCTTTGACCATAAGTACGCTATTTGACTTTGTTATAGCTAATGAGTTGTATGAATGTATTATGTCAAGCGTATTTGTCTATTTTCTGAATAAAATCTAGATCTACAATATATACGTTTCTTCGTGGTTAATGGGGTGTCCACCACTGATGTACACCATCCGCGCTAATATATTCTCACATTGTGATGTTTACTTCCAATTTACACTTAACCCTTATCCCACTTGAATTCCGGAAATCGGCATCACCATTTCCTGATGTTTGACAGGTTCTCATACATACATGTATGCACAATTCGTGTTTAGCTCGACTGTTTTTCGAAGAAAGAAAAAGTCGAGCAATTGGGATACCTTTGGCGTCGTCGTCTGCGTCGTCAAAAAACATTAACTCCGCTCAATATTTTCTAATGAAACTTGGTACACATGCTGATAGAAATAATACGCAGTTCTATACCAAGTCATATAACACTGGCTTTAATTTATTATTCAGTAATGCCCCCTTTTCGACTTAAAAAATACGAGCGTTATCTAAATATTTCAACATGAGTAGTAACCAATGTATACTAAAATTAGTTAACACGAGTGTGCAGATTGTTTTAGTCTAACGTTTGTCAAAATATTGTTTACCCCTTGCCCTCAGGTGCGGGAGATTGTGACTTCGATCCTCGACTGGGTCATACTCCTTGGTTAGTATTACGACTTACTGGTTGCCAGGACGAATTGACCAGTAGTACTGGTTATTTACCCATCAAACGCCGTGATATAACTGAACAATTCTTGAAAGCGACGTAAAACACCAAACAATCAATCAATATTGCCCTCTTTCAAAAGAACTGCGGAGCCGAAGATAAATCGCAAAGTCTCTCGAATCCTCGAAAGAAAAAACACGAGAAAGGGCTCCGTTTTGTTAATCGTCCGCTCAATGATTACTGAATCAGAGGCGGGGGGGGGGGGGGGGGGGGTATGACACCTCATCTGATCAAAAGACGGTTCTAGTGATCCTTCGAATTATGCTTATTCTTAGCTCCACTGACTGAAGCAAGTCAAGCTTATGTCATGGCGAATTGTCCGACGTGAATTAGTGCGTGCGTGAGTGTGTTAACTTTTATTTACTTCTTTTCCGTTACCACTTGGCACATTGGGATGAAACTTCATAGGAAGCATCTTCTGAATGTACTCCCTTAAATTCCTTCGAACATTTTGAATCCATGCACAATTCTGGTTTCCATGGCAATCGGAAGAAAACACTTTAACATTCTTATCCTCCAAAACTGGTTGGCCAATTTTGATTTGCCGTAAAATTGTTGCCGCCAAATTTCTCTCCTCCGAAAGTATATGGCCGATTTTCAAATAAGTTTGTTGAAATGTTACTTGGCAGACCCTCTATCAGATTCCCTCAGGTCATGATGACTGGTAAAAAAAAACATGGCCACTAGGAGCGGGACTGTAGTTCAAATATTTTTTTAGAAATGTTCATTGCTGATTGGTCTAAAAACATGACAGTCAGGGGACGGGGCTTTTTTGCCATATATGGCTTTGGAGGTTTAATGTTTGCCCATTGGTAGTGGAGCCATACTGACTCTGTTTGGCCTCTTGTTTATTTGTATTTTCAACTTCATAATTTATCTATACTTAAATGCTTATTATGAACATTAAGCCAGTGATAAAATAATATCAGGAAAACAGCGCAACAGCAGTTCCGATTGTTCGTCTGAAAAGACAGACCCGTTCCAGGAATTGGTTCCAGTAAGACGATATATTCGAATGATCTCATGTTCGAGTTATCGCGAGTCCACTGAAAATTAACCTGACACGGGCGACTGTTGCAGCAGTCGTTATTAGAAAACATTAAAGAACTAGAGTGCCCGTAAGAGTCCCAATGTGCGACCGCCAAGGGGTAATAACTCTAGAGTGTCTTTGAAAATCTGTCTAGAAATTAAATATGGTCAAGATGTTTAAAGTCACGAAGTTTGATGGAGATTGGATAAGGTGTGTCAAAGTAAGAGACAGCACAAATCTAAATAAGCAAAATTTCACTAATTCAGGGTCATAACTCTGCATTCATTTGGGTTATTTTGCTGAAAATCAAACTTGGATGAGATATCGTTCACAAAACGCCAACCCGCAGTAGGTATTCCGAAAAGAATGCTACTTCTGCGTATACACAAGGAGAAATTGCTCTGCATGTGCAGTGTTTCTTTTTCCACATATGTTTCAAATTTTGTATCAAAGATATACTTGAACTTGCCGAGAAATATCACTGTTTTCCTCAGCTATTTTCTAAGCATATTACTCTAAAAAAATGATTTAGCACGGAAACGATTTGCCAAATTACTTGCCATCAATTCACTCCATTAACCCTTTCCCTCTTACCACAAATCTGCAGTAGGCGATTTTGAAAACATCTTGTCAGAAATATATTAAACATATCTGTAACGAAAGCACGCTTATTGAATATAGTTAAAACATTGTGGCAAAAGGAGAGAATTGCTCATTATAAATAGTTTCTTTTTTTGCAACAATGTTTCCAAACGCTACATCTGTTGAAGATGCGTCTTATAACGAGGTTGGAAAGTGTTAAGCATCAAGATGAACGGCTTATAGGTAAATATTCGCATCATTTAAATAAGAGGATTTGGTGATATCAATTTGTGGTGATGATGTGCTTCCGTAATACATCCATACTAAAATAACAAGACAACAAGACAAAATTGATCCGCTCGAAGTAATCTTATAAGACTTAATAAACCATGAGAACGCAATATAAAGGTCTGTTTCCGCGAAAATTGGCTCAATTTGCTTTCTTCTGAAGATTCTAAATCCGGATTTCCATTTGTTAAGATCTCATGGTTTGATAATTTTTCGTTGAGAGATCAATTAGGCATAGCTGTGCCAAGAGTACAGCATACAATACGTTCCTATTAGTACAAAGAAAAAACCTTAAAAAAAGAAAGTAATGTCTGTCCGTCCTTGGCGCCCTGGGTTGTGTTGCGGGGTTAGCATTAGTATGACTCGTTGGTGTGAAGATAAATGGACCAGCAGTACTGGTAACTTACCATGGACACACCGTGATAATTATAACTGAACAAACAATGTCGTAAGCGACGTAAACAAAACATGCAAACAACAAATTATTCCTGCACGCGATGTAGCACCCTTTGGTTGAGAATATTTTTGTTTTCAATTTCTATATTTATCTCAGTGTGTACACGAACAGAAACATGAGGTATATAGTTTTATTGAGAAATACATTGGGCAACATGCCCATGAGTATACAGTATTAAACAATGTACATATTAACATAGGTAATACAAAATTACAAATATTATCGTACCCATATATTTTAAACATTATATCCAGCGTTTGAACACACTGTAATTTTACACAAAACTTATACTTGCAGTTAACTGAAAATATAAGTATTGCCAATTTGTACAAAATACAGTATAAACCTTGAATACATATGAAATTTGTAGTGGTAAAGCGTGAAGGGGTAAATATGCCTTTTATTCAAAATACAAAGTTTTTCGCAATTCAAATATATATAATTGAGAATTATAAACGGCGATTTCAATAGCATTAAGGAAAACAATATGGAAATTCTCTATGAATGAAATTGTATTGAAAATATTGTGACTAAATTCTCTTTGGATGAAATGGTCATTACCGTGAAGAATTGAAAACATTGTGGGGAAAAAGGAAATATTGCTCCTTATGAGAAATTTCTCCTTTTACCACAACGTCTTCAAAACAAGTCCGTTGCATAGGCGACAGAAAACGTTTGTTTGTGCTAAAGGGTTAATTAAAGGTTTGAAATGATATTTAACCCCAGTGCTATTTAGAAAGTGGACTGTTTATAGTTATTCCTATGCCGCAAACAAACGCATTGTTATGCGTCTGAAGCAGCCGACTGTTGAAAACATTGTGACAAAACACGAAATTGATCATTAGATGCAGTTTCTTATTTTTCTCAATTTGTGAACTCTGTACTCTCTTTTATAATTTTGTCTAGATCTTTTCAGAGTCGTCCGCTGTAGATGTGTTGTATGTGGAAAAGTAGTAACAATTGACAAGCAGACGTATCCTTCTTGGATAATCTGTCGGTAATTGACTTATATCTAACACTGTGATTATTCAGCGTCATTAAACACATTCTCTTTGATAACCATGGCTCGCTTGACGCGGAACCCTTTTAAAGAATGCCTGTACTCTTTAATGGCTTTATTAATCATTTCCCCCAAAAATTACGCTTTTTGACGTCTCTACACTACAATACAATTCAATACAAATACCTTTATTCCTTTTAGTTCTACAAACAGATACAATAGACAATATCTTATTGATGTAAAAACTACATAGTTTCTTGTCGAACAATAAATCATAGTAATATATAAAATACAAAAAAAACATACAGCCAATAACATGAAACATGAAATATATACAAAATCGAATGTTTACAATTCCAAAAAGATAAAAAATATATATATAATAAAAAAATGCTTCCTCAATATTACAGACAATTTATGGAAGAGTAGCATTTCAATTATTTCACTGGACCTCCTTGGTGTCCTTGGTAAATAATATTTGTTACGGGTTGAATTTGTTACAGCAAATTGTTTATTGAACTATTTCTCTACAAACAGAATACTTGAGGATGATATAAACAAATACATAGGAAAACGAGGCGAAGAAAAATATATAAAGTGCTGAATATGGTAACGCCTTTTGATAATATTGTGGCAATTTTATAATAATTATTATGTCCGCAAAAAGAGAAATTGTTCTGCCAAATGAGCAGTTCCCCTTTTTGCCACAGTGTGATCAACTCTATATAATAATGATAGTGATACTTATATAGCGTTTCCATATTTGTTTCTATATATTCCATGCAAAATCGTCTGCATATTTGTTATATGTGGGAAAAGGGTTAATTACCGGTCAAATTAACATTTCAATCTCAATTACGTACATACATACATTTTATTAGAATCGACAAAGTACATTGCCTTTAGCCATTTACAATTGATATATGGCAAAGACAGAAAAGTAAATACAAAGTAAACAAATATGAGTAACAAATAAACAAAAGAGAACCAGAATAAGCAAATATAGAACAATCATTTAACCCTTTCCCTCATACGACAATTCTGCAGCAGACGACTTTGAACGTATTTTGTCAAAACATAGGAAATCTCCATAATTGAATGGATAACCTATGACAAAAAAGTGAAAAACATTGTGGCAAACGGAGAAATTGCACGTTTTGTGCAATTTCTTCTTTTGTCACTATGTTTTCAAAAAGCTGTCTGCTGCAGAGGCGTCAGAAAGGGTCTATATGAGGGAAAGGGTTAAAGGGAGTTTGTTATGTGGGACCACTGATTGTTGATGTTTGTTTACCATTTCCGACATACTACAAATCTGCAGCAGACGATTTATAAAACGGAAGTGATGAGTCCCAGCAGGGTTGCACTATGAGCACTATTCACGACTGACGTGGATTCGGTTCAAAACGTGCTTTAACCCCTTACCCACATGCATCTACAACAAAGGACATTGTAGCATAACCCGTATACAGATACAGCGGATGACCTTTTCAAACATTGAGACAAAAGGCTAATTTGCTCATCATTTCTCTATTCGCCACACAGTGTCAACTCTATTCAATAATACGTTTTGCTGAAATAATTTCAATATCATCTGCTGCATATTGTTGTATAAGAAAGGGTCATTTTCCTATGTTTGTCATAAAATAATTGTTAACACTATTTTAGTCATTTAAAGCTTTTCAGAATGCACATGGGAGGACACGTTGTTATTAGAAAAAAAAAACAATTCTAAATGCATCGAAAATAATTATTATGGTTACAATTGTTTAAAAGCACTTAGTTGTGATACATTTGAGAAGAAATTCGTGTTTCCGATGTTTTAAGTTTGTATTTGATTAACCAACTATTGCAGTTTATTTAATGGTGTTTACGATTTTTTACTCGTCCCCGATTAGATTTGCAACATACGCTAATGGTCAATTATCATAACAATATCACCATAAAATAACGTAAATTTGTATTTTTGATAGTAATTTATATTACTAAACGATTTTTTAAGGTTCAAAGAGATGTGTTCTCTTGTATAGATTTTATATAATATTTCCGAATTTATGTCTTAAATAGTGAAATGTATAGACTGTTTCTCTTCTAGAATAATGACGTGAACTATCAGACTGCTCTCTGATTGGCTAATTATTTTGCAAAGAAATCCTTTTATATATAACATTATTTTTGATTCACCACAGCGACGTATATCATTCGATTAAACATAAACTACATTATTGACATATACGAACACATTTCTTTTGCACTGTTCTCACAAATGCAGTTCGTTTTGGAAAACATGCAGAGTACTTTGCTTTATTTCATTTCGGAACCATTCTTCTATAGGTTAAGATACAACAAAAAAATTGACATGAAAACTTCCAAAGAGGCTGAAAAACATAATTGTATACACACTAAAATAGTTAATTATAAGTGATTTAAGATGTGTATTTGGCTCAAAACAATTGAAGAAAAGAACGAACTGGGATAAAACTGATTTTTAAAAAAATATCTCTTTGAATGAACACTCTCTACCTATGAAGCGAGTATAAAGAACTACAACTCTGCGAAAGAGAATGGTTCACGAATCGGTTCTTTCGTACCCAATTAATTTTGTCTTGACACTTTTAAATGTGTCATTAGATTCCCTATAAGCAACAATTGTTGCTTGCACTCTGCGTATCGTAAGCATCATTGACACAAGGGCGCTCCTCCTTATAGCATTTTAAACATGAATAGTTTGCTATTTTCATTATAAATAAGGAGGGAAAGAATAATAATAAATTTACTTGTTGTAGGGTTCAGTTTATATTCGAAATCAAGTTTGAAATTATACTACAATTTCAATGAAATGTAACTGTTTAGCTGATATTGTATATTGATGATGGTCTACCTTGTAAACATACTGGACTACATTTTAACATTTGTGAAAGTATGATTAAGAGCCTAGTTCGTGTCAAAGCAAGAATAATATGTTAATAGGCAAAGCCTAGGTCGTTTGAAAGCAAGAACAATAAATTAAACAATGTCAGTCTCCCAACAGGAAACACATGAATAGGCAAATTGTAGAAAGTTACAAAATGGAATTTGAAAAACATATTGAAACAAGATGTGTTTGTGAAACACTGATGCCCCCCAATGGCAACATCTAGGTCAAAGGTCAACGTCGCCAGGTCAAAAATGTTGGTACTGACAGAAAGGTCATGTCACAAGGAATACACATGTGAAATATGGTAGCCGTACCTGTTATGGTTCAAAAGTAGTGGTCAAGGTTAAAGGTTTTTTTCGAGAATGGCAACATCTAGGTCAAAGGTCAAGGTCGCAAGGTGAAAAATTTTGGTACTGACAGAAAGGTCATGTCACAAGGTATACACATGTGAAATATGGTAGCCTGACCTGTTATGGTTCAAAAGTAGTGGGGAAGGTTAAAAAAAAAATTGAGAATGGCAACATCTAGGTCAAAGGTCAAGGTCGCAAGGTCAAAAATGTTGGTACTGACAGAAAGGTCATGTCACAAGGAATACACATGTGAAATATGGTAGCCGTATCTGTTATGGTTCAAAAGTAATGGCCAAGGTTAAAGTTTTTTTCGAGAATGGCAACATCTAGGTCAAAGGTCAAGGTCGCAAGGTCAAAAATGTTGGTACTGACAGAAAGGTCATGTCACAAGGAATACACATGTGACATATGGTAGCCGTACCTGTTATGGTTCAAAAGTAATGGCCAAGGTTAAAGTTTTTTTCGAGAATGGCAACATCTAGGTCAAAGGTGGTCAAGGTCGCAAGGTCAAAAATGTTGGTACTGACAGAAAGGTCATGTCACAAGGAATACACATGTGAAATATGGTAGCCGTACCTGTTATGGTTCAAAAGTAATGGCCAAGGTTAAAGTTTTTTTCGAGAATGGCAACATCTAGGTCAAAGGTCAAGGTCGCAAGGTCAAACATTTTGGTACTGACAGAAAGGTAATGTCACAAGGAATACACATGTGAAATATGGTAGCCGTATCTGTTATGGTTCAAAAGGAGTGGTCAAGGTTAAAGTTTTTTTCGTGCAGACAGGCCAAAAACTACATCTAGGTCAAAGGTCAAGGTCGCAAGGTCAAAAATGTTGGTACTGACAGAAAATTCATATCACAAGGAATACACATGAGAAATATGGTAGCCGTACCTGTTATGGTTCAAAAGTAATGGCCAAGGTTAAAGTTTTTTTCGAGAATGGCAACATCTAGGTCAAAGGTCAAGGTCGCAAGGTCAAACATTTTGGTACTGACAGAAACGTATGTCACAAGGAATACACATGTGAAATATGGTAGCCGTACCTGTTATGGTTCAAAAGTAGTGGTCAAGGTTAAAGTTTTGTTCGTGCAGACAGGCCAAAAACTACATCTAGGTCAAAGGTCAAGGTCGCAAGGTCAAAAAATTTGGTACTGACAGAAAGGTCATGTCACAAGGAATACACATGTGAAATATGGTAGCCGTACCTGTTATGGTTCAAAAGTAGTGGTCAAGGTTAAAGTTTTTTGTGTGCAGACCAACGTGCAGACCAACGTGCAGACAGACAGACAGACAGACAGGCCAAAAACTATATGCCCCCCGAATCGGAGATTCCAGGGGGGGGGGGGGGGGGGGGGGGCATAAAAAACCAAACTTACTATGCATTTAAGTTTAATTTGTACATATCTGTTTCATTTGTTATTATGTCAGGAGTGTAACAGACTGTAAGAGTTCCAAGGATGTTGATGGAAAACAACACTAGAAGGCATTGAAGAATGTTTCGATTTACTTTTTCAAATGCAAGTTATTTGTTAACTAGTAATAAATATAATTGGAAACTGACTCTTACCATGGTTAATTGAATGACTTGAGCTTAACATTATTTTCAATGGTACTTCAGTTCACCTAACAATTTCCCCTGGCTTTCTAGAATACTAAAATACTCCACACAACATTCTTCCAAGGCAAATGGCTACCTTTGCAAAAGCTGGCTGAATGTATAATATTGAGACATTTTAAGATGAGATCACTATGCATACAAACTGAGAAAACTGTAATTTTTGACAAATATTTTCAAAAGTCCCATTTATAATGATGTATGTTGCCTGATGTAAATGACTTGATGTCTGTGACTAATCTGAATACATTGTCGGAATGGTGTAATTGCTCCAAAATGAACATATCCAAAATGAACAATATCTTCCTATCCAACAAATGCCAACAATATTTTCACATTGAGCCACCATCTCCTTATAATTGCTGGTTTTTAATTTGTAAAACATGAAACAGCATCAGGTTATTTGTTAATAAGTACAAGTGTCAACAACTGATTATGTATACATGTATATGAAATATGTCGTTTGAAAAAAATGGATAGTGAAGGATCTGATTAGACCTTGAAAATGTACAGCTTCTCAGAGTTATCATTGTTGATCAAGTTCCTTTCTTAAATTGTTATTGCTTAATCATAAAAGCTTTTGAAAAGGGTACATGGAATAAAATGTTTTTAATAGAAGCCTGGATGGAAATGTGATAAGATAATTAAATAAGACCACTTTAATGATTTCCCACAACATAATTGTTTTTAAGTCTAGTTGCTTCTTTCAAAACATGTACATGCTGAGATTTGAACTCAGAACTCTTGTTAGACAACGTGTTTTACCATTAAAGTACACTATGGGTTTTTACTTTGAGCAGCAGTTTATGAACATAAGTGTAATTTTATTACCAGTAAAGTATAAGAATTTATTTGATACAATGAATAGCAGTTTAAATTTTATCATTTCTATTGTATAGATAAGACAATTACACACAGAAAAATAAAATTCACGATAAATTACACAGAAAACAGAAAGCATTTACATTTAAGTGGTATTTCAGTTATATCATGGGACAGACCTTATGTGAGGTCCCTGGATGACTTATAACTGACATAACTTATGAACTGCCTTTAAGTTTTTATAATATAGCCTTTTCTTTTGAAAAAGAGACGAAGTTTTCTTTATTTTTCAAACAAAATGTTTATACATATTTATTGGAATAAAATGTTTTTGAGTGTTTGTTGAATTTAAAAAAAGATTGATCCTCTTTATCTGCAGATTTCAATGTTCAGTTCGTTTTTAACTTATGTTAGTTTCATGTAATAAGTGTACATTGCTCTGTTTAATAGCCGGACATAAATCGGTGACCGTTAAAGGCTTTTTAATTTGCATTTGCTTTTCAATTTGAAGAGTTCTATGGTATCATTGGTTGTTTTGCTCCCTAGTATGAAAGTAATGCTGTCAATAGCTGTTGAATCCTTTGTAAATGTGGTTTGAATACATACATAAATAACTTAGTGAAAATAAGGTTGAAATTCTTAGAACCAATTTTGTCCAATCTGATCAATAAACAGATTTTGGATAAGAAAACAGATGAATCTACTAGAAATACAGCCTGTTGGGAAAAAGTTATGTGTTTTACTGATAGCCCAAATATGACATCATTTCTTTAAACTACTGGATTCATTTGAGTTTGATCAATAAACAAATTTTGGAGGAAAAAAAGATGAATCTACTAGAAATTCGGCCTGTTGAAAGAAAAGTTATGTGTTTTACTGAAAGCCCAAATATGACATCATTTCTTTATAACAATGGACTGATGTGAAGGCATGAAAGTGTTTTCCTCTATAGGTTGGAGGATATATGGCTTAAGACATTTACTATGTATACCCCAAACCAGAAATAACTGATTCTGGTCATACGTTCATGATTTGGCATAGACATAAACTGTTAAACTGTACAATGTAAAACATATATGTAAATTGAAGGCAAATAATTTGAAATTTGACAGTAGTTTTGTTTGTTTGCTACATTTACTGCAATATATAGATAAACGTCTTAAGGTCATTGACGTTATAGCACTTTATATGATTGAATGAAGTTGTTTAACGATACATGTGCATGTGTTACCATCAAGTCTGATCAAGGCGATGTTCAAAATAGACAAAAACCCAGTCTTAAGTAAAAAGTAAAACATTCCGAACAAGGAAATCTTGCTCATTAAGAGGAATTTAGCCACTTTTCCCAAAATCTTCTGACAGGTGATCTGCTGGAGGTGTATGAAATTGCATATATGTGAGAGAAAAGTTAAGTACCTGGCAAAAACATGTTGCTGAATATGTGGCTTTGTTGACATCCACAGAGGCGCAGCTAATCATTATTGTATTCTACCACCAGCCTGACAGAACAACAACACCAATAACATTGAATGAACCACTACTTACTTAATCTGAGCCTCTGGGAGCTTTCTGGGGGTTGGTTTCTATCATTTTCCCATCAATGTATTGCTGACACGTTAAATGATGGCCTGAAAGTTTGGTCTGCAATATGCTAGTCTACATAACGAAAAAGTACCAACTAGGAAAATTAATACCGAAACTGGATTCTTACTTCAGGTCAGATGTAAGCAATTCATTTTCCATAGGCGACCATTGTTGCCTTTTAGGATATGGCTCTTTCCCAACTGTAGAACTAACCCAGAAACCTATATGCAATCAAAATTAATATAAAATCTACCAAAATGCACACAAAACTCACATGCTATCTAACTTTCTTTTTTGTTTAGCTATGACGTCAAATCAAAGTTCACCCTTATTCCACAGTGAATTTTACTTTCAATTTCGGAAAATACATGTTGTTCTAAAAATGGCTATTAAGCTGTCAATAAAGCTAAAAGCAAACAATGTTTTGTTTACAAATCAAGTGGAGGGTATTCAACTTTTTTAAAAACACTATCAACTTTCAACAAAATCATTATTGTCCAAGGGGAGACCTCTTCAGTCTTATGAATTCATCTGAAATCCCCTGGCCAAATTTGTCTGCCCGGCAAGCCGATCCGATTTACCTCCCTTTGACCTAAATTGTTTCTCTATATTGCCAGGTACAAAAGATTGGTCGACTGACTCTTCATATAATAAAGTACTTCCAAAACCAAACTACATTTGTCAACTGTAAAACTCACCCAGAAACCTATATTCAATCAAAATTAATATAAAATCTACCAAAATGCACAAAAAACTCACATGCTATCTAACTTTTGTTTTTGTTTAGCTATAACGTCAAATCAAAGTTCACGCTTATTCCGCAGTGAATTTTACTTTCAATTTCGGAAAATACATGTTGTTCTAAAAATGGCTATTAAGCTGTCAATAAAGCTAAAAGCAAACAATGTTTTGTTTACAAATCAATCGGAGGGTATTCAACTTTATTAAAAAACACTATCAACTTTCAACAAAATCATTATTGTCCAAGGGGAGACAAATTTGTCTGCCCGGCAAGCCGATCCGATTTACCTCCCTTTGATCTAAATTGCTTCTCTATATTGCCAGGTAACAAAGGATGGTCGACTGACTCTTCATAAAGTACTTCCAGTGAACGAAATCCATAATTTATGAAACTACATTTGTCAAACTATCCTTTCCTACCAATTATGTCGTTTAAATATGTTTTGTAAAAACATACAAATATCGTGTCTGCGGGATTTACCGGTTACGAAAACAAATTCAGTCCAGTAAGACCGGAAGCAAAATGGCCGATAAAAAGTCCTATGGGGTTGAGATTTGATATTTGAAAAACAGTAAGATTGTACTGAATTCTCGTTTGTTGATCTCTTATAATGTGTTGGTACGGTTAACCCATAGGCGTGCTTCTCTCGATCCTTCGGCTCCAGCTTTCTCACGTAATAATTAATCAGTGTAAGTCCCAAAAGAGGAAAGGAATTTGAAAAACATATTGAAAAAACCTAAACTTATCATGTATTTTAGTTTAATTAGTACATACGTTTTATTTTTGGCCTTGGGCTTTAGCCCCTGATCATAGCAGTCGAAAAGTCGGTCACTAGGTCAAATTGAAGAAAAATCTTGTTAACATTCTAGGGCCAACATCCCCCCCCCCCCATTTTTTGCTTCAGCAGTTTGAAATTTTGTCAGAATGTTGGTATTAATGATATCCAGGTCAACTTCGAATATGGGTCATGCCGGGCTAAAAACTAGGTCACTAGGCCAAATTTAAGAAAATATTGTTAACACTCTGGATACTGCATTTTTAGCTTGAGCATGTTGAAACTTTATCAAAATGTTTTTCTTGATGATATCTAGGTCAGTAACATGGGTCAGGTTGGGTCAAAACGTAGGTCACAAGGTCAAATTGAAGGAAAATCTTGTTTACACTCTAGAGCCAATATCCCCCGCATTGTAGTACTTTCAGTACTTTGATGTTTAGAAGAGATGGATATTCACATTGAATGGTATTTTGATTATAAATATAAGTTTAAGGTTTAGATATGACTTAAACACTAATTTTCAGCAATATTTAGCCAAATGTCATCAAGCCAAGTGGTATTGTTAATATCTAATAATTGTAACTGTTTAATGACATACACCTCTGAAATTAAAATAATCTCAAACGTAGCTTTTAAATACATCGCTCAACCATTTTAGTTCCTTTGTGTAGGTGTGTATGATGCGTATACTATGTATGAATATCTTACATGTCAGCTCTTCGTATGTATAGTATATGCACAATGTACACCCAATTAGAAATGATACAGAAATAATGTCAGTGGTGTAATTGGTATGTCTGTGGTGTAACCGGTATGTCTGTGGTGTAACTAGTATGTCTTTGGTGTAACTGGGTATGTCTGTGGTGTAATTGGTATGTCTTTGGTGTAGCTGGTATGTCAGTGGTGTAACTAGTATGTCTGTGGTGTAACTGGGTATGTCTGTGGTGTAATTGATATGTATGTGGTGTAACTGGTATGTCTGTGGTGTAACTGGGTATGTCTGTGGTGTAATTGGGTATGTATGTGGTGTAACTGGGTATATATGTGGTGTAATTGATATGTATGTGGTGTAACTGGTATGTCTGTGGTGTAACTGGTATGTATGTGGTGTAACTAGTATGTATGTGGTGTAACTGGGTATGTCTGTGGTGTAACTAGTATGTATGTGGTGTAACTAGTAGGTATGTGGTGTAACTAGTATGTCTGTGGTGTAACTTAACTAGTATGTCTGTGGTGTAACTGGTATGTATGTGGTGTAACTAGTATGTATGTGGTGTAACTAGTATGTCTGTGGTGTAACCGGTATGTCTGTCTGTGGTGTAACTAGTATGTCTGTGGTGTAACTTAACTAGTATGTCTGTGGTGTAACCGGTATGTATGTGGTGTAACTAGTATGTCTGTGGTGTAACTGGGTATGTCTGTGGTGTAACTGGTATGTATGTGGTGTAACTAGTATGTATGTGGTGTAACTAGTATGTCTGTGGTGTAACTGGGTATGTCTGTGGTGTAACTGGTATGTATGTGGTGTAACTAGTATGTATGTGGTGTAACTAGTATGTCTGTGGTGTAACTAGTATGTCTGTGGTGTAACTAGTATGTATGTGGTGTAACTGATATGTATGTGGTGTAACTGGTATGTCTGTGGTGTAACTAGTATGTCTGTGGTGTAACTGATACACACTATATGTTTCTTTTTACAACTAAATGTTACGCCGTATAATATTTCTACGAAGGGAAGCCTTTATGGAGTAGGCTGCAAACAACAAAAACAAAAACATTATTCCCTTCTCAAATAATATACAAGAGAAAGTTGATGCAAGGCATCAATGTCGCCGGAAAAGACTGCATTGATTTATTTATGTATTCTTGACTTTCCTTAGTCTATTCAAACATTAGGAATGATGAAATGAAAACATTTACTTATAAATTTTATATTCACCTATACATTAGGGTATCTATAAAAAATTAACGAAATGTGTACACATTTATCTTGGCTTAAATTTAATTTTGCTGTTGTTACTTATTTAAATAATAGTATTCATTCATATAATTTCAATGTTTGTCAATCTTATTCGAATCACAAGGTAAATATCCTGGTATTGCTTTAAAGGGAGGTAATTTGAAGAAAACAAAAGTCTTCAAAAGGAGAAATATATCAGCATTACCGTCTACAGTTTAAATTGTTCTATTGTTTGTGGATTTAAAAATGTTCTTTTTTTCTTATTTCTACATGTACAACGAAATATTGCGGCTTCTCTTTGACGCTTTGCGTCAAACATTCGTCTTGTACTTGTCTAAAATAAAATAATATCACTCGCTTTTTCATATCGAAATGCGCATGCGCGAAAATCGATGTTAAAGGTCACGAACCTACACAACAGAATAGGGTGTTATATTTAGCTTAGAAACAGTTCCTACTTTAGATATTCATGGATTAACATTATTAAATGAATTCTACACAAATCAAGACATCTCTTTGAACATGAAAACAACATTTAGTAAGTTAAAATTGCTATTAAAAGGAGAATCCGAAATTGACCTCAATGATGACACATAAGAGTCTGCATTAGGGGGTGTTGGTTCACGTCTTGAAGGGACCACTATTATCTTCGTAAATAAGACAAAAAACTTAAATGCGAGTGAAATAAAAAAAAACTGCAAACATTAAAAAATCGGAATATTTATTTCATTTTAGATGTGTCATTTATTAGTGTTCGTAAACAACCACAATTGTAATATGTTCAAATCATCTAGATTTGTTTCTTTCTAATAATAAGCCGCCCTCCCATGTGATTTCCGAAAAGCTATTAAAAATAGAAGTCGCGGGCTTCTGCCCGGCGACTAATAACATGTGATATTATTTCCACTTCAAACATCTTACATGTGATATAAACCAAGAAATATCGAATTTGAAATGTTTAAGATGCCTTTGTCGATTGTCTCGCTAGAAGAAAGATTGAAATGCCCATGCTATAAATAGATATCGCACATACACCTCGTGGGTATACAAATCCGGTTTTGTAGCTTCCCTCCGTAAGGACAAAGGTCCTTAGCTTATACAGTGTACAGCTGAGTACCAGCAATTATAATAATTGTTTATATTATCGGAACAATTAGTTAATAATCATTATTTATTTTACTTTTGCTTCTCGTACAGGGATATCGTTTTGTAAATTGTACTTACTTGTTTGTTATTTACTATAGGCAAATGTGCCTGAATGTAACACAATGTTTGTATTGTATTGTATTGTAATATATCTATAGGTATTACCTATTTACGAAAAAACGCAAGATAATTATAAACAAAAAATAAAGAGCATACTTTGGCCATAAAAAAGGATTTATAAGTAATTGACTAGACAATAATAATGTTAATGTCATGTTTCGTGCATTATCAAAAAATATTTGGAATTCGTATTGCTGTCGTCTATTATTACGAACAGAAAATAATAAAGTAAAGACTTTCAGAACATCAAGGAATACATTTATAATGAACGAGGTTAAAACATGATGGCCAAGATGATCCTAAATCGATCACCTGCATTATGGTAAAGAAGCAAAAAGATCAGCTCTTTGCTGATGCCACCTGGCAACTGCCTTTTTCAACCAGTCAATATGACTGGAACAAATGATGTAAGGGGTCACATTTCTGCTTAACCCTTTCCCTATTAGAGACGGTTTCTGAGGCCTTTGCAACAGACGATTTAGGGAAAGATTTTCGCTAAAAGAACAATTGCTCCTTATGAGAAAGTTATCCTTTTGCAACAATGTTTGATAAATAGCTCATGTATAGGAATTTGGGGTATTTCATGTTGATACCACTTTTTTGCGGGAAACGACGTCGCTCCATTGACGTCACGTCCTTCTTTGGCTACGATACAGTCAACATTTAGGTTCAGGCGTAGAAGTCTAATGCTGTCGTTTTTTTGACGAACGGGAAAACATA
>JASEVX010000012.1:19282870-19555388 GCA_031761405.1 Serripes groenlandicus
ATTTGACATTGCCACCATGTTTTCAACTTTAATCAATAATTGGTTTTTTTTTTTTCATTTATAGAGATTAATCTTTTGCCGAAATTTTGTCTAAGTCGTCTTTTGTTAATATGTGGCAAGTGGGAAAAGCTTCAATCCGACTGTTCCGTCGAATCGAAGTAAATGAGGAGCTTTCACCGGCCCGCACGTCGCTCTCCTCTATCCGAACCGCACAATTGGTACTTGATGTAACAGCCATTTTAGTAAGGGGCTCGTTAGAGCCAATTACTATAGTAGGCAAAATCCGATAACACTCATCATTTTGAGACTGGAATCTACACTAGTTTTTTTTACATTATCGGCATTGAAGTACTTCACATCTGTATTTCAATACCAACTTTCCGTTTCTGAACACCATCTCGGGTTCAGAATGATGTCTTTGTAGTTTCAGATCGTAGTTAATGTCAATGGACGTGGATGAATCTGTGGAATGTTTTTTTTTAAATGAATGGACTGTTTCCAGCTAATACCCATGTTGGTCCTTTCGAACCGCCAAATAGTTCCTGTCTAAAAATCAAAATGCGGTAATTTGTTGGCATATGAAGCCGGAAAATGGATTTGATTCGATATCTCTTACTCAAAAGAAAAAACTCGAAAGAAATCTTATGTTAAAATATATGAATTACATGATTAAAAAATTAAATGTATTTGTACGCTTTTAACATACTTGATCGCGTTATAGTCCAGTCAGAACATACTTGAACATCAAACTAATTGCGACATAAATGGTTTATTAAATAAAATGAAGTTTATAGAGTATATAACAACATATTAAAAATCTACAAAAATCTACGCAGCCATAACTGAAATAAATGACTTTGAAGAAAAAAGAATATGTGCTCATGTTAGGTACTCACCGTACTTTGATCTATACACCAAGCCTTTAACTGATTTTTAATGGATCAAATTCATGAGATTTGCACAATAAATCATTAAAATAGAGTTTTGTTTTAAAGGATCTCATAATCAATAGCTTTTGTTGTAATAACATCAAAGCAGCATTTTGATACTTCAAAGATAGCAGTATACCTTTAGAAATGATTAAAATCAGAGGGGTAAGTATGACTTTCAACACTTTGATCCAAGCGTCTGGATAACAACAAAAATGACAACAGATTAACACAAAACAATCAATGGTATGAGGTAATTTAGTGTTTATAATTTAATTGCTGGAGAAAATATTAATATTCTTGTCAATGGTACATTGGATACTTTTAAAAGTATCGTATGTGGTTATAATATTGGAGTATTCAATGGGTTTCAATGAATACTGTTACACTCTTAATTAAATATTAATGATATTTAATGTTTATCTGTATAGTTTTATAATAGTTATAAGCATGTCTCTAAAACACACAAAAAACTTACATATGTATGCTCAAGTGCGAAGAACATTCATAGAAAAATAGCTAATCTCAATATATATTTGTTTGTTTGTTAATGTGTGTTACGCCACTTTCAACAATTATTCCTAATACTTAGCTCACTTAGCTTATTCCCTGAGTGCCAAGGAGGGAAAGCCATCATTACCATTTATAAATCATTTGGTATGACACGGCCGGGGATTGAACCGACGCGTCCTGTACATTGGGCATACACTGCCCCATTACACCACACATGTAACCTATTGATGCGTAATCTGCCCTGCCCGAATGAAACTTGAGAATAATTAATATGTTGTGTATCTGTCTGTTTGTCCATCTGTCTGTGGGTACTGGTTAGACCATTCACCTCTGAAGCGAAAGCATCGGGTTTTGACAAAATTATATAAATACATGTAAATAAGAAATTGTCCAAAGAGAGAAATTTGTAATTTTCTAATATTTTTCAACTGTCTATTTTAGCATAAAACATGTTATGTTCTGGATATTAACTATTTCCTTACTTGTTGTCAAAGCAGAAATATATATATCCTAGCAGGTAAAGGTTTATGCTGTCCACATATTTCCAGTCATTCCTTTTTTATCCTTTAGTCTTCTGCTTCAGATTTGTTGACGTGGGAAAGGGTTAAAACCCAAGATGGCAACTTTTTATTGAACACTTTTATTTTTATTTCAACAGTTTTTCAAGTTCACAGAGTGTCGCTGCATTCGTAATTCACCGAAACCTTGATCCCTGAGTGCTTATGTTATGTTTCCCCACAAGTCTATGCTGCAAGTATGATAGACAGGAATCAGTCCCTAATGTTAACAAGTTCCCACGTACACCACATTTGCAGTAGACGACTTTGAACACATCTAGGCAAAAAATACGAAAATTCTCTATATAATCATGAAAGTACAAATAATTGAATAGTTGAAATACGAGTTTTGAACACATTGTTACAAAAGAAGAAATGTTTCAATTTGTTTGTCCAGATGTTTTCATAGGTGTCTGTTACAGATTTGTTGAGATGTGGGAAATGATAGCAGTGTGTATACATGTAGGAAAAGGTTAAGAAGGAGTAAACAGGTATTTTTGCAAGAATATCAATGTTTTGGCTTAACATAATGTACTCAAACTAATTATCTTAGTAAGACGACTTTTTTAATACCGACAACATAGGGTTTAAGGATATTCAAAGGAGGTTGGAGAGTGAAAAGCATTGTACAAGCGTTATCTAGAGCTCTGATAGGATGGACTATACATTTTTACAGTTTCATCCGAGTCCTACCTGTTCTGCTACATCAAGATGAGCAATTATAAGCTCACCAAAGTAGTCTTTCAAAATGTCACCTCTCTGGAGCAAATAGCAATCTTGACAACCACATTCGCCATATTCTTACAAAAAGCAAACAGTAAATATTAAAACAAGTCAGGTTATTTTGGGGGAATACAGTGGAAAACATTGCACGAAAAGAAGACATTTGGTCTCCATTAGCAATTTCTCCATTTCCCATAATGTTTTCCTAAATTGTCAACATTCAGATGACTCGAAAAATGATTCTATTCGAAGAATGTTTAAATCTTTTAAGAGCAACACTTCTTTAGAACGGCTGTACATATTTAACCCTTTCCTACATACAAACGCTTTCTGACGCCTCTGCAGCAGATGACTTTTGAAAACATTATGACAAAAGGTGAAATTGCTCAAAACGAGCAATTTCCCATTTTGCCAGTGTTCTCAATTTGTTTCAGTATTTATACCTACATTTATAGAGCTTTCCTTAGAATTTTCCAAGATACTTTCAAAGTTGTGTTCTCCAGATTTGTTGTACGTGAGAAAGGTATTACTTGCCTCTGTACGATCTGGGGAGGGGGAACTGTATGTTTCTATTACAAATATGAGATGCTGCCCAGCTCTTTTACCTCGATGTGATACCAACATACAATACAATACAGAAGCAACAATACCCCTTTTGCCATGATAGGGCTAAAACATAATGAACTTCACCTCAAGAAGAAATGAATGCCTTTCATACTTAAATATAGATAATGCTATCTTCTTTATATCCCCATTGTAGTGCACAAACAAAATGCATATTTAGACTTAATGGCACAAGTTTTAACCATTTCCCACATATCTATCATTGTGGAAGACAGTGGTACAGAGGAAGAGCGTCGGCCTCTCGTATCCTGACTTTGGGATTTTTCCATACAAACGGCGCAAGTACTGGTTAAGTCTCCAGGAAGCAGACACCGAGAGTGATTAATCTAAGCCAAAGGCTTGTTTCGCAATCGATATAAAATAAATAAGTTTAAACTATCATTGTAGTTATATTAGAGATTAGTCTTTAGGTTCTTATAGTAATAAGTATAACTCCCTGTATCCTTAATCTTGCATTATACTGTCTTTCCCCGATATGCTGATTTAAATTCATTATCTTTGATTACATTATGAAGCAAAATGTAATATTTGGAAATTTTGAAGAACTATTTACATATAGTGTTGAAAACTTTGTAGGAAAAGGGGAGATTGCTCCATTTTTTTTTTTTTTTTTCATTACGTGTTTCAAAACATATACATTTCGGAGACATTTAAACCAAACCTTTAATAGCTATTGAGTAAGCAAAAAGATTAAAATCCGGAACAAAATGTTAAACAGTGTTGAAAAGGTATGCTTTGTAAGAGCAATGCCCTCTTTTTAGCTCACCTGAGCTTTGCTCAAGGTGAGTTATTGTGATCGCCTTTTGTCCGGCGTCCGTCGTGCGTCGTGCGTCGTGCGTCAACTACTTCTTCTCAGTAACCAGTGGTTCAATTGGGATGAAACTTCACAGAAACCATCCTCTCAATGACCTCACCAGATTTCCTTCAAATTTTTGGTATCCATGCATAATTGTGGTTTCCATGGCAACGAAATGAAAAAAACTTCAAAATTCTTCTTCTCCCAAACTGTTTGGCAGATTTTCAAATAATTTTGTAAAAATGTTCCTTTGATGACCCTATTTCAGATTCCTTCAAGCCATGTTGATTGGTCGAAAAACATGGCCGCCAGGGGGGGGGGGGGGGGCTATTTTGCCTTATATGGCTATAGTGAAAACTTAAAAAATCTTCTCCTCCGAAAGTGTCAGGCCGATTATCAAATAATTTTGTAGAAATGTTCCTTGGATGACCCTCTATCAGATTCCTTCAAGCCATGTTGATTGGTCGAAAAACATGGCCGCCAGGGGGCGGGGCTTTTTTGCCTTATATGGCTAAGGTGAAAAATTAAAAAATCTTCTCCTCCAAAAGTGTCAGGCCGATTTTCAAATAATTTTGTAGAAATGTTCCTATGGTGATCCTCTATCAGATTCCTCCAAGCTAAATTGATTGGTCGGAAACTATGGCCGCCAGGGGGCGGGGCTTATATAGCTAAAGTGGGGGGGGAAATCAGGTGAGCGATCCAGGGCCATCATGGCCCTCTTGTTTTACAATGTTTTTGATATTTGTCTTCAGGTTTGCATTAGTCGGCCTGTTTGTCGAAGAAGTCTTCTTGCACAAGCCTTTGCTCAAATTGATTGATTGCTTGTTTATCTAAGTTACTTTATGGCACTGTTTAGTGTTATGTGTATGCCTGCTTGCGCTAGTGGTGGGGTAAGATATACCTCGAAGTATGCTCACAAATGTCTATAAATTGATACAAAGTTGGTAAAATCATTTTGATAAGTACATTTTATATTCAGATTACATTTGTGTTAGATATATATTTAAACTAAGGTACAATGTCCGCTTAAATGTGTTCCTTGCATATATACTTAGAAACAATGTTGAAAACAGTTGGTGTTTTCAGAGACATATTTATAAACACATATGTGTTTATATGTTTCTGGTGTTTTCTACCTTTTGGGTTATAATATAAATAAGGGAAATATACCAATTTCCCCTTTGTAGATTTTTGTAGATTTTTTACCAGTGATGTTATAGGTAACAAACTATCAAAAAACAATAATATCATTTCTGATGCAATTAGTTTGATGTTGAGCCCATTTTCCCCACTTACTGACTGGACTATTAAGTTCATGGGTGATTCCTAAATAGTGTAAGACGAGAAGAAAATGCAGCTTTTTAATTCAGATTCAAAAACAAATTCATATAATCGATAACATATATATCAAAACATAACATTATTTAAATGATAATAAAACAAAAGTTGACAAAATATAACATATACAGTAAATGCGTTGGAATTTCCAACAATTCTTTCGAATAACGTTAATTAGGAATCTAAGTACTAGAGTCTTTCATTCTAGATTCCTGCGTAAATAAATCAGATTCTCAACCGAAATTAACCATAACGACCCCAGATGAAGGAATAAGATAGTCAAGTCCCAGAAATAAAACATACTCCAAAGAGAATCAAATTATTAGACGATAGTTGTTTTTTATAAAGATTATTACGTCACTGTGTTGTATAAATTATTATATTTAAGCAAGCATAACATATACTATGTTTATCTGCTTCATTCGCTTTTCTATGTAATGTAATTGCTTGAACCGGAACGAAAAAATAACGTTTGCTCGACATTTATATGAAACAATATAAGAAAGTGGTGTATTTGCAGTATACTCGTGTTGTAAATTTCTAACACCTTTACTTCTCATATTTGTATACCCATTCAATGTTTTTGGGTCTTAATATCTCCACCGAAAACTCTCTCCAATAACAATTTAAATTAACACTGAAACAGGTTATGACCAAATATGTATTGCCTTAATTTTCTCCATTTACGGTTTTAACCCTTTCCCACAAATATACCATTACCGAGCCTCTGCAGCAGACGACTTTTGAAATTGTTGTGGCAAAAGGTGAAACTGAGCTTAATTTTCTCCATTAATGGTTTAAACCCAATTACCACATACGAGTATATAACCTTACTGTGCATCTGCAACAGACGACTTTTGAAATCATTTTGACAATATGTGAAATTGCTCACAATGAGATTTATTTTCTCCATTTACGTTTTTTACCCTTTCCCACATACGAGTATATACCCTTTGTGTGCCTCTGCAACAGAAGACTTTTGAAATCATTGTGGCAAAAGGTGAAATTACTCATAATGAGCTTAATTTTCTCCGTTTACGGTTTTAACCATTACCCACATACGAGTATATACCATTTCTGAGCCTATGCAGCAAAAGACTTTTGTAATCATTGTGGCAAAAGGTGAACTTGCTCATGATGAGCAATTGCTCCATTTGCAACAACAATTTCAACTCTTTTCAATTATCTTACTATCATTTGTAGGGACTATCTATGTTTTGTACTTGATGGTTTCAAATTCTGTCATTGAAATCATTGTGGCAAAAGGAGAAATTGCTCATAATGAGGAATCATGATTTGCATTTACCACAATAATTGTGAACACTTTTCAGTTATCATACTTTTATTTTATAGATTTAAAGATTACCTGAGCCGAAGGCTCAAGGTGATCTTTTCTGATTACTCTCTGTTCGTCGTCCGTCCGTCGTTAACTTTTAGCTTTAAACATCATCTCCTCCTTAACTGCAGGGACATTTTCTACAAAACATCACAGGAATGTTCCTATGGTGGTCCTCTTTTAAAATTGTTCAAAGATTTAAATTCCTTTAAGAACTTTGGTTGCATCAGTAAGGGGGCAAAATGTCCAAACTTTAAAAATCTTCTTCTCCTAATCTGCTTATAAGATTCCAATATAATTTAGTAGATATGTTCCTTGGATGACTCTCTACAAAGATTGTTGAAGCCATACTGATTGGTCGAAAAACATGGCAGTCATGCGGCATCAGAAAAGGGGCAAAATGACACAATTTGAAAATTCCATTTTTATGAAAGTGCTTGTCTAATTTTAAGAAAATTAAAAAGGAATCTTACCTTAGTGATCCTCTTCTTAATTTGTTCTAGCCGTTTTAATTGGTTACAAAATCATAGCAACCAAGCGTCATCACAAAAGGAGAAAATTGAACTTTTAGCTACAAATGACATCACCTACCATTCCACATGACTTATTTTAACTTGACTTCACAGGAATGTTCCTTTGTTGGTCCTCTTTTAAAATTGTTCAAAGACTTCTATTCTGTGTAGAACTTTGGTTGCTGCGGCATCAGAGTGTGAGAAAAATACCCAAATTTTAAAAATCGATTTCCTCCATAATCTGCTTTGTCCGATTATTATGTCCGAAGATAATTTGGTAGAAATATTCATTGGGTGATTCTCTACAAAAACTCTCCAATCCATTTTGATTTCGTTGAAAAACAGGGCAGCAAGGTGGCATCAGGAAAGTGGCAAAATAACAAAACTTTATAATTCCATTCTTATTAAAGTTGTTGTTAGATTTCGAGATACAAATGACCTTTAAAATGGCTATTTCTACAGTGTCCAGTCCTTGCAGTTTCATTTGCACTCCTGATCAAATTTTCCAAGATATTTGCAGTGAAATATTTGCTACTAAATTACTATCACTCAGGTGATCGATTTAGGGCCATATTGGCCTTCTTGTTTATATATTGTACTTGAAAATTTCAAAGTCGTCTTCTGCAGATTTGTTTTATGTGGGAAGTGGTTAAACCCTTATCCACTATCTTGACTTACCGATACAAAACAAAAACAGATTGTTCTGTGTGTCTGCATTATTTGAATATTTTTTTTTATCATAACAGGCCTTGTGTTCAATAAAAGTACATGTAGTTGATTATCTTTGGTATAAATTGAAATTTATCATAACCTCTTGTCCATTTATCTTTAGTTTTAGTCTTATATGTCACTTTTCATGATCAGTTTAACTCTAAATCATCTCATTCACTTAAAACACGTACCTGCCAGGCCGATATCTGCATTACTAACTACAGATTAAATGTGTCTAATGTTCGTGGATTTTAATGTATTTTTTTTTTTTCTTCATGTGCAACAAAATATTGGGCTTCTTTTTTATGCTTTGCGTCAAACATTCGTCTTGTAATATTTGTTATACATCGATTATAAGTTAAGGCGTACTTTTATTGTGTTCTTTGTTTTTATGAAATTTACAACGTTTATTCAAACTAAAAAAAGACAATCTTAATAAAAGAAAACTCGAAAAATAAAATATGTATGTTAAAGATAGATAATTATATATTGTGAAACCGTTTGCACCTAAGCGATAACTTCATTAATAAAAGCGTTTTAGTGCGTTAAAGTTTCAACTCCTCTTTATTTATATATGGTAAATTATACCCGATAGCAAATGACGGCTGAAATAATTATTCCACATGATCAGAACTCCACGCAACAGTCTTTCCAAGGAACTGGCTGCTTTTCCACATAGTAAGCCCATTGATGAAAGACGAATGACGCTTGTCGTATTTACTTTTTTTGTCAAAATAAAAAGGACGCGAAAAACATATCAGTTATCTTCGCTTCATAAAGAATATTTTCATATAATAAAAGTTATAAAACAGTTATTAATTTGGAACATGTACCTACCAGATTTACCATCCAGAAATACAATCGATTTATATCGCCTTCAGCTCGACGAATATAATGTAATTCATGTTTTGTTCAGTCTTGTTATCAATGGAGATGACACAGGAGCATTTTGACTAGTATGACTTGAATGAAATACCACATGAATAAGTGAAAAGGGGCATTTTAATTGTGAATGTCAAATTAAAAATTCCAAATAAAAGTGGAAATGGGCATTTTAATTGCAAATGCCAAATGTAAAATGTCCATATTCATAAAATAACCATTATAAATTTATGACATATCTGGGAGTCAAAACCAACCAAGTGAAGGTTGATAAATTTGGTTTCAACCTCTCACAAATTCAATATCTGTATGCTATCATTATTATCTTTATTACAGTTTTAAGTGATGCAGACGTGGATGAATACAGAGCGGGGACTATCGTTGGCATGATATCCATACTTATTTCCTGTGCCTGTTTATTGTATCAAATCTGCCGTAAAGCCACCACCAGCATTGGTCGTGAATCAATGTGGATTATAATTCATTGCGTATTTTCGTTACTAAGCGGTAAGTTTAATTTGATCTTTTTTCATTTTACATTGTTTCGTCCGTCTTGTAAGTTTAATGCATGTACAAAATATGCTTATACATGTATGCCCATGTTCGCTCTAAATTAATTATAAATATAAAAATAAGAATACACGCTTTATGTTATACTTTAACATTGGTGTTATACATTCAAACATTCTCGAAACTTGCTGTGTTAAGGCAACGACTGTTACCTAATGAGTAATGTCTGACTCAAATACGTTTACAGGATGTCCATACAGTAACTCCCTACCGGATTATTTAACTCGTATGCATTCGTTACCACAATCAGCCACACATTTTGACGTAATTATCTTATATGCATTCTTTTAATATATTCCCCTTAGCAAACAGTAATAAAGTCGAGTTTACGCATAACATATTTCAGGTTCGAGCATTAAGTATTCTGTATCGTATTATAGTACGTATAATAAATAGGGAATATTATGTTGTAGTAACGATATCGGGTTTGGTAATGTACTACGAGGGGCATGTCACATTGTCCACGCACCGATGATACAATATCTAACCCGATATCGCTACTGCAATATAATCTTACTTTTATTATATACCTTGTATAACTTTTTAGCACATAAAGAAAAAATATAAAAAGTTCTTTATTTTAAATAACGAAATAACTTAGTTTACCAATAAAATAAAAGGTATAACTGGCTCGTGAGCCACGCCCCATTACCTCATTTTGACGGACATGAATACATATTTCATTGACGTTCAATTACCATATTTGATAACGTATTTGACCTATTAAAATACGGAATTTCATTACGTCGTGTTTGAACTGCTCATAGCCATCTGTTTGCTTTTGCACTGGAAAATGTGCAGGTTGGTTTTGTTAAACCCTGGTCATTCAAGTCTAGGTAAGTTATTAGCTTGACTATTTGGAGATTATGAGAGGACTGGTACTCACTTTGGCGACGGCGTCACACCTTCGTTAAGGTTTTTCATGCAAGTATGGGCCAACATATATTAGACCATACTTCAGTTACAAATACATGTATTGCATTGAAACTTAAGATAACTCTATACTGCCTATAATTTAAATTATGGCCCTTTGTTTCTTAGAAGTTATGGTTCAAGTTTTGCGTAGAACTGCATTATAAGTCCATATCTCACTCAGTAACAACTTGATGCATTGCATTGACATTTTATAGTTCCCAATCTATGTAAATTATCAAGTTAGATAAGTCTATGTTAGTATAGTCGAACCCGCTGTCTTGCGGACAGCTCTTGTTTTAATTAAAGTAACACAGTTATACCATAACAATATGTTATAAAAACAATTGAAATTAACATGACATAGACTACAAAGATTACTCAACGCTGCTTGAGTTCATATACAGGTTATAAGGGCTTATGAAATTTAAAGGCCCATACACATATAAGATAAATATAAGATCCATTTAACTTGACATCAGCGAGTCACTCGTAATGCTACCCTCACAATCCTGAGCGTCAAGGAGGTAAAGCCATTACTACCATTTTAAAGTATTTGGTATGACCCGGCCGGGGATCGACCTCAAGATCCACCGCACCCGCTCTACCACTACACTGCCGAGGCGGTACTCGGTACCTATCAAATTAAAACATTTATATCGAATTCTTCATTACAGCTATCGTAGCACTAATTGCTTCTGGAACATTGGGTCGAAAACTTGCAAATTCACATAGAAAATTGGGAACATTCAGCCCTTACCTGATTCCTTACTCCATTAGCCTCACTGCGGTAGGAGGAATACTGGCAGCTTTTCTCTTCATAATAGGTGTAATCCAAGTTATCTGGCTAAACTATATGAGTAATCAACAACAGGCCGGTACTATGGAAACTTATCTCGTCCGAAGAGAGCCGCACGCGGTCAACCAACAAATAGCCGGGTATCCGCAAAACATGAATACACACTCACATCCACCGTTCTACGAACCTAACGCCTACAGTCAGAGATCCCAATATCCAATAAGTTATGTAAATGAAAATCCGTGGGTTAGATATCATTCAGACCGACCCAACCATTCCGTAAGTGACTCTAGAGTGTTAAGGAATCATCCGCCTGAAGAGTACCATGTACAGGCGGGTTACGGAAGAAACTATTATTATTAACTTTTTCCATTATACAACAAATCTACAGCAGACAACTTTGATACCATCTGGTCAAAAATATGCAGAAGACAACTTTGATACCATCTGGTCAAAAATAAGCTGAAGACAACTATGATACCATCTGGTCAAACATAAGCTGAAGACAACTTTGATACCATCTGGTCAAAAATATGCAGAAGACAACTTTGATACCATCTGGTCAAAACTAGGCTGAAGACAACTATGATACCATCTGGTCAAAAATATGCAGAAGACAACTTTGATACCATCTGGTCAAAATTATGGAAAACCTTTAAAGACTGAAAATATTTTTACTTAAACTCTCTTGAAAAAAAAAGTGGCAAAGGTGGAAATTGCTTATTATGAACAATTTCTTCTTTTGTCACAGCGTTTTAGAAAGTTGTCCGTTGGTGTGGCGTCAACAGCGTGAACATTTGGGATAGGGTTAATTAACCTTGAACTTTGAATACAGTCTATAAACGGAACTAATATATCTCTTGTTCCATAGTATACCTAGTTGCTGCATTATCTATGCAATTAACAATAGTTTGAACGCGTGTTGTTGCAAACGATATATATATATATGTGTGTGTGTGTGTGTGTGTGTGTGTGTGTGTGTGTGTGTAACGTTGATTGTGTTGTAACCCTTACAGATTGTCATCATTGCCTTGCATTCTGACACACAACATAACATAAACCTTATTTACATACAGCAGAAAATAGCATGTCATATTTACATGTATAAACACAATTAAAAGTATATACGTGAGGCGAGAGTACTGCTTAAAGGACAACTATTGAGTCCTGTGCATTCTAATCTGGAGGCATTGGATTTTGAAAACATTTGGTTTATACGCCATACGTTGGTACAGATAATACTTTGTGTGATTCTAAGTAATTAATTAATATATACAAGTGTACTAATAAGTCGAATGATTGAATTTGATTGAAAGATTTATAACGAGCTGTCTCTCCTGAAATCTGCATTGTTTGCCACTTAGACATTAAATTTTACCAACTTTTCTGTAAGACGAAACTGAATTGCCCAATTTTCAAAATGAAAGTGCCGACTTTGTGATGTTTGTCAGTGAACGAATTAAATAACCAGAGGGTATAACAACTTCATTTACTGAAACGCAATGTGAAATATTTATGTAAATAAAAATATATATTTAGTTTTAACATATTGTATTAACCATATTTACAGCAATTAACATATTCAATACATAGTTTTTGGATTGGGGCGATAGTGTTATTAAGCTCTCTCCAAAATGATTATAATTTGCATTGAAGGTCAACTACAAGCATATATTTCATGAATAAGTGAATACACGGTTGAATGTATAAATGAACAAAACATTACTGAACGAATGGATGAATACATGAACGAACGAATGTGTGAATTCATTTAAGGATTGCTTCTTTTTTTTTTTTCGTGCGTTCATGCAGTATGAACGCTCTTCCGCGATTTTGAAAATCCATGAAGCGCGCTTATTGTCCTTATATTTACAGTTTCCCCTTTTTATTACTTTATTTTTACAACATACGTTTGTTTAAGGTAGTAGGAGCCTAATGGGCAACATTTCAAATTATGTTCAGCTTGATAATTTCTTAATGTGTATCATTTCCTGGATTCAAAAACAAAATTTAAAAGAAATTTAACCTCAAATAACAATTTTATTTGAATTTGAATTACCCTACCCCCCTTTAAGAATTTTCGATAAAAACGACATCACCCGAGAGACAAGACAAATCCTTATATTTCATTTATTTTTCAACATTTTGGTAATACTTTGGTATCAAAGTAACAAGAAATGTATTTGCTTTCAGAAATAATACATTATTGATCACATCACCAACAAATATAATCAAACTGTACTGGAATAGTCATATGGTAGTACGATTTTAACATACTATTTTGACCGCGTAAAATTGGAACATCGACGTTTAAAAGCAAAACTCAACAAGTTCTAGAATACTCATGACCTGTTCTTTATTGATAATTAACTTTAACCTTTTGGGAACATTATGCCAAAAAATCAAAATGTTTTAACCGTCTCATTTAAAAAAATACAGTTTGAAATTCCCAACCACCTATTTCAGCCGTGACTGCAAGTAATAAAATCTTCAAAGAAGCTAATATTTATGTATAGAAATATATTTAATTACTTTTTAATTCAAAGTACAATATAAATTCTGTAAAAAGTGTTAGCTAATGAAAACAAAGAAGAAAAAAAGAAAAAGAAATGTGCTTCTGGAGGGATTCGAACCACTACCTTGAAACCCTCAAAAGATTTGAAGTCCTGCGCTTAACAAATGCTAAAGCATTAAAATTGAAGAGTTTCAAGTGGAGGTTTTCATTACGCTCCTACTACCTTAAATGAATAGCTGATATATGTAACATCGTATATCATTGGTTAAAGGACGTGGCGCTACTCCAATCGGAGTGCAATATTGAAGTAAACAATGACGTCATAATTCCTACAGAGGTCATGAAAGGTCGACCGGTTCATGCAAAATGAATCCAAATTTTATTGTACAGAAAATCAAGTACGAATGTAAATATTAATAAATAAACCAACCAATCAATATTTTAACATATTATATACAAAAGGGGTATACTCAGACATACACATATACATTTAGATACTGTACAATGGAAAACAAATAATATGTTTCTCTGTCTAATGCCATACATTATCGCAATAATTAACTCATCTAATATACTCATGTTTGTTACTCATTTTAGTTTCCAGCATGTTTTAAAAATAAGTGTCACACAGCAACACATATTAGTATGTATAATGTGTAATTGTTGTGATGGTAATACATGGACACATACAGTCTTTTAAAGCTGCGCTGAACTCCAGAAAATAAATAGTATAGTCAAAGTTTTAAAACTGTTCAACAGTTGTCTTGAAATATAAGAATCATAATTCTGGGATAAAATTAGAGTGATAATTTCACTTTCCAGTACCATAAATATCGAAATATGGATAGTTTATGCTTCATTGTTACTGGTCACCCATGTGTACATTTTCATGACCTTCAATTGACAGTTTTTCATTATTTACTGCCAAAATGGTTTTGAACTACTTATTACTTACTTTGTTGTCATTATTAGCAATATTTGCAGAAGGTTCAACATTTCAAAATTGTGATCTCTATCTTGAGTTCAGCACCTTTAATTTGAAATTGTCTTATAGGGTCATGTTTATCCTTTTTTTTTTTTATTAACGGTGGCATTTATTTTTAATCATCATGTTTGTTAATTTTTGTCACGAATCCACATTTTGTTAAACGAATGTTATATGTTATTATTGAAACAATGACATACTGCCAGGTTTGACACGTAATGTCTTGTATATTGTATGTATTTCATGTTTGTATTTTTGAAACTTGTTGCCACATGGGCATTTGACCGTATGGTTAAATAAATAAACCACAGTGGAACCTGTGTATAAAGACCACACATGGGAAGACAACAATCTGGTCCTTGTTCACGAGTGGTATTGAATTGCAGATTTCATTTATGCAAAAAAAAAAAGTGTAATTAGGAAACGAAAAGAGTGGTTGCTTTAGCCTGGGATTTGCTATTCCAGTGTGTTCTGTAGAACTTGATCGACTGTATATAATACAACGCAGCCGATGTAAAGAAAGATTTTGACCCATAAAATATCGACCCGTCGAACTTAACCCTTCTTTGCTTCGTACAAACGCATTTTGACGTCTCTGCAGCAGACAACAACAAAATGTTACAAAATTAAAAAAATGCTTAAACTGAGCAATTCTTGCTTTTGTCAAATCTTTTTCAATTCTATTCAAATACTTTATTTCATTTACATATAGTTTTGTTATAAATGGGCTATGAACCGAATTAGGGGAAGCCCAACACTGTGGACTCTGTGTAAGGTTTCGACCCTGATCATTGTAAGTATGTCGCGCAGGGTTACCCGGACAGACCCTTTTCGCCTCCTGTGGATTTTCTGTTTTAGGAATCATTGCTCTATACCTCTATCCCCTGTGACGGAATGTGTCGGCCCGGTCCATAGTGTTGGTTTTCTCGTGGAACGGCTCATATGGTTAATATTATACCGAGGGCTTGGCGTGAAACGGTTGTAACTCAAAACCTATTTGGAAAACCCTGAATTAGGGGCAATTTTGACCCTTTTGTAAACAATGCAAATTTAGGTGCCATTGCTCAAAACGAGCAATGGCACCTAAATTTCCATTGTTTACCAAGAAAAATGATTTAACGCTTATAAAGACTTTATGGCGAGGTGATTAACCTTGGTAAAAAAAATACGAATTTTAGTTACAACCGTTTCACACCAAGCCCTCGATACCACAACCCTATTAACCATCATCAAATAACCCGCTTGTAATCGAAGAGCGAATAAATGCAAATGCTTTTTTCTAGTTTTTAGTTTTCCTTTTTTCATTCTGATCAGATGTTGTATTGGAGACGCGGCGGATGATCTGGGTCTTCCCTGTTTGCCATCGTGACGGTGCTCATCATTATTAGTTTAGTTAATGATAATATATTATCAAATATAATGATTTCCGAATCATTCTTCCGCTGTTAAAATAGGAGTCCACATTTTAAAACTGTGTTAACATCCAGACTCTTTCACTACAATGCTTACGTCGATCAACTTAACCCTCCCTTCCCACATACGCATATTGATGCCGCCTCTGCAGCAGACGACGTTTGAAGACATTGTAAGAAAAGCAGAAATTGTTTATAATCTATTTTTTGATCACAATGTTTCCAACTTGATGCAATAATAGTTCTTTCATTTACAAAGATATTTTCACATTTTGTCCAGATGTGTTCAAAGTCGTCTTCTGTATTGGAGATTTTTTTTATATGGGACTGTTTCACTAAACATGTGGTTCCCAGTGACAACTTCATATTGCATCATCCGTTTTAAAGGTTTTGAGACCGCATAACGTTCAAATACATGATTTCGTTTTTGCGTACCTTTCTTCCCCTGAAAGTTCTCTCGAATTGGTAACCAAAATATTGTCCTTTTTATCAAAATCAATCAATCCTTCCCCGTCTTTGTCATCTTCATTACTTGAACATAAAAAATTATGTACTGATCAACATCACCGTAGGCACATTTCCTAGCCTGGTACTGGTTTGTTTACACAGGTAGCAAGAACAAGTGAACTGTAGACGTGAAATAAGTAAAGCGTAGTTGAAAATGCCGTAAAACCCCAATAAAACAAACCAAACATACTTCAAGCGTGTTATGTTATAAAATGGATACTCACTCATGCATATATTGAGCCGCTCTCCGACGATAATTATCTTGAAACCAAGAACAATCATCTCGTACAAATATATGTCCTAATTCGGACGTAAGTTTATTGCCTTGGTATTTTCCGAAACGCACATCACCAAATTTGAATATATTTTGAAAAGTACAGTGTTGACAAATAAATGTCTGTACGTTTATTTATAACAATATAAATGTGAAATTCTTTTAAGCAGTTTTCAAATGATGTACTTTTAATTATTGTGTAGATGGTTTTATGCCTGGAGCCATTTATATATAGTTTACTGATATTAACCCTTTCCCTCATACGACAATTCTGCAGCAGACGACTTTGAACATATCCTTGTCAAAAAATAGAAAATCTCTATAATTGAATGGATGACCTTTGACTAAAAGTGGAAAACATTGTGGCAAAGGGAGAAATTGCTCGTTTTGAGCAAATTTCTTCGTTTTTCAAAATGTTTTCAAAAAGCGGTCTGCTGCAGATGCGTCAGAAAGCGTCAGAAAATAAGTTAACCATTTCCCTTATATAGAAGCGTTAGAAAGAGTCTATATGAGGGAAAGGGTTAACTTATTTTCTGTCAGTTTTGTTTTATCATGATAGTTCTGTACAAGAACCAAAAGTCTGTATATTATATAACATGGATGCGTTTTCGAATGTTGTCTTGTTATTGTAACGTGTACCGGCGTTAAGCCATCGCGGGTAACCCCTCCAGGCACTAACCGCTATGAACGTCGCTTAACTTTACGAAAAGGTCAACAACCACTCTACCAACGTCGCTATAAAAGCCGGATTCCACAGCAAGGCTGTAGAAGTGATATTTATACCTATACCCCGTTCCCGTTACATTTCTCCCTCTTTCTCTTGACTTCGACCCTTAGATATTAATGATGGTTTTCTGTATTTAGAACATGTTTTATGGTGCGCGTCCACGCATAAAATTATCACATATACACTCATACTGTTGAGCGAAGATGTGAAGTTTAACAACGTTTATAGCTATCATTAGTACAGTAAAATCTGATGTTTTCAAAAATATAAATTTCGTTCAATTGAGAAATGAGCACATTCGGATATATAGTGTCCCTGGATATTTGTAATAATATTTTGGCATTACACTCACTGACTGACAGTTTCTCTTAAGTGTTTGCTAATAACTAATACTTCTATAGCAATTGATGCATGTTACATAGTTCTGTGCGTTTTGGCAAATATTCAAAATAACGATGGAATGCTGTTTTTGTGAACAGACACAAAACCGTCGATGCCATGGTGGAGGTTCATTCTTTCCTGACGCTTGCATTCAAACTTCCGTTCAACGACCCTAAAAACTATCCTATTCTAAGACCTTTGTTCAGGGAATTTGCCAGTAGTTATATACGAGTGCATATATACAGTTAAACCAGTTTTCAATAAATTGAAAGTATCGGGAATAAAACCTTTTTGTCGAGAACATTGACTTGTTTTAAACAAATTTAGACGATAAGTGAAAATCTGGTTAGTAAGACAATTCGTAGGCCTTTTACATGTTCTAGAGTGCAAATGCTGTGATTTTTTGCCACATAATATCCAAAGTTTGTCAACGTTCTGAATATCTGAAGAAGACATAGAATGCCATAGCTTACATTCGTACAGTGTAGACGAAATTGGTATTGTTTTCATTAGTGAACCCATTGTAATAAGGTTGACATTTCCAATGATGTTTCATGCTAGTAAAGGAAACATAGAGGCCCGTCCTTTGCTGACGCGGTTTCTTATTGTATGTGAGTTAGTTAAGTGTTATACCAACATAGGTGACTGTTTTGCAGATATCTATGGTAGGGTTTCCGAATCTAACCGACGTAATATTACTTTGGTCTTTACCAAATATGATTAATTTACACATGTCTGTATTGAAACTATATCCGCAGTCATTTGCATATTCATTTGCAATAGTTAATTGATTCTCGAAGCTTGTCAAGTTTAGACAAAGAAGCACACGATCGTCTGCTAGTGTCGGATAACCACAATATGTTGTGCCAACAGTTAAAACGTAGGTTGATTCAAGCCTGTTTAATAAGTATTACTGTGTTTTTAACTAGTAACTAATTGTCATTTCAAAGAACATCTTCCCTCATGTTATACATATAGATGTGTTGTAAGCTCGTTTAAAGGTAACTTAATAGTTGCGCAATGTATAATCATGAATAATACCAGGATACGCTACATTGCTTTTAATAAAATACGATCCTGTTTTTTATAGTATAATATAGAAGAGGCCCAATGGGTCTGGATCGCTAACCTGATTACATGAAGACATAAAGTCGCATGGATTGTTTCAGGTCTAAGTTAAAATAAATGTAGGAGGTATGGTCTGAAAACAGAAAACGAAATGTGTTAAGAACTCTGAGCATCACATTTAGTACATGAGAATCTTTGATACCAAAATGTACAAGTCCGTGAAGATTGGCAAAGAGAACACCTCCATTTCAACAAATATAAATCTCAACCTATAATCAATACTTAATAGTAAAGTTTGTTGCAATACAATCAGCAAGCAACGTTACAGAGGGAGTTAGTTTGAATCATTTGACTCAGAAAAGATACTCATATAGACATAGAACAAATTACGATACTATTATGTTATTTCCTGCATATAAAAAGAGCTGAGATATTGAGCTGCAAGGACAATTGAATTGTATTCTATAGTTGATTACGATATATAATAAGACAATGAAACAATGAGGGAATTAATGGAAAGTGGTGCTGTACAGGCGTATTTAAAAATGTTATTATGTATACCGATACAAAATGCAAGATACAAGGTGACCATGAGATTTGAATTGACGAGTTGACGAACTTGGCGAAGCTCTTCTGAATGACTGATGGCCATAACATTTGAAATAATAGCATCCAGATACATTATCTAAAAGACAGAAATAAAGTTTTTAGAAGAAAACAAATTCTTCAATTTCGTCAACTAAATTGACGAGTTGACAAACGTGACAAAGTGCTTCTGAATGACTGATGGCCATGAAATTTGAAATTGGGCTTACTATTCATTCAATACGTCCAGATACATTACCTAAAAGACAGAAATATAATTTTTAGAAAGCCAACGACTCTACCAACGTCGCTGTAAAAAGCCGGCTTCCACAGCAAGGCTTTAGAAGTGGTATTTATACCTATATCCCATTCCCGTTAGACATATTCGAACTACTCCCGGGATTTAAAATGTTCGTTCCACAAACCAAGGTAACACGTTTGAATCTATAGCGTTTTACTTGCACCATCATGTCCAAAAGGGAGCCGCCCTTTTTTGGTTTCTCTCTGACACGAAAATGGAATATAAACATAGACATAGACATACTTTATTTCAGGCATTTAGGCCACCGGCCCATAATACAACATACAACACTATAAAACAATTAGAGAAGAGTGAAGATAAAGCTTGTACAGTAATGACAACATACGTTAATTGTTAAGAGAATGAGAACTCCAGACGGCTAGTTTTCTGTGAATTCTTCACTGCAAGAGTCATCTTTCGTTGTCCGTTTCAATCGGGATTTCAATCGTTTTAAACAGATCAAACTTTTGTTCAATTGATACTCTACTTGATGATGAAGTGATGAGATTGACGAGTTGATTAAAGATCACAAAATGTCACTATATGAAAACTTCTAATTAATAGGATACATAGCGTATTCCTGAGTTGATTAAAGATCACAAAATGTCACTATTTGAAAACTTCTAATTAATAGGATACATAGCGTATTCTTGATTTAACGATAATGGGTTGGGATAAAAATGCAACGACTCTTTACACGATTTTTCAGTTGTATTAGGGTTTTACGCAGTTTACGACATTATTTCAGTTATATCACGGAAACAGTTCACCTATTCATGCTACCTAAACCAGTAAACAATCAAAGCGCTGAAAGCGCTGATGGTATAGGGGGCATATGTAAATTGAAAACATATGGCATAGATCATATGGACAAACATTGTTGAAACAATGAAACAATGACCTTTAAACAAACCAAACCAAAAATGTTTGAAGCAACACATATTGCCTGCCAATAACATATACCTCATTTGTCAAAGTTTTACCCTTTTCTTGTATAAACAAAATATCGAAGGACAAAAGATTGACAAAAAAAAACCGAGCAGCTACCCTTAATTAAAATATTTCTAGTTCAGAAATCACTAAAGATCCACAATGTATATTGTAATCATGCTGATAAATGAAAGACGATCGAAAGCATGATAGAGTTATGTTTCTTTTGCACTGCACAATTGCAGCTCTGAGTTTCCTATACACCAAGTCTTAAATTGATATATTGGACATATATTGAGACAATAACCGAAGAAATGAAAAAATTGAGTTTACACCTAAAAAACAGATTAGATTTGACGAAGTACAAATCTTGGGGAAGCACTCATTAACGAAAAAGGGAATTTCACGGAACGCATGTGTTGCATATAATAAGGGAGAACATTGAAAGACAAAAATATACACACTCCAAACGCAGCATGCTTAATTTATGGTAATGGTGCACTGCAAATCTGTAGGTCATAAGTTACATACAAACCAAGTTTGAAATTGATACAATGAAAGTTAATTGAGACAACCGCTGAACTAAATAAGGAAAAATGGAGATAACTGAAAAAACAGACCAGAGTTATGTACCTAGTACTTTGCCGTTCTCCTGATCACACGGGTATAATCGTGACCACTTTGAAATAAATCTGCCATACAGAAACAACGTGTTAACCAATACATGCAATCCATGACGGACGGACGAATGCACATTCAGGCAAACAGCCGGCCGGACGCCGGATTATACCTCCAAGCTTTACAAACGGAGACAACTCAAGTATTGATTACAGAAGACTGGTTCGATGCGTCAAAACACGTCAGCTTAGATTATGGTATTTTTAAAGTATTTGCAATTTAATTGTATCTCCGAAACGGGACCAACGGGTCAAGGTTAATTTTCAAAAACCTATTTAGACTACATTTCTAGTTTATTTGTCAACAGATACATCTAGGACTATATTACACGTTGATGAACGTTGAGTCTTAAATTAACGCAAATGCATATACATTCTAATTTTAGTCCCAAAATCGCTAGAAGCTTCTCAATAATAAAATAAATAATGACCTTGCGGTTATAACTCGGATGTGTTGACAAATTTGGCCAAATTTCTTTCCGACGTTTGACAAAAGTCAATGCGACATGCGTCATTCGTCTTTCACCAATGGCTAAGTCTATGTGGAAACGCAGCCAGTTGCTTGGGAAGATTGTTGTGAGGAGTACTGGTTTGAGAAAACCAGGAAATACATTTGTAGGTGAACTGGCCGCCGTGATATGACTGAAGAAATGATAAAAACGGCGTTAAATCCCAATCAATCAATGTTGAAATTAACTTATCTATAATTTGTAGATTTAATTTCTATTTCCTAGTAGGGTCTACATACAGCGACACATGAGAATATTCAACACAAAACGCGACCTGTTTTACCAACAATTCCCCCAGTAGCGGTGAGACCGTTTGTAACATTATTTCATGGCATGTATACACAGTAGGACCTCTCTCTTTGGACGAATTATGTTGTAACAAGTTTGTTTACAGTATTCCTTAACCTTGACCACATAGACTAAATATACAGCAAACAACATTGAACTAAGGCATAACTATTGACCTGAATTAATAAAAGTATGATTTTGAATAGTGATGAAAACATTGTGGAAAAAGACAAACTTGTTGATTATCATTCATCTGTTAAGGTTAGTCAAATGTGTCTAAAAGGGGCAAAGGTTAAAATAATAACTGTAGACAAATGTTTTCGTTATCTAGGTTATAGAAACAAATTGATTCATGTTTCAAAGCATTGTTTGAAAAGGAGGAATTGCTCATTGTCAGCAATTGCTCCGTTTGCAAATATACTTTCAACATTTGTTTGTAACTAAGTAGCTATAACGGGAACGGTTCAACCCTTTCCCGCTTACAGTCGCTTTTTGACGCAGGTGCAGCAGACGGCTGCAGAATTGTTTATCATGACACATTTCCTCTTTTTCCATAAAGGTTTCAACTATATATTTTTCCCCTTGATGTAAGGCAAAATTGCTCGTAATCATTCATCTCTAGCATGTTATTCAAAATGTGTCCGGAAGGGAGAAAGAGGGAAAGAACGTCCATAGTAAAACGTTTAAATATGAAAAGAATTAATTTGAAACGTGTTTGAAAGCATTGTGTGAAAAGGAGGAATTGCTCATTGTCAGCAATAGCTCCATTTTCAACAATATTTTTTAAATATTCGAACTGTTATAGTATCACGGAAAGGGTTCCGCTTCCATGGGAAGGATGTAACCATTTACCGCCTACAGACGCTTATAGACGCATGTGCAGCAGACGACAATCGAAAACATTGTGACAAAAGGGGAAATTGCTTTTCGTAGGCAATTTCTACTTTTGCCACAATGGTTTCAACTCCTTTCAATAATTGTATTTACAGTGCTTTGCACATTTCTCTATAAGTCGACTGTTGTAAACTAATGGGGTCACAGAACGGTCGACGTTACCTCACACTACTGACATTGAGGTCAACCATAGTTCAGAGTGAGTTTCATTCATAGAAACTATTTTGTCTCATAAATTTATGCAAGCGGAGGGTTTTGTGATTCGGTCGGACCAATGAAATCGTTGAAAAGGCAGATTATAACCAATCAAAACTCGATTTTGGTGTAGGTATACACATTTGGACTGCGGTTGCAGCTTTAATCCGACTTTTCGAAAGCAGCTTCGCTATGAGATAGTGGCGAAACGCCCCTATCCCAAAAATCAAAGCACTGAAAGTGCTGTGGGACGGTACCCATTGTATGAGGGGGGAAAAGATGGTCAACTGTTCCATTTTTTGGAAAGTTACAACACAAGTCACATAATTTAAAACAAGAGGGCCATGATGGCCCTTGAATCGCTCACCTGATTTTTTTTTTCACTTTAGCTATATAAGCCCCGCCACCTGGCGGCCATAGTTTCCGACGAATCAACTTGGCTTGAAGGAATCTGATAGAGGGTCACCCTAGGAACATTTCTACAAAATTATTTGAAAATCGGCCTGACACTTATGGAGGAGAAGATTTTTTTAAGTTTTCACTATAGCCATAAAAGGCAAAATAGCCCAGCCCCCTGGCGGCCATGTTTTTCGACCAATCAACATGGCTTGAAGGAATCTGATAGAGGATCACACAAGGAACATTTCTACAAAATTATTTGAAAATCGGCCTGACACTTTTGGAGAAGAAGATTTTTTAAGTTTGCACTATAGCCATATAAGGCAAAATAGCCCCGAACCCCTGGCGGCCATGTTTTTCGACCAATCAACATGGCTTGAAGGAATCTGATAGAGGGTCACCCAAGGAACATTTCTACAAAATAATTTGAAAATCGGCCTGACACTTTCGGAGGAGAAGATTTTATTAAGTTTTCACTATAGCCATATAAGACAAAATAGCCCCGCCCCCCCCTGGTGGCCATGTTTTTCGACCAATCAACATGGCTTGAAGGAATCTGATAGAGGGTCATCCAAGGAACATTTCTACAAAATTATTTTAAAATCTGCCAACCAGTTTGGGAGAAGAAGAATTTTGAAGTTTTTTCGGTTTCGTTGCCATGGAAACCAGAATTTTGCATGGATCCCAAAAATTTGAAGGATTTCTGGTGAGGTCATTGAGAGGATGCTTTTTGTGAAGTTTCATCCAAATTGACCCACTGGTTACTGAGGAGAAGAAGTTGACGCACGACGGACGACAGACGCCGGACAAAAGGCGATCACAATAACTCACCTTGAGCAAAGCTCAGGTGAGCTAAAAAATGTAAACGAAAAAGCAGAAATGCATACAGTTCAAACATTTATTTAAGACAGGGTTAACCTTATTTCCAGAGATCTATAATTAAACTCTTGAACTGTAGACAGTAGATACAGTTTGATAAACAAACACATTTGTGATAGATAATTTATCACATGGATAAACTCTACAGCAGATGATTTGAAAATGTTTAACTAAAGATACTGGTAAATCTGTATTGATGAAACTAAAAGTGAATAAAACATTGAGAAAACTGTCAAAATTTCTCATACCATCCATCTGTTGAAGATTAGACAACATGTGTCTGTAGTGTAGAAAGGGTAAAATAGTACCTATAGCAAAGCTATTTATTATCTATAGTATCTAAAGAATCAACTTAATATTAACACTCTTAGTAAAGAGTCACGCAAGGAACATTTGAGAGAAATGTGGTGACTAGAGTGTTTACAAAATAGTTCTCAATATTGGCCTAGTGACCTAGTTTTTAGCCAGACCATATTCGAAGTTAGCCTAAATATCATCAAGATAAACATTCTGGTAAAGTTTCATCATGCTAGAGTTAAAAACATGGCTTCCAGATCATTAACAAGATTTTTCTTAAATTTGATCAAGGGACCTAATTTTTGACTCAACATGACCAATAGTCTAAATTGGCTTGTATATCATTAAGAAAAACTGTCTGACAAAGTTTCAAGCCGCTAAAGTCAAAATTGTGGTCTCTTAAGTGTTAAATCAAGATTGTCCTACAATTTGGCATAGTGACCTAATTTTTTAACAAACATTACCCATATTCAAAATAAATATAATAAAAACAATCATTCTGACAAAGTTTCAGCATGCTCAAGCTAAAAGTGCCGCTTCCAGAGTCTTAACCCTTTCCCTCATACGACAATTCTGCAGCAGACGACTTTGAACATATTTTGTCAAATGATACAAAACCTCTATAATTGAATGGATAACCTATGAGTTAAAGTGGAAAACATTGTGGCAAAAGGAGAAATTGCTCGTTTTGAGCAATTTCTTCTTTTGTCTCTATGTTTTCAAAAAGCCACCTGCTGCAGAACGCCTCTATAATATGAGGGAAAGGGTTAACAAGATTTTCCTCCAACTTGGCTTAGTGCCCTAATGTTTTTATCCAAAATAACCAATATTTGAAATTGGCCTATCATCAAGACAAACTTTCTGACAAAGTTTCAAAATGCTCAATACAAAAATGCAGTGTCTATAGTGTTTGGCTAAGTGACCTAGTTCTTTACTGGATCTGACACATATTCGAACTAAGGCTAGATATCATACAAGCAAATATTCTGAGAAAGTTTCAACATGCTCAAGTAAAACATGCGGCTTCCAGAGTGTTAACTAGATTTTCCTATAATTTGAGCAGTCCTGCGAGCAAAACAACATTGTGGACTCTGCGTAAAGTATCGATCCGGATCAGCCTAAGCATGCCACACAGGCTTACAAGGATAGACAAATTTCACCTGTGGATTTTCTGTCAAATTGACCTGTAACTTAACCAACAATGTCCAATTTTCTAATACAACCAAAATACATCAAAATTGATACTTTTTACCCCAAAACATAGGCTACACTATAGTATACAATGAGAAGAAGGGTATTAGATGAACAAAATAGTTTGAATGATTAATTGGGGTTTAACACCATTTTCATCAATCTTTCAGTCATATCACGGCAGCCAGTTCAACTACTCATATGTTTCTTGGCTTTCTCATACCAGTACTTCACACAACATACTTTCCAAGCAACTGGCTGCTTTTCCACATAGTCTGAAAGCCCATTGGTGGTAGTCATGTCAAATGTCGGAAGGAATGTAGGCCAAGCTGGTGTTCGAACTCACAACCCCTGGATTAACAGCCTGTGTCTCTACTGACTGAGCTACGGTAAACTGAGTAATAAAATTGGAAACATGCTGTACCAAAGTGAGCTTGCAAAGATATTTTCAAAGTTGTCTGCTGTAGATTGGTTAAATTTGGGTAAAGTTTTTTAAAAAGAGCCTTGATATTGTTTCCGTTCAAATATTTCTTCCAATCCTTGAAGTTTGCAAAAAAATCAACAGGTCAAAATGTACAGTTGTGTTAAAAATTTCAAACTTTTCTTCCCATTACTATGTTCAACAATTGAAAAATTGGGGACATATTTTGTACATGTAAATTCTGTTGCATGATGAGTACATATCAACTTGAATATACATAGAAAAAAATAGTAAACTGACCTTTGAATGTATATAGGCTGTAGACAATAATTATGCAATAGAAAATCTTTAAACTTTATGTCAGAAGTTAAATCTCATAATGTGCTTTTACCTTTTGTGATCAATAATTTGATTGTGAAATTAATTCTTCTTATGAACATGTACCAGTACTCTCTGGAATCTAGACAGAGAAAGCTTTGATCAGATTTAAAAAACAAGAGGCCCAAGAGGGCCAGTATCGCTCCACGGCCATAAGGCAAAAATAAAATCTCCAAACAGCCCTGCCCGTGGTGGCTATTTTTTTTACCAACCACCATGGCTTAAAGGAATCTTGTAGAGTGTCACCAAAGGAATGTTTCTGCAAAATTATTTGAAAATATGCCTGACACTTTCGGAGGAGAAGATTTTTTAAGTTTTCACTATGGTCATATAAGTCAAAATAGCCCCGCCCTCTGGCGGCCATGTTTTTCGACCAATCAACATGGCTTGAAGGAATCTGATAGAGGGTCACCCAATGAACATTTCTACAAAATTATTTGAAAATCGGCTGAACACTTTCGGAGAAAAAGATGTTTTAAGTTTTCACTATAGCTATATAACGCAAAAAAGCCCCGCCCCCTGGCGGCCATGTTTTTCGCCCAATCAACATTTCTTGAAGGAATCTAATTAAGGTTCACACAAGGAACATTTCTACAAAATTATTTGAAAATCGGCCTGACACTTTTCGAGGAGAAGATTTTTTAAGTTTGCTCTTTAGCCATATAGGCAAAATAGCCCCGCCCTGTGACGGCCATGTATTTTTACCAATCAACATGGCTTGAAGGAATCTGATAGAGGGTCACCCACGGAACATTTCTACATAATTATTTGAAAATCTGCTGAACACTTTTTGAGAAGAAGATTATTTAAGTTTTCACTATAGCTATATAAGGCAAAAAAGCCCCGCCCCCTGGCGGCCATGTTTTTCGCCCAATCAAAATTTCTTGAAGGAATCTAATAAAGGGTCACCCAAGGAACATTTCTACAAAATTATTTGAAAATCGGCCTCACACTTTCGGAGAAGAAGATTTTTTAAGTTCTCACTATTTTTTTCTTTCGGTTGCCATGGAAACCAGAATTTTGAATGGATCAAAAAAAATTGAAGGAATTTAGTAGAGGACATTGAGAGGATGCTTCCCATGAAGTTTCAACCAAATTGGCCAAGTGGTTAGGGAGAAGAAGTCGTTTAAAGGAAAAAGTTAACGCACGCACGCACGCACGCACGCACGGACGCACGACGGACAATTCGCCATGACATAAGCTCGACTGGCTTTCAGCCAGTGGAGCTAACAAGAGGCCCAAGAGGGCCAGTATCGCTCCACGGCCATTAGGCAACAATTAAATCTTCAAACAGCCCCGCCCCCTGATGGCCATGTTTTTGACCAATCAACATTGTTGAAGGAATCTGATAGAGGACCATCCTAGGAACATTTCTACAAAATTATTTGAAAATCAGCCGGAAACTTTCGGAGGAAAAGATTTTTTAAGTTTTCACTATAGCCATATAAGGCAAAATAGCCCCGCCCCCTGGCAGCCATAGTTTTCGACCAATCATCTTGGCTTGAAGGAATCTGATAGAGGGTCACCCAAGGAACATATCTACAAAATTATTTGAAAATCAGCCGGACACTTTCGGAGGAGAAGATTTTTTAAGTTTCCACTATAGCCATATACGGCAAAATAGCCCCACCCTCTGACTGCCATGTTTTTCGACTAATCAACATGGCTTGAAGGATCTGATAGAGGGTCTCCCAAGGAACATTTCTACAAAATTATTTGAAAATTTGTCTGAAACTTTCGGAGGAGAAGATTTTTTAAGTTTTCACTATAGCCATATACGGCAAAATAGCCCCACCCTCTGATTGCCATGTTTTTCGACTAATCAACATGGCTTGAAGGATCTGATAGAGGGTCTCCCTAGGAACATTTCTACAAAATTATTTGAAAATTTGTCTGAAACTTTCGGAGGAGAAGATTTTTTAAGTTTTCACTATAGCCATATAAGGCAAAATAGCCCCGCCCCCTGGCAGCCATAGTTTTCGATAAATCAACATGGCTTGAAGAAATCTGATAGAGGGTCACCATAGGAACATTTCTACAAAATAATTTGAAAATCGGCCTGACACTTTCGGAGGAGAAGCTTTTTTAAGTTTTCCCTACTTTTTTAATTTGGTTGCCATGGAAACCAGAATTTTGCATGGATCCAAAAAATTTGAATGAATTTAGAAGAGGACATTAAGAGGATGCTTCCTAGGAAGTTTCATCTTAATTGGCCAAGTGGTTAAGTAGGAGAAGTCGTTTGAAGCAAAAAGTTAACGCATGCACGACGGACAATTCGCCATGACATAAGCTCGACTAGCTTTCAGCCAGAGGAGCTAATTATAATATTTCAATCACCCTTTCCCTCAAATAGACACTTTCAGACGCCTCTGCAGCAGACGGCTTTTTGAAACATGGAGGCAGAGGAAGAAATTGCTCCATACGAGCAATTTCTCCTTTTGTCACAATGCTTTTTACCCATGCCTCTTACTGTTGACAAATGCTAGTAAACTTACAGTTTTACTTTTAAATTTTACATCTTGGGTCATTTAACAAACCTTTTACATCTTGGGTCATTTAACAAAACAAATGATCTGCCTGATCAAAATTATCAACAGGTTCACCCTGTGTGACACAATATGTAGTTCAAAATGATCTACTTAATGTTAGTTATCATGTACAAGTGTCTTCCTGGAAGGCTGTGTTATAGCTCAAAATGATTTACTTGAATGTCTTGTTCATAGTAATTAGTTAATTACACAGTTATCTTCCTGTATTATAGTAAACAAAAACAGATCACATTGTGCATCCTTGATTCGTATTTGTGTCGTTTATATCTCCTAGATACTTGTCCTTCCATTCCGTTATTGTTTTCCGAGTTACCTTTACAGAATAAACACTTTCATTCAGAATACTTGTCACAACGACTCGCTGCTGTTACCAGCTTTGAAGAATGTCATTAACGTCGTTTTGTTTTTGTTTTCTACCCATTTTGTTGCGTCCAGGACTTGCCATGTTCACCCTGTGTGACAAAATATGTAGTTCAAAATGATCTACTTAATGTTAGTTAATATCATGTACAAGTGTCTTCCTGGAAGGCTGTGTTATAGCTCAAAATGATTTACTTGAATGTCTTGTTCATAGTAATTAGTTAATTACACAGTTATCTTCCTGTATTATAGTAAACAAAAACAGATCACATTGTGCATCCTTGATTTGTATTTGTGTCGTTTATATCTCCTAGATACTTGTCCTTCCATTCCGTTATTGTTTTCCGAGTTACCTTTACAGAATAAACACTTTCATTCAGAATACTTATCACAACGACTCGCTGCTGTTACCAGCTTTGAAGAATGTCATTAACGTCGATTTGTTTTTGTTTTCTACCCGTTTTGTTGCATCCAGGACTTCACAAGTAATGTCGCGTATTGTGCATTTCCATCAACATTTCCATGATCTGAAACGAAACAAAAATACATACAGTTACTGATTGCACAATAAAAATAAAATCAAGATGTGTATACATGTCTGCACAAAACCATTTTTTATCAATATATATGTATGCTATGATTTGAATAATAAAATAGTCTGTTTATAATAGATACTTTGCAATTATTGATCTGCATTAAGTTATTTGGGGTTATAATGCATATGTATCCAGTGAAGACTCAGAGGAGCCTATGTATCATATTATGCAGTCTCACCAGTCTTAACTGACCATTTACATGTAATTTAGACCTAGAAACGGCGTAGCATCACTACTTTTATGTCAATATAACTTTATAAATGACGTCAAGGCAAAGTGTCAGTTAGACATGGATTCACTAGACAATTTATAACATAACGTACACAAATATACATATGTTTTTGTGCGTTAATTGAATAACATTTTTGGCAAAGCATCATGCATATACTCCATCTAAGTAAAGACAAAATCTGAAAAATTAATTTATCAATATACATTGTATTTCTTCATTCTTTTCAATAACAAACTTGTATACATAATATCATCAAAGACCTAATTAGGTCTTTGATATCATCAATACAAATAATTGTACACACTTAAGTTTGAAAGCAGTTTTCACATCACTTAACCACTTTTGTCTCCTAAGTCCTCAAATGAGCCTAAATAGTGTATACATACAGGAACAATGATATACTTGTACAATATATGTACGACGACACGTCTCCGAAGTCCTTCACTTATTATTTTTTATTTTCCTTCATATGCCACCCTTTTAAATAATTAACAAATGTCAGATGATAACACGAACAAGCGAATGTCTACAGGAATTGGGCTATTTTCAGACATACGTGTACATACATACACGAAATACATGTGAGCTTATTTTCATATTCGGTTACGATACAGCACAGGGCGAAAAAATAAATCCACTCCAAATTACAGTTTAATTGACAGACCTACCTCGAACGTTTTACGGATTGATGACTAAATGAACATTTTAGGCGTGCACACATTTCTTTCCTGTCAGTCTTCCTCAATATAAAACTTCATGTGTCTTTTCTCCACTATAACAATCTATCGTCAGGGCAGCTTGTCAGATTTCTACTTTCATTTTGAACGGAAGTTGCAAGTTCTCCTTCGCAGAGTTGTCGTTCCTTACCATCTCTTTCAGTAAAATGAATCGAGTGGCTAGATAATTAGTTGGGATATAGTTTTTCATCGAAGCGTTTGGCATTATTGTTAATACTACAGATAGTTTTTCATCGAAGCGTTTGGCATTATTCTGAATACTACCAAACATCCCAAAATCACTTCTGATCTACAAGAAAATAAAAATATCACGTGATATCATCAAAATTGCCGTACTACGATTTTATATCACAATTTTATATCAAAATTGCCGTACTACGATTTTATATCAAACGAAATTTTAAGAAACATAATAACGTATGAATTGTAATAGTGTCAATATTATTTCGTTTCTAAAAATTAAATTCTTTCTGATTGAAACATGTAAAAAATTGGTATATATTCATACATTGTTTATGAATATATTAATTCAAACTTCAACGCAAAATTGTAAACGTAATACTTCATCCACTAATGCTGCCTTTTTACAGTCCGTTTTCAAAATTCAGATATCTTGATTCACCAATGTTTTCGAAAAGCAGTTATATTGCCTGATAATTGGCACTACTTTTTTGTTGTGGGTATAAAAAAAGCCCTCTCGGTTTTTGGTACCCAGCTTTACACTGTCATACTGTTTATAATCAGGGAGCCAATTGTTGTACGATTTCTCAAAATGCACATGGCTATAGACAGTACCCTAAGGGGTACCGTCCAACCAGTACTAGGCACAGGTGTTTGTATCGGTCGATATTATTCATAGATAACGTCACTATATTACTATCCTTAACACTATAAGGATACACTATATAGGGGCGTAAATTTATCAACCGATACAAATACCTGTGGTACTAGGCTAGGAAATGTGGTACCTAAATTGGGATCGAACCCGGGATGCCTAGTTCTAATTCCCCGACGATAACCACTCGGCTACGGCTGATTCCTCCTATGTAGAAGAGCAAGCTGTTCATGACATGCACTTATAGGTGTGATTGGTGGATTAGCTTCCGCTAGTTAATGGTAAAAACTACACGTTGACATTTGTATACAGTGTAGGTTCAGTGCAACATGTAGGTGTGTTCCGTCTTATCATCTTATCAGAATATACACATGTTGACAGAAACTTCTAACAAGCGTATGAAAGTAATATGCGAAAGAAGTAGATCTTAATCAGATGCACGAACTGATCTATATCTACATTGTTCTGAAAAGTCAACTTGTTCATTTTCACACGGACGTGTTCATATGTAAGTTATATGTGGACATTATAGATCTTGATCTTGAGACTGCAAGCATGCACTGGTTGATTTTTATATATATATTGTTATACAAAGCCAACTTGTACATTTTCACAAGGACTTGTTCATATGTTAGTTATATGTGGACATTGTAAATTATAAGTTAATGTTAAGAGCGTAAAAGGTACAGCTGCATTAAGAAAATGTGACTGTTTGATTGCTTGGTGTTTTTGATGTTGCTTTCAACACTTTTTCAGTTATATCACTGGGTAGATTACCAGTACTACTGGTCCATTTATCCTGACAACCAGCCAGTCAGTCGTAATGCTTTCCCTGCAACCAATGAAGGAAGTCATTGCTACTATTTGTAAGTATTTGGTATGACCTCTCGCACCTGAGGCGGATGTTTTGAAAATAGGTTAACAAACACTTTGTCTTTTAGTCTATGAGTTCAATAAACATGTTTCAGATCCATCTACGAGTAAATCACTTCCATCATTTAGACAAACGACTTTGATATGTGAAAATATTGCAGGAAAAGGAGAAGAAATGGATAAAAATGAACAATATCTTATGTTCCTACAATACTTTCAACTTAATACAAATTATAATTCTAACTTTCCAGGCATTGAAATTTAATTTCATTAGATACATGTTTTTGAATCAAATTAGTAATTCGCCGTGGCCGAGTGGTTAGCAATGGGGATTTGGACCCGGGGTTCGAACCCCTGTGTGCGGTTGTGAATGTAGAATGCCTTCAGGCAAGGCACATTTCCTACCCTTGTACTGGTTCGTTTACCCAGGGTGCATGGCTAAGTGAATTGTCACCATGATATAACTGAAATAATGTATAAAACGGTGTAAACCCCGTAAAATCAAAAAACCAAAATTAAAGCAGACGAATCTTACGATAGCATGTTATTAAATTGCGTTAATAAATAAACCAAATATCATATGTATTAAAAATGGTATATCTAAATAAATTAAAGGTTTTTTAAGACTGTCGATTTCGTTTATGGTATATTGTGTCCCCTAAACGACTTGCTATATGTATATGCGGTGCTCTGCTAAAACATACTTAGGGTATTTTGCGACCAGTGTAGATCAAGATCAGCCGACGCATACACGCATACTGATCATACTCTTCCCTGTACCCCAATAAGTCACAGAAGGTTTATAAAGAAACTTCTGTAAAGACGTATCCATTTGGATTCCTATGTATGAACGCACATGCAGTCCTTTTTCCACACCTGTACTATCAACGCTTATTATGTTTTACCTGTAGTATCGCTCATATATAAAAAGTTGAGTAGTGTTTAAAAGTATTTATATATCCAGTCAACATTAGTGTCTAAAGTATAAAACAAGAGAAAGTTGATGCAAGGCATCAATGTCGCCGGAAAAGACTGCATTGATTTATTTATGTATTCTTGACTTTCCTTAGTCTATTCAAACATTAGGAACGTAGTTTATTTATTATTTGTTTTTATTTACCCTCGCCGTGCAGAATTAACTATTTGGCGAGCAGACAAAGTTAGATACAAGGGAGTCCGGGTGCGATACCCTAGCTCTTTCCGAAAAGACCCCTTAATTCTTTTACGTGCCCGGTGTATAGCACCGATACACGCGAGGTTATTTTTCCTGGAAAGGACCAGTACTTAACCTCTAGTTAAGTGGGGGACGCTTAAAAGCATCCCTCAAATTTCCAGAACCTGGACCGGGATTTGAACCCCAGACCTCTTGATTGACAGTCCAGTACCACTGGACTACCCCGCCACTCGGAACGTAGTAATGAAAACATTTGCTTATAAATTTTATATACATACCTATACATTAGGGTATCTATAAAAAATTAACGAAATGTGTACACATTTATCTGGCTTAAATTTAAATTTGCTGTTGTTACTTATTTAAATAATAGTATTCATTCATATAATTTCAATGTTTGTCAATCTTATTCGAATCACAAGGTAAATATCCTGGTATTGCTTTAAAGGGAGGTAATTTGAAGAAAACAAAAGTCTTCAAAAGGAGAAATATATCAGCATTACCGTCTACAGTTTAAATTGTTCTATTGTTTGTGGATTTAAAAATGTTCTTTTTTTCTTATTTCTACATGTACAACGAAATATTGCGGCTAAAATAAAATAATATCACTCGCTTTTTCATATCGAAATGCGCATGCGCGAAAATCGATGTTAAAGGTCACGAAACTACACAACAGAATAGGGTCTATATTTAGCTTAGAAACAGTTCCTTCTTTAGATATTCATGGATTAACATTATTAAATGAATTCTACACAAATCAAGATATCTCTTTGAACATGAAAACAACATTTAGTAAGTTAAAATTGCTATTAAAAGGAGAATCCGAAATTGACCTCAATGATGACACATAAGAGTCTGCATTAGGGGGTGTTGGTTCACGTCTTGAAGGGACCACTTTTGTCTTCGTAAATAAGACAAAAAACTTAAATGCGAGTGAAATAAAAAAAACTGCAAACATTAATTATCGGAATATTTATTTCATTTTAGATGTGTCATTTATTAGTGTTCGTAAACAACCACAATTGTAATATGTTCAAATCATCTAGATTTGTTTCTTTCTAATAATAAGCCGCCCTCCCATGTGATTTCCGAAAAGCTATTAAAAATAGAAGTCGCGGGCTTCTGCCCGGCGACTAATGACGACACACGTTCCATTGTAATTAACGTTGTGTAGTTATGGGGAATGTTTTACTTAACCCTTTCCCACATACAACAAATCTGAAGCAGACGACTTGGTAAAAGTATATACGTGTAGGCATAATTACGGAAAAAAGTTTAAAGTATTTGTGGCAAACGGAGAAATTGCTGGTTTTGACCAATTTCTCCTTTTGTCACGATGTTTTAAAAAGTCGCCTGCTGCTGATGCTTCAACGTGCGTCTTTAGGTGGTTAAGGGTTATCTGGTAATATATATATGTCTCTTAATACTTAAAAAAAATACTGTTTTGAACAACAAGTAGAAAATGTGAATTTTGTTTTTTGGTGTTTTTTAAATTGTGGAAGACAATGGTGTAGTTGTAAGGTTTCGGCCTCTTGTACCAAAGGTCCCAGGTTTGAATTCTTGATGAGCGAGTTCTGCCTGTGGGATTTTTCGACGCAAACGGCGCGAGTTCTGAAAATGTCTCCAGGAAGCAGACATCGAGCGTGAGTAATCTAAGCTTAAGCTTAAAGTAATCTAAGCTTAAAGCTTGATTGACAATCGATGTCAAATAAATAAGTTTAAACTTTAAACTGTGAAGTAAAATATTGAAGTCGTTGTTATGGACTCACCGTAGACGTGTTTTTGTGAAAAGTTAAAACCGTGAATGACAAGCTTCTTTTCACACCAAGAGGTTAATTGAAAGTAAGATGAGTGCATTCATCTTATGCTACAAATGAGGTGTAGTGCTACTTGTTAGTTGGTTTTTCTTAAAGAAACCCGTTTATTGTTTAAATAAACATGGTTATATGACATCGCTGTTAATGATATTTCACTCATTCGGTTGATTCTGTATTCACCTTTTATATCTCACAAATGCAAGATAAGTACAAACGAAAGAATAACACTTCATGGGTCATCTTTTTCTTGATGAAGGAACTTTTATGGTGATAGTACTGAATAAATATGATATAAACTATTGATGCCGTTATTTTAGAGCAATAGCCTATACTAGTAAAAGATACATTACTGTAGTTTTATTGACTTAAGTCATCGATTTTGTTTATTCAATGACCCATTCTAAGTTTGTAAAAAATCCCATTAATACAATCGGAACACTCGGCACCAACTGCTGCTCTAATCTCGTTTATTTTTAGGGATTATCTCCCCTGTTTATATATGACGATTTTGTAGGCGGCAATTTGATTGGCTGACACAAAGGTCAATCTAAGTCAACCTGTAACAGGCAGTTATCACATCTATATGAACGTTTGCTACTGCAGCGAAGTTAAATTGTAGTTTTACGGAGATTTTTGTATGTAATGTTATTTTTTTCACGAGATCAATATGTCTTTTTCAACTCAGTCCAAGTAGACTCATTGTTGCTTTAAATAGAAAATGACGATATGAAAATGTCTACTGTAATTTAAGTTATTAAAGAAACCAATGCTAAAATCACGTTTACAAAACATGAGTTCGTCTTAGTGAATTCCATCAATATGTGATATTTTACAAGATGAGTTAATTTAATTAATGATTCACTTCTGTTTACACCCGGAAGTTAGTTGAATTAAGACGTTGTCAATTAATCATAATATCGATAATATAATCTCGATTTGTTAAAACTGGTTATGTATTATCCTTTCAAACGTTAAATAAAATGTTTATTGTTTGAGTAAAATGTTATGTGGCAAATGTTATTGCTTTTTGTACCGTTAAATTTCAACAATATATACTTGATATCATAGCTGTGTGAAGTTAGCTAAACATACGACATTCGACATTCGACATTCAAAAAATAAAACTTCAAAAAATTGAATGTCGTGCTGGCACGACATTCGACATTCGACATTCGACATTCGACATTCAAAAGTTGGAAAAAAATCGACATTCAAAAGTTGGAAAAAAAAAACGAATGTCGTGCTGGCACGACATACGACATTCGACATTCAAAAATTAAAAAGAAATCTCAACGGAGTGAAACAACGGCCTTAAGGCTGATTTTTACCCGAGTCTGCGGCATGTATTACGGGGAGCACTTGGGCCGAAAGCCCTTGTCATGGGAGTCGAAAAAAAATCACAATGGAGTGGAACACTTTTATTTTTTTCTTACGAGCGTGGAACAACGGCATTAAGGCGGATTTCTACTCGATTCTGCTGCGTGTATTACAGGGAGCACTTGGGCCTACAAGCCCTTGTCACGGTAGTCTAAGAAAAAAAATCACAATGGAGTGGAACACTTTTATTTTTATTACAGGTCCCGCAGTCTACCCGCGCTTACGGCCAAGTACAGAGCTTTGTTTTACGCTAGCACTCCGCTGCTAGTAGGGGAAATGTGCGCCGGTGCCGCATATGATATACGGCCGGTCCCGCAGTCTAGCCGCGCTTAAGGCGAAGTGCTGAGCCTTGATTTAGGCGAGCAATCGGCTGCTAGTAGGGGAAATGTGAGCCCGGGTCGCATACGCTATAAGGCAGGCCTTATTCTGCCGAGCGTCATATTCGTTTCAGTCGACGAGTTTCATAAAAACAATATCAATATCACACTGGAGTGACGTCACATACGTGCTGTGAGTCGGCTATTTATGTAACTAGTTACATATGATATTTGTGTCACTGCTTTATGTCACTCCTGGAGCGCAAGTTATGTGATAAATCATATTATGAATAGGCTAGGTACCGAGGAGTGGGTTAACCCTATTACTATTCTTTTGTTCTACTGTGAGGAATCCGCTGTGGTCGAGTGGTTAGCGTCGGGGATTTCGAAACCGGGTGTCCCGGGTTCGATCCCCAGTCGCGCCACTATGGTCATGGTGGAGTGCCCTTGGGCAAGGCACATTTTCTAGCCTAGTACTGGTTTGTTTACCCAGGGATCATGAATAAGTGAACTGTTGCCGTGATATAACTGAAATATTGTTGAAAGCGGCGTAAAACCCCAATAAATAAATTGTTCTACTGTGACGTGGGAGGTAAAATGTATAGAGTTGTTGATGTTATCATACCAACGTGGCGCAGACAGATCGCAGTTATTCACAATAAAGATTTAAGTACATTATTTATAAATATCTTTCCCTTTGTTTTCACCTTGGTTCCGATGCCAATCTCTGAAACATTAGCTTTATTTGAGAAACAGACAATGTTTAAGGTGTGAACGAGTGGCTGGATACTTAAGTATAACCTTGGTCGACTGCTCTGATTGCGAACAGTGCAGACCAGGCGGAGCAGTCTGATCATGGCTACATCTTCCGCCACTTAATCGATCATTATCGCACGTATAAGCCTGTTAAAGATTAATGGACCGACCCGAAAGGGAAAAAATGCACTGAGCATTAATATGCATTAATATGTGTTTAGTAGGTTGAGAATTTATCAAGTTTCTTAACCCTTTTCCACCTATAAGCATTTTGACGCATCTGCAGCAGACGACTTTTGAAGACATTGTGACAAAAGGAAATATTGCTAAAAACGAGCAATTTCTCCTTTTGCCACAATGTTTTTAACTTTTTTATGTAAATATACCTACAATAATTGAGATCCACCATATTTTTAAAGACATTTTCAAAGTCATCTGCTGCAGAATTGCTGTTTGTGGGAAAGGGTTAAACAGATCAAAATGTATACACATTAACAAATACATAAAGGCCTAAAAAAAATCAATATGTATTATTGAATTAAATTATTAAGTTGCATATCAAGTGAAGAATACACAATATATAAAACAACAAATTATCTCACTTTTTAGCTCAACTAATCGGAAAATATGAGAGCTATTCTACTCACCTTGGCGTCGGTGTCCGCGTCCCATCTTGGTTAGGTTTTGCATGAAAGTACTTATGTTTCACCATAACTCAGTAACTACATGATGTTTTGCATTGAAACTGTTTACAACTCTTCCCAACTATCACATCTATGTAAATGATTAAGTTAGATAACTGTATCCTGTATTGAATGCAACTTATTGTCCTCTTTTTACTTATACAATCTGGTTTAAGTTGTGTGTGCAACTATATTAAGAGACCATATATTAGTAACTACTTTATGCATTGCATAGAAACTTTATAGAACTCTTAACAACTATCACGCCTATGTAAATCATTTTATTTGGATAACTCTATCCTGCATTTAATGCAAGTTATGGCCCTTTTTACATAGAAATTCTGGTTAAAGTATTGCGTGCAACTACATTAAGAGTCCATATCTCAGTAACTATGTTATGCATTGCATAGACACTTTATAGAACTCTTAAGAACTATCACGCCTATGTAAATAATTAAGTTGGATAACTGTATCCTGTAATTAATGCGCGTTTTAGCCCTTTTTCTACTTAGAAAATCTGGTTCAACTTTTGTGTGCAACTACATTAAGAGACCATATATAAGTAGCTCCTTGACGCATTGCATTGAAACTTCATGCAACCCTTCCCAATCATCAACCTATGAAAATTACCAACTACAATAACTCTTTCCAGCACATAATGCAAAAGTGGCCCCTTTTTGAATCAACAATTCTGGTAAAAGGGTTATGTGCAAGTAAATTAAGAGTCCCTATCTCAGTAACTACTTGAAGTATTGTAGTAAAGCTTTATACCACTCTTTCCAACCATCACACCTATATAAACAATTAAATCAGATAACTGTATCCTGCATATAATTCAAATTATGGCCCTTTTTTAACTTAGAAATGATGGTTAAAGTATTGCGTTTAACTACATTTAGAGTCCATATCTAGTAACTTCTTACAATGACACCTATGTAAATATTAAAGTGAGATAACTCTTTCCCGCATATAATGAAAATGATCACCATTTAATCAATTATGGTTAATGTGTTACATGCAACTACATTAGAATCCATATCTCAGTAAATAATAAGCGGTGGAATAGTCGAGCGCGCTGTCTTACGGACAGCTCTTGTTAAATAATACTACATACACGACAAGATTTAAGCCTTAATCCGCTGTTCACAAGTTTGACAGTTTTGCAAACAGGATAGAACAGACCGGGCTGTTCGTGATAAATTGTACTTTACAGTTTAAGGACATTGGACAAGATTTAAACGAATTAAGACAAAATCATTTTTTATTAAATCAGTATTTATTTAAATTTCATTGTGTACCCAATTCATGAATCGAACTAGCCGGGACTCTCAAGTTGATGATGTTTCTAGTGATTATCCACTTCCACCAGACCAGACAAGGCAGATCGAGCGGTCTGATCATCTCTACCCTGTTCCCTGTCCGATTAAAGTGATATGAACAATATAACATTTAATTCTTTTAGTTATTATAAACTATAATAAAACACCGACCCAAAGTGACTTTTCCCATTTTCTGTTTAGCTAATGCACCGAGTTTGCACATAACTTGTGCATCGAACTAAAAGATAAATATAAGCGTTACCGGGTCATGTAATATGATATATATAATGACATTTAATATACATCGAGTATAAGTGACGCGGTACTTCATTGTATTAATTGTTTATATGAAATTGACAGAGTTCATTCAACTCAAATGAACAAAACAATATTCATGTTATAGAAATTTAATTTAAGTCATATCTTAATTAGTAAAAGTGTTTTAAATAAAAGTTAAAACACCTACGTATTTCTATAGTGTAAAGTGGCTGGTGCCGATGGAACAACTATTCCACTTGACACCGTAAGGGGGGATAGGAAACTAGCCATACTAGATATATAGATTTACAAAGATAAATCAAAATACGGATCATAAAGTTTTAACACGTAAACATCGTGTGCGAACGCTAGATATATTGAATAACATGTTAATATATAAGACCGAGGACGGGAATAGGTAAATGAACTACATGTACACTATCACGAGGTTATTACCATTACATGAACTTACATGTGATTCTTGTACACAACACTCCCTAAAAATCGACAGCACTGCGAGTTGTGCCGCCGCGGTCGTGTAGGGGTAGAACGTCAGATGCGGGGAATCGATGGTTCGATCACCAGCCGGGTCATACCATAGTCTTTAAAAATGATAGCAATGGCTTTCCGGCCTTGGCGCTCAGGATTGTGAGATCAGCATTACATCAGACTCTCTGGAGTCAGAATAAATGTTCTAGTAACTGTTGTACTGGTAACTTACTCCCATAACAGAAAATGGATGACAGCGGTATAAACCTTCATACAAACAATCAAAACATTGCGAACAAAGAAAAAAAGATTATCTGAGTAAACCTTTTCTCGCTCTTTAACGCTACAGATGTATTAACAATTATTATGAACACATTTTGGCATCAGGGGAAGTTTTCTTTCGTTAAAATGCTTTCAACAAATTTTGAATAAGGATTCGGTAAACATGACACTTATAAGGAAGTTTTCAAATAACGACACACCTACTTCACAAGCAAACTGCATTTATCTCTTCGGGAGTTTGAATTTGGACGATTCTGTTACATGTTATAGTATATCATCATATGATTTAAACGATCCAGGTTTGACAAGATTTTGACATATAGTTTCATATAACTGAAAATACGAAGCATAACGTTTACTAATTCGTGCACAAATCGAACCTGTTTGGGTGTTAAGTAGAATGACACTTCAGAGCGAAGAGCATTGTGTGTATGGTAATTGCGAAGCGTTTACTCCATTAATAATGTTTCCATAAATGTTTGTGAATAGGACAGAAACACAAAGAGCTCTGAATAAGGGGCAATTTACATGTTTTAAAATACTTTTCTTGACACTAACCCTTAATTTGTGTCAGTACCCACAACATATATTGGGTTTGACTGAGTAATAAGAGATAGTGTTGGGGAAAATACCAGTTATCTCCCCCTTAACTAGTCCTCTGCTGATATAGTCTTTATCTCGACTTACAAAACTGGAATGCGAAGACCATACTGTTTGTGACGGATCAATGCCATTATGAAATATGAGTAACGAAACTGGAATGCGAAGACCATACTGTTTTTGACGGATCAATGTCATTATGAAATATGAGTAACGAAACTGGAATGCGAAGACCATACTGTTGTTGACGGATCAATGCCATTATGAAATATGAGTAACGAAACTGGAATGCGAAGACCATACTGTTGTTGACGGATCAATGCCATTATGAAATATGAGTACCAAAACTGGAATGCGAAGACCATACTGTTTTTGACGGATCAATGCCATTATGAAATATGATTAACGAAACTGGAATGCGAAGACCATACTTTTTGTGACGGATCAATGCCATTATGGAATATGATTAACGAAACTGGAATGCGAAGACCATACTGTTTGTGACGGATCAATGCCATTATACGAAAAAAGAACATAAATGGTTTTTTTTCGCTTATAGGTAACAGGTGTGAGATATTTTTTTTTTTTTTTCAATAACCCATGAAGCTTTCTGAAATGAAACTGGAAAATCCATGGGGGCCGCCATTTTGGATATGTATAAAAAGCAGACGTAAAACACAAATTGAAAAATTATTGTCCGCTTTTTATTTTTTATTTTTTAAATCGGTATTTTGGATATGTATAAAATGAGCAGAAAAACACGGATTGAAAATTACTGTCGTCTTTTTAATCATTTGTTTTTAAATCGATATTTAAGATCATTTAAGTGCTGTGTTATGTGGGAATTAACATTTGTACGAAAAGTTAAAAATAAATGGAAATCTGTAAGAAATCTGTGACGTCATTTCGTTACACTTCATCTTGGCGTATCGTCAATGGAGCGACGTCGTTTCCCGCAAAAAAGTGGTATCAACATGAAAGACCCCAAATTCCTATACATGAGCTATTGACTCACTCATTCAAAGTATAATTATTCATCAAACATTGTGGCAAAAGGATAACTTTCTCATAAGAAGCAATTGTTCTTGTAGCGACAATCTTATCCTAAATCGTCTGTTGCATAGGCCTCAGAAACCGTCTCTAATAGGGAAAGGGTTTAGCAGAAATGTGACCCCTTACATAATTTGTTCCAGTCATATTGACTGGTTGAAAAAGGCAGTCGCCAGGTGGCATCAGAAAAGGGCTGATCTATTTGCTTCTTTGCCATAATGCAGGTGATCGATTAAGGATCATCTTGGCCCTCATGTTTTAACCTCGTTCATTATAAATGTATTCCTTGATTTTCTGAAAGTCTTTACTTTATTATTTTCTGTTTAAATAATAGACAACAGCAATACGAATTCCAAATATGTTTTGATAATGCAAGAAACATGAAATTAACATTATTAATGTATACTTTGATATTGTTCCTTCTTGTTTCCATATGAACAAAGGATGCAATATTATAGGTTATTGACCCTGTACTGTGAAATCATCGTTGGACCGAGTTCTTTGGTTGACGTTGCCGAGCTTGCGAGGTTACGTTCGCCAAAGAACGAGGTCCAACGATGATTTCACAGTACAGGGTCAATAACCTTTTTATTGCATACGTTCATATTGTAAACTATTTGCTTTACGTTGTGGAGGGTTTTTTTATTATCTAGAATTGATAAATCTGCTTCCGAATTAGAAACAAACTGTTTGTTTGCATAAGTAGTAATTTGTGTGCAAATGCCGTTTGAATTATACGTGTGAAAGCTTGAGCCGAAGGCTCGAGCGAAGCACGCCTATAGGTTACACGTACGAACACATCATACGAGATCAAAACAACGAGAATTCAGTACAATCTTACTGTTTTTCACATATCAAATCTCAACCCCATAGCACTTTTTTTCGGCCATTTTGCTTCCGGTCTTACTGGTGAATGTAGAGCGCCTATGTAATAGAGAGTGAGAGCGCCTATGTAATAGAGATTGCCAAATGTGACGTCATTGCAACGAAAAGTAACGTCATTGTAAGGCAAGTAATAAATAAATAACAAAAGGAAAACGACAGGAATGGTAGGAAAAGATAGTTTGACTCGTCACAAATGGATTTCATTCACTGGAAGGACTTTATGAAGGCTAAGTCGACTATTCTTTTGTACATGTCATCATTATTTCATGGATTTTATATCTTTGCAATATAGAGAAGCAATAAACACTTGAAAATGATTGTAAATAATTTCAACGGAAGTTATCGTTCGTTACACTGGCCTCGGATATTATTTTAACTGAAAAGGACGAACAATTCTGTTTCTGTATCGGCATAGCTTCATTTCAAGGTAAGCTATTTATTATATCAATAATTTGCTTAAAAATATAACTTCATTTCTAAATTATTTGTTATATATCTGTTGGGAACGATCCACGATGCTTTCGTCACATCGCGTGACGTCACATGGTGTGTATCGTTTATGAGTGTATCTGTCATTTGAAGCCGAAGCCGTCTTGTCAAATGTTGACTCCACTCAAGAAAATAGCTATTAAAACTATCATATCTTCGACTGTCTAGTTGTATTGACTTTAAGACGTGTATCTATTTATTGCAGTAAATGTAGCAAACAAACAAAACTACAGTCAATTTCAAATTATTTGCCTTCAATTTACATTATTTTTTTACATTGTACAGTTTAACAGTTTATGTCTATGACCTAGTCTTTGTCAAATCATGAAAGTATGACCAGAATCAGTTCATCCTGATTTTGGGGTATACATAGTAAATGTCTTAATGTCTATATCCTCCAACCTGAAAGAGAGGAAAACACTTTCATGCCTTCAAATGAGTCTATTGTTTTAAAGAAATGATGTTATATGTGGACTATCAGTAAAACACATAACTTTTCTTTCAATAGGCTGAATTTCTAGTAGTTTCATATTTTTTTTTATCCAAAATTTGTTTATTGATCAAACTCAAATGAGTCCATTGTTTTAAAGGAATGATGTCATATGTGGGCTATCAATAAAACACATTACTTTTCTTTCATCAGGCTGAATTTCTAGTAGATTTATCTTTTTTTTTATCCAAAATGTGTTTATTGATCAAACTCAAATGAGTCCATTGTTTTAAAGAAATGATGTCATATATATGTGGACTATCAGTAAAACACATTACTTGTCTTTCAACAGGCTGCATTTCTAGTAGATTCATCTTTTTTTTAACCAAAATGTGTTTATTGATCAAACTCAAATGAGTCATGATTGTTTAAAAGAAATGATGTCATATGGGGGCTATCAGTAAAACACTTTACTTTTCTTTCAACAGGCTGAATTTCTAGTAGTTTCCTTCTTTTTTTTTATCCAAAATGTGTTTATTGATCAGATTGGACAAACTTGGTACTAAGAATTTAAACATTATTTTCACTAGGTTATTTTAAATACTCTGCATGTATGTATTCAAACAATATTTGAAAAAGATTCAACATCTATTGACAGATTGACAGCACTATTTTCATACTTGGGAGCACAACAACCAATGATGTCATAGAACTCTTCAAATTGAAGAGCAAATGCAAAATAAAAGCCTTTTACGGTCACCGATTTAGGTCCGTCTATGAAACAGGGCAATGTACACTAACTATATCAAACTCAAATAAGGTAAAAACAAACTGAGCATTGAAATCTGTAGATAAAGAGGATCAATCTCTTTTTAAATTCAACAAACACTCAAAATACTTTTTATTCAAATAAATTTGTATAAACATTTTGGTTGAACAATAAAGAAAACGTAATCTGTTTTTCAACAGAAAAAGGCTATAAGGCAGTTCATAATTAATGTCAGTTATGTTAGTCACCCAGTGACCTCACATAAGTGTTCTGTCCTCTGATATAACTGAAATACCACAGAAATGTATCTGTTTTCTATGTAATTTATTGTGAAATCCATTTTTCTGTGTGAAATTGTATAATCTATACAATAGAAATGGTAAAATTTAAATTGGTATACATTCATTGTAACAAAAAAAATCTTATACTTTACTGGTAATAAAAGTACACATATTTTCATGAACTGCTGCTCAAAATAAAAACCTATACTGTAGTTTAATGGTAAAACACCTGGTCTAACAAGAGTTCTAAGATCAAATCTCAGCAGGTACATGTTTTGAAAGAGGCAACTAAACTTAACAATGTATACATGAAACAATTATGCTGTGGGGAGTTGTCTTACTTAAACACTTATTACATTTTTATCCAGGCTTCTAGTGAAAATAGTTTACTCCCTGTACCCTTTTCAAAAGCTTTTATAATTGAGCAATAACAATTAAAAAAGGAATGGTTATCAACATTGATAACTCTGAGAATCTGTACATGTTCAAGGATTGATCCAGCTTTGATAACCGTTCTAATATCAAAGTTTTAACGAAATTTATACATCATATTTTTATAATAGAGCAATTTTAACATGATCACTAACAATGTTAAATTATTGCAAATTCTTCTGGAAAATCCATTTCTCTGTTTGTACTTTTTATAATTTCTTTATTTGCTATAAACATACTGTTTATTGTTTTATGCAATAAAATGTATATTGAATATATTGATCAGATCTTATATTATCCATTTTTTTTTCAAACAACATATTTCAGATACATGTATATATATTCAGTAACTGTTGTTGACACTAAGTCTGGTACTTACTAACAAATAATCTGATGCTGTTTTCATGTTTTACAAATTAAAAACCAGAAAAGGAGATAGGTGTTCAAAGTGAAAATGTTGTTGAATAGGAACATATTGTTCATTTTGGATATGTTCATTTTGGATCAATTACACCATTCCGACAATGTATTCGGATTAGTCGCAGAAATCAAGTAATTTACATCAGACAAGGCCGGCTAAACTTTAACCTTTCCAACATACATCATTATAAATGGGACTTTTAAAAATATTTGTCAAAAATTACATTTTTCTCAGTCATCTTAAATTGTCTCAAGATTATACATTCAGCCAGATCATGCAAAGTTAGCCATCTGCCTTGTAAGATTGTTGTGTGGAGTAATGTTAAGCGCAAGTCATTCATTCAACCATGGTAAGAGTCAGTTTTCAATTATATGTATTACTAGTTTACAAATAACTGGCATTTGTAAAAATAAATCAGAACATTCTTCAATGCCTTCTAGTGTTGTTTTCCATCAACATCCTTGGAAATCTTACAGTCTATTACAATCCTGACCTAATAAAAAATAAAACAGATATATATGTACAAATTAAACTTAAATGCATGCTAAGTTTCGTTTTTTTCAATATGTTTTTCAAATTCTGTTTTTGTAACTTAAATTTCTACAATTTGCCTATTAATTTGTTTCTTGTTGGGGGACAGACAGTGCTTAATTAATTGTTCTTGCTTTCACACGACCTAGGCTTTGCCTATTAACATATTAAAGTTTCGGTTAGAAACTTCTTACGGTCAGGGTCAAAGGTCACATATACTATGGTGCTATTTTTGCTTGTTACAAAACGAACTCTATGGGTCATTTGGGATCTACTCGGACATCCGCTTTCCGATTTCAGACTGTATATCAAATGTTTACATCATTGAACGTGTATCGAAGATTCTGTTCAGAGAACAATTCCATAAAAATTGACGTCGGTGTCACAAAGCGCATTCAAATTTCAAGCTTTTCATTAACCGCGTTAAAAATGGCCGATTCTTGACCTCTGGCCCGGCTCGACTCGATTTAATTTTTCGATCTAGTAGATCCGATATGCGTTTCGTTGGTAACAGGATACTGGAAACACCCGTCATTCTATCATTTAGACAACTTTTCAATGGATTTATTGTGTTAAACTGTCCATAACTATCGAAAGTCAACGACCGTCAGGTAAGCTGGTGCTATCGTGATTCATTCAAAACGGCTGATCATGGCCCATTTGTCACAAATTGTGTTCACTTAGTTTATTCGAAGGCAAATTGTTGCACATGACATGTTTAGGGAGTCATGTTGTTTTGTTTAATCTGTGTGTCACAAAACCATATTAGAGCGAAACATGAGAACGATTTGCATTGTTCCGGTTCAGGTTAAGAGCTACCGTTCATGTATGACATGCTTGTAAAGACAACAAAACTGTGCAGACGGAGACCGCTAAATGCACACCATATAAGCATGCACACCATTTAAGTCGGGTGTCAGTTTCTATTAAGCTCCGCCCTTATTGGAGGTTGACAGTTCAAATAGATCTCCGCCCTCTACAGCAATACGTTGTCTTTTAGCAAAATATATAAGCTCTCTGTGAGTAATCTGCATTGAAAACGTCTGAGGATAAAATTGTAGTATAAATCGGATATAGATTTTAAAACATTGTTGGAAAAGAAATTGCTTCTTCTTCTCCAACAATGTTTATGAGCAGGTCTGCTGCAAAGGTATCAAATGTTCCTCTCTGTATCAAAGATAGGGTTTCAACTCTTTCTCTCATTCATATGCTTTCTGACGCCTCTGCAACAGATGACTTTTGGTAACATTTTGGCAAAAGCAGAACTTGCCACAATGTTTTTAATAATTATATTTCAATTAATAGCGATTTTCGTCTGTTTCAGATTTGTTGTATGTAGGTAAGGGTCCACCGTTTGACTGCTGCATAGAACCAATTTTGTGAAACATGTGCCACCAGTATAGAGCCAGGCCAGGCAACTGACCAGGCTTTATACTGTTGACTGCCCAGCTCAATATTTTTATATTGATATTCCTAAAAAGTTGACTCATCATCAGGTCGAGGGTTAAACACATAGAGGCCATTACAGAGTTTAGTTTCAGGGTCAGCATTCAACAACCATCCTAAATTCATTCTCATTTTAAATTTGATGAATATTCTAAATTTTAAAGAACCAATATTATTAGCAAAAAGTGCTCAAGGCTTGTTATTGTGATGGCCTTTTGTCCGACGGCCATTGTGCGTCAACATCTTCTTCTCTGTAACCAGTGGGTCAAATGGGGTAAAACTTCACACAGAAAGCATCCTCTCAATGTCATCACAAAAAAAAAAGAAGTAGAAATGTTTTTCATAAATGTTCCTTAGATGAACCTCTATCAGATTTTTAAAGCCATGTTGATTCATTGAAAAATATGGCCGCCAGGGGGCGGGGCTGTTTTGCCTTAAATGGCTATAGAGTGAAACTTTAAAATATTCTCCGAAAGTATCGGGTCCATTTCCAAAAAAAATGTAGAAATATGTTTTGGGTGACCCTCTAACATATTCCTTCAAGCCATATAGCTAGAGTTACATTGTTTCGATTGTGGCATTACCTAGCTGTTCCTCTAGATGTTGTACAAATGATGCTCCTTTCCTTAGAATGTCCCCCTATCCAGGGACTTGTAATTTGTTTACGTTGAAAACTAAAGATATCTTCTTTGAAGCCATTAAAGCTGGAGTTTCTGTATTTCTTCTTTAATATTACATCTGAAGGAATATTTTTTTTTTTATAAAGAAATTTGATTTAAAAACTTTCAAGAAAACTTCTCCGGTGAAGTTTCAAATTTTGGTACTTGGCAATAACTTAGTAGACTAGTAATTCCCTAAGAAATTTTACATACAACAACTCTTGGGTTTAAATTTGCCAAAACCAGAGACTTGTAAGTTTCACCTGGAAAAAATTAAAGTTAACAATTTAGAAATCTCGTTTCTTTTTCATTTTCATGTGTATTATGAAAGCTTACAAAAAGTCAAACATATCTTTTATTTCTTTATGAAACCCTGAGGTTAAATTCATAATCAGTTATGTTCTGGTACATACCAATTAAAACAGGGTTCATACCATCTTCTGAACACTTGTCATAGTACATTCTGTGCATTTTCTCAACATTTCAACTTGCTTTTACATATTTCCTTTTTTTCACATTGAAATTAGTGTGAAAATGCACTGGATACTGTTTTGAATTAACTTGTTTGAGGTTGGTGCACTTAACTCTCAAGAACATTTTGAGGCATCAATCATTAAATGCATATGTATGCATATATATGATAATTCATTTATCTAAAAAATCTCATTGACGTCTTATGATCTCATATAAGAGCTGCCTAGTGACCTACACTAGCCATTCAACCCAAATTATATGTAAGATAACTGTTTGTTAACTTGCAATAGTCCTGCAATTTATAATATTTTAAGTTTATGACTTTTTCCATTGCAAGACTTTTGTTACTTAACTTACAATAGTATTGCAATTGAGGAATTTTAAAGTTACAAAGCTTTAAGTTCTGTTATATTTTGTCAGGACATGTATGCATGAAAAATGTATTTAAAAACATTGATATGTAAATTTTGACAAAAAGGGCAGTTTCTATAGTCTTGTGCTGAATCATCACATATGACTTAATGCAACCGACAAACTTTGAATCAGCATTTCATTCTTCTTATGATGTTCAGAGGGCATTCTTCTAATGTATTTCATTTGTCATACTATAAATGAAATAAATATAATAGTGGTTGGAAAGTAGCCAGTTCCTTTAGAATAAAATATAGACTACGAAACACATGATATGACTGTAATTTTGTTGAAAAACCAACAATCTCAATTAATTTAGATATCTGCTGCAAAATACTTTGTGTTAATTTGTACATTATTACTTTGTTTAAAAAATAAAACCACTCATCTCTGCAGGCTGATCTCTGAGTACACTTACAACATTCTCTCTTAACTCTTTCAAACATACAATGAATCTGCTTCCGACAACTCAATTGGGAAAATTTTGAAAAACTTTAAATAATAATAGAACTATTGAAAAGAGTTGAGAACACAGGCAAAAGGAGAGAATGTGCTCTTCATGGGAATTTTCACCTTTTGCCACAATGATTTCAAAGATGTTTTGCAGGTGCATCAAAAGGTGTTTGCAAATGGGAAAGGGTTAAACCTTTCCACAAAAAGAATAATTGTTTCATTTTTGCAACATACAATTTGTGGAAATAATATAAATCCCTCAAAACAAGTAATTTCTCACTTTTTCACAATGTTTTTGGACATCATATTGTTCAATGTTTTTTCTTCCTAAGATGTTTTTAACTAAAAATTAAACGGCACCATATAAGTGTTTATCCCTTTCCCACTTGAAGACGCAATTTGACAAAAGGAGAAATTGCTAAAACATGCATTTTCTTCTTCTGCATACTTTTGCCTATATGTAAAATAATTTAATCTAAATGAATAATTTCCTTGACTTTTATTGTTTAAAATTGTAAAGTTATTAAAATTACAATATGGAAGTTATTCTCTTGTTTCTTTTGAGTTTATTTGTGAACCCAAATGGATTTCTTAAGTCTGCTGCTACATTCTTATAAATGCTCTATGGTTATCAGTCGCACATCAACATTTGCAGATGGATCTTTTTTTATGTCCCTGCATCCATTTGTCATTCAAGAACTAATTGCCAGATTTGGTCATATTACGACAAATTCCCTGCAGATATAAGTCACTCATAAACAAGACTGATATACCATCTTTCAGATTAATCCCCTGCAATGCACCGTGCCTGATTCGTCTTCCACCAATGGGCTGACAGTCTATGTGGAAAAGCAGCCAATTGCTTGGACAGACTGTTGTGTGAAGTACATTTGTGAGAAAGTCATGAACACATGGGTTGGTAACCTGGTCTTCGTGATGTGACTTGAATTTATTTTGAAAACGGCGTTGAAGCCCAGTCAATGAATCCCCTGCAGCCATTGGTCACTTAAAGCATGGTCAATGCTCCTATTTGTTGGCAAATTCGATGTGATCTTATGGTTGTAATACGTAGTTATCGCCTAGGATTGATGTACACCGGCTATATGTCACATATGGCTGGTAGTTCGATGCCAATGGCCTGCAGCCATAGGTCATCCAATGACATGGGTGTATTTTCAATTTAAAGATTCCGACTGGTAGAATACCTTTAAGACCTATTCCATGCAGCCCTAAGTCAATCATAGACAGCATAACCAGATAACTTTCTATATAGATTATATGTGGTGAATGGTCACAGATAACCACTGTGATAATTATCCCATCATCCATATGCCCCTCGACAACATATATTTAAACGGGAATACAATAATCAATTAATCTGCATGCACTACGTTTCAACCAGAGGCCTTAGAAAGCATACCATAAATGCCAAAGTGTCCACGAAGCTCGCCTCACTCCATGAATATATATATATAGGATGTCTATGCACCTCAACTCTCTACTTGGAGTTCGTTTTGGCACGTTCATGATACATGGGACTCAAATTCTTCATTCGTTTTACACAATGTCCCCGTTGTCTAATTGCATTACAACTCCGATCTAACCAGAGAATTTTCTACAACACCAACTATAAGGTTGCCTCCATTCACCTAACCTCATTCCTCTGTGATACAGATGATTATTTCTGGCAACGTTTCAGACTTCATTAAGGTAAACAACAATAGCAAAAATTATGCCTTGAAACTGTTTAACATTAATGATGCAGTCAGTAACGTGTATATGGACAAAGCAAGACATATACGACGCATAGACAGTACAACATTTGAAATATTATTTGGTAAGTGAGGACAAGAATAAACATGCATTTTAAACTCATCTCAACTGTGCTCTTGTCCGGGGATATGGCAGGCCAAAGCGCAGAAAATTTATATTATTTTGATGGAGGAATCCCTGTGTGTGAGCTGCATTGTCCTTCTGTAAGATGCACTCTCCCCAGGGGAAATGTTAGTTCCAAGACATTCTGGACATATGTATTAGCATTTACATCCCCATCGTAGATTAAATGTCTTGTTGTGTGGTGCTCTGTAAGCCTACAGAGTTCATTGATCCCGTTGTTTGAATGCACTTGACTCGAGTTCAAACCAGACATATTGGCTGCTGTGCCATTTGTAAGGTTGGTCTTCAGATACCTCGCCTCACTACTTGGAGATCGTTTACATGTCCTTCTGATACCGAGGACATGGTTACCGACCACTTCTGTGTTCAGAATGGAATAAACAATGATGCTGTTGCATAAATACACTCGACTGAGTTCGGAACAGACATATTGGCTACCATGCCATATATAAGGGGGACTCCGGGTACCTAGCCTCACTACTTGGAGATCGTGTTCACGTCTTTCTTATACATAGGACATGGTTACTGGCCACTTCTGTGTTCAGAATGGAATGAACACGTTGTCGGAATACACTTCCATTCAGTTTCAACCAGGCATACTGGCTACCATGTTTTCACGACTTTCTGATACCAGGGACAGCCGTTGTCTGAATAGACTCGACTCACTACTTGGATATCGTTTTCAAGTGTTAATGATATAGGGGAATGTTCTTACAAAAAATATTGACTACAGCAGTTTTAACGCACCTCGTCTCACTACTAGGAGATCGTTTTCGCTCGTTTCGGATACAATTAAAGGACGGGATTTTAATATACGTATATTATTAGGCAATTTCCTTATGAAATTAGTCTGATTAAACAAACTTTCAGTGAGGAAATCAGAAAAAAACACATAATGGGTACGATAAAACCAGACAGATTATCGTTAAAACACTTGCATTTCAGTTTTAGTTCGCTTCTCTGTCAAGTAGTCAATTATATTCAGGAAAGTATGTTATTCCCAGATTATTTATATACATATTTGCCATGTATATATACAACCGCATTTTCTGATGATTCCGTCTTTTAGTAATAAAATATATACAACCACATTATTTGATGATTCCGTCTTTTAGTAAGAAATACAAAAAGTGCACCCTTTTATCTACTTTATAGCGTATATTTGACCATACACCACACCTGACTTCTATGGTGTGCACCATTTCATCTACGTTATAGCGTATATTTGACAATACATTAGAACAGACTTGAATGGTGTGCACCATTTCATCTACTATATAGCCTATATTTGACCATCTATTAGAACAGACTTGAATGGTGTGCACCCGGCATTTCATCTAATTTATAGCCTATATTTGACCATATATTAGAACAGACTTGAATGGTGTGCACCCGGCATTTCATCTAATTTATAGCCTATATTTGACCATACATTAGAACAGACTTGAATGGTGTGCACCATTTCATCTACTTTATAGTTTATATTTGACCATGTATTAGAACCGACTTGAATGGTGTGCACCATTTCATCTACTTTATAGCGTATATTGGACCATATATTAGAACCGACTTGAATGGTGTGCACCATTTCATCTACTTTATAGTCTATACTTGACTATGTATTAGAACCGACTTGAATGGTGTGCACCATTTCGTCTACTTTATAGCCTATATTTGACCATATATTAGAACCGACTTGAATGGTGTGCACCATTTCGTCTACTTTATAGCCTATACTTGACTATGTATTAGAACCGACTTGAATGGTGTGCACCATTTCATCTACTTTATAGCATATACTTGACCATACATAAGAACAGACTTGAATGGTGTGCATCATTTCGTCTACTTTATAGCCTATACTTGACTATGTATTAGAACCGACTTGAATGGTGTGCACCATTTCATCTACTTTATAGCATATACTTCACTATATATTAGAACCGACTTGAATGGTGTGCATCATTTCATCTACTTTATAGCGTATATTTGACCATATATTAGAACCGACTTGAATGGTGTGCACCAATTCATTAACTTTATAGCCTATATTTGACCATGTATTAAAACCGACTTGAATGGTGTGCATCATTTCATCTACTTTATAGCGTATATTTGACCATGTATTAGAACAGACTTGAATGGTGTGCATCATTTCATCTACTTTACAGCCTATATGTGACCATATATTAGAACCGACTTGAATGGTGTGCACCATTTCATTTACTTTATAGCCTATATTTGACCATATATTAGAACCGACTTGAATGGTGTGCACCCGGCATTTCATCTAATTTATAGCCTATATTTGACCATATATTAGAACCGACTTGAATGGTGTGCACCATTTCGTCTACTTTATAGCCTATACTTGACTATGTATTAGAACCGACTTGAATGGTGTGCACCATTTCATCTACTTTATAGCCTATACTTGACCATACATAAGAACAGACTTGAATGGTGTGCATCATTTCGTCTACTTTATAGCCTATACTTGACTATGTATTAGAACCGACTTGAATGGTGTGCACCATTTCATCTACTTTATAGCATATACTTCACTATATATGAGAACCGACTTGAATGGTGTGCATCATTTCACCTACTTTATAGCCTATATTTGACCATATATTAGAACCGACTTGAATGGTGTACACCATTTCATCTACTTTATAGCCTATACTTGACTATATATTAGAACCGACTTGAATGGTGTGCATCATTTCATCTACTTTATAGCCTATACTTGACCATACATTAGAACCGACTTGAATGGTGTGCATCATTTCATCTACTTTATAGCCTATACTTGACCATACATTAGAACCGACTTGAATGGTGTGCATCATTTCATCTACTTTATAGCGTATATTTGACCATATATTAGAACCGACTTGAATGGTGTGCACCATTTCGTCTACTTTATAGCCTATATTTGACCATATATTAGAACCGACTTGAATGGTGTGCACCATTTCGTCTACTTTATAGCCTATACTTGACTATGTATTAGAACCGACTTGAATGGTGTGCACCATTTCATCTACTTTATAGCCTATACTTGACCATACATAAGAACAGACTTGAATGGTGTGCATCATTTCGTCTACTTTATAGCCTATACTTGACTATGTATTAGAACCGACTTGAATGGTGTGCACCATTTCATCTACTTTATAGCATATACTTCACTATATATTAGAACCGACTTGAATGGTGTGCATCATTTCATCTACTTTATAGCCTATATTTGACCATATATTAGAACCGACTTGAATGGTGTGCACCATTTCATCTACTTTATAGCATATACTTCACTATATATTAGAACCGACTTGAATGGTGTGCATCATTTCATCTACTTTATAGCCTATATTTGACCATATATTAGAACCGACTTGAATGGTGTACACCATTTCATCTACTTTATAGCCTATACTTGACTATATATTAGAACCGACTTGAATGGTGTGCATCATTTCATCTACTTTATAGCCTATACTTGACCATACATTAGAACCGACTTGAATGGTGTGCATCATTTCATCTACTTTATAGCGTATATTTGACCATATATTAGAACCGACTTGATTGGTGTGCACCAATTCATTAACTTTATAGCTTATATTTGACCATGTATTAGAACCGACTTGAATGGTGTGCATCATTTCATCTACTTTATAGCGTATATTTGACCATGTATTAGAACCGACTTGAATGGTGTGCATCATTTCATCTACTTTATAGCGTATATTCGACCATGTATTAGAACCGACTTGAATGGTGTGCACCATTTCATCTACTTTATAGCCTATATTTGACTATATATTAGAACCGACTTGAATGTTGTGCACCATTTCATCTACTTTATAGCCTATACTTGACCATACATTAGAACCGACTTGATTGGTGTGCACCATTTCATCTACTTTATAGCGTATATTCGACCATGTATTAGAACCGACTTGAATGGTGTGCACCATTTCATCTACTTTATAGTTTATATTTGACCATACATAACACCTGACTTAAATGGTGTGCACCCAGGCATCTACTTTATAGCCTATACTTTAGTGTGCTCCACTATATCTCTTTTTTTATAGCGTATATTAGACCAAACATTATACCCGACTTCAATGGTGTGCTCCACTATAACATTTTTTTTTATAGCGTATATTAGACCAAACATTATACCTGACTTCAATGGTGTACTCAACTGTACAGATATTCCTGTTTACGAACGGATCACATTCTCTACAAATTGACAAGTATAGATATACTAATGTTTTATATCTTGATATGTTATGCAAATATGTTATTTGTAGGCCTATATGCTGCAGTGACTATAGAATACTATAACCAGGGACGCAGATAAGAGGGATAAGTAGCTAAATTATATACTAAAATATCACTCGTGCCGACATTTGTAGCAAGTAAAACTCAAAAACTATTCAAGATATAAAAATATTTCAATATATTACAGGTTTTGATAATATGTTATCCGTATGAAAAATGTCAGTCTATTAATTTTTGGAAAAAAATAATATAATTCAGAAATCCCAATATCTGTGTCTTTTAAACAGTCATTGATTGAAATACAAAGACATTCCAATTATTCAATGTATCTGTAACCTTAGTTGAAATGTTAAGCTTTCAGAATATGTATGTTTTGTTTATGTGCCAATTGTGAATTCAAAGTTATATTTGCTACAAAATGTGAACATTTTGACAATTTTATTTCTATGTGTGACATTTTAACCAGATAACAGGTGTACAGGTGGAGTTGCCTATCCCTCTTAGCTACGTCCCTGCAAAACGTATGCCTCTGTATAAAATGTAGGCTGTAACAACATATATGTTATATGCACTTGAATCTACTGTTATGGGACGTTATAACATAGTTTCTGCTTATGTCTATATGTAAACCTACCTTTTTCATAATAAATTATACTTATAGACCTATCGTAGCTAATAATTCAAAACAGGATGGGAACAGTAGAAACTAAATTTATCTCCATATAATTTTTTTATGTATGTACTATACAATTTCATATGTCATATTTCAATTATTATATATCGTATATTTCACCATATACTGATGTACATCATATACTGCAATATATTTATGATAAATTCAAGATGATATGGAGTGAATATATCTCCTCCATATAAACTTTTATAGCTGATATACTTTAAAATTTCATATATATATGTTCCGCCCATCAAGACGTAAACCCCGCCTCTTCTTACCGACTTAAACGGTGTGCATGCGTAAATGGTGTGCGATTAGCGATTTCGCTGTGCAGACTCGGGAGTGTTTTGCCGAGCCATAATGTAAGTTTGAGCTGCATCCCCACAAGCATATGATTATATAAATAGTTTTTAAGCACATCGCAACATTATTTCCATGTCAGACATGTCCAATGGCCAATGCTTCTTATTGCTTAAAATGAAACTAGGATTCCGTTTCGTACCCAATGTTTAACGCACTCAGTCAAATGTGAAGTTCAAGTTGTGAACAGTATGTATCGTCTTGTGTTCATCTGCTTCTCTGATAAGTAGAACCACTGATGATATTCTCTGTTCATATATGTTGTAATCTTGAGGCAGACATTATAGTGATGGTTTAGATTGTGTTCTTGTTACTTCTTTATGGATAAAGATAACATTTCTTTATATTTAGTTAATACCGATTTTTATTTATTTAACCAATGGATCAGCTTATTAATTATAAGTGATCAATTGTTGGGTCCATCGGTGTGAATGTGTAGAATCTAATGAACCTGGGCAGATCTGTAGAAAAGACAATTCCCTATCCAAGTTGCCCATTTGTATTGGTTTAAACCAATGAACAGTCATTATCATGACATGACAAGTAGTAAATTTTATGGTTTTCTTTATTTCAGCTTTTTACTTGCCTAGTTCAGGTTTCTGTACTAGGAATGCGATATTTTATTTTGACTGTTCGCATCATTAGTTACAATGCAATATTTAACGGCCATATATTGAGACTAGGTCCTTGCCCTGACACTGTATGGTTACACTTTGGCTTTATGGCATTGCTACCTCGACTACTTGTTATGTCTCTCAACTGTGTCATTGTTAAAAAAAATTTGCCGCTTTCAATAATTCTCTAGTTATATGACGGCGTGTTCTGGTTAAGTTACCAGTACTACTGGTCCATTTATTCAGACACCAGCCAGTCAGTTGAAATGCCAACCCCGCAACCATGACTAACATGACCATCAAGAATTACTACCATTTTTTAAGGTTTTGGCATGACCCAACCGGGGATCGGACTTGCAACCTCCCACACCCAAGTCCAAATAGCACCAAAGGCAGACGTTCTACGAAAAACACCGCCGAGTTCGTCCACTGTGTTTTAGGCACACTGGTTAAAAATGTTCATTTACTTAAACTCTGTTACTACCTTCAATTATGACAAGATTTTATGGATTCATATAGGTTAAAGTTTAAACATAATTAACATATAATAATTATTATTTAAGTACATGTACACTACACAGTCAATGAAATCAAGAATTTTGCAAGCTGGAATGTACATGCTGGTTTTTAGTAAGATGTAAACAAGTATTTTCTTTCTATGTGTGCAACTAAACTTGTTCTTTCAGATTGAAATTGCAGGGTTCGGGGGCGCAGCCCCTGATGATGATAGAAAGTTAGATGCGGTTGGCAACATAAAATAAACTATTTTAACTTTTATTCAAAAAGGCTGATGTTGAACAATGTACAGTGGCAAATTATCTTCATTCTAGGTTTATTTTATAATTTAGATGTTAAATCCATGGCAAAGATCTATAGATGCAAGTCACCTGAATTAAAAAAAAAATTGCGAGCTGGAATGTGTGTAAGTTTCTAAGAAGATCTAAACAATTTGTATTATGCGTGCAGCTTAACTTTGGTTTTTAGATTGAAATTGCAGCGGTTTGGGGGCACAGCCCCTGATCAGATTTTAAATTCATCTGGCAATATGAAATAAACTAATCTAACATTCATTCAAAAGGGCAGATAATGACCCATGTGTGGCAAATTATCTTCATTCTGTATGGGTTTATTCAGATGTTAAATATATGGCAAAGATGATCTATAGATGCAAGTCTCCTGAAAAATCATGTCTTTTTGAGAGCTGGAATGTGCATGTAAGTTTGTGAGAAAATTTAAACAATTGTTATTATTTGTGCAACTAGACTTGGTTTTTCAAATTGAAATTGCAGGGGTTTTGGGACACAGCCCCCGATCAGATTTTAAATTTGTCTGGCAATATGAAATAAACTATTCTAACATTCATTCAAAAGGGCAGATGTTGAACCATGTGTGGCAAATTATCTTCATTCTGTACAGGTTTATTCAGATACATGTTAAATCGGCAAAGATCTATAGATGCAAGTCCCCTGAAATCATGATTTTTTGCGAGCTGGAATGTCTATGTAAATTTTAAAGAAGATCTAAACAATTTTTATTATGTGTGCAAATTGACTTGGTTTTTAAAGATTGAAATTGCAGGGGTTTGGTGGATCAGCCCCTGATCAGAATTAAGATGCGTCTGGCAATATGAAATAAACTTCAAAATGGCTGATGCCTGATGGTGATCAATGTGTGGCAAATTATCTTCAATCTGTACAGGTGTCTCGTCAGATCTATGTTAGTTTAAAGTTCTGTTATACATACATGTATAATGTTACTTTGATTTAAAACTTTTACAGTTAAAGTACAAAATGTTCCAGTAACAACAATTTTGTAAATATTTGAAATGGTTGATGGTGGATTTTTCAAGGACATGTCAAGGAGATCAGGGTTGTTATTAGGTTGATTAGGTAAGAGCATTCTGACCTGTTTTGTTTGTGCATAGTGTCATTGTAAAGCATCTTTTTGACTGCCTGTTTGATAAATAGTGTATATAGGTGTGAATAAATGAATGATGGTTCCTTTGTTGTATAATCAAATTCATTATGATAAACAGAGCAGTCAGCAGTCTAAATCAACATTATCTGCACACTGACAGGATATTTGTTAAAATATTCAGATGAACAATGCAGAATCAAATGAGACAGCTAATTATTATCTGTCTACACTGAATCTGCATGGTTTGAAGATACCTAGAAATTGCCTTTGGCACAGAAAGAGTTAAATGAAAAGAATGTTATGCTATAGTTTTCACTTGTTTGTAAACTTGTGTGTTTGTTTTTGAATTTTAAATAACTTTAGTAATTACATATATATTGTACATGGGTCTCTGAACTGATCATTAACCCTTTCCCACCTAAATACACATTTTGATGTGTCCGGCACAGATAACTTTTAAAAACATCGTGACAAAAGGAGAACTTGCTCAAAACAAACAGTTTCTCCTTTTGCCACGATGTTTTGAACCTTTTTCAGTAATTAATTTTTAGTAGACATTTTCAAAGTCATCTATTGCAGATTTGTCAAATGTGGGAAAGCTTCAAAGTGTTTAACCCTTTCCCTCATATAGACGCTTTCTGACGCCTCTGCAGCAGACGGCTTTTTGAAAACATAGTGACAAAAGAAGAAATTGCACAAAACGTGCAATTTCTCCTTTTGCCACAATGTTTTCCACTATTTGTCATAGGTTATCCATTCAATTATGGAGATTTTCTATGTTTTGACAAAACATGTTAAAAGTCGTCTGCTGCAGCATTGTCGTATGAGGGAAAGGGTTAATTGATGATGTCTGTTAAAATTATTTTAAACTAGATTGGCATGAAATTATAACCTACAATTGTGAACAGATTTTATTGATTCAAATAGGTGAAATGTACTGTGCATGTCCACTCAAAAGATTTGCATTCTTGAACATGGTTATTTTTACTAACAGGCATAAAAACATTGTTTAAAGTGTATTCAGTTTGACCTAGTCACCTATTGTTCAATGAGAATTGAATATCAGTTTAAATTAAAAATATTAACCTAAATCCTTTCTCGCATAAAACAAATATGCAACAGACCATTTTGAAAACATCTAAGCAAAACAAATGGAAAATCTCTATAAATGAATGTAAAATTATTGATAAGACTAAGAAATAATTGCTCAATATGTTTAACCCTTTCCCTCATACGATAATTCTGCAGCAGGCGACTTTGAACATATTTTGTAAAAAAATAAAAAAATCTCTATAATTGAATGGACAACCTATGACTAAAAGTGGAAAACATAGTGGGAAAAAAGAGAAATTGCTTGTTTTGAGCAATTTCTTCTTTTATCACTATGTTTTTAAAAATCCGTCTGCTGCAGAGGCATCAGAAAGCATCCATATGAGGAAAAGGGTCTAAAGCTTCTTCTGAACTTTCTTTTCAGGGTTTTGTCGGTTTGCATCATGTGATGTAATGAGTGACATTCCTCATCTGTATTTTCTTTATTCCTTTCCCACAGACAACATTAAAAAAAGCTAGGCCAAAATATTGAAATTTTTTTCGGATAAAAGCTAAACTATGGAATACAGTTTATAACAATTTTGCAAAAGGATAAAATATTCACTATGAGTGTTATCTCTCTTTGCCACAGTGATTTCAAAAGTCATCTACAAGTGGGAAAGTGTTAAACAATGTCTCCTTCTAAACCACTTTGTCCATTGCAATCCACCTTCATAAGAATGTTCCTTAATTCTTATCCTCTTTGCAATGGAAATGCATTTTTTTTTAAAAATAGTGGCCTTATTTGAAAATAATTTGGCCCAAATGTTCCTTCGGTTATTCTCTTCAAAATTGATTAAATTATTTCAATCCTTGAAAAGCATGGCTTATTCTACTTGTAATTGAATTTGAAATACTTCTTATACTCATGTTTTACATAGCAAATAGGTGAGACCATATAAGGGACATGGTTGCATCAGTCTAAACAGTTATAAGAATATTATAGTGTGGTAAGATAACAATTCAATGTTTAGAAAAACATCATTTGTAAGGTTTTTTAAATTACAATTAAACTATCACAAGCTCTGATTTATTAGGAATTCCCTTTTTTGGTAAAGAACATGAGGCATTTACCACTTGTGACTTTCTTTGAGGACAATCTTGATCGTAAATTAAATGTGTTTAGCTACATTTTGAGACCTTATAGTTTTAACTGGTAAAACACCTGGTCTAGCCAGAAGTTCTGAGTTCAAATCTCAGTGGGGACAAAATGACACTGTAGCTAAATACATACAATTTAATCAATATCAGCACAGATTTTGTGATAATCCTCAATCCATCATGCAATATCCACCAGCAACCCTAAAAATATTCAAATCATATTGATTGGTTGAAAAATATTATCTGCATGTGGCATGAGAAAAGAAGGAAGTTGCTTGTATCATTTCAAAGTTATAAGACTGTTGCATTAATTTTCCTTATGAGACCATCCATACGATTATTCAAGTCATATTTATTAATTAAAAAACTATGTTGCCAGGCATCATCAGAGTTTGCGGTCTTGTTTTAAGATAATTTGGCTTAAAAAAACCATTATGATGCCAGGTGGTATCAAAAAGGGAGTAAGATAACAATTTTCCTCTTAAACTGCTTGTCTTATGTCAAGATAGCCGAGCCCCGGTAGCTCAGTCGGTAGCGACGCGGGCTGTCAATCCAGGGGTTGTGAGTTTGAATCCTGGCTCGGCCAACTTTCTTTCCGACGATTGACAAAAGTCAATGCGACATGCGTCATTCGTCTTCCACCAATGGGCTAAGTCTATGTGGAAAAGCAGCCAGTTGCTTGGGAAGATTGTTGTGTGGAGTACTGGTGTGAGAAAACCAGGAAATGCATGAGTAGGTGAACTGGCCGCCGTGATATAACTGAGAAATTGTTAAAAACAGCGTTAAACCCCAATCAATCAATCAATCAATATGTCAAGATAGTTTGGCAAAAAACGTTCTTTAATTAACCTTACCCTCTACATAAATTGTTCAATGGATATTGATTAGTTCAAAGCAATGCTGAAATGTGGCACCAGAAAAACGGTAAAATTAAAAAATCTAAACGTTTTTCCTCTGCAACTGCTTGTCTGATTTCAAGTTCAGTTGGCAGAAATGTTTTTTTTTTATTCAAAATGTTGATGCGTTTATCTAGACATAAACATATTTTATATGTTAATTTATGCATTTATTATGGCTATCAGGATATTCCCTCAAACTTCATGGTCATAATATGATCTATACTCTTTAAAGCTCTTAGAAAAATGTTCAATATTCACTGGTAAAAGTAGTCTTTGACATTTATATAAGTAAGTTGACTCAGCCTGAACTGGAACTCTCTACCCCTGGATTGACAACTATAACCATTATCAATTGAGCAATTAGTCAAAGCGTTAGTGCACAACAGCTTAGTAGGGGATTAAATCTGTTGAGACTGAATGCACTTCCCGAAACTTTCAGAGGCTTTGCCTTAATTCATATTAACGGTGACGTAATTTTTTTTAATGACGTCATGCACGTGCATAACCAACATTTTAGACGCGCGTTTTAGACTGTTTTCATGTCAAAAACGTACTGTTAGCATGAGACAGTAAGAAATTGTCCATGATCAATATATGAGAATTTAACATTACAAAGTCCCGTGAGGTTTAACAATGATATTAAGGTCAGCTATGTTTGTTCACATAACAAAAGTAGTCCCTAGCATGTTAATTATGCAGAATTTTCGCACGTCCTTATCTACGGTCATGATCACTCCTTGACAGCGGTCATGATCGAAAAATCATGACCACTTTCTTCAATGCAAAGTGAACGGGACAATATGAAAGCAATAACATTTGATATTGCACGGGTTGATATTGCACTGGAATCTTTTTCACGTGACGCTAAGGACGGAACTATTTCCATACACTAACGTTACAAAGCGCTCTCATCCAACCTTTCATGATTAAGAGACCAGCTAACTTCTACTTCTACGTTGTTACTGTCAGGGCTTAGTGCATCGCATGCAAGTGAAGCCATTAAAATGGTTAAAACAACTAATTAGGCATATTTACAAATATAAATGAAATAAAAAAAATATCTGTATTGTTTAGGCTGTGTATCAATGTAGACGGGACTTGAATCAGTTTACAGATGTGATCTGCGCAAGTGTTCGACTCTCTGATAGTCCTAGGAAAAAGCTGTGCTTATACGGTGCGTAGTACATTGTTTGGTACATCTTTTATAGATGACACGTAGTGAAAAAATCGATAGACATACACAAAACCCAATCTGGTCTATTTATAGCGTTATCTATGCTAGTAAATACGTACGTAGTTTCTGACGTAATAATGTGACGTGTACATCAATAATATTGCTCGATTGTTGTTTTGATTGTCGTTGACGATCTATTATAAGTGTACCAACAAATAAAGAGGGATTCATAACTGCTCGGATGAATAAGCAAATGATTGTTTTAAAGATAGGTCTTCAGATTTGTTTTGTTATCCTCCGATGTGAAGTTTATCAACGCAGTAGCCTTTATAATAATAATAATAACTTTATTAGCACTAACACATTAACAATAAATGGTTATGGCAACTAAATACAGACAAATTACAATTAAATATGTACGATTGACTTCCGCTTCCGGTGGCGGTAAAACTGAAATATTAATGAGTGAACTTAATTTTGTTTTAAATCGGATTTAATCGAGTGAATCAGTGTTAATATTGATACAAATTTGTGTGAAAAGGATAGCTTTATACATAGTCTTAACTAATATTCAGGATCTATGATGTCTTGTCAAATAATTAACAACAAATCGTGCGCGCAGTGTGAATGTGTTTTTAGAAAAAGTCAAAAGTCCATGAACTGCCAGTTATGTAATTTCTGGTTCTGTTTGGAATGTAGTCATGTTACTAGTAAACTGTATGATGCTTTAAAGAATGAGCCAACCAAAAATCTGCCGTTTAACTGCGACGGCTGTACAAGAATCTTGCCAAGACTAACTGAAATTGGCGCCGCGCTGAAGGATCAAAAAAGTAAACTTGAGGCATGTGAGAAAAAAGTGGATGGGGTAATTACAAATATTGAAAAAATCGTCCAAGAAAAAGTTGAGTTGGCAATTACGGAGTTTAAAGAGAGGGAGGAAAGGAAGTTAAATGTAATTGTGCATAATGTCCCAGAGCCACTATCCAACAGTGAGAACAAGAAAGGAGATGATATTTGTAGTCTGAAGGACATCTTCAAGGTCACTAAATCATGTGAAGTAGTTATTAAGGAAACCATCAGATTGGGTAAACCGGGCACAAAAGCTAGGCTTATAAAGGTCAAACTTGGATCGTTGGAAGATAAGCATAAAATTCTTGCCGGCACACGTTTCTTAAGAGTAAAACATGGCGATGAATATGCACATGAATGGGGCAGTGTCTTTATAACGCCTGATCAAACTAAGACGGAAAGGGAAAAAAATCAAAAGCTTCGCAAAGAGCTAGAGAGAAGGAGAAATGATGAAAATAACAATAATTTAGTCATCTTTAGAGGCGAGATTGTTGAGAGAAAATCCTATGCTGATACAGCAAGGCCTGAATCCGGGCTAAACCCTGGTTTGGGTAAAAAAGTGTCTTTTCGAGTGTAAAGTGAAGGGTTATGAACATGTAAATAGTGTTCCTGTTAATGTTAGTTCATTGGTTGAAACTGTTGTTTTGCCTTTTTGTGGCACTTTTCCAAAGGACCTAGGTGAGTGTAGTTTTTATGAAACTGACCACAGTGAATCTAGTCAAACTGTAAATATAGTTAATTCTGTTAATTTAACTGCTTGTGATACTATTTCAAATGATCTCATTGAATTTAGTCATACTGTACAAAATACGAGTTCAGGAACAAGTGCTGGGATTGAAAATGAAGCTTGTGATACTATTTCGAATGATCTCATTGAATCTAGTCAAACTGATACTATTTCGAATGATCTCATTGAATCTAGTCAAACTGTACAAAATACGAGTTCAGGAACAAGTGCTGGGATTGAAAATGAAGGTAGCAAACTAGATACTATTTCAAATGATCTCATTGAATCTAGTCAAACTGTACAAAATACGAGTTCAGGAACAAGTGCTGGGATTGAAAATGAGGGTAGCAAACTTATTGAAACTGTTATTAGTAAATGTAAATGTCTATACACTAATGCTGACCAACTTTGTAATAAAGTGGATGAACTTGAACTTCAAATACGACAAATATGCCCAGATTTTATCTTTATTACTGAGGTTTTACCAAAACTCAATAATGACAACATTATTTGCTCTTCCATGCTTTACAACATTGATGGTTATGATTTGTTTCCGAGTGCTAATAATGGAAGGGGTGTTAATATATATGCAAAATCTGAATATAATGTTGCACCAAATTTGAATTTAAATGCTATGTATCATGATGCTTCATGGCTAGACTGGACAATTGAGGACAAAGTAGTGGTACTAGGTTGTATTTACAGAAGTCCGTCTGAAAATGATGCCTGTGATAGTGTTACAAGACTTTTAAATGAGGCCTCGAAAATATGTGATGATATACTTATAACGGGTGACTTCAATTTGAAAAATATTGACTGGGAGTCTTACACTACTATTCATAATGATACACACGTGGAATATAGATTTATAGAATGTTTAAGAGATAACTTTTTATTTCAACATGTAAGACATTTTACAAGATGTAGAAATGATCAAACTAGAAACATATTAGATCTGGTAATTACCAAAGACGAAAATAATATAGAAAACGTGGAAATCTATCCATCACTTGGATGCAGTGATCATGTAGTATTAGTATTTGACTTTATTTGTGAATTTCGGCAAGTATACAGTGGCGCTGGTAAATATATGTACACCAAATGTGACCTTGAAGGCTTTTCTAGCGAATGGATGAATATCGACTGGGAAAAAGAATTTGAAAACTGTAGTGTTGAAGAAAGGTGGGAGACTTTTGCTAGTAAATTTCATGGAAATGTAAATAAATACGTCCCCAAGTCAAAACCTAAAAAAGGTAGTAAAACAAAACCACTATGGATGACGGGGGATACTCTTAAGCATATAAAGGCCAAGAGACATGCCTGGAATAAGTATCTTGCTACGAGGAGACATATTGACTATGAAGAATACAAACATACACGCAATATAACAAACGAGCATGTGAAAACTGCGAAAATTAACTATGAGAAAATGATATCTATGAAGGCCAAGACTGAACCAAAGCACTTTTGGAGATATGTTAAGAGCAAAACTAAGGTGAAAGGAGGTGTTTCAAACCTGAAAAATAGTGATGGGCAGTATATCAGTTCAAATAAACATAAAGCTGAACTACTAAATGACTTTTTTACGTCAGTATTTACTAAAGAGAACTTAAACAATATTCCAGAGATAAATGAGAAAGATGTGGCCATAAAATTAGAAACTATCCAAATTAGTGAAACGGAGGTGTGTAAATTGTTAAAAAATCTTGATGTGAGCAAATCAATGGGTCCAGATGATATTCACCCATTCATACTGAAATCTATGGCTGATGTTTTTGTAACTCCAATAACTTTGATATTTAAAAAGTCTATAGAATCAGGAACATTGCCTTCTGCATGGAAAAGTGCCAGGATTACACCGATATTTAAAAAAGGTAGCAAGGCTGAGCCAAGTAATTACCGCCCAGTTAGTTTAACATCAATAGTGTGTAAAACTTTGGAAAAAATAGTCAGGAAACATATAATGGACCATTTATCAAGTAACAATTTGTTGTCTGATGAGCAATACGGATTTAGATCAGGAAGATCATGTGCAACCCAACTTCTCAATGTACTACAAGAATGGACAGACTATATTGAAGCTAACGAGAGTTGGGATACTGTGTACTTAGACCTGGCCAAAGCCTTTGATAAAGTTAGCCATAAAAGGCTTATAAATAAAATATCGTCATTCGGTATAGGTGGAAACATTATATCATGGCTTCAAGATTTTCTAAGAGACCGTAAACAATGTGTGTCAATAAATAGTAATTCTTCAACCTGGAAAAGTGTGGACAGTGGGGTGCCACAGGGTAGCGTGCTAGGCCCAGTTATGTTTATTCTTTATGTAAATGATATCCCTGAACATGTAAAAAGCCTTGTGAAAATTTTCGCTGATGATACCAAACTGTACAGTTCGGCTGCAAATTATACTAAGCTACAAAATGATCTTGACTCTCTTGTGCAATGGGCAAACGATTAGGAATTGACTTTCAACGTTGATAAATGTAAGGTTATGCACTATGGGCAAAGAAACAACAACCATGAATATACTATGGATGGTAAAGTCTTGAAGTCAGCTGATGAAGAGTGTGATCTGGGGGTAACATTCCAAAAAGACATGAAGTTTAGTAAACACATTGCTATGAAAATTAACAAGGCAAACAGCATTTTATCTCTCCTTCGTCGATCATTTAAATTTATAGACAAATATGCATTTATTAAGCTGTACACGGCACTAATTCGCCCACATGTGGAGTTCGCAAATGTAATATGGTATCCACACCTGCGAAAAGACATTGAAAGTGTTGAAAGACTTCAAATGAGAGCCACAAAACTAATCCCTGGGATCAAAGATTTGCCATATGAGGACCGTCTTCGGAAACTCCAGTTGCCATCACTAGCACACCGTAGGTTAAGGGGAGATGCAATACAAGCTTTTAAAATAATAAAGAGTATAGATGACAACAACAAAGAAAAATTCTTCAAATTGTCAACTTTATCAAACACACGAGGACACTCCTATAAGCTAGAAAAACCTAGATGTGTGACGAACTTTGCTTTAAACCAGTTTTCAAACCGTGTGATCAACTTATGGAACGCATTGCCGCAATGTGTTGTAGATGCAAAAACAGTTGAAGTTTTTAAAATATTACTGGACCGGCACTTTCCAGAAAATGTCAAATATAAGTTTTAATTGCCATATATATGACAGCTATTATCAACATTATAAGTATCTATCTTACTGCATAGAATAATTTACTTCTAGTAAACTTAAGTTTCTACTGCCATAGACATTTATTGTCTCTATACATATATAGACAATTGACAGTGTGATAATAAAAATAGTATAGTGCATCATTATTCCAACAATATTGAGGACCAAATGATTCCGTGCAGAAAAATTGCTGAAAGACGGTGGGTTTAAAAAGGTCCCTAAGGACCTTCCTTCAGAACCCGGAAACAATCCTACAGGTACAATGTAGGAGTGACAGTGGATAAGTATGAGATAACTCAAGTATCATTTGACAATGAATTTCTAACCAACAAGCATTCATTCAAGTAATTCACTACAATTTTTAATACAGTTGGAGAATTACTATTGAGAATTGAGATAAGCAAGTTGTATGATAAAAAAATAAATTTGTTGTTCATTAGAACATTATTTAATTTTTTAATGAGGTTATCTCTCAAGTATTTGTACGTAGAACATTTTAAAAGAAAATGAAGTTCATCTTCAACGTCTCCGTTGTTGCAGCAAAGACATATTCTACTCTGTTTTGGTATATTTAAATATCGTCCTCTTTCAACTGACAGAGTATGAGCACTTATCCTCAACTTACATAGTGTTGATCTATCACACTTGGATTTGCAATGATCAACATATGAGGGTCTTTTATTTGGTTTATATAGTATGTTAAAGAAGTTTAATTTTTTATTTTGACTGATGTCAGTCTCTTGCCTTTGAAAGACTGTATCTTTAATTCTCTCTTGAATGCGTTTTAGATAAATCTTAATATCAAAAGGATTTAGACTAATAAAATGGAATCCAAGTTTTGAAATAAGATTGTTCATATTTATTATCCATGAGTTGTTTTTTTCAGTTGCTCTATATATTTTTAAAAGGAGTGAATTATTTGACTCTAGTATATGGAGCCAATATTTTATTGCTGAAGATTTTATTCTGGTATATAGGGGCAATCTGTTCAGCTCAGCTAGGCATGCAGCATGTGATGCTTTGCAGTTAACTCCTAGAATTTCTTTAATAAATTTTAACTGCAAGTGTTCAAATCTATCTGAATCCTTGTATTGTTTCCCTATCCCCCATACTTCACTACCATATAGAGCAATAGGCACAACAAGGGAGTCAAATAGTTTTTCTAAAAGCTTGCATGGGTTATTAAGTCCAACTGGTTTTTTTTTATTTTGAAAAGGGCTTTTCTACCCTTTTCCACAAACAATGAGCTGCATAGGTTTAGATTCCCTGTGTACTGCAGTGTCATGCCAAGATAGCAATATGATTTAACTGTTTCCAGGAATTCATTATTATATTTAAAAAGGTTATTATGGGTTTTGCCATTTGAGTTAAATATAATGATTTTTGATTTGTTTATATTTACTTCTAGTTTCCAAGATTGACAAAAGTCACTAAGAACATTTAAAGATGTTTGCAGTCCCTTCTCAGAATTAGATAATAAAACTATATCATCGGCAAATAAAAGGGAATTTATTGTTGTGTCTCCAATTACTATCGGGTCTGTATAAGCACCTTGAAGACTGTTTACCAGATTATTTATGTAAAGATTAAATAGTATAGGACTGAGAACATCTCCCTGTTTTACACCACGGGTGGAGACAAATTCTTCACTAAGACCATTTGGGAATTTTATTCTATACCCAGTATCATCATACATAGAATGAATTATTTTAAAGAGTTTGCAGGGAAATTTAAGTTCCAAGAGGTTATAAAATAATCCATTTCTCCAAACTGTATCAAAAGCCTTCCTCAGATCAACGAAGGCAGCAAACACTTTCTGCTTCTTATTTTTCTTATGTTCTATTATAGATTTTAGGGTGAAGATGTGATCTGAGGTGCGGGATTTTTCTTTAAAACCAATTTGGTTTTCACTTATAATGTTATGTTCGTTGACAAATGTTGTAATTCTCATATAGATAACTTTGTTGAACAATTTCCCTAGGTTAGAAGTTATAGATATACCTCTATAGTTTGCAGGGTCCATTTTACTGCCCTTGTTGTGTATTAAAGAAATGAAGCTTTCATTCCATACCTAAGGGAATGTTCCTTCTTTGAAAATAAGGTTAAACAGTTTAGTAATAGGGCCAACTAGTATTGGTATACCATATTTGATCATTTCATTTGAAATCAAGTCCTTTGCAGTGGATTTACCATTTTTCAGGGTTTTAGAGGCTTTAATTATTTCATCTGCCATTATTGGTTGATTATAAGACATATTATCTTCGTTATTTAGTGCAATTTTAAGTTCTTCTAATTTCGTACGAATAATTCTATGAAATTTACTGTCCTTTGATTGTGCTTCACAAGAATTTAAATTTTTGAAAAATTTACAGAATGCTTGCTCATCAATGTTTTCAGTAGAATTATTGTCAGATGCTCAGCTTAATTTATTAAGTAAATCCCAGAAGGATTTTGTGTCAGTGTTGATATTACTGGATAGATCAGAACATATTTTATTTTTGTATTTCTTTTCATTTTGTTTGCATTTTCGCCTTAATTTTGAGCGATAAGAGTAGTATTCTTTTCTGTAAGCTCCATTAAATGGAAATTTATTTATAAGAAATGCATAGTGTTTAACAGTTTTATATAAGTCATCACATGACTCTGAAAACCAGGGTTTTCTTTTTGGTTTATTTGTTTGTTTTTTAATACGACCTTTGATAAATTTGGCAGAGGCCATAGCTGTTTCTTGTAGAATTGTATTTAGATCATTTACAGCCTCATTACAATTTGAATATTTTCTACTCAGAAATTGTTGCAGTTTGGTTTTAGACTTATTATTCTGAATAAGAGTAGAGTAACGATTAATCGCCTCTGAATCCCTTACAAATTTACCTGGGAGTGGTTCTAAATATGCTTGTTGAGTATTTGTATTATCAAAAAAAGATGTCAGTAAGGTACAGCTTGTTGCACAATGATCAGATAATGGTGTAAAGTCATGCACAGTAAAACTACTTATGGCATGCATATGTAATAACTTTGCAGATGCAACTGCATAATCAACAACACTAGAACCATTATATTTGATACAGGTATATTTACCATGTAGATCTCCAATAGTTCTACCATTCAGTATTCTTAGCCCAGCTTCTTTACAGAGCTCAATTAATAACTTGCCACTCTTATTGGGCCTTTTATGATCAAGATTATTTCTTGGTGTACATATATCATATACATAATTATCATCCTCTGTATGAGGATACTTAGATTCATCTGAAGACACAAAGTCAGAGGATGTGCTAGTATATGCATCAAAATCCCCTTGAATCAATACCTCGCCATATTGACTGTAATATTCTATGTTTCTGAGTAATTTTGAAAACATTTCTTCAATATCCTTTGGTTGCCCGGAAGAACTTTCTGGGGGGAAATAGATAAAAGCAAGATATACATCTCTTGGAAGATTAAAAAAGTTGTGGTTTAGCTTAACCCACTGGATATCACTATGTTCATTAGGAAGCTTAGACAAGCCTTTTGTCAATGAGTGTTTGGCATATATTGCAATTCCACCTGAATTACGCCTGGCTTTTTTATGTTTAGTTCGATTACTGTTACAAATAAGTGCATAATTTGGTATACTTAAAATAGTTCCACTGTCATTCCACGTTTCTACTAAACTGAAAACATGCATATTAGAAATAATTTTCATAAAAATAGGGTCCTTTATTTTGTCATGGTTCAAACCCTGAATATTCCATAGACCAATTCTCAGGTTATGTATTGTCATTGTTGAAGGATCAATGAGTTCATGGGGGTAAGATGTTGGGAAGATGTAGATCAGAATGGTTCACTAAGGCACACATTATTGAAAATCCATTCTCTGCATATACGGGGGCATGTTCCGAGGTCCGTAAAGCCAAGGGTTAAAGTACGTCATGTCGAAATGTGGTCCAGGTTGATTTCCGAGCGGTTGTTGGCATTAATTATTGTTGCTGTATGGATTTCTGAGCGGTGGTGGGCATTGATTGTTATTGTTGTATGGATTTCCGAGCGGTGGTGGGCGTTGATTGTTGTGGTTGTATGGATTACCGAATGGTGATGGCCATTGATTGTTATTGTTGTTGAATGAATTTCTGAGCAGTGGTGGGCGCTGATTGTTGTTATTGATGTCAACATTGTGCGCTGGTCTCTCATTGTATTGCCTAGCGTTAAAGTTCTTCAGTTCACCATGCCGAATACTAGGTGTGTTACTCATCCTTTGGGGTGTGTTTGATTGAGTGAACGGAATGTTCATCTGGCGCTTCAAAAAATTTGTAATAGCAGGAATACCTCTGCTGTCATTGAGATGAACATAATCGTAGAACATATCATCTGTAAGTATAAATCCTTTGAGGATGTTTAAAGTGGGATAATCATGTGCTACTGATATTATCCTGTCATTTGCTTCGTCAATTACAAAGTTTTCAGTATCTTTTCTATAAAGAAGTGGCAATATGTAAACGTCTGAGGATGGCCATGATTTGAGAACTGATTCAAACATAAGTTTGAATTCATTTTTGTTGACACCATCATTCCGGATGTCACGTGTACCAATATGAATTAACACTCTTTTTGGGCGGAAGTTTTCACCATTGTTGTTAATAAACTGTGTGCATGTTTTTGCACCACCTCGAATATATCTTTTCTGTGTAGTTTCACTTGAGGAGAACTGGCTTGGACGGATCCTCTTCAGTATTGAGTCACTTAGTATAAGATTGTCGCATTGTGACACTTGACCATTTGAATTATTTTTCTGTGGGACTGTGCTTATTTGTGAATTAGTTTGCATGTTTTCAGGCTGTGGCCCTGATTTGCTTTTAGAATTCAAATTCAAATCATCTGGCACGCTGTTGACCGCGTTTTTGACATAATGTTGTTTCTCTTTATGCTTAATAGGTGTGGTAACATTGTCAATAATGGAATCATCGTTAGAAGTTTTATTTGATATTTGTTGGGATATGTCGTTGAGTTTTGTCATCATTTCTTCCTGATTTTCGGTTAGCTTTTTAATTTGATTGTCGTGTTAAATTTGACATGCAAGGATTCAACAGTTTGATTATTGTGTTTGACTTTTGACTCTAGTGATTCTATTTGCTCTTTAAGGCCTTTTGACAATTGACCTCCAAAGTTTAAGGAGAATTTGGCAGCTACTGTTCTTACTTCGGATACAAGATTCGAAATTGTTTGTAATGCAGCATCAACATTCACAAGGGCGGTACCAATGCATGATAGCTTGACGGCTAACGTTTCCTGGTGTTCGGCTAATCTGACTTTAGCCTTTGGAGAGGGGATTGGCGTTGTATTTTCATGATGTAAGGCTGATCGGACGGCTTTACCCTTTGAAGATGGAAGTGGTGTTGAAACATTTATTTCATTTGTGGATTTGCTTACTTCTATGGGATTTTCTATAACTGTTTTGTCATTGGTAGATTCATCAATGACTTTTACTTCAGTTTCTTCATAATCTATGGGAATTTCTAAAACTGTTTTGTCATTGGTAGATTCATCAAGGACTTTTACTTCAGTTTCTTCATAAACAGTATTTTCAATGTCCAAGTTTTTATTTACTATTTCAGTATCATTGAGTGAAACTTCTTCACACTCAAATTCGGGATTTTGAGCATTTTTGTTAACAATATCTTTCAGAGCTTCAAAGTATTTGGAAGTAAAGATTTTACATTTTGCTCCTTGAATAGTTACCATTCCAGATTTGTAAAAATTAAATTTCACTTTTATTTTTTCAACGGGCTTGTCTCCCTTGCATTGAATTTTAATTGTGGCACCATCTTTATGTTCAGAACAGTGTTCAAAGTATGAGTGTAATGACTGTTTCCAAATTTCAACCCGATTTGTTTTAAATGTCACATTGTTCGTTTTCCCATCGCATTGTTGATGGAGTTTGGGGTCTTCATGGTCATCATTTTTATTGCCGGCGTCGTCAATCATGCTGTCTATTTCGGCACCGATAAAGCAATCGTTTAGCTTTGAAGGAGGTTTGGTTTGTCTAGCCATTTTGCTATTTCTTTAAAGTATTAAATTTTATGACTTACTGCTTCCCAACATCTTGATATAAGGGATTCTATCGATATGATCTACATCCGGCGGCCATCTTGGATAGGTGAGAATATCGCATCCGCAATTAAATTCATTTTAAAAGTTTTCCTTTAAGTTGAGATAAGTAACAAATATACTACTAGGTCCACTTTTCTATTTTCTATCGTTTAAAGCAACTTTAAAACTCTTTTCGCAAATGTAAATAACGTTATTTAATAAAAAATCTAAAGATTAACGTTCCGACTTTAAAAAGTTGTTTACCGACGTGACGTCACGCACGCGATCTCGTGCGACTACTCGTCCAACACAATATTATAGGTTATTGCATCAATATGGGAAAATATTGTGTTGGACGAGTTCCTTCGGCTGAGTTGCCCGAGCTTGCGAGGGCAGAACTCCGCCGAAGGAACGAGTCCCAACACAATAGATTCCCATAATCATGCAATAACCTTTTTATTGTATAATTTGATATTGGCTATTTAAAATGTGTCGTTTTGTTTGTTTTAAACACGTCACACTATTAGAAAATTAACAGTCGTGTTGGATTGTTTAGATAAATAAACATTAACGGTATATCGCGGAAGTATACTCTACTTTACGCTGGTTGCTAAGGTCGCGGAAAATATAATTTACGAACCGCCATTGTTGTCGACTCGAAATTGGAATCGTCGACAACATGATGTGTAACGCCTTTTCTATGAGTGTGTTTCATTAAGAACTCATGTATTCTCTTATTCTTGTATTTACGCCTGGCTATTTATTTTTTTATTACGATTTAGATGCCCCTTTAAAAGGGCCTTTTGACCTCACAGTATGTTCAGTAAAGCGAACACACGTCTTTGATATACATATAAAGGCTATACTGCGTTGATAAACTTCACATCGGAGGATAACAAAACAAATCTGAAGACCTACCTTTAAAACAATCATTTGCTTATTCATCCGAGCAGTTATGAATCCCTCTTTATTTGTTGGTACACTTATAATAGATCGTCAACGACAATCAAAACAACAATCGAGCAATATTATTGATGTACACGTCACATTATTACGTCAGAAACTACGTACGTATTTACTAGCGTAGATAACGCTATAAATAGACCAGATTGGGTTTTGTGTATGTCTATCGATTTTTTCACTACGTGTCATCTATAAAAGATGTACCAAACAATGTACTACGCACCGTATAAGCACAGCTTTTTCCTAGGACTATCAGAGAGTCGAACACTTGTCAGATCGCATCTGTAAACTGATTCAAGTCCCGTCTACATTGATACACAGCCTAAACAATACAGATATTTTTTTTATTTCATTTATATTTGTAAATATGCCTAATCAGTTGTTTTAACCATTTTAATGGCTTCACTTGCATGCGATGCACTAAGCCCTGACAGTAACAACGTAGAAGTAGAAGTTAGCTGGTCTCTTAATCATGAAAGGTTGGATGAGAGCGCTTTGTAACGTTAGTGTATGGAAATAGTTCCGTCCTTAGCGTCACGTGAAAAAGATTCCAGTGCAATATCAACCCGTGCAATATCAAATGATATTGCATCCTTTGTTCATATGGAAACAAGAAGGAACAATATCAAAGTATACAATAATATAGGTTATTGCATCAATATGGGAAAATATTGTGTTGGACGAGTTCCTTCGGCTGAGTTGCCCGAGCTTGCGAGGGCAGAACTCCGCCGAAGGAACGAGTCCCAACACAATAGATTCCCATAATCATGCAATAACCTTTTTATTGTATAATTTGATATTGGCTATTTAAAATGTGTCGTTTTGTTTGTTTTAAACACGTCACACTATTAGAAAATTAACAGTCGTGTTGGATTGTTTAGATAAATAAACAATAACGGTATATCGCGGAAGTATACTCTACTTTACGCTGGTTGCTAAGGTCGCGGAAAATATAATTTACGAACCGCCATTGTTGTCGACTCGAAATTGGAATCGTCTACAACATGATGTGTAACTCCTTTTCTAACAGTGTTTTTCATTAAGAACTCGTGTATTCTCTTATTCTTGTATTTACGCCTGGATATTTGTTTTTTTATTACGATTTAGATGCCCCTTTAAAAGGGCCTTTTGACCTCGCAGTATGTTCAGTAAAGCGAACACACATCTTTGATATACATATAAAGGCTACTGCGTTGATAAACTTCACATCGGAGGATAACAAAACAAATCTGAAGACCTACCTTTAAAACAATCATTTGCTTATTCATCCGAGCAGTTATGAATCCCTCTTTATTTGTTGATACACTTATAATAGATCGTCAACGACAATCAAAACAACAATCGAGCAATATTATTGATGTATACGTCACATTATTACGTCAGAAACTACGTACGTATTTAATAGCATAGCTAACGCTATAAATAGACCAGATTGGGTTTTGTGTATGTCTATCGATTTTTTTTCACTACGTGTCATCTATAAAAGATGTACCAAACAATGTACTACAAACCGTATAAGCACAGCTTTTTCCTAGGACTATCAGAGAGTCGAACACTTGCGCAGATCACGTCTGTAAACTGATTCAAGTCCCGTCTACATTGATACAGAGCCTAAACAAAACAGATGGTTTTTTTATTTCATTTATATCTGTAAATATGCCTAATTAGTTGTTTTAACCATTTTAATGGCTTCACTTGCATGCGATGCACTAAGCCCTGACAGTAACACAGTAGAAGTAGAAGTTAGCTGGTCTCGTAATCATGAAAGGTTGTATGAGAGCGCTTTGTAACGTTAGTGTATGGAAATAGTTCCGTCCTTAGCGTCACGTGAAAAAGATTCCAGTGCAATATCAACCCGTGCAATATCAAATGATATTGCATCCTTTGTTCATATGGAAACAAGAAGGAACAATATCAAAGTATACAATAATTTCCCATATTGATGCAATAACCTTTATTATTGTCTAGTAAATTACTTATAAATCCTTTTGTATGGCCAAAGTATGCTCTTTAATTATTGTTTATAATTATCTTGCGTGTTTTTTTTCGTAAATAGGTAGCACCTATAGATATATTAAAATATGATTAACGAAACTGGAATGCGAAGACCATACTGTTTGTGACGGATCAATGCCATTATGAAATATGATTAACGAAAATGGAATGCAAAGACCATACTGAAACACGAGTATATCAAACGCACAGCGTCATTCGTGTTTATTTCATAATGATACTTTCAATTTGGTGGAAATAGCGAACATTGCAGAGCCTGGTCAGACTGCAGGGATCCTCGCTGATCTGGATCGAAACTTGTCTCTCAAGCATAACGGTTTAAGGAGAGAAAATACTTTTTCCCAAAGCATTGTTTGACATGGAGAGTGCTTTTTAAAAAAAGAAGGATGTTTATAACTTGTGATTAAATAATAGATTTTAAAGTTCCATTGATATTTGTAAAAGAACGTATGCATGATATTTCAAGGATAGACGGTTTATCATGAATTTACGTTAATCTCGAATTAAAGTGAAACTAAGGCGCTGGTGGTTTCATATGACAAGCCGTTTTACTATGTTTTCGTTTAAGAGATATCTCTCTAATCTACAAATATATCGCTTTAAGTTAAGAGATATATTTACATATAACATAGATATTTATGTTTGAGAGATATCTTTTTATTGTATTTTGACCTTAAAATCATATTCTATTGGATTGCCGACAAACTGTATCAGACAAAAGAAATACATAGTTGCGTGTTAAACTATTTTCTTAACTAATTAATACCTTTCACCGATGCATTTCTGTTTGGTAATCGTTTTAATTGCGTATTTTAAATTTAGAATGGTGTTGAATTAGCTTGTCAAGTCTTTAATCGCTGTACAAAAAAAAAAAATTATTCAAATCCAGATATACACAGGTAACGTGATCCAAACGACTTCAATAGTTGATCTGATAACGACAATCAAAATGACAATTTGGATTAAGAAATGTAAAGAATTGAGTCCGTGGTACGAAATTGGATACACAACTAGGGGGCTCGTTTCTTTATGTGTGATTACATCTATAAATAATATAATTTAACAAGTATTATAATTAACTAGTTCGTCATTCCAACCATGAATAAGCTTTGTTTTAAATTGTACCATTAACATTCCATTTAACTCTTTTTTCTTCGGGTCTATGCAAATAAGATTAATATAAAATTATCTTAAAAGTTAAAACGTTAAACGTTTACAGCTTGTCACCATATATTTATATTGATATACTGAAATATTGTGATTTCCATACAGAATGTATTTTCAAGTAGCTGAGTGTTTCCCGATATGAGCTCGTCCATTGGAATATGTACAATCTGTCTTATCACAATCTTCACATTTTTACAAAAGCTTCTAACACACTTGTGAACCGTGTATATTTAGACATGACAGTGCAAACGAACAAGCTGATCTGGATCTACACTTTTCACAAAAGCCAATTTGTACCTTTTCGCACAGATCGTCTCATATATACTCATTTTCAACCGTACCTGAGCTATATCAATAATTAACTTACAATAGACATTGAGTTGTCACTTAAAGCGTTAAGGGTTTATTTACTGAACGCAAGGCCGTAGTTATGGTAGACTAATGTGTGGATCACTAGGGCAAGAAAAGTAGGACAATCAATGGTACAGAGAGTTGATCTGATCGCCGTTGTGTGACTTAAAATAGTGTTGAAAACAGTAGTAAAATGTAATCAAACAGTTTGTAGAAACGTTTCTTTTCGAACCTCAAAACATTTAAAGTTATAGCACTGCTCATTTGTACATTCTTTCATAATATGCGCATATTGTTACTAATTATACAGCGGTATATATGCGCTATATCACGTGATTATTGTTTTCTAAGTTTGCAAAGTGGAAACAGAGACGTGAATTAGAAGTGTGTACTACAAGACTTTGGTAAGTTATAACTGCTTTACGGTTTTTCTTTAAAAGTTATTTTTGATATAAGAGTTAACATAACATTTTGTGTTTTGTTTGTTTATCCAATGAAAAAGAAGATTAGAAACACTAATGTATATAAACGTGAATGTTATTAAATGTTATTTATAATATCATCGCAATTACGAGATTTACTTAAAAAAAATACTTAAAATATTTCAATTGGTCACACTCATACCTTGTGAGCATGAGAACGGAAAACTACTGGGAAAACAACTCTGGTCTGCTTACTTTAGGAGTTATTTCCATTTTCCCTAATTTAGTTCGGACATTGTCACAATATGTTTCGATTGTATTATGTTCAGTTTTGGTTTAAAGGTAACTGATGACCTGCAGATGCAGTGCACAATAACCATAACTCTTAACTCTAGCATGCTGTTTTTGAAGTGTGTATTTTTTTGTTTTCCCATGTTTCGCATGCAACACATGCTTTAACTGGAAGGCTCTTTTCGTTTATGGGTGCGTCTCCAAGCTTAGTTACACTTTGGACGAAGCGACCGACTGTCTGTTCATTAATCGGTAAAAAATGTTGTTTCTGTTTGGAAGATTCATTTTAAAGTGGTCACACTTATACATTCTGATAAGTAGACCGATACAATATTTCATTACGGATTTCATCCTTTTCTTTGGCCATTGTCTCAATAAAATTTCAATGTATCAATTTCAGACTTTGTTTATCAGTAACTTATGAATTGCAGATGTGAAGTGCATAAACATAACTCTAGCCTGCTTTCGAGTGTCTGGATATATCAGCATAATTCCAATATGCAGTTTGGATATTTAGTGTTCATTGAACTGAAAATATGATACGTAAGGGTCACTGTTGGGTTGATTGTCAATTAACAGTGCTTTAAGCGCTTTGATTAGCTTACCTGAGCACGAAGCGCTCATGGTGAGTTATTGTGATGGTCAGAAGTCCGTCGTCAAGACGTCCGTAGGGCAATTTCCATACGTCCGTGAAATTTCCTTCTAAAACGCTGTTTGGATTTTAACAAAACTGAATATGAATGAACGTTGCGGTATCTTCTTTAATAAAGAAATTAATTCCATGCAGAACACTGGTTGCTATGGCAAAAGAAATGCAAAACTTTAGAAAACTTTAAAAATCTTCTTGTCTGCAACAGAAAGGCATGGAGATTAGATAGTTGGTGTGTAGAATTGTCTAGTGTTCCTTGATTGTTCAAAATATCCCCCCGGGGGTTCTAACCCGGTAGTTTACCTGTTTTACATAGATATATATAGTAGAAAACTTTGAAAATCTTCTTTTCTAAAACAGAGAGAGAGCTTAGATAAATGGTGTGTATCATTGTCTAGTGGTCCTCTATCAAATGATGAATTCAAAATTGTCCCCGTCAAGATTTGTCAAATTAATTGATCCTTTGGATAACATGGAAGCCAGGGGGCGAAGACTGTTTTCCATATATGTGTATAGTACCAAATCTAAAAAAAAGATCTTGTGCTAAAAAACTTGCCAGATTTGAAAATAATTGCTCACAAATGTTACTTGAGTGACCCTCTACCAAGATTGGTGAGATGATAACGATCCGATGAATAACATGACCGCCAGGGGTCGGTAAAATATCTTCATGTACAAAAGATCTGGCCTGATTTGGAAATAATTTCGCATAAAATTTCCTTTGTTAATCCTCTACCAAGATTCCTCAAATTATTCCGATCCGTTGAAAAATATGGCCGCCAGCTGCAGGGGCTTCTTTTTCGTATTATCCAGGTTTTCAATGTTTTGTTATTAGAATGACGGTGTCGTTATTCGGGCTGGCGGGCGGGCGTGTTGCGTCAAACCCACTTTTGAAACTGAATTTCTTTCGTTACGGTTGACGTTTTGTAACCAAAGTTTGTGTGGAGAAAGATGTCATGGATATCTTTCACGGAATTGCGTTAAGGGCCCCTATGATCAAGGTCAAGGTCGCTGTTACTTAAAATAGAAAACTGGTTGATCTGAATATCTTTAGTTACGGTTGACATATTCTAACCAACGTTATTAGGTAGAAAGAATTTATGAAGACCTTTCGTGGGATTTCGTTTTGGACTCGATTGGTCAAGGTCAAAGTCGCTGTTACTGAAAATAGAAAAAAAGGTTGACACTGGATACCTTTAGTTACGGTTGACGTATTATAACCAAAGTTAGTGTGTAAAAAGAGTTCATGGAGACTTTTCATGGGATTGCGTTTTAGGTCCCTAGGGTCAAGTTCAATATCGCTGTTACTAACAATAGTAAAACGGTTGAAACTCAATATCTTTAATTGCGGTTGTGTATTCAAATCTAGTATGTTAAAAGAGTTATGGAGATCTTTCATGTGATTGCGTTTGGGCCCCTAGGGTCAGGATCAGGGTGTTACTTAAAAAAGAAAAACGGTTGAAACTCAATTCTTTAATTACAGTTCATTTGTTATAACTGAACATGGTACATTGTATGTAACTGTTCCTAAAATGAACAAAGAATCTTAATTATAATTTTCAGAACACAGGCTAAAGACCTTCTATCAATCATTAAAAACCTGGCGTTGTCGCATTGCGGCATTTCTTGTATGTATATTCTATATTGAAGTTCTTTTAAATCAGAACGATTTAGGACGAGCATGGTCCTCTTGTTATAAAGATACATAGGGAAAACTTTGAAAATCTTCTTGACTGAAACCGAAATGCCTAAAGCTTAAATATACTGTGAGTCACATTGTCTAGTGGTCCTCTACCAAGTTTGATCCAAGTATGCTCCTCGGTTCAAAATAGTTGGTGTGTAGCTTTATATATCGGACATCTACAAGGATTATTCGAATTATGCCCCTGGTGCCAAAACTGGCCCCGCCCTTTGGGTCACCTATTTTACATAGATTAATAAAAGGTGAAACTTTGAAAATCTTCTTTTTTCAAATAGAAAGGCATACACCTTATATATTTGGTATGTAGCATTGTCTAGTGGTCCTTTGTAAGGAGTGTTCAAATCATGCCCCTAGGTTCAAAAGTTAAGCCGTCACAGGGGCCACCTGTTTATTAACATAGAGATATATAGAGGAACAACTTTGAAAATCTTCTTGTCTAAAACAGAAAGGCATAGAGCTTAGGTATTTGGTGTGTCTAGACTGGTCCTCTACCAAGATCGTTCAAATGATGGCTCTAGGTTCAAAGTTGGCCCCTTCCCAAGGTCACCATTTTGTACATAGAGATATAAAGGGAGATACTTTGAAAATACCCCTGTGTTCAAAATTGGCACCGTTCCTGGTCCCCTGTTTACATATAGAGATATATAGGGGCAAACTATTAAAGCTGTGTCAGTTGGAAAAAAACCCATCACATTACGATAAAGGGCAGGGTCCTTTTCACTGTCTTGGTGGACATCTTAAAAATATTTTTGAACAAAATGGCCCCTCTAAATGGAGAGTAAAAAGTGCATCCAGCAGCATGAGTCCCCAATTGAAAGCTAAATTTCTCACTAGTGTAGTTTTGACTTGAGTAGGATGCACGAATATTATATTCATTTCTAGTATTCTTCATCATCTTCATCATTGTCATTTTAACTTACCTCAATTTCTCATTCCGGTCCTATTTGACATATGAGCCGTTTAACCAGAAAACCGACATTTTGTTTGAAGCAAAGAATCGAGTGTGGGTCACTAAGTGTGCATTCGCTTTTGTTTCTTTTGCAATATATTAAACACACTATAGATCGTAATTGTTCATGTTCTTCATAAAAAAAGGTGCTTTAAGCAACAGAATCTTAATTGGGATCGAGCCATAGACAAGTTCCTCGTTGGCCTTTTCGAATAGGGTTACCGGTAGATCCAGATGTATATGCGTATCCGCGTAGTCTTAACAATATCTAACTTGTGCACAATACTACTTACACAAGCGTGTAAAGATGAAATTCCGCCATTTTTAGTAGTTTCATATAACGCTAAATACATGGACAGGGTAATCTGAACCTAAAATCAGAAATGCCAATTAAAACGTAAGGTCAGACCATGTGACCTTTCTGAAATAATGGATAATAAAACATGTCGTCTAGATCTATATAAATTAAAAGCAAGAGTAAACCATGAACAAATACCTCCTGATGATTACTCTCACTTTGTCTGTGAAACAAGGAGTTTATCAGGATATAAATTATATATTTATCAATAACTGGCTTTTATTCCTATGATTTCAGCCAGTCAGTACATCGACATTGTGGTGGTTTTGAGTTTGATGATTTAGTGCGTTTTGTTAACAGACCAAAAAGTGGTAATATTTCTATTTTATTATTACAATTTGTGAAGATGTTAACACTAGACTGAGTGATTATAGTTTAATTAGGATCCTTGATCCAGGCCAACCAGTAGGGCATTTTGCATCACTGTAGACCCAGATCAAACTACATTTTTTCTCGTAATCTGGTTTTCTGCACTGATTGCAAGTTAATAAAAGAAACATCAATCTTCTAATGATCGGTATATATATATATATATATATCAGATATGATATTTGCTCAGCGAAGTCCATACAGTAGGCAAAGTCTCATCGGTGTACACACATAGATAAAACTGCATTTTTGCTTTCTCTGATCTAGATCTGTGTGAATATGGATCAAATAGGGGTTTTCAGTCACATTGTTTTCTTCATTTATCATAAGTACCGATTGGTTCATTTCTTTGAACATGTACATGATGTAAACTATCATAATCGGCATTAATTGATTAAATTGCGTTAAACAGTTATTCAATATCTTCTTACTACAATGTTCACACTTATCTGTTATCAACAATTAATTATTAGGGGTCAAGATCACGAACAAATTATATAAAATTATTAGAAAATAAGAATATCAAACAAATTCAAAAATATTAGACTAGTTAAAGTGTGTAACTTCCCATTAAAGTGTGAAAAACACATATTTTTTATATTGCAGGACTCATTGCTTTGTGAGAAACACATAGAAATTTCAAAATAAATCACTGATTAATTACATGCACTTACTTTAACAGTTAAATTTCACAGGCTCCCATAGATATGGCGGAATCAAACAGGTCCAGTCCAGTTGACAGCGTTGATATTGAATATGGACTTTTGGCAGACGAAATAAGAGAAGAGCCATTACAAACTGAATCACAAGAGGGGAATAGACAAACAAAGTTCAATACTTTCTGTGATTTGTGCTTTGGGTTAAATTTTAGTAAAACATATGCTTTGTATTTATGTTATTTATGTGAAAAGTATATGTGTGGTGAATGTTATGAGAAGCATGATAAATCCCATCGTATGGTAGAATTAGAGAGTAAGAGGGGTCAAAGAGAAACGAGAAGAGCATTTCTGGTGAAAATAAGGAAAGAGAAAAAGAGTAAGAAAAGGTTTGAGAGAGAGAACGTTACTATGGATGATAGAGTTAATGTAAAACACGGATTGGATCAGCAGAATTGTGATATAACTGGGTTATGTGGACTGAATAACAGAAGCTGGGTTGTTTCTGATTTTCGTAATTCTTGTATAAAACTATTTAGTGTAGGATCCAACCTTTTACAACGATGTATACGATTAGGGTCACAACCTGTGGATGTTACAGAAATAAAGATTAAACCCACTGAGCAGGGCGTTATGTCCATCAGTAATATTTCTGTAATAAACCAAGTAGAAATGGATAAACAATGTCTGCTAGCCGTTACGCTACCGTTGAAACGTAGAATATTAATTATTGACATTACACAAAATCCTGCCGTTATCACTAAATATATAGAAACGGAGAAACGCTGTCATTCTATAGGTTTTAGTGAATATAGAATTGTTACCCTCTGTACTGAACAGTACCTTATTGATGGTTATCCCTGGTTTGTATCCGTGATGTCCACAGACGGAGTCACGATAAAAAACATAAACACTCATTTACACACTTTTCGGTTTGATCCTTATCTCGCCGTTTGTCCTGGGAGGTTCTACATAACCGATCCGCGTAACCACAAAATACTTTGTTTGAATGACGAGGGAAACGTTATCTCTCAAAAAATAATAGATGAATCATGGCCATACGGGATCAGTGTAGAACCCGACACCAACCGTGTTTATATTTGTGCCGTTGATCACGATAAACTGTACAGACTCGATTCCAGTTTAGAGAGTTTCGAGCCTCTCTTCGATTTTGAGTTGGTAGAGTCGGAATCGCCCAACGCTCTTTCTTTATATAGAGATAGACTCTATGTCGGTCATGGCCGGTATTCTACTGATCCAAACTGTGTAACTGTAGTCAGAGTTCTGTAAAGCCTATCATCCTTTATTACCAGTTTCCATGGTTACCCATGAGCGAGATTATCTTCTCTCATTAATATACATTAATAAATAATTTGGATTTTGTTTTCATTATTTAATTTTATTTCACCATTTCATTTATTTGCCCGTTTGTGCTGAAAGATAAGCAAAACAAACTTTTATTATTTTTAATTTGTATTATGTTTATCCGTGTTCATTTTAAAACAACTTGGCGAAATTTGTATGAACAATGAGGGAAAATTAGTGATTCACCGCGAATTCAGATAACTTCTAGTTTAGAGTGTTCTAAATCCTAATCAGATTCGGTTTCGCTTCTTATTCACATTGATTTGTTTACACGTTTCAATCGTACGTTTTGTCTTATACCGCAGTCGACATATGGCACAATGTTCGTCATGCTATACACAGGGGAGACAATGTACCACTGTTTAAGCCGTACTAATTATTGACTAATTGTATTGATATCTGCTCTTGTTATCATTTCGCTAATTAACGGAAATTACCGGACATTTACGTAATATTCAGTATGTATACATCGATAGTGATGCCGGAGGGCAGTGAATAGATACACAGGATATAGGGTAATAAAACTCGGGTTTTAAGATTTCGATATTTTTTAATCAATTTATCTAACCCCGATGCTAACCAATTTGAAGATTCTTGAAAACACAATGTTTTCAACTTTATTCAATTGTTATAAAGTTTCATATGCTTATTTTTTATTTATTTTTAGATCAACTGAATTGAAGACTCAAGTCTGTCTTTCTGAATCTTGGGTGTATTTTAAATGGTAAAATGACTTCAATTGCACAACTGCCTATCATCAATAACGATGAACGGCTGGAGTTTTGAAGACATTTTATAATTAAAGATCATTCACAACTTCGTAGTCAATAGAAATGTAATGTATGATTATGTTAACTTGGCTCCTGTATTTTTATATGCCTCGCAATTCTTTACTATTATATAGCATCAGCTTCAATTATTTAAGTGCTCTTAATTAATCCTTTCCAATATACAACAACTCTGCAACAGACGACTTTGGAAACACATAGGCGAATAAAATTATTAAATTTCTTTAAATTATAGTATAATAATCGAATAGAACAGAAAACATTTTTTTAATGCACTGGATCAGTTCAATGAATTTTTATATTTTGCGCAATGTGGCAGATATTCCTAGTTCTTTTAATTTCAGTTTAAGGTCAGGGAAAACTTAATTCATTCGGGCATTTTCGAGAACTGTCTGGATCATCTTGCACTCCGCAGTCTTAACATTCCATTAATTTAATCCCGTTTCTGGTACCTTCTTTTGTTTCTTGTAATACTAGGTATATATTCGAGTTCCATTTAACAAATTGTTAAACATTGAAAATAATTGAAATTGTCATTTTTATTTTAAACAATCGAACAATCATAAGTCACATAATTAATCAGAGACATATTTATTTCTGAATTAATTTATCAGGAAATGTAATTCTTCGGAATCGGAATCGAGAGAGCTGACCTGTAGCGCAGATGTAATATCTACAGTATCGGTAACTGTTCTTAATCGTGTAGAAATATATAGACTGCGTACAATTAGACACAATACACACACGACAAACCAATTTACATATTTTTCGATAATACTCTGTAAACATCGGGAGCTTTCGCTAGCAATCACGGAAACCTATATTTACGCTGAAAAGTTAGTAGTTCTTATATAAAATGTTAAAAAGGACCAAAATGTTATTACTTCATTGTAATAAAATATATGTCAAATAAAATGTAAATGAATTTTCTACATTATTCCGTAAGTGCCCTGTTATTTTTTTATTTCTAAAAAAAGATATTCACTGAAGAACGTGTAAAAATTAGCGTGTAAAAATTAGCGGGAAAATACCGTTTTCTGAACGGTTTATATGTAATAAAGAGGGAAATTAGGGTGACTGTATTCAAAGTTAAAACGGACCAAAATAGTATTAATATAAAACAAATAAAAAAAATATATTTATATTCAGGAGATATCTTTCTTGAAAACCTGATACGTGCCTTTTTAATTTTTTGCAAAATAAAATTGTTTTGATTAAAAACTAAAAAGTTTTTCTTTAATTCCATGTAATTTTATTTATCGATTTTTGACAGTGGCTGATTCTCATAGTTGGATATGTATGTTTTCTGTTGCATTAGATTATTTAATGCATAGCATGTCCCCCAGTGTTTTATTTTCGCTATTAAAACTACTAAACACTGTGTGTGTGTGTGTGTGTGTGTGTGTGTGTTAAATAGAGATAGAGAGAGAGAGAGAGAAAGAGAGAGGGTGATATAGAGAGAGAGGGAGAGAGAGAGAGAGAGAGATATATTTTTTGTGTAATTGCTTATTTTTATAAATTGTATTTGGAATTGTATGAATAAATTCCTTTTTTGTCTTTTCCTGCGTAAACTACTAGTCGAAAACAGACTGAAACATTATTTGAATAAAAGCACAATTTAACACAATGTGTCTTGAAAATTTGAAAATATTGTGGAAAAAGTAGAACTAGTATACTTTTCTTGTATTGCTAAAACAATAAGCACTCTTAAAGCCGATAAACAACCATCCATTGAGCCGCACCACACTAAAACTAACATTCGTGGACAGTTAAACATTAATTGAAATGTCAATGTTAACAATGACATTCTGGTATAATCGCATTTCTTTAGTTAGGAATGTTCATTAGAAGCAAGGACCCGCACGCTCATCTGAATCTACACTGATAGCAACGAACAGAAGGTCGGGTTTCGTGTGATGGGGCTCATTTTAGGATTATATATGTTAATTGGTAATCATGGCTGACATTCTATTTGGAGTTAATTACACTGTTTAACCATCAGTGTTCCGAGTATTGACTTTCACTGTCGGAATGCAGCCTGTGAGCAGGCGGTGGGTGTTTTATCACAGGACATGACAACGGAGCCATCACCCTGGAACAACATCACAAACGCGACGGGAACCAACCCCCTAAATATTAACGACGTTGACATGTCGAAGGAAGCAGCAGACGGCGCTAATTTCGCAATTGAATGCGTCACCATGCCAATTTTGATGACCTTTGGTATCACCGGCAATGTCCTCAGTTTGATCGTCCTATCACACCGAATGCTCAGAAGCTCGTCGGCAACCATTCTACTGATTGGTCTCGCCATTTCTGACGCAATATACCTTGTATCTACTACTATTCGCAAGTCAACATGCATTATAAATAGATTTGACGAGTTTCTCTCCTACAAATATTTCGTCGTTTCCTTTCCTTGTATGTTCTACATCAGGACATGTTTTAGTAGAGTGTCTACTTTACTCGTGGCTGTAATGTCTTTAGAAAGATTAACAGCGGTCACATTTCCTCTGAAGGTCAAACTGTTCTGGACCCAAACAACGATGACCGTTACTGCCGTGTCATGCTATGTGTTCACGTTCGGGTTCTTGGGGCTACTTTCGGCACAATATAATGTAGTAAGAGAGGCACGCCATACCTTCAGAACAACCAGTTCTACAAGAACAACAAGGACTTCGTGGAACTTCTTTACAGTTACATAACGATTTCTCTGTTGTGATGGTTACCAAAGGTCATTGCCGTCGTACGTAAAGCAATCATCAGTGCGTTTCTATGGAAACGACATTTCCCATCGGACGATACAGAGAAGGTCTCTTCAACACATAATCATCCAAGACACAACGTAATTTCACAACGATGCTCGTAACGGTTGCCATGGTTTTCGTTTTTACATTGTTACCTGGCGTCGTATTTATTGTCGCCCCATCAGTCTACGACGAATTTGCCCTTTACGGGAAGTATAACAATCTTTTCCTGGTACTGAGCAATGTGACCTCGACCTTCGAAATTATTAACGCTTCGATCAATTTCGTTATAGATATGGTACTAAACAGCACGTTTTCCAAAGTTTACCTACGGTTGTTCTGTCCTTGTCTAAAGCGAACAAAACGTCTGGTTAATGGCAGAGCGCCATCGAAATATGTGACGCGACATACCCCACGCCAAATTGATCAAAGGATAAATGAAAGCTCTTCGAACAATGAGATGAGCCCGTCCCGAACAACGAACTGTTCTGTTGATAGTGCACCATTCCACATCACATGAATATTTCATATCTCATGATAAAATAATGTGAATCCCTGGTTCCTTAATCTATTTTTACGGGAAAAACTAAAAGGCATTTGTAGAAAATGACAGTTAAAAACATCGTGAGACTAATGGGAAAATACGACATCTGTAGGAGACGACTTTGAAAACATCGCGAGACAAGGGGGGACTTTAAAACGATAAATATCTAATAGTCATGTAACTCTGCTTCAGAACTGGATTAGAACCCTATAAGATTTTGTAATGTGATTATCAGGGAATATATTCACCAAGTTATTCTAATTCAGTAAAATATAAATATAAATATTTAGTAAATTTTTGGATTACAAGAAATTTAGATTCCATCATATTCAAGTCTAGATAAAATGATGAAAATATCTATAAAAGTAGATATAATTAATTAATAAAGTCACTTTCTACTACGATTTCTTAATGATTCATATAACTATTCTTTCTGACATAACTTTTCTTTAACTGTAAGTCCGGCATTCGACTTTGTTTGACTATTTCCTGAATCAAATATATACGTTTCTTCGTGGTTAATGAGCCATCCACCACCGATGTACACCATCCACGCTAATATATTCTCACATTGTGATGTTTACTTCCAATTTACTCTTAACCCTTAACCCATTTGATTTCCGGAAATCGGCATCACCATTTCCTGACTTTTGACTGGTTCTAATACATGTATGGACAATTAGTGTTTAGCTCGTCTGTTTTTCGAAGAAAGTAAAAGTCGGGTTATTGTGATACCATTTGCCTCGTCGTCTGCATCGTCACAAAAAATTAACCTTAACTCCATTAAACATTTTCAAATAAAACTTAGCACACATGCTGCTAGAAACAATACGCATTCCTGTACCAAGTCACATAACTTAGGCTTTAATTTATTATTCAGTAATGCCCCTTTTCGACTTAAATAATACGAGCGTTGTCTAAATATTTTAACATGAGTTGGAACTAATGTATACCAAGATTAGTTAGCACGAGTGTGCAGTTTGTATTAGTTAATATTGCTAACCCATTGCCCACTTTCGTGCGACCGTCTCGGTGTTGTAGTGGTAAAGCTTCCGTCTCAGGTGTGGAATGTCGTTTCTTCGATCCACGGCAGGGTCATCGCAAACACTTTAAATGGTAGTTATGGCTGCGCTCCCTGGTTAGCATTACGACTGACTGGTTGGTGCCAGGATATATTGACCAGTAGTTCTGGTAACTTATGGATGGAATTGTAATCACCGTGAAGAATTGAAAACATTATAGCAAAAGGAGCAATTGCTCGTTGTGAGAAATGTCTCCTGTAACTCTCCGTAAGAAGTATGCAGCATAAGCGTCAGAAAGCGTCTGTATGTGGTAAAGGGCCGATTACAAGAACCTATATGCCATTTAGATAGACTATTTTCTAGTTATCCCCAGACCACAAACTGACACATTTTGACGCGTCTGGGGCAGGCGCCTGTTCAAAACATTGTGACAAAATGAGAAATAGATAACGAGGAGATATTTCTCAGTATCCACAATGTTTTAAACTCTTTTAACTCTATCACTGCTGAATTTCACAAAGTCGATTCATCCATGTTGAAAATTGGGCCACTGCTATTTCGTCAAACAGAAAATTTGGTAAAATTTAATGTTTTAGTGGCAGAAAATGCAGATTCCAGGTGAGACAACTCGTTACGAGCTGTCTCACCTGAATCTGCATTGTTTTCAAAAGCATTTAATTGTCTTTGGGTTAATTTCCTTTATAGGCTATCCATTATTGTGTCTAGTTCTTTTCAGAGTTGTATATGGGAAAAGGATAAAAATAGGCTAGTAGACGTATCATTCTTGGAGGAGCTATCGGTAATTGACTTATATCTATCACTTTGATCATTCAGCGTAATTAAACATATTCTGGTTGATAACCATGGCTTGTTGGGCGGGAGAACAGTTTCCCTATTATATACGCTTTCTGCAAAAGACGCATTTTGATAACATTGTGACAAACAGAGGAATTGCCCTGCCAAATGAGCAGTTTGCCACAATGTGATCAACTCTATACAATAACAAGACGAATGCAAAGCATCAAAGACGCCGCGCATGATTTTGAAGCATGACTTAAAGGAAGCAGATGCAGTTCAGTACATCTAAATAACATGTGCAAACAGACAGGATGTAAATATTTTCAGCAAGAAGGCCAAATGTCCCTTTATTTTAAACAAGAAGGCCATAATGTGCCTATATTGCTCACCTGGCTACCCTAGTCTATAATAAAAGGTTATCAAGAGCAAAAAGGGTCAATAAGTAATTTTAACAAGTTTAAAGATATTTATTATCAAAATTGAGCACTTATGAAATTAAAAGAAAAGTTCAGATGTATAGTCAACACATAGCAAGAATACAATGGTTTGAATGAACAAACTGTATGGGGAGGAACGTTTTAAGTTTATAAATACAACAGAAGTTTATAAATAGGCTAATTGTTTAGGGGCATAAACCAAACAATTAAAAAAGCGTAGCCTAGGAAGTTTGGGAAAAGTGAACTTTTTTTTCTCAGCTTTGATGAATCGGGTCAGGGGCCGTAAATCAAACTATTAAAAATAGCGTAGCCTAGAAAGTTGGGGAAAAGTTATTAAATACAAATTAAATGTGTCTAAAGTTTTGTAATAACGGTAGAAGACATACGTATTTTGTATCTTGTTGTTTCTTAAATCAGTTAATACAATTTATTGATTCATAAAGGTTGTTTTTCAAACATATTACAGAGTTTTTCTTAACAATAATTATGTTGGTTGCTCCCTTTTCGATGACGTCACCCCATACAAAATTAAAGCTTATTCAATACTGAGGCCGCGCTTCCAAGCGGCGTCAATTACATTGATACTTAAAGAGAATTTCCATATCTGTTTCTAGATATTTTCAAAGTCGACTGCATATTTGTTGTATGTGGGAAAGGGTTATTTACCGGCAGAATTATTTCGATCTCAATAACGACATTTATGTGTGACCAATGATTGTTAAACCTTTTCCGACATACGACAAATCTACAGCAGATGATTTTAAAATGGAAGTGATGAGTTCCAGCAGAGTGGCAATGTGAGCACTACACACGACTGACGTGGATTCGGTTCAAAACATGCTTTAACCCCTTACCCACATGCATCTACAACAGAGGACATCGTAGCATGACCTTCACCAACATTGTGTCAAAAGGCTGATTTGCTCACAATTTCTCTTTTCTCCAGACTTAACCCTTTCCCACATACAACAAATCTGCAGCAGACAACTTTGAAAACAAACACGAAAATATTTGGAAACTCCCCTTAAATGAAAGTACAATAATTGAATAGAATTGAAAACATGGTGACAGAAGGAAATAATTTTTGTTTTGAACAATTTCTTTTTTTGTCAACATGTTTTCAAAAAGCCGTCTGCTGCAGAGGCGTCAAAATCCGTATTTCTGCCTAGGTCTTTTCAAAGTCGTCTGCTGCAATTTTGCTGTATGCGGGAACGGATTACAAAAGGATCAATGTCCTATTTTTGTCATAAAGTAATTGTTAACACCATTTCAGTCATACTCATTTATATATATAAAAAAAACACAAAACAGAAATCATGAGATAGCGCCATGTATCTAAATATTGTAAGAGATGAAGTTATAGTCGTTTAGCACGAAGTATAGAGATTGGTTTAATGAACGTTTTTCCTAACCCTGCCCCACTTTCAATAAATCTGCAGCAGATGACTTTGAAAACATCTCGGCTTTAAAATGGAAACTATCTATACATGAAAGTTTAATATTTGAAAATCGTTGAAAACATTATGTGGCAAAAGGAGGAATTGCTCATTAAGAACAATTTTATCCTTTTTGCCACAATATTTTTAAAAGTCGTCTGCTGGAAAAGCGTCAAACTGATGCGTCTATATGTGGGTAATGGCCAAACTGAATCAGACGTCTACCTATTCATAGTTATCCTCAGTCAGTGTATTGCTCTTGATAGAACTGCCACTTCACTGTGTAGATGTTTTTGTCTTTAAAAGTAACCCTTTCCCATATATAGACGCTTTCAGACGCCTCTGCAGCAGATGACTTTTGAAAACATTGTGGCAAAGGTGAAATTGCTCATGATGAGCAATCTCACCATTAGCCACAATGTTTTCAACTCTATTTAATAATTCAACTGTCATTTATAGAGATTTTTCACGTTTTTGATAAAATATTTTCAAAATCGTCTGCTGCAGATTTGTTGTAGGTAGGAAAGGGTGAAAGAGTTTGCCACATCATTTTGGTCTAAACCCTTTACCCACAAATATGCAGCAGACGACTTTGAATACATCTTGATTAAGATATGGAAATACTCTTTAAATGCAAGAATAATTATTGAATATATTTGAAATCATTGTGGCAGCAATTTCAACAATATTTCATTTACATCACGGCGTTTCTTGATAAATTACCAAGACTACGGGTCCGTTAAGTATGTCTTAATGCTAAGTCCACAACACTGAGTCACTAGGAAGGAAGCCATTACTATCAATGGTAAAAGTAATGTGTATGATCCGGGGGGGGGGGGGGGGTCGAACCCACGACCTCTTCACCCGAAAAGGACGCTCTACCACTACACCAACGGAGCGGTCGAACGACAAAAGGTAAACAGCAATTGGACAAACGTTAGACTAAAACAACCTGCAAGCTTTACCCCTTCACAACGAAGGCGGTTTGAAAACTGTGACCCAATTAAAAGTCAGGGTACAGTCCCTTTAAAGTTTATTTTTGTCCTGTGAACACATGTCAAAGGTGATATAAATATCTTTGTTTTACAAACATAAAAAGTCACGCTAAACATGTTATCACGCACATGGGGTGTAACAACAACGTCTCATGAAATACTTCAAACGTCCCTATCGTCCTGCACTTCTTTTAACCTTTTCCCTCATACGGCAATTCTGCAGCAGACGACTTTGAACGTATTTTGTCAAAAAATAGAAAATCTCCATAATTGAATGGATAACCTTTGACAAAAAGTGGAAAACATTGTGGCAAAAGGAGAAATTGCACGTTTTGTGCAATTTCTTCTTTTGTCACTATGTTTTCAAAATGCCGTCTGCTGCAAAGGCGTCAGAAAGTGTCTATATGAGGGAAAGTGTTAATGAAGTCATGTCGTCAACATCATGTTAATCTTTTTTTTTAAATGGTTGATGTATTAAAGACATGCTTTAAGAACACGGTCAGTCGTGCTAATTGGAAGGACATAAGGAGGTATTTTTTTTTTTCATTTTTAGAATAAGATTGATTTAAATTGTCGTAATTCTAGATAATAGACTTACCTGTGCAGCTGTGGACAATGTTCCACGCACGGTTGTTGTTCAATTTTAAGGAATTGTTTTCCGATAGTATTTACAGTTGGTCTGGCATGTCGAAGTCATGAAACCGGAAACTCCTTTGTTCGAAATTGAGAACGAATTGACTGCTACTATAATGGAGTCAAATGCAAACTACTAGACTTATCTATAAAGAGTTACCACCATCGATGTTGTTGTTCTTCTTTATCATTTATTCTTGTAAACTTTAACCCTTTCGCTGCCAAAGGCGTTAAAGGCGTTTGCAAACAATTCAAATTCAGGAGCTGTCTCTCCTGAAAACTGCATTGTTTGCCACTAAGCTATTAAATTTTACCAAATGTCCTGGTGGTTGAAAAAATAGAGTGGTCCAATTTCCAACATGAAAGAGTCGACTCATTGAAATTTGGCAGTGAAAGAGTTAAAAGAAACCGGTTTAAATATGTGTTTCTTAATGATGTAATCCATCTAGTACATGTACAAGAAGTGTATAACTCGGACATTTCAACATAACACTGACCTCTGTGCAAGGATGAATTTTTATTCTGACATAAACGTAATTTCATCAAATTTAAAACCAGTTTCGTTATCCATCACTGTCTACTTTATTAAACCCTGTCCCAAATACGACAAATCTGCAGCAGACGACTTTGAAAGCATCAAATCATAAATATAGAAAATCTCTTTAAAATTAAGTATAATAAAATTAATTATAGAATATATTTGAATTTATTGTTGCAAACGTAAAAATTGTTCATTCTGAACACGTTATTCTTTGGCCGATTTTCTTTTCAAATGGCACATGTAGAAGCGTCAAAATGCACCTGTATGTTGGAAAGGTCAGATGGATATCAACATCTTGAAATGTTAAAACTTCTACAAATATTGCTTATAGTGATAACCAAGTAAGAAATAAATAGTTCAACACTTTTTTGGCGATAATGTTGAAAACAGTCAATTGAAAGTCATGCAAATGTACACAATTTGACTTACTGGGTATGTTTACCCAGTAAAAAATTAAACATAAACGATCAATATGTAGATGTTAATTGTACTGGAAAGTGAAATTATTACTCTTATTTTATCCGAGAATTATGATTCTAATAGTTCAAGACAACATTTGAACAGTTTTAAAACTTTGACTAAACTATCCATAATCAGCACATTTAAGACAAATCACAATGTTCATGAAATTGCACATATGCAATGATGATATATGTTTTTACACAAAAATCAGGACCGACCAATATAGTCGAGAAGTATAAACAAGAAAACAAGTATTTGTGTGTGTATTATATCATCATGTTTACTATATGTGTGTGATTATTTTAATTGGATTTTACTCCGGTAGTTCAGTTATATCCCGGCAATTTCCTGGATAAATAACCAGTGCTACCATGTATCCCAACAAAGGCAGCAGTCGTCATACTTTCCACCGCAACCCTGAGCCCTAAGGGGGGAACTTAATCTGATCTGCCGCTCCTGTGTGTTTATTATACTAATGTGTATATATATGTTTCATTTCAGTTTGAAAACACATCATGTTAAAGTATAAATCCCTCGCTATACAAACAGTGATTCTGTTAATGAACACTGTAACCCATGCCAGCGTTATCAAGAGATCATCAGAAAATGACTTTCGTGTCCATCTCTCAGAAAATACAGGTATAACAACAGTGGCAAATGAAAATAACAGAGAAAACCAGGAAAAACTGGAGACGTCTGAATTTACGTGGTCTACACTCGGTTGGATGTCGCCTTTCAAGGATTTATTTGAATATTTCACGTCAGATGACATCTTGAATAAATTGACAAAACCTAAAGATCTAGAGTTGGCTCCAGGTGTGAATAACTTTGAAACAAGGGACATCCTCGGTGGTGATGAATTTAAAGAACTAAACGACTTAAATTTTAACAATGCTGGTTTTTATACAGAGAATGATGTCCCAATACATGGAATAGAAGGATTCACAAGTGATGTTGGTGTAAATGATAATATTGCGTCAATTGAAAACGACGGTGTAGAGCAAAATAATGGAATAAAAACAGACGGTAGCTTTGAAATAGTATCTGAACCATTGGTCGAAGTGGAAAATGATAATGAGTTTGCTAGCGGTATTGGAATAAAAAGAGGTATAGAAGAAGACATGAGTCAAGCAGATGATGTCCTCGAAACAACCGACGAAATTGAAACTAAAAGAGTTCTTGAAACAGATACAAATCCAATTAATGCTGAAAACGATTTATTTGAAACAATTAAAATAGAAAGTGATACTCCAAACCAGCAAGATACCGTAAGTGGAGTACCACGTGCATTTTTTAATAGGGATATAGAAACCCCCCTCGATGACAGTAAAAACGATGAGTTCAATAATGAAGTATGGACAACAATCAAATCCAGGATCTGCCATCATATATCGCATTCATTGTCCGACTTGACCTTTCCATTAAACTTTGGACTTGCCAGTGTTGCAATTTCATTATCTGCCGAAACTGATTTTCTTATCAGCAAAGTAAAGAGAGAATTATGTTCTGCAAACAAAGGTCAGAATGATGAAATCCCAGCTGATACCACACAGGGCGCCATCCATACGTTTTGGCCTGCGATGGATACATCTAGATCAAATGTTATCGCATTTAACTGGCTCCGGGTACCACCTGATTTATTGGCAGTCAATTCTGACATCCACCGATCTCTTCTAAACAACAATAACCATGATACTGACAATTTATTAAGACATCTACACACTGAGAATGAGGTTACGGAAGTTGAAGGTGTTTCCCCTGAATCTCGTGCCGGTGACTTTAGACAAGAAGTAAATAACTCTATAGGGAATTTCGAGGAAGATGTGAATTAACTGATTATCTGATTGACTATTTCAGAGTTTTCAAAACGTTAAAGCATCTCAAATAGACTGCAGAGTTTGTGAATGTGTTATAAAGCTAACTTTGTATGATTCGGCGAATAGAGATACATGTATATAGTTTTCACTTAACTTTTTCAGCGCCGAATTGTTTAAAGTAGACTCTTCCATGTTCAAAATCGGGTGTGTCCATTTCTCAATTTATGAAAGTTTTGGTCTATATTGGTAACTAAAAGGCAAACAATGCTGATTTCAGGTGAGACAGCTCGTTACGACACTTCCAACTTGTACATGAGAACATTGCAGTTATAATCGTAATTCGAGGGCTTGGCGTGAAACGGTTGTAACTAAAATTGGTAATTTTTTACCAATGTTAATCACCTCGCCAAACAGTCTTTATAAGCGTTAAATCATTTTTTTCTTGGTAAACAATGGAAATTTAGGTGCCATTGCTCGTTCTGAGCAATGGCACCTAAATTTGCATTGTTTACAGAAGGGTCAAAATTGCCCCTAAACCGGGGTTTTCAAAATAGGTTTTAAGTTACAACTGTTTCACACCAAGCCCTCGGTATGGTCGTAATGCTATTTCCATAACGCTGAGTTACGTGGAGGGAAAGTGTTACTTCACGATGAGTATACACGCCGCGGTCCAAGTCAGCTTGCAAATAAAAACGTTTTAAAATGATTCCACGGTTTCCTTCAAAGAGTTGCACAGTCTTAAGAACCACTGTCCAGCTGCAAGGAAGCCACACACGCACACCCAGACTTCGTCTAAGCCGCAAACTTGTATTAAACAAGTAGTAAAATAATGTGTACGTGTTGAGACGAGTTGTAGAGTTGGTTGAGGGTGAAAGCTAAAAGAGCCTTTTCAGTGTGTTTCATATTGTTTGCAGACTACTCAAATGTGTAATGTGCATTTCCAGCTAATCATCATCAATGTATTGTTTATCAACCCGTATTAACCCTTTCCCTCATACGACAATTCTGCAGCAGACGACTTTGAACATATGTTGTCAAAAAATAGAATATCTCCACAATTGAATGGATAACCTATGACAAAAAGTGGAAAACATTGTGGCAAAAGGAGAAATTGCACGTTTTGTGCAATTTCTTCTTTTGTCACTATGTTTCCAAAAATCGTCTGCTGCAGAGTTAACCCTTTCCCTCATACGACAATGCTGCAGCAGACGACTTTGAACATATTTTGTCAAAAAATAGAATATCTCCACAATTGAATGGATAACCTATGACAAAAAGTGGAAAACATTGTGGCAAAAGGAGAAATTACACGTTTTGTGCAATTTCTTCTTTTGTCACTATGTTTTCAAAAAGCCGTCTGCTGCAGAGTTAACCCTTTCCCTCATACGACAATGCTGCAGCAGACGACTTTGAACATATTTTGTCAAAAAATAGAATATCTCCACAATTGAATGGATAACCTATGACAAAAAGTGGAAAACATTGTGGCAAAAGGAGAAATTGCACGTTTTGTGCAATTTCTTCTTTTGTCACTATGTTTTAAAAAAGCTGACCTCTGCAGAGGCGTCAGAAAGCGTCTATATGAGGGAAAGGGTTAAGAACCACTGTCCAGCTGCAAAGAAGCCACATGCACACCCAGACTTCGCGAAATATTCTAAGCAAACTTGTATTAAACATGTATTAAAATAATGTGTACGTGTTGAGACGAGTTGTAGAGTTGGTTGAGGATGAAAGCTAAAAGAGCCTTTTCATATTGTTTGCAGACTACTCAAATATGTATTTGCATTTCCAGCTAATCATCATCAATGTTTTGTTTATCAACCCGTCTTAACCCTTTCCCTCATACGACAATTCTGCAGCAGACGACTTTGAACGTATTTTGTCAAAACATAGAAAATCTCCATAATTGAATGGATAACCTATGACAAAAAGTGGAAAACATTGTGGCAAAAGGAGAAATTGCACGTTTTGTGCAATTTCTTCTTTTGTCACTATGTTTTCAAAAAATCGTCTGCTGCAGAGGCGTCAGAAAGCGTCTATATGAGGGAAAGGGTTAATTAAAGGAGCGATTCCTCTTTCACCGTTTAAGGCTTCGGATCGAAATGATGTCCCAAACTTCACTCATAACTCTCTATCATGTCTATCTCAAACACGTGGTAATTTAAACGTTCCCATAAACAGACGTTTCATGACACCTTTGCAGCAGACGACTTTTGAAAAATACTGTGGCAAAAGGAGCGATTGCTCATAATGAGAAACTTCTTCTTTTTCCACAATGATTTCAATTGTATTCAATAATTGTTCTTTTATTTATAGAGAGTTTCTATTAATTGTATTAGATGTTTTTAAAGGCACCTGGTGCAGATTAGTTGTATGTGGGAAAGGGTTAAAATAATATATATATATATATATACACACAGGATCCCACAGCAGGCGCATCCTGACGCCATTGAAAAAGACGACTTTGGAAAACATTGTGACAAAAGTAGAAATTGTTTATAATGGTCAGTGCAGTTCATCGGCGCAGATGTGACGTATATCGATCGGAAAATATTGATTGATTGATTGATTGGGGTTTAACGCCATTTTTAACAATTTTTCAAGTTATATCACGGCGGCCAGTTCACCTACTCATGCATTTCCTGGTTTTCTCACACCAGTACTCCACACAACAAACTTCCCAAGCAGCATTGGCTGTTTTTCCACATAGACTTAGCCCATTGGTGGAAGACGAATGACGCATGTCGCATTGACTTTTGTCAATCGTCGGAAAATAACACCATGCCTTGTGAAAGCTACCCGTCTAAAGTTAGTCCAATAAAGATTGGTTCATGTTAACCCTTTCCCTCATACAACAAGCCTGCAGCAGACGCTAAATATATATAAAACCTGTTAAACGGAAAGTGTAACTACTGAAAAAAAGTTGGAAATACTGTAGCAAAGGTAGCAATTGCTCATTATGATTTCTTTTACCCCATTGTTTTCAAATGTCGTCTTCTGCAGAGGCGTCAGAAAGCCTCTAAATGTTGGAAAGCGGTAAGACATTCTGATAAGGAGTCAAAGATGAATCAAAGTTACATTTAGGTTAATCTAAGAAAGACAACTCCTAAATATGTGTTGTATACGCATATTGATTGTGTCCCTTTATTTGATAGCACACGCACACGCGTATTCGATAACAGTTATAAGTTTGTATTGTCACTCTAGTTAAATATAACACATAATAAGTAAAGTACTTCAGTAGTTCATATATAAGCATACACATTGGTCCATTAGTGATGTTAATTAAAGCACTTCAGCAGTTATAAATATATAAGCATCCAAATTGATTCATAAGTCGTGCTACTACATCATTTAAGTTTGAGGGTTTTAATATATTACAGGTTTTGATAATTTTTGTTCAGGAGATACATATATTCAGGGAAGACTTCACTGTATGTAATTGCTATAAGATATGACGTACATATAATCAAGGAAGACTTCACCGTACGTAATTGCAATACGGTCTCTTGTACATGTAGTCAGGATGGACTTCACCGTATGTACTTGCAAAAAGGTATCATGTACGTATAGTCAGGGTGGACTTCACCGTACGTACTTGCAATAAGGTAACTTGTACATATAGGCAGGGAAAACTTCAACGAACGTAATTGCAATAAGACCTCGCATTGCTGGACACGATTCACAAGGTTTCCACTGGATTGAACCAAGAAATAACACGAGTTTGAATGAATGCTTAAATATTTTAATTCAGTAAAGGTCGATAAAAGGAAATGCGGTCAGTTCATGAGTAGACTGTGTTCTTGGTCAGTTTAAAGACAATATTCACAATTTTCATTTATCCAGTCGTAGAAGGTGGTGGTACGTGCATACACACTTGGATGTGTGACTACACCATCAACGTGGCATCCACTTCTTCCCCATGAAGTCACTCCAGCCAGCACTGAGCCGTCTCTACATGTTAAGGGGCCACCACTGTCACCCTATAAAATAATTATCAATCTTGAATCAAAATAAAACTTTCAGTTGAAGTATAGAATCAAAATATCAACAAGTCGGATGTTCGAGGTGCAGTCCAGTTAGTTGAGGTCTTTTTAAATCGGCGTACAAAGAAGACTCTGACCAGCATGCACATGTTTTTAACTGAGCCTAGCTATAGGAACACCACTTGTCAGGCTTTTGCGACTTGTATATTTTAACCCGCATCTGCATTGTTCGAGAATTAGTCGCATGAGTAATCAAGATATCTTTGTTATTCATTGTTTGTTTTATTGTACCTTTTGTCTCTGTAACAGGAGTGCACGGACAGACATTGATCGTCTCATGTTACAAAAATGCTAAGACAGGCTTTTCTGAAGCACTGCCCGTCATCCAATCAGGAAGCCATTGGAGAACGATCGTTACCTAAGCTATTTACACTGACTAAATTACCGAAACATGTTACGTGTAAACCCAGAATGGTTCAGTGAAAACCTACTACATGCCGGTAGATTGGGGTTGGATTTTGTGCATGAACGTCGATCTTAGTGTTGAATGTAGCCTAATATGTTTATTCTTCAATGTCCCTTGAACTAATCTAAGGAAAATGTTACTCACATTGCATGATCCAGCTCCGGTTGGATAGGCGGCACCTTCGCCAATGACACAGATATGTTGGTTTAGGATGTTGTTACTTCCCCAGTGACTAGCGCATTCAGACTTTGGCATAACTCGAACATCAGCCTTCATGAGTAAGGCCGCCGAAGCACCAGTTTCTTGAAGATAAAAATAAAATAGATTACTTTGAAAGACTCCACACAGTTAATTGAACAATCTTATTACCTGCACAATTGCAGCACCAGCCTGTATATATTTTCTTCGAACACCGGTCGTAGTATTTATTTAAGTCACACCAGGCTCGACTCAAAATTATCATGTCGACTTAGGCCGCAGTGTTTGTGTGATAATTTGTCTCTGTGTCTCTGGTATATTGACCTGCAGTGGTAAGATCGTCCACTTAAGGAGCGCACGAGCTCATTTCAAATGATAGAGTGGCTAAATTCCTTGACGTTCAGGGTTGTCTGGAAATCATTCGGACTGTGACGTCAGTGTGTTAGTACGTAACCAAGGAAACATAATGTTTCTGAAATACTATTTGAAGCGTTGAATTCTATAAGAAACCATTTAAACAAATAAATGTATATATATTGCACAATTTTTATTTCTTTCCTATAGAGAATGTATCGATAGTTAATGAATTTAAATAGTAATAAGACACTTTGGAAAACCAACAAAGAACAAAACAATGTTAACATTCGTACCCAATAAGCCCCATCCAGAAATCTGACATGTTTCGTCAGCAAAGTCCCCTTGATCGCGAGCGACTGTTACCCTATAACTAATCAAATCCGCATCTGTGACAAGTCGTAACAGAGCAACGTCATTTGGAAAGGAACCTGCACCTTGGCTGTATGATCCATGCTACAAAATTAAAGTGAAACATAACTGTGAAGCTTAAGAGCCTTCACCCCACGAAATAAATAAAAAATAAAATGCATAGATACAAAGCAAAATTATATATGCATACATCAATTATAAAAATATAATTGCAACCAAATGAGATCTATATCATCCTGCGTTCAGTTGAATATTATACATGTGTGTATTCTTATTGTCATTACACATTAATAACTCACCCATTAAATAACAGCACACGTTCCGAGTTCACGGCGTGTGAGGACCATTTAAATACACATCATTGCACGATTCTGAACCAACCAATTAAATCACGGTTACAACACTGTAGCCTAGTCAAAGAATCTTCTAACAAATAGTGCACATCAATTAAACGGCACCGCATCCATTGTTCAAATTAAAACAGCTGTTTAATACCTCTTTTTGGTTCGCGAATTAGCTTAAACAACGCCGCAGAACATACTCATATACCGCCCAAGCGTTCAATAGAGCTTGAAATGAAAACATGTTTCGCGAACACCCAGTATGTTCCAGTGTATGTGCGAACACCCAGTATGTTTTTGTCCTTAAAAACTGCATTCGTTTCGATGGATAGAAGTGGATTTTCGCCCATAGCGGTAAACGTTAATTGTATATTGAACTCCCCTCCCCCTGTAACATATTGGTCAATCTCTGTGACGTTATTGCTTCAGTGCTGTAAAAACATTATTTTTACGAATTCATGATGCGGTATTCGCATTAGAAAGGAGCGAAATTGCAGGGCGTCAGTTGTTTTTTTTCAAGATCGAGATGTTGGCTATTTTACAGAGCAAGTGATTATATTTCAATAACTGCTTATCGCTTTAAATCTGCGTTCAACAGTTTCGGTGTTTTGTAAAAATGTTTAGTGTTTTAAGAGACTTTACATTGGCGGAAACCCAACTCATTATTGATAAAAGACTGCGATATATTAATGATTGATAATGGTTGTGTTTAGATTACGTAGAATTGATGGGTACTGCAATAGCTAAAATAACCCTGCCAAAAAACGTAAAGTTATCATAAATAACTCCAACCACATACAGAAATAAATCATAGATAACCCACCCACCCACACATAAAGTAATCATAAATAACCCCGCCACATACAGAAAGTAATTATAATAACCCCACCCACGTATAGAAATTACTTATAATCATTGAACCCCACCCACAGACAAAAAGTACTTATAATAACCCCACCCACGAACAGAAAGTACTACTAAATAACCCCGTTCACACAAAGAAAGTACTCATAAGTACTACTAAATAATCCTTTCCAAACAGAGAAAGTACTCATACAGACCTTCCTAAGCAATAAGTATAATGATCACTATTTACGTTCAAGACAAAAGTTTAGATACCGTTGTGTTATTTTCATGCTGAAATTATTGAAACTGAAAGTTGTATTGACATCATTTTGCGGAATGACGTCACGTAGTGTCTCTCTCCATAGTCATCAGCGTTTAAAATAAAATACGAGATTTCATTCAAATATTCATGATTTCTTATAACTCTCCCATAAGCTTCTAAAAGGTTTGGGGGAAATCAATAAATCACTAAAAACATTACAGTTGTTTATCTGCTTGTGAATCAGAATGAACCGATCCGAGCCTTCACAAGTCTCGACATGATATATTACGAAATGTGTCATAAGCATACCATTATTATTTCCTGAACGTCGTAGATGAAATAGCCGTCTGGATTGTTGAAATCGAGGAAGTTTCCGGCAACAGAAAGGCTGGAAGCATTCCTGAAATGAACATTTCTTGTTCGTAAGATTATACTAAGACAATTCGGATGTTTTGACTTATATTGATTTTGCATGACATAAGTATACATGGAAGTGAACCTGGTGGCGATACATATCAAGATAACAGAAATAATATGTCAAGCTATAACACAGATGTATTGACCACATAGACCCAGTGGAGAATTCGCCTTAGTCAAAGTTTCTGTTTTTGCCCCCAAGCGGGTCAGAAATTATTGTTAGTGAGACAAATGTGAATTTGTTAACCTATTATTGCATAAAATCTATGTTTTACGCCCGCTTAAGGGATACAGAAACATTGCAAAAACCGGGCGTAAACGGCGAGAAAACGTGTATAAACAAAGCGATTCTCGCGCGTACGTGCCGTTTCAGACCGGTTAGATGTTTTACATATGCATTACCCGAGCACCGTTAGTAAACAAAACATGGACGCTGCATCTCCCCTAGAATAGGAGCAATTGTTGGGTTTAACTCGATAATCGGTAACATGCACTAGATTCACAGTTAAAGAGCATAAAATAATCCAAAACCATTTATTTAATTCGACCCGTGTCGAGTCAGCGATGGCAACCTTGATGTAGGCCCGGTTCGTGGATATGTAAAACATTACTTGTTTACTTTATGACGTCACATGTGTTTATGACGTCACATGCGTTATCGGGTCATGTTCATCGGCGGTTATCGTACAACTGAACGTTACAGCGGACTGTATGTTGCATATTTGCTCTTATTTTATGCAATAATAGCGAAAATACACATTTTCTCGGGCCTGAACATCTGCTGACGCCCTTAAAATGTGTTTATGCCCTCGTGCTTCGCACTCGGGCATAAACACATTTTGCGGGCGTCCGCAGATGTTCACGCCCTCGAAAATGTGTATTATCCCTATATACAACATCTTCACGGACTGTGACAGCCTCTGGTGAGACTGTATATGTGGAAAGACTAACCCGAGACCACTCTTTGTACAAAGATACGATATAAGACATCCCCGATCCTCCGGACACGGTTTACATAATTATGTGTGTGTGAACCTCTTTTGGTGATTTAGCGTCTTACTGTATCAGCTCACAACGAAGACTCAAATGAACATGTTCCTATGATTTAGTCTCATCGGAGTCGTCACTGTCCACATATACGTATAAAGTATTGCTTATACTTTATAGACCTAAATACATCCTCTTACGAAATCATTAAACTAGTTGTAGGCCTGTGTAACATATAAATTGTGCCATAACGGAGAGGCAACAAACCCACACATTCCTAGGCACGATTCGCATTGCTTGAATACGTCACATAGAATCGATAAAGAGTTATTAGATACCTATGAAATTATCACGAAATTCGCTTAGCCTAAAACATTTACATCTTTCTCTTAAAGAATACCAATACCAGATAAATACGATGATGGTTTTTTGACATTCTATTATGTTGTCGTCATGTATAGAATTTGCCAAGGAAAACTGTCAATTTAGAACCATTTAGAAACATGACTTTATTATCTTTTTACAATTTACAAAAGAAAAGAAAGTGGATTGGTTTTATTTCAAGCTTGCATTCTACTATTCATCGCAATATACATGTATGTGAATAAAATACATTGCCATATGATTATTGCAACTCCGTAATGGAATCGCATAAGCTTTGGTAATACTCTTGGGACTACACTTATCTTTAGCAGAAGCTACGACTGGACCTATATACAGTCAAACATGTGTTTAAAGATGACCCTTGGGAAGTGAACAAGCTGGTCTTTGATCACAGGTGGTCTATAATTGCAGGGTCATTTATACAGAAAATAAGTATTTGAGAAACTAAAAGAATGATCGCTATAGACAGTTAATTGCTATTCCAATATGGTCTATAGCACAGGTTCGACTGTAAATGCAAGCGAACCACGGGATACGCGGCTCGCTAGCAATTATGTTGTGCCTGTAAATTGAAATGATGCATGATAGATACATGATAATGTCTGTTTCCTATAGATTTCTCTGTTGTATGTATTTATCACGCGACACTTCAATTTACACGGACTATATGACCAACACAAATCTAATATAAATCTAACATAAATCTAACATACACTCCATCGACACAGTGAGCAGCTCGAGGGCTTGGCGTGAAACAGTTGTATCTAAAATTGGTATTTTTTTACCAAGGTTAATCACCTCGCCATAAAGTCTTTATAAGTGTTAAATCACTTTTCTTGGTAAACAATGTAAATTTAGGTGCCATTGCTCGTTCTGAGCAATGGCACCTAAATTTGCATTGTTTACAAAAGGGTCAAAATGGCCCCTATACCAGGGTTTTCAAAATAGGTTTTAAGTTACAACCCTTTCACGCCAAGCCCTCGAGCTGTTAAGACCCATTTGCCAGCAATGACGGATGCCCCACAGGTGTGGTAACCTCCCCGAAGGAGAGTCAGTTGATGAGGGAATTCTCCACTACCGGCTGTTTCCCCGTTAATGATCCTTGTCCTGTCGCCAGTTTGGGAGATGTCGGGATTCAGGCGAATCCTGGGTACATTTGCGGCTGTTACACCTGTTTAAAATAGAACATGCCGCTATAAGACCCGATCTTCAGAGGTTTTAACCGTATGTGCTTGTTGTAGTGCCGTCGACTTTATGAGCATTATTGAGATAACTATGTATTATATGCAACATTGTAAGAATACTGTAAATGTAGTGTTGAAAATATTCTGTTAGAGGAGAAAATGCTCGTTTGAAGCACTCCCATTTTTAATTAAACAACAAATATGCCGTAGAGGCGCTTTAAATCGTCTAAAGAAGGTTAAAGGTTAAAGGTCGACCCAATCGGATAACATTTCGATTGTTATACTGTTAACGTGCGAGCATGACAAAATGACGTCAGACCTCTAAATAATAGGCTCTTAAAATCATGGTGAAAATAGGAGAAAATACCTAAAATACCTGTTTTTTAACATTCATTTAATTTTAATAACATTGAAATGAAAATGCAGAATGCATTTCAAATTTAAAGTCATCAAATGAAAATTGTTAACAGTAAATACAACATATAAAATCTTACCTGTTACCAGTACGACGAATGCGACGATGGAGAACATCTTTCTTCAATTGCTTGGTGTTTGAAGTGACGACGAGGACTGGCTATACACGAGTATTTATACCCAGCCCTGCTTCTTGACTAAAGTAATAAACATGCGAATGTTGCCAGTTGTTACGTTGTATGACTTTGTTCACATCATATTGACATACTTGATTCCAAATACAGCAACCGATCGTGGTCATATCGCGGACGTTACTGTACTTGTATATCGTAAATTACGATGAAGTTACCTTAAACACACGACAAACGAAAAACTGTTGCTTTAAATATTTACAAACATCGAAGACATTATATGAGTGTGTAGTTCAATACAGGTTATGTTATACAGAGAATCCCTCATTCCAGCCGAGTCCCGGCAGCTCAGTCGGTAACGACGCGGGCTGTTAATCCAGGGGTTGTGAGTTCGAATCACGGCTCGGCCAACTTTCTTTCCGACGTTTGACAAAAGTCATTGCGACATGCGTCATTCGTCTTCCACCAATGGGCTAAGTCTATGTGGAAAAGCAGCCAGTTGCTTGGGAAGATTGTTGTGTGGAGTTCTGGTGTGAGAAAACCAGGTAACACATGAGTAGGTGAACTGACCGCCGTGATATGACTGAGAAATTGTTAAAAACGGCGTTAAACCCCTATCAATCAATCAATCAATCATTCATTCCAGTCGTTTACATCCGTTATTTACTACGAAAATGACGTGTAAGGGTATATAAGCACTAGCGTAGATCCAGACCAACATGCGAGAAAGTGCAATTGGTTTCATTTGACAGCTTGTCAATTTGATACAAAATGATTATAAAAACCCCTGACACATATTTTCTATTTGGATTAAATTGCATTGATGAACGGACCAATAGACATCCATAACATTTGTTATAAATACAGTTAAACATTTGCTAATGACCACCGTTGTATAGCAATTCCCTGTATATAGCAGTGTGGTTCAGGACAGTGTATATTATACAGAGAATCACGAATTCCAGACTGTTACATGGGTTATGTACTACGAAAAAGCCCGAAAATCCGATTGGTTTCATTCCTATTTTTTAACTGATTGTCAATTAGATACAGAATGGTTCTAGGAACCCCTGACACAGATTTTCTATTTGGATTAAATTGCATTGATGAACGGACCAATAGACATCCATAACATTTGTTATAAATACAGTTATAGAACATTTGCTAATGACCACCGTTGTATAGCAATTCCCTGTATATAGCAGTGTGGTTCAGGACAGTGTATATTATACAGAGAATCACGCATTCCAGACTGTTACATGGGTTATGTACTACGAAAAAGCCCGAAAATCCGATTGGTTTCATTCCTATTTTTTAACTGATTGTCAATTAGATACAGAATGATTCTAGGAACCCCTGACACAGATTTTCTATCTGGATTAAATTGCATTGATGAACGGACCAATAGACATCCCATAACATGTGTTAGAAATCACGCATTCCAGACTGTTATATGAGTTATGGGTTTTAGCGCTAGCGCAGGTCCTGAGCAACATGCGAGAAAAGTGAATTTGTTTCATTGAACCATTTTAACTGATTGTCAATTAGAAATGATTCTAGTAACCCCTGACACAGATTTTACATTTGGATTAAATTGCATTGATGAACGAACCAATAGACATCCATAACATGTATATGAATACAGTTTAACAATTGCTAAAGACAACCTTTGTATAGCAATCCACTATCTTTAGCAACCACACTTTTAATTTCCCAATTACTCATTTTCTGCATAAATGACCCTGTAATTAAACACCACCTGTGAACGAAAACCAGATTGTTCTCTTTCCATAGGTGGTCTTTACACACTTGTTGGACTGTACCGTAAGATGTGTTTTTTTTTCAAGATCGACGTCTGTTTGGACCGCGTAAGTTTGTTATATCGGTATGTTCTGCCTTGTCAATAATGTTGGCTCCGCAGTAGGTCTGGTTTTCCTTGTGCCGATCAATAAGGGTTGCCTCCACAGTAGGTCTGATTCCTAGTGTAGGGATCCTTTCAATCTAAGGTCATTATACACCAAATGAGCCGTATCGTGAGAAAACCAACATTACGGCCTCTGCGAAATGTATCGACCCAGATCAGCCTGCGCAGTCTACGCAGACTGATCCGGGTCGACACATTTCGTCTTAAGGGGATAGAGGTATAGAGTAATAATTTCTAAAACAGAAAATCCACAGGATGCGAAAAGTGTATATCCGGGTAAGCCTGCGCGGCATGCTTAATCTGATCCGGGTAGATACTTTACGCAGCGTCCACAAAGTTGGTTTTTTTTCAAGGGACGGCTCAAATACATTAAAATGCAACAAGACACCGAATCTCATGACGCGGCCTCGATGTTTGTAAACAGTTGTATAAACCATTGCCTGCTATACTGCTACTAAAAGTCTTCCAAAATGAAAGGCCAAAGATACATTTGTTTACGAGTAATGAATGAATGCACGTAGGGCATCTTTCGAGACATATCGTGGGAAGAGAATTACGAACAGCCAGCTTTAATAGTAGTCTGTGTGTTTGTCTTATTCAACCTAAGTTTTTGAATAGTCCAATTGTTTGTTGCAAATCAGCTTCAAATGAAACAGAAGCCAGTTTTAGCTCACAATAAACCAAATAAATTCCTTCTTTGTTTCCATGTAAATCGACCAGTTTCAGCCCTCAATTGTCATACTTTCTAAGCGTGTTTCGTGTATAACACCCTATATCGTTGCAAAAGAGTTACATCTAATCTTTTAAACAAGCCAAAGAAAATGGGAGGGGGAGGGGGTCGTGCATTATGCAAGAAAGAATTAACACGGCGAAAATAGTTACCGTCATTTTGGATCAAAACGGGCCCGGACAAAACCGGTTTTTCACATTCTCCACTTTCACTTTCACACTCATTTCTACGCAAACAAAATCTTTAAGGGACTATTTGGCTAAATATCAGCATGACCGCGGGTGTATTTGGCGTAATTCGACCTATAAGGGAAACGGTTAAAGCCGGATGGTTGTTGAATGTTACCGAACTTTAAGGGGCTCTCAGCACGTTAAAAGGACACGAATTTGTTTGTGGTAATAAATTGAACCTCGTCGGGGAGAAAATGCTCTGTTATAAGGTATGCGTCGAAAAGTGACCTAGATACATGTATGTTGATTACATTTCGAAAAGTGGAAAACATTGTGTCAAAAGGAGAAATTGCTCGTTTCTTCTTTTGTCACTATGTTTTCAAAAAGCTGTCTGCTGCAGAGTCGTCAGAAAGCGTCTATATGAGGGAAAGGGTTAATAGATGACACAATTTGAAATAGTGTTTATCTAAATGACGAAGGTTTTATAATCCTGCTTAAATATTTACTGCTAATACATATGTCTTTCATCGCCACTGCAGCAAAATAGAATCAGAAAACATTGTGTAAAACCTGTATATTCACTCCAGATACGTTAGCCCATCTTAAACATACCAGGTTAATAACTGATGAACCATTCCATCAGTCCGCATTGGAAAAGGACATATATTAGAACTATATCCCTGACCGGCCTATAATGTCGACACATACTGTCCCAGAACCGTTGATACAGAACGGTGTGATTCGATTAATTTGATTGGCATATATTTCAAAATATAGTTTCTCCATTTCCAAACATTTCAAAATTTGATTTTTTCATGTTCGACATGTCTCTCCGTATGTGTCAGTGTCTATAAACCATTTCCCACATATACACGCTTTATGATGCATCTCAGGGCTAGAAATTAACTTTTTTGTGCACTTGCGAATTTGGCCAGTGCCTAAAATTTCAACTGGCCAAATGTGAAACCAACTAGGCAAAACAATTTTCGCCAAAATGGCTAAAAAACAAAATTATTTGTTTAGACTTTATTATTAGTAGACTCTGCAGCAGACCACATTTGAAAACATTGTGGCAAAAGCAGAAATTGCTCATAATGACCAATTTCTATTTTTGCTAAAATGCTATCAGATCTATTCAAATATTATTCTTTCATTTCCAGAGAATTTTCATAATTTACAAAGTCGTAAGCAGCAGTTTTTTTTATAATATATGCGGGAAAGGGTTGAGTTCCCCGGGAGTGGAGTGTACTTGCTTATTCATTGGGTGGCGTTCCACTACAATGTACACTGGGTTTGCAGTTCTACTGTAACGTCATTGATTGATCAGAACGGTAGTTAATGTATCCTAGTTTTGCTTTTATCAGAGACAATGGTGTATAATTAAAAACAATCGTGCATAGTACTAAATGAACGGGTATATTAACCAACAATGGATATACTCATTCGACATGATGGAAATAGTGTCAGTCAGATATTGTGGCTCTAGTCGATCGAACCCACTGTTTCTAAAACAATCACGCCAACGGTCAAGGTCAAAAAAGCAATACATTTATTGCACGAATGAGCCGCAGGGCCATAAAGCTAGTTGGGCTACTCCTCTAGTCTTTTGTCAAAATATACATCTAGGACTGCTGCTCATATAGAAGTTTATTTCTTAAAGCCAGAAAAGTAAAAAACCCATGTGGTCAATAAAAAAAAAAACACACACACTATCGATGTTATCTTCATACGTAAACTGTTAGCGCATTGGTGGACTACATTCTCTTAACAATAGTGTACCCTGATATCGGGCTATCTTCCAGCGTATGGTGTCAGCCCATTGTTGGACGACGAATGACGCAAGTCACAATGACGCTTACCAATCAGCGTAAAGAATAGATGGCCGAGCTACCACCTATAGCTCGACTTTCTTTGGAAAATACATAAAAACAGAGTTTGTCTAACAAATCTTCAGCAGACACCTTGAACACATCTAAGAAAAAATATTGAAATTTTCTATAAATGAAATTGTAATCACCATGAAGAATTGAAATCATTGGCGAAACTGTCTATGAAACATTGTGGAAAAGGGAGAACTTGCCCATTATTTGAATTTGTTCCTGTTGCCACAATGTTTCCAAAAGAAGTCTGCAGCATAAGCGTCAGAAAGCGTTTGTATGTGGTAAAGGGTCAAATACAAGAACCCATATGCCATTTAGATAGACTGTTTTCTAGTTATCCCCAGACCAAAAACTGGCACATTTTGACGCGACTGTTGTAAACATTGTGACAAAAGGCGAAATTAATCGTTAGATGCAGTTTATGTTTATTTTTTTCATATCTGTGAATTCTATTTAAAGATCCCAATATCTTTATGGAATATCGATTATCCATAATTGTGTTCAGATCTTTTCAGAGTCGTCTGCTGCAGATTTGTTGTATGTGGGAAAGGGGGAAAGATAGACAAGCCGACGTAGCATTCTTGAAGGATCTATCGGTAATGGACTTATAACTAACACTATGATTATTCAGCGTAATTTAACAAATTCTCGCTGATAACCATGGCTTTCTGGCCGCGGAACCATTTCAAAGAATGCCAGTAATCTGGAATAGCTTTATTTTTTTAATTTCTCTATTACATACGCTTTCTGACGCCTCTGTAGAACACGCATTTTGATAACATTGTGACAAAAAGAGAAATTGCTCTGCCAAATGAGGACGAGTTTCTCCTTTTTGCTACAATGTGATCAACTGTATATAATGATTACATTGACTCTTATATAGCGTTTCCATATTTGTTTCGAGATCCAAAGTCGTCTGCATATGTGTTGTATGTGGGAAAGGGTAAATTAGCGATAGAATTATTTCAATCTCAATTACGACATTTTTATGTGTAACCACTGTGTATTGAAGTTTGTAAATCATTTCCGACATCCGACCAATGTGCGGCAGAAGATTTTAAAACGGTAGTGATGAGCTCCAGCAAGGTTGCAATGTGAGCATTACACACGTCTGACGTAGACTCGGTTTAAAACGTGCTTTAACCCTTTCCCTCATACAACAATTCTGCAGCCGACGAATTTGAACATATTTTGTCAAAAAAATGAAAATCTCTATAATTGAATGGATAACATATGACAACAAATGGAAAACATTGTGGCAAAAGGAGAAATTGCACGTTTTGTGCAATTTCTTCTTTTGTCACTATGTTTTCAAAAAATCCCTCTGCTGCAGAGGTGTCAGAAAGCGTCTGTATGAGGGAAAGGGTTAACCCCTTACATCTGAATCTACAGCAGAGGACTTTTGTAAACATTGTGACAAAAGGATAAATTGCTCATCATTTCTCTGTCAACTCTATTCAATAATAAGATAAAACAAATTATATAAATGTTCAATTAATTTTCCAAAATTATTTCAATGTCGTCTGCTGCATATTGTTGTATCTAGAAAATGGGTCAATGTCCTATTTTTGTCATAAAATAATTGTTAACACTATTTCAGTCATACACATTACATTTTATAAAAAAAAACCACACACACAGCACAGAAAACATGAGATCTCGCCATGCAAAACGGTTGTAACTAAATATTATAAGAAGATGTAGTTACAGTCGTTCAGCACGAACTATAGAGCTTGGTTTGGTGACTTTTAAAACATCTCGGCTTTAAAATGGAAAGTTTCTATAAATGAAAGTTCAATAATTGAAAATAGTTGAAAACATCGTGGCAAAATGAGGAATTGCTCATTAAGAACATTTTTTCCTTTTTGCCACACTATTTTTAAAAGTCGTCTGCTGGAAAAACGTCAAAATGAGTCTATCTATAGGTAATGGATAAACTGAATCAGAAGTCTACCTATTCATAGTTTTATCCGCATTCAGTGTATTGCTATTGATAGAACTGCCGCTTCACAACAATTTTTCCTTTTTGCCACAATGTTTTCAGAAGTCGTCTGCTGGAAAAGCGTCAAACTGATGCGTCTATATGTGGGTAATGGCTATTTTGAATCAGAAGTCTACCTATTCATAGTGTTATCAGTTCATTCAGTGTATTGCTGTTGATAGAACTGCCGCTTTACTGTGTAGATGTTTTTGTCTTTAAAATTAACCCTTTCCCATATATAGACGCTTTCAGACGCCTCTGCATATATAGACGCTTTCAGACGCCTCTGCATATATAGACGCTTTCAGACGCCTCTGCAGAAGACGACTGTTGAAAACATTTTGGCAAATGTGAAATTGCTCATGATGAGCAATTTCACCATTTGCCACAATGTTTTCAACTCTATTTAATAATTCAACTGTCATTTATAGAGATTTTTCACGTTTTTGATAAAATGTTTTCAAAATCGTCTGCTGCGGATGTGTTGTAGGTAGAAAATGGTGAAAGAGTTTGCCACATCATTTTGGTCTAAACCCTTTTCCCACAAATCTGCAGCAGACGACTTTGAATACATCTTGATTAAGATATGGAAATACTCTATAAATGCAAGAATAATTATTGAATATATTTGAAATCATTGTGGCAGCAATTTCAACAATATTTCATTTACATCACGGCGTTTCTTGATAAATTACCAAGACTACGGGTCCGTTAAGTATGTCTTAATGCTAAGTCCACAACACTGAGTCACTAGGAAGAAAGCCATTACTGTCAATGGTAAAAGTAATGTGTATTATCCGGGGGGTCGAACCCACGACCTCTTCACCCGAAAAGGACGCTCTACCACTACACCAACGGAGCGGTCGAACGACAAAAGGTAAACAGCAATTGGACAAACGTTAGACTAAAACAACCTGCAAGCTTTACCCCTTCACAACGAAGGCGGTTTGAAAACTGTGACCCAATTAAAAGTCAGGGTACAGTCCCTTTAAAGTTTATTTTTGTCCTGTGAACACATGTCAAAGGTGATATAAATATCTTTGTTTTACAAACATAAAAAGTCACGCTAAACATGTTATCACGCACACGCACGGGGTGTAACAACAACGTCTCATGAAATACTTCAAACGTCCCTATCGTCCTGCACTTCTTTTAACCTTTTCCCTCATACGGCAATTCTGCAGCAGACGACTTTGAACGTATTTTGTCAAAAAATAGAAAATCTCCATAATTGAATGGATAACCTTTGACAAAAAGTGGAAAACATTGTGGCAAAAGGAGAAATTGCACGTTTTGTGCAATTTCTTCTTTTGTCACTATGTTTTCAAAATGCCGTCTGCTGCAAAGGCGTCAGAAAGTGTCTATATGAGGGAAAGTGTTAATGAAGTCATGTCGTCAACATGATGTTAATCTTTTTTTTTAAATGGTTGATGTATTAAAGACATGCTTTAAGAACACGGTCAGTCGTTGTTTAACTTAATTCAGAGTGAAGACTAATTGGAAGGACATAAGGAGGTATTTTTTTTTTTCATTTTTAGAATAAGATTGATTTAAAATTGTCGTAATTCTAGATAATAGACTTACCCTGTGCAGCTGTGGACAATGTTCCACGCACGGTTGTTGTTCAATTTTAAGGAATTGTTTTCCGATAGTATTTACAGTTGGTCTGGCATGTCGAAGTCATGAAACCGGAAACTCCTTTGTTCGAAATTGAGAACGAATTGACTGCTACTATAAGTGCAAACTACTAGACTTATCTATAAATAGTTACCACTGTAACGTGCCGGGCTAAAGACGCAGAAGATCCCTTCAGCGAAAAGTATACTCAACCCTGAAGGGGTCCACTTGTCTTATATATTTAACCCAAAGACCATCACTTCGAACCGGTGATGCTAATTTGCATATTCGTTACAATACTTCCCACTCCGAGAAGACTCGTCCCGAGTCTTGGCCTGGGAAACCCATGGGTAAGGCAACTCCGATATGGCAGTTGTCTTTATCCCACCGCTGCCACCAATGTAACGTGCCGGGCTAAAGACGCAGAAGATCCCTTCAGCGAAAAGTATACTCAACCCTGAAGGGGTCCACTTGTCTTATATATTTAACCCAAAGACCATCACTTCGAACCGGTGATGCTAATTTGCATATTCGTTACACCACCATCGATGTTGTTGTTCTTCTTTATCATTTATTCTTGTAAACTTTAACCCTTTCGCTGCCAAAGGCTTTAAAGACGTTTGCACACAATTCAAATTCAGGAGCTGTCTCTCCTGAAAACTGCATTGTTTGCCACTAAGCCATTAAATTTTACCAAATTTCCTGGTGGTTGAAAAATAGTGTGGTCCAATTTTCAACATGGAAGAGTCGACTCGTTGAAATTTGGCAGTGAAAGAGTTAAAAGAAACCGGTTTAAATATGTTTTTTCTTAATGATGTAATCCATCTAGTACATGTACAAGAAGTGTATAACTCGGACATTTCAACCTAACACTGTGCTATGATAAATGTTACTCTGACAGTAAAGAATGTTTCATCAATTGTAAAACAAGTTTCGTTATCCAACACCGTGTATTTTATTTAACCCCTGTCCCAAATACAACAAATATGCAGTAGATGACTTTAAAAACATCAAAATCATAAATTTAGAAAATCTCTATAAAAGAAAGTGTAATAAAATTAATTTAAGAAAAGGCTGGAATTGTTTATGGCAAACGTATACATTATTCATTATGCACATGTTACTCTTTTGCCGATTTTCTTTTCAAATGTCTCCTGTAGAAGCAACAAAATGCACCTGTACGTTGGAAAGATTTAAAGGTGCTGAACTGCAGATGGAGATAACAAAAATGAAGCTTCTGCAAACAATGATTGCTTATAGTGACAACCAAATAATAAATAAATAGTTCAAAACTTTTTTAGGGCAATAATGTTGAAAAACATTCAAATGAAAGTCATGAAAATCTACAAAACAACGGTTTTAAAACTTTGACTAAACGTTTTATGAAAGTGCATCTATGCCATGATGATATATGTATTTACACGCAAATCAGGACCGACCAATATAATCGAGAAGTATAAACAAGACAACAAGTGTTTATGTGTGTATTAATATATCATCATGTTTACTATATGTGTGTGATTATTTTAATTGGATTTTACGCCGGTAGTTCAGTTATATCACGGCGTTTCCTGGATAAATTACCAGTGCTACTATTTATCCCGACAAAGACATCAGTCGTCATACTTTCCACCGCAACCCTGAGCGCTAAGGGTGGAAGCCACTACTACCAGTTTATTGATTGATTGGGGCTTAACGCTGTTTTTTAAACAATTTTTCAGTCATACCATGGTGGCCAGTTCACCTACTTATGTGTTTCCTAGCTTTCTCACACCAGCTATAATCCACACAACATACTTTCCAAGCAACTTGCTGCTTTTCCACATGTACCGTAAGCCCATTGGTGAAAGACGTATCACGCTTGCCACAGTGACTTTTGTCAAACGTCGGAAAGAATGTTGGCCGAGCTGAGATTCGAACTCACAACCTCTGGGATTGACAGCCCGCGTCGCTACCGACTGAGCTACCAGGGCTCGACCAGTTTAAAGTATTTGGTATGTCCCGACCGGGGATCTAAACCTGATATCACGCTCCCATGTGTTTATCATACTAATGCATATATCGGTTTCATTTCAGTTTGACAAAACATCATGTTAAAGTATAAATCCCTCGCTATACATACAGTGATCCTGTTAATGAACACTGTAACCCATGCCAACGTTATCAAGAGATCATCAGAAAATGACTTTCCTGTCCATCTCTCAGTAAATACAGGAATAACAGTGCCAAATGAAAATAACAATGGAAACCAGAAAAAGCTGTCCGAATTTACGTGGTCTACACTCGGTTGGATGTCGCCTTTCAAGGATTTATTTGAATATTTCACGTCAGATGACATCTTGAATAAATTGACAAAGCCTAAAGATCTAGAGTTGGCTCCAGAATTGTCTAACTTTGAAACAATGGACATCCTAGGTGGGGATGAATTTAAAGAACTAAACGACTTAAATTTTAACAATGCTGGTTTTTATACAGAGAATGATGTCCCAATAAATGGAATCGAAGGATTCACAAGTGATGTTGGTGTAAATGATAATATTGTGTCAATTGAAAACGACGATGTAGAGCAAAATAATGGAATAAAAACAGACGGTAGCTTTGAAATAGTAGCTGATACCACAGAGGGCGCCATCCATACGTTTTGGCCTGCGATGGATACATCTAGATCAAATGTTATCGCATTTAACTGGCTCCGGATACCACCTGATTTATTGTCAGTCAATTCTGACATCAGCCGATCTCTTCTAAACAACAATAACCATAATACTGACAATTTATTAAAACATCTACACACTGAGAATGAGGTTACGGAAGTTGAAGGTGTTTCCCCTGAAGCTCGTGACGGTGACTTTAGACAAGAAGTAGATAACTCTATAGGGAATTCAGAGGAAGATGTGAATTAACTGATTATCTGATTGACTATTTCAGAGTTTTCAAAACTTAAAAGCATCTGAAACAGACTGCAGAGTTTGTGAATGTGTTATAAAGCTAACTTTGTATGATTCGACGAATAGATATACATATATATAGTTCGCTTAACTCTTTCAGCCCCGAATTGTTTAAAGTAGACACTTCCATGTTCAAAATCGGGTGTGTCCATTTCTCAATTTATGAATTTTGTTGTCTATATTGGTAACTAAAAGGCAAACAATGCTGTTACGAGCTGACTCACCTGAATCTGCATTGTTTGCAAAAACCTCCATATTGCCTGTGGCGCTGAAAGAGTTAAACATGAAATCATTGCAGCTATAATAACGTTACTTCCATCTAGTAAAGTAGCACACTGCATATATGATAACGACACTTCCAACTTGTACATGAGAACATTGCAGTTATAATCGTAATTCGAGGGCTTGGCGTGAAACGGTTGTAACTAAAATTGGTAATTTTTTACCAATGTTAATCACCTCGCCAAACAGTCTTTATAAGCGTTAAATCATTTTTCTTGGTAAACAATGGAAATGTAGGTGCCATTGCTCGTTCTGAGCAATGGCACCTAAATTTGCATTGTTTACAAAAGGGTCAAAATTGCCCCTAAACCAGGGTTTTCAAAATAGGTTTTAAGTTACAACTGTTTCACACCAAGCCCTCGGTATGGTCGTAATGCTATTCCCATAACGCTGAGTTCCGTGGAGGGACAGTGTTACTTCACGATGAGTAAACACGCCGCGGTCCAAGTCAACTTGCAAATAAAAACGTTTTAAAATGATTCCACGGTTTCCTTCAAAGAGTTGCACAGTCTTAACCCTTTCCCTCATACGACAATTCTGCAGCAGACGACTTTGAACATATTTTGTCAAAACATGGACAATCTCTATAATTGAATGGATAACCTGTGACTAAAAGCGGAAAACATTGTGGCAAAAGGAGAAATTGCACGTTTTGTGCAATTTCTTCTTTTGTCACTATGTTTTAAAAAAACTGACCGCTGCAGAGGCGTCCGAAAGCGTCTATATGAGGGAAAGGGTTAAGAACCACTGTCCAGCTGCAAGGAAGCCACATGCACACCCAGACTTCGCGAAATATCCTAAGCTAACTTGTATTAAACATGTATTAAAATAATGTGTACGTGTTGAGACTAATTGAAGAGTTGGTTGAGGATGAAAGCTAAAAGAGCTTTTTCAGTGTGTTTCATTTTTGTTTGCAGACTACTCCAATGTGTAATGTGCATTCCCAGCTAATCATCATCAATGTATTGTTTATCAACCCGTATTAATTAAAGGAGCGATTCCTCTTTCACCGTTTAAGGCTTCGGATCGAAATGATGTCCCAAACTTCACTCATAACTCTCTATCATGTTTATCTCAAACACGTGGTAATTTAAAACGTTCCCACAAACAGACGTTTCATGACACCTTTGCAGCAGACGACTTTTGAAAAACACTGTGGCAAAAGGAGCGATGGCTCATATTGAGAAACTTCTTCTTTTTCCACAATGATTTCAATTGTATTCAATAATTGTTCTTTTATTTATAGAGAGTTTCTATTAATTGTATTATATGTTTTTAAAGGCACCTGGTGCAGATTAGTTGTATGTGGGAAAGGGTTAAAATAATATATATATATACACACAGGATCCCAATCTCCTTCGCAGAGTTGTCGTTCCTTACACTCACCATACACCATGTATGGTGAGTGTAAGGAACGACAACTCTGCGAAGGAGATTGACAGGATCCCACACGCAGGCGCATCTTGACGCCATTGAAAAAGACGACTTTTGAAAACATTGTGACAAAAGTAGGAATTACTCATAATGGTCAGTGCAAGTTCATCGGCGGCAGATGTGACGTACGTATATCGATCGGAAAATATTGATTGATTGATTGATTGGGGTTTAACGCCACTTTTAACATTTTCTCAAGTTATATCACGGCGGCCAGTTCACCTACTCATGCATTTCCTGGTTTTCTCAAACCAGTACTCCACACAACAAACTTCCCAAGCAGCATTGGCTGCTTTTCCACATAGACTTAGCCCATTGGTGGAAGACGAATGACGCATGTCGCATTGACTTTTGTCAATCGTCGGAAAATAACACCATGCCTTGTGAAAGCTACCCGTCTAAAAATAGTCCAATAAAGATTGGTTCATGTTAACCCTTTTCCTCATACAACAAGCCTGCAGCAGACGCTAATTATATATAAAACCTGTTAAACGGAAAGTGTAACTACTGAAAAAAAGTTGGAAATACTGTAGCAAAGGAAGCAATTGCTCATTATGATTTCTTTTACCGCAATGTTTTCAAATGGCGTCAGAAAGCGTCTAAATGTTGGAAAGCGGTAAGACATTCTGATATGGAGTCAAAGATGAATCAAAGTTACATTTAGGTTAATCTAAGAAAGACAACTCCTAAATATGTGTTACATATACGCATATTGATTGTGTCCCTTTATTTGATAGCACACACACACACACACGCGTGTTCGATAACAGTTATAAGTTTGTATCGTCACTCTAGTTAAATAACACATAATAAGTAAAGTACTTCAGTAGTTATAAATATATAAGCATACACATTTGTCCATTAGTGATGTTAAGAACTTCAGTAGTTCTAAATATATAAGTATCCAAATTTATTCATTAGTCGTGTTATTACATCATTTAAATGTAAGGGTATAAGAGGCCGAGTCCACCAAACTTGAACTCTGCAACAGTTTGCGCGTGGTCCTATAATAAGAATATGCGGGGGGAAATCTATGGTTAAATCCATTGGAAAAGTGCGCCATCATTGTCAAATTGGTACTGTGGAGGACAACTAGCCTACAGACGTTGCTTGACGTATTCGCAGCAGACGACTTTTGGTAAATTGAATGACAGTTCTAAGCCGAAGTGAAAGTAGAATGAACAGCGTTATCACGTCACCTCATAGCCTACAGACACGTTTTAATAAACGTCTATACAGCAGATGACATTTGGAAACATTGTAGTAAAAGTAGAAATTGTTCATAATATTATTGAGAAATTTCTCCTTTTACGAAAAGGTTTAATAGGCCAGAGACATATGTGTATATGTCTCTGAATAAAGACATATGTTTATATGTCTCTGAATACGCCAACCAATTACACATGACTAGAGTTGGCTTTTTTTCATAGTGCCTATATGTACCAAGACCCGGCCGGGTAGCTCAATTGGTAGCGTATCTGACTCGTGATCTGGAGGTCACGGGTTCGATACCCGGTTGCGGCGACATTCTTTCGGGCGATGTTTTCCATTGCCTCTCACCTCTGATCTATGTGAGAAAGTAGTCAGTGGCTTCGAAAGAATGTTGTGTAAGTACTGGTGTGGGAAAGCCAGGAAAACATGGGTAGGTGCACTGACCGCCGTGATATGACCAAAGCTGTTGAAAGCGGCGTTAAACTCCAAACAAACAAACAAAATATGTTTCCAAAGTCTGTTGTATATGGCGAAAGGATTAAACAATGAATTTGCAACTATAATATTTAGACCCGGTAGTATATCATGCTATTTATTTATTTTTCAAGGACTGTATAATAAACACGAGCTATGTTCCCCGAGAACCCGTTATATCTCGTGTCGCTGACTGTTTTGTCCCACTATCGGATGACACACCTATTTCCAAATATTGAGGTTACGATTTTTGTGGCGATTGGTTGACAATCGCCACAGTGCTACCAAAACAACAACAACGAAAAAAAAATTATATAGTCGTATTTGAACAATCGGTTGGATATTTCTGCAAAGGCAATTTACTCACTTCCGTTAAACCGCCATATATATATATAGTTCCATCAGTGATGCAGGCACACGATTAATAATGATAATGTTAGTGCTACTTTGATACCGGATTGGTACTAATATTTGAGATTTATCGAGAAAATATCTAAATAGAGTTAAACTATTTACATATTATCTTTCTTCATGTTTGGGCAGATAATAAATATCATCGGGCGTCTTGGGTACGCTATGCAGAGTATCATGATACTCCTGTGCCTCGTTTTATTTTTACTGTAGTCAACCGTAACCTTTTGACCTTTAACCTGATTCGGCAGGAGTTGGTTGTACTCTGATTATCTTCGTCATGATTTGGCAGATAATAAATATCATTGCGCGTTCTGCCTTGCAAATAACGACAACTCTGGTGATACTCAAATCTGGAAATTCCAAAAGGTTCTATAAATAGCTCGCGAGACCAAAAACCAGAAAAGCTTGTAAATCTCAATATTATAAACGCTTTATTTTGTACTTGTTTAAATATATGAAAGCGTCTAGATAATAAGACTGGTTTACAAAGGTTTAAAGGACACACGATGGCAGTGTGTACACACGTTATGTATACACGTCTGCACGTTCTAGACTCAATTAGCAATCAATGCTGACAGTGTAGCCTTATTGAGTTTGAAGATCTAGCATTATAATATATGCCTATATTTTCATAAATTAAACAGTTTGGCAAATAGTGAAATTGTGCTTTTGGAGCATGTTTTGTGTTTGTTTTTGCACTCACATTATTCGAAGCAGTTTAACAACCTCAGAGACATATAAATACACTGTGACAACCCTCAATCATGCAATGTGAAGGGACTAAATTGAACAGACCTGTTTAATATCGGACATAATTGAAACAAACACCAAACTAATGGATACTGTTTTCTCTCCTTTCTTTAGTCATTTCTAAAGTGTAAAATATATTTTATCTTAATATGGCCTAACGACCTGGTGATAAACATGTGATTACCCAAACAATTTAGATTACAAATAGTCATTCTAATGAGCTAAAACGGTAGTCTATCGAATACCAACTAGATTTTTCATAACTTTGGAATGGCCTAATTTTGAACACATCATGACCAATTTCAGAACGTAACTAAATAATCACCAAGACAACATTCTGGCAAACTAACATTATTCTACTGTCAAAAGATGCAGGGTTGATACATTCTCAAATATACCCGCACCAGAGTCATCGCAAGCCCTACACCGATATACTGCTTGTTACTTTGCAGGATTTTCCATACGATCGCCACTACAGTGCCATTGGCGCTTTGATTTCCGAAAGGTTCCGAAAGTGTTCAATTTACCAATAAGAACGTGACCATGAATATTTTCGTAAAGTTTATTTTTATTTCGCGGATGAATTTAGAAAAATATAAAGACACGTAACTTAATTATCAATATATTGATAAACAATTATCAAATCATTTTAAACAACAATTTTCTTCTGTTGATATAAATAAATGACAATCTGATTTCGCTTTGTTTTTAGCTTTGCTGTCCTCCTAAAAGCGATCCCCTTGAGAACTACTTTTCTAAAGACCACGTGATTTATGTAAACAAGTGCGTAAAACGTCCAAAGATATCAACACAAAAATGGCCGAACTGTGAAAATTTCGTCATATCATATTTTACGATAGACAGTACGACAACCTGATAGCAAGATGCCAAGAGATCTTGTCATCAACGTTACCTATAATGGCGACGATGCCTTCAAGGATAATTTTTTCCAGATTCCATACGACATAACATGGGAGGATTTGGAAGCAATGGTTTGTTGACATTTTTGTTCTTGAGGGAAAAACATTCGATCAGCTGTCAAAAAATTAACTGCGTTCTATTTTCACTTTCGTTACCTTATCACCATTTTGACTGTCTCGTTCACTAAATTATGACCTTACTTAATTGGTTCTTGATATAACACGTATTTTATCCAGTATATTATCTTTAAACAGTTCCACGACTTTTTATCGTGATAACCAATTTAGGTCAATGATGTTTGGTTGCCATTTTAACCCGTATGCGGTTTAATCCTCCTCCAAATTATATACAGATATAACGGAAATATATTGTTTTTACTGAATGAGTATAATATGTTTCTGCTGAGCCATAGTTAAAATCAAAGTTTAAAACTGTACGAGAATGTCTTAGATTAGAAACAGGGATGACTTTTCAAGTTAAACCGTCTTTCTCCACAATGTCTTTTGACAGACTGAGAGGCAACAGGAATCAGCTGTAGGATTCCTGTATCAGGCAGGGCTCTAGACAAGGGGAATTTTGTTCATGTTCTCAAAGCCTTATTTGAGATTCAAGCCGTATGTTGTGGGTACTCGAAAGAATCGTCTCTGTGAGACGATTGTTTTGAGTACTCAAAATAAAGGATTTTGTTGAGTAATAAGAGAAATATTTTGGGGAAAAGAGTTCAAAAGACCTGTTCACTATCTCTTATCTGGTCCTCTGGTATCCGGCTAAATGTAACCCTTTCCCACATACAACACATCTGCAGTCTTAGTTAAATTATTAAAACACTAAAATTAAACCCTTTCCCTCATGCAGACGCTTTCTGATGCCTCTGCAGCAGACGGCTCTTTGAAAACATAGTGACAAAAGAAGAAATTGCTCAAACAAGCAATTTCTTCTTTTGCCACAATGTTTTCCACTTTGAGTCATAGGTCATCCATTCAGTTATAGAGATTTTCTATTTTTTGACAAAATATGTTCAAAGTCGTCTGCTGCAGATTTGTTGTATGAGTCATTGAGGGAAAGGGTTAAAACACTCAACACAAGCTCTCAGCCTCCATGATAGATTAAAGTAGTTAAAGTACAGTCCCAGTGCTTGCACTAACTTTTTGAAACAGGAAGTCAGGACTTCCTGGGTCTGAATTTTGGAAGTCCTGGTGGAATTCAAGGAAGTCCTGGTTGTCGCGCCGACTTTGTCCCTTCTCGCACTTTCTACTTAGGTTGATTTGTGTTTTAAACAACATTGCAGGAAAAGAAGTAAATCTTTACAAAGACTGCAGTGCTTGCACTAACTTTTTGAAACAGGAAGACCTGACTTCCAGGGTCTGAATTTTGGAAGTCCTGCTCATAATTCTTGGAAGTCCCAGGTGGCACGCTGGCTTTTTTCGCATCTTGCACATTCTATTGTGTTTCCCTTTGTTTTATTTTTAAATACATTATTGGAAAAGAAGCTAATTAATACAGAAAGTGGATATTGCTCCTTTGTCAACAATGTTAGTGTTGGTTCTATCATAACACTTTTAAACCAGTAGGTTTTTATGTGATATAGCAAGCTTTTTTCCAGTCATGTGTCAAAAGCTATCCAGCATAAAATTCATCAAAAGATTGGCATGGCTATGATTCATTACATTCACATTAAACATGAATTATGTTCTTAAATCACATTCAGTATGGCAAAAGGAATGATTTCTGTTAATGAGTTATTGATTTTATTTTAAACACCAGTAAATAAAGTGTTCTGCAGTGAGACATATTTCAAACACACATTAAGGGCACTAAACTTTCATAATAGTCAACTTTAAAACAAATAAGAATGAGTGTGAGTAATACTTTCTTGAATGACATTTCTGATTTCCAAAATGCACGAAAACCCATTACAAATTACATTATGTATTTTCACCTCCAGACTTCAGTTTCTTTTATATTTTAAAAAAATAATGAACTAAAATGGGCTTATATGCAATCTATTTCATAAGCAAGTCCTTTTTGACAGCTGGCTGTGATTTTGATAGATCTTCATGTCAACTTTGTTTTTAAAAAATCGGCAATTAAAAAGTGTTTCCTATGTATTCAGGCAAACAAAATAATAATCTTTAAACAGTTAAATTAATATAGGGACATTCTTTTATCATATCCTAGTATGATTTTATATGGGTTATTGAAATTAATTACCCCTACGCTGTTTATAATGAAAAATAGAATTGATTGGTGTGAAGTCGTTATCAAGTGTCAAATCTGGGGAGGGGTGGGGTACGCATTCTCGATCGTGATTGGCTTAAATCTACCAATTGATAACTCCCACTGTCCATAATTGACACTTCATAAAACACAATACACAGTGTCTTTAGATAATTACACACAATTTCTAGTGGACCTCGCCTTCTTACCAAGTAACAAATGTGTCATCTTTTTTTCACACGTAACAAAACATGCCAAACTGGTGTCATAAATTTAGTATTGATTGGTTGGAATATATATACCACAAAGGTGTCTTCTCGATTGTCCCACATTTTGATTTTACTATTTACCCTTAGTGCGGTGGGATAATGAGCGGTAAAGAGAGGTAAGGGAAAGGTGAGAATACAGTCCTGTTATTATGCCTATTCCACTATAAACAGTAAATTTGCGGTTTCTTTACTGTTTGCACAAACATTCAATTAAGTTTATGCCTATTCCACTACAAACATTTCATTGCGGTTTCTTTACTATTTGATCTTTATTAATTTCATTTGTTTGCAAAAAAACACACTTATAATTCATATTTGATCTTTATTAATTTCACCTTTGTTTCATTTCTTTCTAAACTGTTTGCACAAACATTCAATTAAATTAAAGAAAATTATATAATTATATGCTCTTAATTATAAATGAACAAACTGTTGATGCATTTCTTGAATTGAAAATTTTGGGGAAAAGTATCATTATTGTTTTTACATCATACTGAAAACATGGCTAACGCGCAAGTAAGACTAGATTTTGTGAAGAACCAGCGCGGCGGAATGAGTCTGGTTATTGATGGCCACAAATTTGTTATTAAGAGCCGACGGGAAGAGAGGGTGTACTGGACATGTTCTAACCGTGCCTGTCCATCACGAGTAACAACCAGAGAAGGTATTCTCGTCAGACATAACGCTCACCATATCCACGAGCCTGACAATTTCCATATAGAAACAGACGATGTGATGCAGAAGATGCGAAAACGGTGTCGAAAAGAAACAACGCCTATTCCAACAATTTACAAAGAAGAGGTATCAGCTCTCAGAAATCGGGATTGGAATGAACAATCTGTTGAATTGGTAAAAAGAATCCAGACTTTTGAAGGATGTAAGTCTCAACTTTATCGTGAGCGAAGCAAAGACAGACCAGTACTTCCGAAAAGAAGACAAGACATACGCCTGGAAGGGGAGTGGACAGAGACGTCAGCTGGTGAGCAGTTCAGTATGCTACCGGAGGTAAAAGACCAACCAAGAGAAGGAAATATAAAAACATTGACACGCGACTAGCATCCCTAAAGGAACGCCTGCGTGATGGGTCCATTAGCGCAATTGAGTATGCGGACAGAGCAACATATTGTCTACATATGTAACCATTTATAAACTGAGTAAATATTCAACAAAATTGAAAACAGTGAAAACCCAGATCAGACGATGTGATTATATGATGTGTTTAATTTGTTATTTGTTATTTGAATGTATGTATTATAAACAATAGTTCAATTACCTAATTTGAATTAAAATATGTTTTTCTAAATAATTTGATATTTTCCTTATTCCTATGTTATATCAAAAAGAGGACCAAACAAGAGCTTTTTTCTGATAAATTCGTAACATACTGTTTTATAAAAAATGGTTACCAATATAGTGGAATTTTAAATGAACCGAACTGTAGTGATATCTTCGCCCCGGGCAGGGATTAGCCGACACCTTACCTGTATTTTTTCCCGATAGTCCTACATCGATTTTTAGCCCAAAAATCAAAATGTGGGACAGTCGAGAATAAACCACCACAAACCGGCAAGTTTAACCTCTTGGAGAGAGAAAGCATTCTCGGCGTTGATTGGCTCATTAATATCTACTGAATCCGCCCACCTTCTTATAATTGACAGTTAATCAAGCCAGTACACGATTACGTCCGTCATTTTTATTTTTGGCGTACACACGATTGCAAATAGTCGTGTACGTCCGACATATTGATTTTCGGCGTATACACAATTGCAAATAGTCGTGTACGTCCGACATATTGGTTTTCGGCGTACACACGATTTCAAATAGTCGTGTACGTCCGACATATTGGTTTTCGGCGTACACACGATTTCAAAAGGACTGTACGTCCGACATATTGGTTTTCGGCGTACACCCTTATTTATTCGGCGTACGCGGACGTCTCCCTTGTCATTTTTCGGCGTACGGGACCATCTTTCGGGCGTAAATACGCCCGATACGTCCATTACCGCGACCGCTGCAGTCCCGTTAAAGTAGACAACATTGTGGAAAAATGTCTTCTATTTGTCACAGTGCTCTCAGCTGTGTTTCAATGTGTCTGTATGACCGCTGTGTATCCTACTTTTACCTTTACTTTTTGTGTCACTTTCCCTCATATAGACGCTTTCTGACGCATCTGCAGCAGACAGCTTTTAGAAAACATAGTGACAAAGGAAGAAAATGCACAAAACGTGCAATTTCACCTTTTGCCACAATGTTTTCCACTTTTATTCATAGGTTATCCATGCAATTGAAGAGATTTTCATTTTTTTGTCAAAATATGTTCAAAGTCGTCTGCTGCAGAATTGTCGTATAACTTTAAGGGAAAGGGTTAAACTAGTAGCATGGTAGGCACTTAGGGATTACTTTTTTTGTCCCGCATCTGTCTGTCCGTCACATTTTTTCTCCACACTTTCAATGAGCAGGTGCAGGTGACACACATGCTCCGCAGAGCAATCCATTCTATTTTCAATTTATCTAATAATTTTTTACCTTACATGTATATTGAATTGTTAAATGTTTGATGAAAGATCAAATGTTACAGTCTGTAAAATAAGCAGTGATCAGCCTTTTGGTTCGAATCAATGAGAAAGTTGCTGTGGTCAGTGTAATTTTACATGTATTATATAACAATAACCAAACATTAAGGTCAAACAGATCAGTAAATTTTTAATGGTAATTTCAATGACTCATGATATATAAAGAAATTGTAGACGCACATATTTGATGGAGGGTTAAAGAGGTTTCTTGTGTTGAGCAATCAATTCTTCTACCACAATGTTTTTCGAAAGAGTATTAGTTTTATCTGACCAACATTATAAGGCTATGAAACTTAGAAATATTCAAGAAATATTTGATTAAGATGCTTATAAAATATTAGCCGAGCGCCGGTAGCTCAGTCAGTAGCGACGCGGGCTGTTAATCCTGGGGTTGTGAGTTCGAATCGACTCAATATGTCATTTTGAGATATTGTTTTCCGTAGTTTCAAATTGTCTGTTTAATATAAATGGAAAGTGTTAACCCTTGTCCCTTATACGACAATTCTGCAGCAAACGACTTTGAACATATTTTATCAATAAACAGAAAATCTCTATAACTGAATGGATAACCTATGACTAAAAGTGGAAAACATTGTGGCAAAAGGAGAAATTGCTAGTTTTGAGCAATTTCTTCTTTTGTCACAATGTTTTCAAAAAGCAATCTGCTGCAGAGGCGTCAGAAAGCGTCTATATGAGGGAAAGAGTTAAAAACTTACCCTTTTCTACATACAATAAATCTGTTGCAAAAAATATAGAAAATCTTTGTAAATGAAAGTAAAATTATTGAATAGACTATAAGTGGTTGACCCCTTTTCTACATCAAGACTCTTACTGACACCTCTGCAGCAGACAACTATAGAAAACATTGTTGCAAAAGGAGTAATTGCTCATTTTAATCATTTGCCATAATATTTTCACCTCTTTCCAATGGAGGATTTCCATATGTCTAGATCTTTGCTGCTGCAGATTTGCTATATGTGAGAAAGGGTTAATAATCTAAATAGCAAATTGTTTTGATACAATTTAAACAAATATTAACATTATCCAACATTCAGACACATTTGCAGCTGAACAACCTTTGAAAACATTGTAGCTTTAACCCTTTCTCTCATATGACAATTCTGCAGCTATCGACTTCAAACATATTTTGTCAAAAAAGGAAAATCTCTATAATTAAATGGAAAATATTGCGTCAAAAGGACTTTAAGGAGAAATCGCTCGTATTGAGCAATTACTGCTTTTGTCACTATGTTTTCAAAAAGCCGTCTGCTGCAGAGGCATAAGAGAGTGTCTTTATGAGGGAAAGGGATAAGACACTTTATTTCCCCTTTCCCTCATAATGAGCTCATAATGAAAGATTTCTCTTTTTCCACAATTTTTTCAGCTCTATAATTCAATTATTATATTTTTATTCAGTGATTTTTCATATTTTTACCTAGTTATTTTCAAAGTGCCCTGCTGCAAAAAAATTGTATGAGGGAAAGGTTTAATTAACCTTTTCAGTCTGCAGCAGACGACTTTGAACGTATTTTGTCAAAACATAGAAAATCTCCATAATTGAATGGATAACCTATGACGAAAAGTGGAAAACATTGTGTGGCAAAAGGAGAAATTGCACGTTTTGTTTCTTCTTTTGTCACTATGTTTTCGAAAAGCCGTCTGCTGCAGAGGCGTTAGAAAGCGTCTATATGAGAGAAAGGGTTGATTAAGAATACACATACACAATTCTAGAGGTAACCAATTGTTTCCGCCCAAATGTCATATCACGGGGACAGTTCTCTTATTCATGATCCCTGGGTAAACAAACCAGAACTAGGTTAGCTAATGTGCCTTGCCCAGGGGCCCAAGGGCACTCGCCATGAAGGTTGTGCATTGTTACCATTATAGAAATATACATTTGACATTCTAGAGTTGAATACCTAGTGACAAAATCAGAAATTGCTTGTTTTGAACAATTTCTTCTTTTGTCACCATGTTTTCAAAAAGCCAACTGCTGCGTCAAAAAGGGTTATAGAAATATACAGGTACTTAAAGGAAGTAAACATTTCACATTCATAATCACATTGCTGGTGACATTCAAATCACAATGTCATGTCTATTTATGGTAACTACCGGTAATTATAATATATAATATTAATTAGTCCAGTCCTTTTAATTTTACCTCTTGCAGATTCATTTTGACGCATTTGCAGCAGACAACTTTTGAAAACATTTGGCAATTTATGGAGATATTGCTCATTATTTGTCACAATGTTTTCAACTCTATTAAATAATAAAACTTACAGTAAATATGTGCTTAGATGTGTTCTAAGTCGCCTCCAGCTTGTTTGTCATAATTTATTATATGTGAGAAAGGGTTAAAAGTACGGTGAGTGAATTTAATGTTCCACCGGTACTTTCCATAAGTTCATCTTAATTAACCCTTTCCCTCATATAGACGCTTTTTGACGCCTCTGCAGCAGACAGCTTTTTGAAAACAAAGTGACAAAAGAAGAAATTGCTGAAAACAAGCAAATTTCTCCTTTTGCCACAATGTTTTCCACTTTTAGTCATAGGTTATCCCTTCAATTATAGAGATTTTTTATATTTTGACAAAATATGTTTAAAGTCATAATTGTCGTATGAGGGAAAGGGTTAAATATAGTAAATATTTCAATTATAAATAGAATGTTAAAACCCTTTCCAAACAGTTACGCATACAAATTTGAAAACTTAAAGGCAAATTATGGAAAGTCTGTTACAATCAAAGAGAAATCTTTGAATTGATTTGAAAACATTGTGACACAGGAGAAATATTTTGCTCATTGTGAACAAGTTGTCCACTGCAGATGTGATCCAATATGGCGGCATGTGCCATTGTGGGCAAGAGTTAACTTGTATGTACAACAAATCTACAGCAGACGACTTTGAAAACGTAGTGGAAAAATCCTGAAAAATCTTTATCAAAGATAGCTTTATTGTTAAATAAAGTTGAAAACATTGTGGTCAAAGGAGAAATTGCCCGTCATGAGCAATTTCACCTTAGGCCACAATGTTTTCAAAAGTCGTCTGCTGCTATTGCGTCAAAATGTGTCTGCATGTGGGAAAGGGTTAATAACTTGATATGTTTTATGGTCTACTTCAAACATGTCTTTCTTCATGTATACCAATATGACTTTGATACGAAATTGAAAAATATATTTCTGCAAAAAATTTCTTAACCCTAATCTGCAAACAACAGATTAGGAGCAGACAAAATTGATAACATATTTGCACATATGAGAAAAATCTCTATAAAGGAAAGTATAATATGAATAGAGATGAAAATATTGTGGCAAAAGGAAAATTGCTCATGAGCGATTTTCTCCTTTTTGGTTGGATTGCTCTAGCAATTTCGTTCTATAGATTGACGATGTCTGTCTGTCTGTATGTCTGTCAACATTTTGGTTTCAGGTTGAGGCAAAATCTCAGCACTGGAAAGGGTTAAAAACTTGAAACTTTGCCTGAAGGTAACCAGTAACAAGTTCTATTGATTTCTATGGTTACTTTGACCTTGACCTTGGTTTGTCGATTTTCAAGGTCAAATTGCCAACAATCCGGCCTTACCGTCTGCAGTGGTTTCTTGTTCCACAATGTTTTCAGATGTCTTCTGCTGCAAATGCGTCGACGGTCATCAGCTGCAAAGATTTTGAAAGTTTTCTGTCTCTGGGAAAAAAGTAATTGTCTACAGAGGTAATCCCAATAGTTTATTGGGTGTATTGATAACAAACATGTTTGTATTGATTTTGTTTCATGGTAGAATTCCATTGCATTATTTATGCATATTTTTTGTTCACAGAAGTTATGCAATTTACAGTACCCTTTTTTCTACTGGATGTCTTTATACCTTAACCCTTTCCCTCATACAACAATTCTGCAACTGACGACTTTGAACATATTTTGTCAAAACATAGAAAATCTCTATAACTGAATGGATAACCTATGACTAAAAGTGGAAAACATTGTGTCAAAAGGAGAAATTGCACGTTTTGTGCAATTTCTTCTTTTATCAATATGGTTTCAAAAAGCTGTCTGCTGCAGAGGCGTCAGAAAGCATCTATATGAGGGAAAGGGTTAAGCCTGGATGTCTTAATACCTGAAGCTTGTTTCTAGTTTTTCACTCTCAAACCTCATATAGCATTATACTTAAATGTTCTAGAATAAAGCATTTAGAAAATGTAATAAGAAAAAAGGGATTACGGTATATAAACACATTTCTTTTTGAATAATTTGTCCATTTTCCACAATGTTTTTAAATATTATCTGCTGCAGAGGTCTGTATCAGAGAAAGGGTCATTGAAACTCTGCAAGTATGTAATGCTTCCGTGGAAGCCGAAGCTATACACACCAAACACATTGCTTGTCTGTGCAGAGACAAATATAAATACAGAGATTTTGCAGCTCTGCTTACGCTTAGAACAGATCTCGCTAAAAATCATGTGGGACATGATACTTGGCGAGATGTGCATGGTAACTTCATAAAACGCCGTATCTCAATTGATTAAGTCCGTCAATTTGCATGCATTTGTGTATATCTATTTATAGTTTGAGATTTCTCTTGTTTTGTTTGCAAATAGATAGCATCTATAGATTATGTTGTCATACATACATGTAGTAAAACGTTTTGTATTGTCCCAATAATTAACTCCTTGGCCAGATCATAAGAGTATAAATGATCTGTAGCAGATGACTGTGAAAACATTCTAGGCAAAAGTGAGTATGGTTACTTTCTATAAATAAAAGTATGATTTGAGAACATTGTTCTCAAATCATACTTTTATTTATAGAAAGTAACCATACTCACTTTTGCCTAGAATGTTTTCACTTTTTTAAAAGTCGTCTGCTGCAGACGGGTCTGTATGTCCGAATGGGTTAATAATCATAATGCAAATAGTTGGCAGGGCATCTATACACTGTTCTTATTGACTGCAGTGAGTTGTCTCTGTGTTAACCCTTTACCACATACAACAAATCTGCAGAAGACAATTTTTTTGAAATCATTTAACCCTTTCCCATATATACAACAAATCTGCAGCAGACAACTTTGAAACCCTTTAACCCTTTCCCACATACAACAAATCTGCAGCAGACAACTTTGAAACCATTCAACTCTTTCCCACATACAACAAATCTGCAGCAGACGACTTTGATCATATTTTGTCAAAAAATAGAAAATCTCAATAATTGAATGGATAACTACCCTATGACTAAAAGTGGAAAAAAGGAGAATTGCTCATCATGAGCAATTTCACCTTTGGCAACAATGTTGTCAAAAGTCGTCTGCTGCCATTGCGTCATAATACGTCTGCATGTTCAGGAAATGGTTAAGCAAAAACCATAGAAAATGTCTACTAAAGAAGTAGTAAATATTGAATATAGAGTTGAAAATATTGTTGCAAAAGGGAATATTGCTCATTATGAGCAATTTCTCCTTTTGCCACAATGTTTTCAAAAGTTGTCTGCTGCATAGGCGTCAGAAAGCGTCTCTATGTGGGAAAGGGTTAAGGAGTGAAAGTCAAGGTACCTGTGAGATTAAAAAAGTTACATTACAGTGTTGCGTGCAAAGCTCTATTTAAATGTCTCTGGTCTGTTCAAGCTGTGTGTAAGTCAATCCCACAGTTGTGTCTAGGCCTTTTCTTGGAAACCACTGGCTTGAAATCAAAGAAACTCATTGGAGAACTTCAGTTCCAGCAGGAAATGAACATAAATTACTTGCTTTAAATCTTGGATTCAACTTTTCTTAGCATTTATATTTTACTTACAACTCATTTGATCTGTTAACCCTTTCCCGCATACAACAAATCTTCAGCAGACGACTTCGGAGACGTTTAATCAAAACTATGGAAACTCAGCATAAGTGAATGAATAATTATGTCTCCCCCTGTATACAGGGGAGATATATTGTTTTTGTCCTGGGCGTCTGTCCGTCTGTCCGAAATCGTGTCCGCTCCATATCTCCAAGACGGCTTGAAGGATTTTCATGAAACTTGGCTCACATGTCCACCTCATCAAGGCGACGTGCAGAACCCGCGTCTCGACAATATAGGGTCAAGGTCAAGATCACGCTTGAAGGTCAAAGGTTTGAGGCTTTATTTCGTGTCCGCTCCATATCTCCCAGACGGCTTGAAGGATTTTCATGAAACTTGGGTCACATGTTCACCTCATCAAGGCGACGTGCAGAACCCGCGTCTCGACAATATAGGGTCAAGGTCAAGGTCACGCTTGAAGGTCAAAGGTTTGAGGCTTTATTTCGTGTCCGCTCCATATCTCCGAGACGGCTTGAAGGATTTTCATGAAACTTGGGTCAAATGTTCACCTCATCAAGGCGATGTGCAGAACCCATGTCTCGACTGTCTGTCTGTCTGTCCCAAATTTATAGGTTGGAATGTTTTGAGAGATTTTGACAGATATTTGAGGGGAGACATCTGTTTTTTGCAAAAACAATTCTAGTTATTGATTAAAGTTAATTGAGAAATTGCTCATGATGAGCTCAGTTCCTCCATTTGTCAAAATGTTATCAAAACTCGTCTGCTGCAGAGGCGTCAAAAAATAGCTATATGTGGGAAAGGGTTAATACTAGTATAATACTGTTTTATCACATGACGTTGCTTGTATCCCATGTAATACACCCATTACGTATTTCTTTATATATATAACGTGTGTAATATAACATCATGACCTAATACTAGGAAAAAATGACGTCACGTCAACGTTTTGACGTCATACGTTAGTCACTTTGGCGCCAAAACCCGTAAATTCCATCTAGAAATATTGAAAACGTTAAGTACATTTTTATCGAAATACGTCTCATAAGTCACTGTATGTGATAGATATAATATCTCATGAGTGTTATTTATTATTCTTTTTAATAACTAAGCTGAATATGGCCTCGGGAATAATTATTTGTGGCATTGTTATACGATTTACTGACGAAATTAAAATAGCTTTGGAAAACCCGCTTTTCTTTGTGTGTTTTCGTCATGTGATAAAAAGAATCTGACATTCGTTGTCATTTAATAAAGTTTTATTAAACTCGTTCAAGAAATTTATTATTAAGCTCGCCAGAGGCTCGCTTAATAAAAAAATTCTTGAACTCGTTTAATAAAAAAATTCTTGAACTCGTTTAATAAAACTTTATATAAAATGACAACTCATGTCAGATCCTATATATATCTTGGCAGCCACCTAACCATATGTTTACTAGAGCTATATTTACAACAAATCCGTAGCAGACAACATTGAAAACATTGTGACAAAAACCTGATAAATGTCCATAATAGATAGCTTTATTGTTAAATAAATTTGAAAACATATTGGCCAAAGGTGTAATTGCTCACCTTGAGCAATTTCATCTTTGGCTGCAATGTTTTCAAAAGTCGTCTGCTCATTGCATCAAAATGTTTCTGCAGTTGGGCAAGGGTTAAAAGAGAATTGATCCTAGTCCCATTGGCATTTTAAAACCATTGGAAAGAATTAATGTTGAAGCCTGGAATGTATCTCACAACCATTTCAGTGCATAGCCCTCATTGTTTTTGACTGAGCTATCGCGTCTTGAATGAACTCAAACAGCGAAAGCATTGATAGGTTTTTACTGATTTTCTTGTTTTTGTATATTTTCAGTTGAAGGCCCATTTTGACTGTGACAGATTGTCAGTGACCTACTTGGATGAAGACAATGATGAGGTAGGTACTTTAATACACCTCAATCTCATAAAAATCAGACCAAAACACATGGCTGTATGTATAATTAACCTGATGACACCGCATAAAAGGTCGTCTTGAAATGACCCTGTGCACTTATACATTCAAGAGCAGGTGCTTGTTTTTTACTGTCCAATGAAATAGCAGGATACAACCAACGCTCAGTTTTATGCTTGATTGATCGATTATGGTTTAACGCCGTTTTTAACAATTTCTCAGTTATATCACGACGGCCAGTTTACCTACTCATGCATTTCCTGGTTTTCTCACACCAGTACTCAAAACAACAAACTTCCCAAGCAACTGGCTGCTTTTCCACATAGACTTCAGTTCTATGCAATCAGAACACTTGATAATCATTCACCTCATCTCCGTCTGTAGGTGACAATTTGATTGGCTGATGCAAAGGACAATCTGAGACGACCTTTTTGATGCAAACATCAGTTCTATATCTGAGGTCAGATTTTAATGGGATTGAATACAGCAGGAGCTAGAAGCTGTCTTGATGACAGCATATATCTCATTTTAGAATTTTATCAAATTCGAACAAAGTAAAAATGAAAGGAATCAATGGACCCTTTTGATAATCAAAAATGAAAGGAAAGCATTGAATCTATGGAAACTTTTTATAATCAAAAGAATTGACATGAGAAAGAATAGAAAGAACCGTGGGGAAAATGTATCTCAACAAATGAAAAGTTATATGTATCAAGGAAAGGTTTACCTCTTTACCTCTTGCAGACACATTTTGAAGAATCTTGAGCATACAACTGTTTAACCCTTTCCCTCATACAAGAAGTCTGTAGCAGATGACTTTGAACATATTTTGTCAAAAAAATGGAAAATCTCTACAATTGAATGAATAACCAATGACTAAAAGTGGAAAACATTGTAGCAAAAGGAGAAATTGCTTCTTTTGCAACAATAACGTTCAAAATCTGTCTGCTTCAGAGGCTTCAGAAAGCGTCTGTATGAGGGAAAGGGTTAAAACACATTGTTGAAAAAGGACAAATTGCTCTTAATGATCAATTTCTCCTTATGCCAAGAATGTTTTCAACACTTACTCAATAACAACACTTGCATAAAGGGATTAGTGAAAGTATAATTGATAAGAAGAGTTGACTACATTGTGACAAAAGGAGAAATTGCTCATTATGAGCAATTTCTTCTTTTGATACACTGACAGTGTTTTCAAAAATCGTCTGCTGCAGATTCTCTAAGTGGATAAAGGTAAACCCTTCCCCTTATAAATACATACAACAATTCTGCAGCAGATGGTTGAACATATTTTGTCAAAAAATAGAAAATCTCTATAATTGAATGGTTAACCTATGACTAAAAGTGGAAAACATTGTGGCAAAAGGAGAAATTGCTCATCATGATCTTTTTCTTTTGAAACAGTGTTTTCAAAAATTGTCTGCTTCAGATTCATCTAAATGCATATGTAAGTGGCAAAAAAGGTTAAAGGACTGATCACAATCAAAATAGAGTGCATGAGTCACCTTGTGTCTTATGTGTGTTTATAGATTAACCTAGATTTCTATCTACCTTTTGTTGTTTACTCTACTGGTGTAAAAAAGTTAATCTACTTAATAACAAGTTCTTGTATTGCCCCACTTCCTCTCACAGACGCATTTTGACACATGATTACTGCAGCAGAGAACTTTAGAAAACACTTTCACTAAAGAAGAAATTGCTCATTGTGACTAATTTCTCCTTTTGCCATAATGTTTTGAACTGTAATCAGTTATTGCACTTTCATATATAAAGCATTCCATTATTTTGCCCAGATGGTTTGAAAGTTGCGTGCTGCAAATTTGTTGTTTATTGGAAAGGGTTGATTATTCATAAAAGGTCAAATAATGATTAATTATTTGTTTTCTCCTTTAACACTTTCCCGCATAAAACAAATTTATATAAGACGACTTTGAAAATATGAAGACAAATAGAGAAATTCTCATTTCTGCATTTGCCACAATGTTTTCATTAGTTGTCTTCTGCTGATATGTTAAAATGTGGGAAAGGGATAATTTATTTCCCAATTGCAAGCGCAATTTGTCTCATCTGCAGCATAAAAATGCAGCAATGTAAGTTGTTAAAGTTTACCCACAATAACATAGTTCTGTTTATGTTTTTTCAACAAAATGTTATCTGCTGATTTGGCTGAAATTGAATTAACCTAGATAAAGTTAATCCATAACATGGTTTCATATAAACTCTTGAATTGAATTTAAAGTATATTGAGTAAAGAATAACAAATCTTTAACAATAAAACTTATTTATTTTTTTAACCCTTTCCCACATATACTTTTTGACGACTCTGCTGCAGACGACTTTTGAAAACATTGCCACAATGTTTTCAACTTTTATCAGTAATAAGAACTTTAATCATAGAGATTTTCTGTGTTTGTGAATAACTGTTTTCATAGTCTTCTGCTGCAGATTTATTGTATGTGGGAAAGGGTTAATTATTATATTAGAATATATTTCTTGGCATCTTCTGCAGATCCATATATGAATAGTGTTACCCCTATTTCCAACATACAGCCAATATGCAGCAGATGACTTTAAAAACATCTAGGCAAAGATGTGAACAAAAATATCAATCAATCAATCAAAATATAATTATTGACAAGATTTAAAAACATTATGACAAAAGGAGAAGTTGCTTATTTTGAGTAATTTTTCCTTTTGTCACAATTGTTATAAGATTCATTTTAGAAATGTAGAATGCTTCTTTAACCCTTTCCCTCATATAGACGCTTTCTGACGCCTCTGCAGCAGACAGCCTTTTGAAAACATAGTGACAAAAGAAGAAATTGCACAAAACGTGCAATTTCTCCTTTTGCCACAATGTTTTCCACTTTTTGTCATAGGTTATCCATTCAATTATGGAGATTTTCTATTTTTTGACAAAATACGTTCAAAGTCGTCTGCTGCAGAATTATCGTATGAGGGAAAGGGTTAAGTGGGAAACTGTTAATCTGACTATTTAATTGTTTGTGTTTTTCAGATTTCAATAGGCAGTCAAGATGAGCTGTTTGAGGCATTCAGAGTAAGCTGGTCACTAATTATTGTTGTTAACCATTTCCCACTTACAATAAATCTGCAGCAGACGACATTGAAAGCATCTAAGCAAACATTTGCAAAATGTCTGTTCCAAATAAGCATGGTTATTGGATAGACAGTTGAACATATCGAGGCAGGAGAGAAAATGCCCATGTAATATCTCACTTACTTAAATTTTGTTAAAATTCGTCTGCTGCAGATGCATTTGTGAGTGGGAAATTGGTGACTCTTTCACTAAAGAATGCTTTGATAGAATAAAAAAAGTTAAGTTCAAGCGAAATTATTCTATAACTGTAGATTAATTTTGTCTCATATCTGTTCAAATGTTCAGAATATTTGAACAGATATGAGACAAAATTAATCTACCACATATTCATTTTGTTATGATCATGTGTACTCAGTTTCATGACAGTGTGGGTGGTGTAGTGGCAGGTTGTTGGTTCGATCCCCTGTCGAGTCATACCAAAGACTGTAAAAATGGTAGAAATGGCTGCCTTCCTTTGCGCTCAGGGTTGCAGGGTTGACATAACAGCTGACTGGCTGGTGGCGGGATAAATGCACCAGGAGTACTGGTAAAATACCCAGGAATCGCGGTGTTATAATTGAAAATGGATAAAATGTGTTTCTAAAACACAAAACAAACAAACCGAGTTTCATTAACTCCTACGTGCAACAAATATGCAGCAGAAGACTTAGAAAACATTTAATTAAAAATATGGTAAACCTCTCAATGAAAGTTTAACCCTTTCACCTATAGACGCATTTTGGTGTAATTGCAGCTGACAATTTTCAAAAAACATTGTGGCCAAAGGAGAAATTGCTTATTATGAAAAATGTTTAACTGATACATGTATGATCCAATTGCATGCTCATTTTCAAATTGATTAACCCTTTCACACATACAAACCCTTTCTGACGTTTCTTTAGCAGATGATTTTTATAAACAATAGCCAGAATGTTGTCAACTTTATTCAGTAATTGTTATTTCATTTGTTGAGTGTTTCCATATTCTTCACCAAATGTTTAAAAGTCGTTTGCTGCAGATTATGTTTTATGTGGTAAAGGGGTTGATAAATGAAGTTAGGAAAGATAAATATATCTCGCAACATAAATGTTTTGCTTTGTTTATCAGTTTGCGATGAAGAGATTTGACACATTATACCTTAAAGTGATGCCTGTTGACAAAGGAGCCTCGGTGTTCCGAATGTTCGACTCTGTCATCGATGCAGTCGAACAGGATGGTGACGGGAAACAAAGAGATGCAAATGCAAACACTGTAGACCGTGAAGGTACGTAAAGTAATCTTGTTAAATTGGTGTTTTACGAAATGTTCAACATTATAAAATTTTGGTTTTATCACGGCAACAGTTCACTTATTCATGATCCCTGGGTAAGTAAACCAGTACTAGGCCAGGAAATGTGTACACATAGCAAAGTATTCTTAAACCTTTTCATCAAATGCAGACACAATAAAAATTCACCTACTACAGAAGAGTTTGAAAACATTGTGGTAAAATTTAGAAATTGCTCATAATTGATAAATCGATCTTCAGTTTTGTAAAACCTATGGATATTCTAGCCAGTCCATGTCAAAATGTACAAGTGTAGATTCAGATCACCCTGTCCATCTATTTAGAATCTACATCGGTTGACATAATCTTTTGATTAGCTTGTGTATGTTTAGATCTTGATTAGACTTTGTGGATACACAGGTTGATCTGGATCTATTCTATACTTTTCTTCACAAAAACCAACTTGTACCTTTCCCCATGGATGGGCTCATTTGTTCATGAATATAGAGGAACACCTGTGCTTAAGACCACCTTTGGATAGCAATTCCCTGCCTATAGCAGCCACGCTTTTAACTTCCCATTTACTCATCCTCTGCATATATGGCACTGTAATTAAAGACCCCCTGTGAAAAAAGACCAGATTGTTCTCTTCCCATGGGTGGTCTTTAACCCTTTCCCTCATATAGACGCTTTCTGACGCCTCTGCAGCAGACGGCTTTTTTGAAAACATAGTGACAAAAGAAGAAATTGCACAAAACGTGCAATTTCTCCTTTTGCCACAATGTTTTCCACTTTTTGTCCATTCAATTATGGAGATTTTCTATTTTTTGACAAAATATGATCAAAGTCGTCTGCTGGAAAGGGTTAAATACAGGTTGGGCTGTACTTTTAATTATAAACAGTTTCCATATTGTAGCTATATTCATTCAAAGTCATCTGCTGAATATTTCTTGTATGTGAGAAAGGGTCACGGCATGACATTGTATTTATTGTAGAACCAATTCCTAGTCCAGGGCCCTTTATAGCAATTCCATTGCCAGATGTAATTAGAGGTATGTCTTCCTCATGATTTTTACACCCCCTTCGAAGAAGAGGGGGGTATATAGGAGTCACTGTGTCAGGCTGTATGTCTGTCAGTCGGTCGGAAGCCATATTTTGTCTGGCCTATTTCTTACAAACCACTAAGTGGAATTCAATAAAATTTTACATGAAGCTTCTTTACCAAGAGGAGATGTGCATATCCTAAAGGGGTTACAATTGAATGTTATTTTATAGAGTTATGGCCCTTTTACTTATTAAGTAAGCCATATTTTGTCCGGCCTACTGAGTGGAATTCAATAAAATTTTACATGAAGCTTCTATACCAAGAGAAGATGTACATAACCTAAAGGGTTTACAATTGTTCGATATTTTACAGAGTTATGGTCCTTTTACTAATTAAGTTATGGTGTAGGTCAAGGTGCTGTTTAGGGGGTATTTATCATCTTCAGTGCTAGTTCTAGTTACATTTGATTTTGATGTTGTTACAGCTGCAGCAGACAACTTTAGAATTTGGTAAATCTCTGTAAAAGAAAGTATAATAATTGAATAGAAATGAAAACAGTGCGACACATTGAGAAATTGTTCATTACGAATAAGTTCTCATATTATCACACTATGTTCAACAAGCATACAAAAGGCTTCTACACATGGCAAAAGGTTAAAAAATGTGTTGGAAATATTACATTGCTTGCATATCAAGTATTACAGTAACTTCCTTTCAGCCAATGCTTTCTTCTGTTATAAAGTTGTGTTTCCTTTTTTAGCTCCACTGGCTGAAAGCTAGTCGAGCTTATGTCATGGCGAATTGTCCGTTGTGCGTCTGTGCGTGCGTTAACTTTTTCCTTTAAACAACTTCTTCTCCTTAACCACCTGGCCAATTTGCTTGAAACTTCATAGGAAGTATCCTCTCAATGTCCTCTCTTAAATTCCTTCAATTTTTTTTTATCCATCCATAATTCTGGTTTCCATAACAACAAAAAGAAAAAAATAGTGAAAACTTAAAAAATCTTCTTCTCCAAAAGTGTCAGGCCGATTTTCAAATAATTTTGTAGAAATGTTCCTTGGGTGACCCTTTATTAGATTCCTTCAAGAAATGTTGATTGGTCGAAAAACATGGCCGCCAGGGGGTGGGGCTATTTTGCCTTATATAGCTATAGTGAAAACTTAAAAAATCTTCTTCTCCGAAAGTGTTCAGCCGATTTTCAAATAATTTTGTAGAAATGTTCATTGGGTGACCCTCTATCAGATTTCTTCAAGCCATGTTGATTGGTAAAAAAACATGGCCGCCAGAGAGCGGGGCTATTTTGCCTATATGGCTATAGTGAAAACTTAAAAAATCTTCTCCTCCGAAAGTATCCAGCCGATTTTCAAATAATTTTGTAGAAATGTTCCTTCGGTGACACTCTACAAAATTCCTTTAAGCCATGGTGGTTGGTAAAAAACATGGCCATCAGGGGCCAGGGCTGTTTGGAGATTTGATTTTTGCCTTATGGCCGTGGAGCGATACTGGCTCTCTTGGGCCTCTTGTTCTAGATTTGAAGACATATATATATATATATGAGTCTTAAATTAGCATGATAATATGTGGAATCATAAATGTTTATTTCGATCTGAACTCTGTCCCACATACAACAAATCTGAAGATGATGATTTTGAAAACATCTAGACAAAATTAAGATCAATCTCTTTAATCCTTTCCCTCATACGACAATTTTGCAGCAGACGACTTTGAACATATTTTGTCAAAAGATAGAAAATCTCTATAATTGAATGGATAACCTATGACTAAAAGTGGAAAACATTGTGGCAAAAGAAGAAATTGCTTGTTTTGAGCAATTACTTCTTTTGTCACTTTGTTTTCAAAAAGGCGTCTGCTGCAGAGGCGTCAGAAAGGGTCTATATGAGGCAAAGGGTTATTATCAATTAGAGTTGAGAAAAAATTTAGAAGGCAGAAGAGTTAAAAAACATAACAAGAAAATGAGAAATTGCTCCTTTTCTCTACAATGTTTTCAATTTATGTTTCCTGTAAAAACGTCAAATGTCTTCTGTGTTTGGAAAAGAGTTGACCCTTTCCCACATACAAACCCTTACTGACACCCCTGCAGCAGGCGACTTTTGAAAACATTGAAAACGGAGAAATTATAGAGATATTCCGTAAGTTTGTCTAGATGTTTTCAAAGTGGTGTGCTGCAGAAATGTTGTATGTGGGAAATGGTTAAGAAACTTAGACATACCTTATTGTATATTGTAGCCCCTATTCCCAGTCCTGGATCAGACATTGCAATACCAATGCCAGATATTGAAAGAGGTACTTTACAATACTGTACACACTATTAACAAGTTATTAATAGTCATATATAATGTCAAGGCATGTAAAAAGATACAAAGTAGTCCACATACAATACATTTAACTTTTTAAGAAATGACTGATTTACATTTGAACCCCAGACCTCTGTATTGACAGTGCATTGTGTTAGCTATTGTAAAGTGTTTTCAAGAATGGTTTTCTTTATAATATAATTAACCCTTTCCCTCATATAGACACTTTCTGGCGCCTCTGTAGCAGACGGCTTTTTGAAAACATAGTGACAAAAGAAGAAATTGCTCTAAACAAGCAATGTCTCCTTTTGCCACAATGTTTTCCATTTTAAGTCATGGGTTATCCATTCACTTATAGAGATTTTCCATTTTTTGACAAAATAAGTTCAAAGTCGTCTGCTGCAGAATTGTCATATGAGGGAAAGGGTTAAAGTAAAGTAAATAATTGAAGTTTTTACCACAGAAATATATCTCAATTTCACATCCGGATAAACACTGCATTTACATATAATCAATATCTACCTTTACACTATGTTTGCCACACTTTATCAAAGGTAAAATCTTTCAATTATCAAGTTGTTTATTTTTTTCCTATTGACTCTTTTATATTATATTAATTAGCTTAATTAGGGTAAATGTATAATCCTTTCCTACATACAACAAATCTACAGCAGACGACTTTGAAAACAGAAACATGAAAAAGCTATCAATGGAAGTATTATTGAAAAGATTTGAAAACATTGTGGCAAAGGAAGAAAATTCTCCTTTTGCAGCATTGTTATACCCCCTTCAAAGAAGAGGGGGGTATATAGGAGTCACTGTGTCGGGCAGTCTGTCTGTCTGTCAGTCAGTCGGTCGTTCGGAAGCCATATTTTGTCAGCCCTATTTCTTACAAACCACTGGTTTGAATTCAATAAAATTTTACATGAAGCTTCTATAACAAGAGGATATGTGCATATCATGATATTTTAGAGAGTTATGGCCCTTTTACTTATTAAGTTATGGTGTAGGTCAAGGTGCTGCTTAGGGGGTATTTTTGTCCGGCCTATTTCTTACAAACCACTGGGTGGAATTCAATAGCATTTCACATGAAGCTTCTATACGAAGAGGAGATGTGCATTTTACTGAGTTATGGCCCTTTTACTTATTTAGTTATGGTGTAGGTCAAGGTGCTGTTTAGGGGGTATTTATCATCTTCAGTGATAGTTCTAGTTTTCAATAGTTGCCTGCTGCTGATGCTTCAAAATGTGTATACAAGTGGGGAAAGGACGACATTTTCCATGTTGACAATTCACTCTTGTTTCCTAGATTTCAAAGAAAGAAGAACTGATGTAAGAAGTCCAGACTCTGATATCTATGAAGATTTGGATAAAGCTGATAACCAGGATGATGTACTAGATCAACTACCTGATAACGTTGAAGCGGATGTGATCACACACCTGAGACAAAGACAAGAGAGTGTGGATACAGTGAATGAACAACTGTCTTATCCAGAATTTGTGGCATTCATGACAAAGGTAATTATTAGGGATGTTAACGAGTACCGATATTAACCCTTTCCCTCAAATAGACGCTTTCATGTCTGCTGCATAATTGTCATATGAGGGAAAGGGTTAAGAGAAATTCTCTGTAAGCATCAAAATATTGTAATAAGACTTGGAAATTGCATGTCACGGAATTTCATCATATTGTCACCGTTGACTTGTACTGGTCCATTGATCACAAAGATCAAACTGCTACCTGTCTGTTGCCATGTCAAAGATGAAAATATACCAGATTCAGCAGTTTCCTGTACCTTTTTATTCTGGGTGTAAAAACAAATGGCAATACAACCCTTTCCCACCTATAGACACATCTGCAGCAGACGACTTTTGAAAACATCGTGACAAATTGAATATTGCTCAAAACAAGCAATTTCTCATTTTGCCACAATGTTTTTGACTGTTTCCAGTAATTTTACTACAATTATAGAGATTTTCCATATTTTTTAATAGACATTGTCAAAGTTATCTGCTGCAGAATTGCTGTATGTGGGAAAAGGTTAAAACTCTTTCCCTGATATTGACAACTTTTTCCGCCATTGCAGCAGACGACTTGTGGAAACTTTGTGGCAAAAGGTAAAATTTCTCATGATGGTAAATTTCTGCTTTTGCCCCAATGCTTTCATTTCACTTTTATTTATAGAAATTTCCCAAATTTTTGCCAAACTTGTCTGCTACGGATATTTCGTAAGTAAGTAGTGGTAACTAAAAATTAATTGATATTTTAATGCAGTGCCATGTGTAATAACGAAGCATTCATATAAGAAATAGTGTAATGAAAAAACATCCTCTCCCCTGTGCATACAAGTTACTGGTAACCCTTTCCCTCATACAGACGCTTTCTGATGCCTCTGAAGCAGACGTCTTTTGAAAACATTGTGAAAAAAGAAGAAATTGCTCATGATGATCAATTTCTCCTTTTGCCACAAAGTTTTCCACTTTTAGTCATTGGTTATCCGTTCAATTACAGAGATATACCATTTTTTGACAACATATGTTCAAAGTCGTCTGCTGCGGATTTGTTGTATGTGGGGAAGGGTTAAGAAAACTAATATCAACACAGTGAGTACATTTCACTTTTACAACAGCGTGATATTTATCTTATTTACCAAATTTATATTTCAAAGTGAATAGTTTCGATCTTGTTGTTATATAACAATATTTCATCTTTTTACAGTTGAAGAAAGAATTAAGGACAGAGATCGTACGTGACGTGACAAAGAAGACGGTCAAACAGGTATTGAAAGGTTTAGACGGAGCCGTAATCGAATCTCTGCAGTCAACACAATCAACCAAACACAGTTTGTCAAGTTCAGGAACTAGGACAATTCCCAAGGATACCCATCGTAAGGATATCATAGATTTTTAGCCTTTCTGTTTCTAAAAAAAAATGTCAGGGTATTGTGAATGTGATACCCCTGGCGTCATCACAAAACTTGAACCTTACCTCATAACTCTAAAACCGTTTAACATTTTCAAAAGAAACTTAGGAACAATATGCTTGTCTATTGATACCAAGTCACATATCTCTGGATTTAATAGATATTCAGAAATACTCCTTTTACGACTTAGTAAAAAGCGGGCGAGTGTTGGCGGTTGCTTGCGGCGCTCTGGTTTTTAGTACTGTAATACCATCTGTTTGGTGTAGTGGCAAGAGTGTCTGCCTTTGGATCAGGGTTCCATACCCGGTCTGATCATACATTGACTTTAAAAATGGTGGTAATTCCTTGAATGGATAGCAACTGATTATTCATCGTTGGGATAAATATTACCTGTTGTGTTGGTGAATTACCCAGGAAATATTGTTGAACCATCGTTCAAACCATTATTCAAACAAAACATAGTCCTTAGCTCGTTTTAACAAAGGTCACTATAGGTTTACCCTCTATCTAGCTGTCTATCTATAAAACTTGATAATGAAATAACTTGAAAAAAAGGTATTAAGATTTATGTACATGAATTTGGTATGGCTAATGAGAGAAACTATATGATCATCAATAACATTAATTCATTATATTTTATTAAAAGTCAAGGTCAAATGTCAAAAATCCCAAAATCACTCTTTGTCATAATGACATCTTGTATTTTACATGTACAGGCCTACCTGTAAGTAATGACCACCTAAGTCATTAATCTGGTCTTTGTTTACAGATGGTCTTAATTTGCAGAAAATGAGTAATTGGGAAATTAAAAGTGTGGTTTCTATAGACAGGGAAAAGCTAATCAAAGATGGTCTTTGCACAGGATTGACTGTATGTCAACAATTTCCTTTTCAAAGCCAAACAAATATGAAAATATCATATGATATAAATGTTCAATTTTTGAAGTTTCATTTTTAAGATTTTGTTTGCTTGTTATTTCCAGCTATTTATTCCCATGATGGTGTTTTCTGTGACATGTGCAATACAGTCATCAATGGAGCCAGATACAAGTGTGGGTAAGTAAAAATATTGTTGTTAATCCGTTCCCACCTGCAGACACATTTTGACGCAAAAGCAGTGGACGACTTTTAAAAACATTGTGGCCAAAGATGAAATTGCTCATGATGAGCAATTTCTCCTTTGACCACAATGTTTTCAACTTTATTTAACAATTAAGCTATCTTTTATGGAGATTTTTCAGGATTTTTGTCACCATGATTTCAAAGTCGTCCAATACAGATTTGTTGTATGTGGGAAAGGGTTAATCCTTTTACCACTTTTAACAATGCAGATTTCAAAAGCATCTAAGCTAAAATAGGGAAAATCTCCAATATTGAAATATAATTATTGGATAGAGTTGAAAACATTGTGGCAAACTTTGAAATTTTTCAGCAAATGGTGAAATTTCTCCTTTTGCCATACTGTTATCATGAGATGTCTGCTTCAGATGTGTCAAAAAGTGTCTAAAAGTGGGAAAGGGTTAAATAATACTTTCATACAACAGAAACAAATCTCCTTTGGTCACAAAATGTATATATGGGTTTTTCAGAAATGTTACATAATACGTTACAGTCTATTGATTGGTTGAAAATATGGCCACTAAGCGGCATCAGAAACTCTTCTTTTCTGAAAGTTCATGTCTTATTCTATTATACGTCAGGAGAAATGTTCTTCGGATGCCTTTTTACAAAACATTTGCAAGCCATTTTGTTTTGTTGAACAACATAGTCACCAGACGGCATCAGAACAGGTGTAAAATGAAACAAATTAAAAGTGCTTGTCTTATTTTAAGATAACTTGGCAGACATTTTCCTAAGGACACCCTTTACAAAGTTTGTACAAATTATTTTGATGGATAAAACAGACCATGGCTTCTAGGGGATTATAAAGATTGGTTGCACAGATTCACTTCAAATGGGTATGCATTAAGTAGCAAGGATCAGAGTAAATTGTTGTCCTGTCAATATTGTTCTTGTCTTTAACGCTTTGACATATACAACAAATCTACAGCAGACAACTTTGAAAACATTAAGGCACAAATATGGACAATCTGTACAAATGAAAGTATGATAATGAATAAAAGTTAAAAACATTGTGGCTAAAGGAGGAATGACTCAGAATGAGCAATTTCTCCTTTAGCCACACTGTTTTCAAAAGAAGACTGCTGCAGAGACATCAGAAAGCGTCTGTATGTGGGACAGGTTACAAGAGCACATTCTCAGTTGATGGTCTTGTTATGAAACTGTATTACATATGTATATTCCTTGCATTTCAGAAATTGTCTGGACTTTGACCTTTGTGAGACATGTGAGGCCAATCCCAACACTCACAACCCGATCCATGTATTTGTTAAGATTAGAACACCTTGTATGCGAGTGGGCATTTCCTCTGATGGCGAGCGACGCCCACTCTTAAAATCCGTCATATACAAGACACAGAAAAAACACAGTACGAAAATGGTTGTGCCCATTCCCAGAGAGAATGCTGTGGAAAATGAAATTAACTTTAAACTTGAAGGGTAGGTATATTGGAATTCTAATTTATATACAGAAAAGAAAATGTTGAACGAAAATAAGAAATTTCTCATTTTGAGTTGTTTTGTTTGTTTATTGTTGCCTTAGCAGCATACAATGTTTAAACAAATAACATTTGAACTGAAGAAAATGCTCATCATGAGCATTTTCTACTTTTCTCAAAAAGATTTCAATTTATATCTAATGTAACTATTCGAATTTGCCAGATAATAAATTGTTCTTAGATATTCAAAGCAGAGGACCCTATATTCTAAAACTGATAATCAGATGAATACAATTTTCGTGTTGTTAAATTTTATTCCGTTACTGGAAAAACATAGTTTATGTATATGTAATACACAAGGAGAGAGCTTCCTAAATAAGCTTAATGCTTTCTGCTCAATCCTGTTTATACTTATGTTTGATATGAATTATAATAAGATGTACATGTAAATTAGAATAAAAATAAAATTTTGTTTAAACCAATAATCAGATAAAATGGTTAATATGCCAAAATATGGATAAGGACAAAATATCTCCATGGTTTGGGAATTATAACAAAATCATGATAAATATATATATTTTCAATTTTTGTTTGAAGACATGGAAAGTCTTGTATCAGTGAAACAAATCCTACATGATATTTATATTCTACTGCTTTCAAACTTAAATGGAATTTCATTCTTTTGCATTGACTTTTTGGGCACTTGACCAATCATAATGCATAATTTCACCTCATTGATTTATGCATAGGGCTGGCTAGACATGAAAAAGTAAATAAGCAACCTATATCTCTCTTATCACTAAACAAAACGTTATGTTGTGGTTCTGTTTTAAGATAAAACAAATATTATGTATTGTATAAAAAGTTTCTTATCTGGAGCACTGATATTGAAAGGAAAAAGGAAATTTAAAACTTTCCCACCAACATACACATTTTGACACCTGCAGTAGACAACTTTTGAAAACATTGTGACAAAAGGAAAGATTGCTCAAAGTTGTCTGCTGCAGATTTGTTGTATATGGGAAAGGGTTAACAACCATAAAATGACCTTGTTTTATGTTAAACAGGAAAATGAAGGACATATTTGCTAGAAATGAAGAGAAGAGGAGAAATGAAAGAAAAATGGCCAAGCTGAAGAAGAAGGAAGAGAAATTAAAGCGAAGAATGGACCAGATGTCAGAATCTCCAATAAAGAGGGAAAGATTAGAGTTAATGGATGACGACTCTACTGTTAGATATGATTTTTACAAGTATGTTAATTTTATTATAGTGGTTTGTGTATACATACAATTTTACAAACTGTTATACATGTATATATCAACAATGAAAGACAACAGATTGCAATGACGAGAGGATTATACACAATTTAGGTAATGAGCAATTACTGTGGACAGTGATTAACATATATTGATAGAGACATTTAGGTGTTGGTGACTTTTAAACCCCATCGCAAAGTGAAGGAGAAAAACGACAAGGGAATTATATACAATTCAGGTTAACCACAGTTATAAGCAATTACTGTGGATAATGGTTGACATGTTTTAATAGTGACATTAGGTATTGATGACTTTTAAACCCTTTTAATAAAATTATCTTATTTAGACTCGTTATTAACCCTTTCTCTCATATAGACGCTTTCTGACGCCTCTGCAGCAGACGGCTTTTTGAAAACATAGTGACAAAAGAAGAAATTGCACAAAACGTGCAATTTCTCCTTTTGCCACACAATGTTTACAACTTTTTGTCATAGATTATCCATTCAACTATAGAGATTTTCTATGTTTTGACAAAATAAGTTCAAAGTCGTCTGCTGCAGAATTGTCGTATGAGGGAAAGGGTTAAGTATGTTAAATAAAATTTGTAATATAATCAATATCGATTTATTCTAATTCCAAGACGGTCAAAATGTTTTCATTTTCTTTTAATAATGTCAGTGAATGTGTATTGTTTATTTACCCTACCACTCATCCACCTAACTGAGCAGTTTTGACGCCTATGCAGCAGATAACTTTTGAAAACATTGTGACAAAAGGCAAAATTGCTCATAATAGACCATTTTATTGACATGTATACATGTACATGTATTTTAGTTAACCCTTTCCCTCATATAAACGCTTTCGGACACCTCTGCAGCAGACGGCTTTTTGAAAACATAGTGACAAAAGAAGAAATTGCACAAAACGTGCAATTTCTCCTTTTGCCACAATGTTTACAACTTTTTGTCATAGGTTATCCATTCAACTATAGAGATTTTCTATGTTTTGACAAAATATGTTCAAAGTCTTCTGCTGCAGGATTGTCGTATGAGGGAAAGGGTTAAATAACAGTGACAGAACACAGGAATTTGCCCACAGTCAAGTGGTTAGCATCTGGGATTTGGAACAGTGGGTCCTGGGTTTGACCGGCGGCCAAGGTGGAGAGCACTTGGGCATGGCAAAGCCTAGTACTGGTTTCTTTACTCAAAGGATCATGAATAAGTGACCTGTAGCAGTGATATAACTGAGTTATTGTTGAGAACTGCGTAAAACTTCAATAAACAGAACACTTACCATGATCCCTAGATGTCTCACCAGTACTAGGCTAGGAAAAGTACACTAATCCCTTTCCCTCATACGGCAATTCTGCAGTGAACGTATTTTATCAAAAAATAGAAAATCTCCATAATTGAATGGATAACCAATGACAAAAAGTGGAAAACATTGTGGCAAAAGGAAAAATTGCAAGTTTTGTGCAATTTCTTCTTTTGTCACTATGTTTTCAAAAAGCTGTCTGCTGCAGAGGCGTCAGAAAGCGTCTATATGAGGGAAAGGGTTAACCTCAAAACAATAAAGTCTGTGGAATTATTTACATCAATTTCTGTACAATTTCAGGGTTCTGATGGGAGCACAATTCTTGCATGACATCAGTGTCCCAGATCTATCGAAACTCCAGTCCGGGACAAAGTTTACGAAAACATGGAGAATGAAAAACGACGGTGATGGACCATGGTCTGAGTCAACAAAGGTAAACCTATTTTCTCGACCAATCATCTGTCTTTTAATCCTTTACCACATATCGTAGAGCTTGGCGTGAAACGATTGTAACTAAAAACCTATTTTGAAAACCCTGCTTTAGGGGCCATTTTGACCCATTTGTAAACAATGCAAGTTTATGTGCCATTGCTCAGAACGAGCAATGCCCCTTAAATTTCCATAGTTTACCAAGAAAAATGATTTAACGCTTATAAAGACTTTTTTTAGTTACATCCGTTTCACGCCAAGCCCTCGACATATCGTAGAGCATTCTCACTTTGTGGTTATCCTGACTTCATTATCCTCAACCTTTTCTTCTCTGTCTTTGTTTTAGCAGTCAAATGAGAAGTGTTGAAATATGTTCTGATGTCTATAGAGTCATTTGGTTGTCAGCAGAGAAGTTCTTTGATTGCTTTAATTGCTTCGGGTCAAACACTTCACAGAGACCAGAGGATTCAACAAATCTGCAGCAGACATCTTTGATGAAAACATCATGATTTTCTTTTATATGGAACACCCTTTAATATGAAAGCTTAACCCTTTCCCTCATACGGCAATTCTGCAGCAGACGACTTTAAACGTATTTTGTCAAAACATAGAAAATCTCCATAATTGAATGGATAACCTATGACAAAAAGTGGAAAACATTGTGGCAAAAGGAGAAATTGCACGTTTTGTGCAATTTCTTCTTTTGTCACTATGTTTTCAAAAAGCCGTCTGCTGCAGAGGCGTCAGAAAGCTTCTATATGAGGCAAAGGGTTAAGTATTGAAAAGAGTTGAAAAACATTGTGACATTGGGTGAAATTGCTTATTATGGGCAATTTCTCCTTTGGACACAAATGTTTTCAAAACTCCTTTGCTGCAGATACATTTAAATTCATCTGCAAGAGGAAAAGGGTTCATTGTGAAAAAAGGTATATATTGCATACATATTATAAGCAAAACACAGGGAAATGGCACAGTATTGCCAAACTACAATTGATCTGTTTATACATTCAAAACATATTATATCTCCAATAGGGGACTATGACATTTCTTACCTGAGAGTTTGATTATTGCAGTTTACCCTTTCCTACATACAACAAATCTGCAGCAGATGTCTTTGAAAACATCAAACTAAAAGTATCTCAATAAATGAAAGTTTGATTTTTTCATCTATTGAAAACATGTTGGCAACGAGAAAATTTGCTCATTATGAGTATTTTCTCCTTTTGTCATAGTGTGTTCAATAGTTGTCTGCTGCAGATGCGTCAAAATTCGTCCGCAAATTGGAAAGGGTTAAAACTTATGTGGGCTCAGATAGCAATACCAGAGAGTGATGAAACTGTATCTCATTTATTATTATAGTTTGATTTATTTATTTCAGTTGAAACCTATGTTGGGTTATATAATATATATATACCCCAAATATAGAATTGACTGTGCAGTTAACTCTATCCTACATGCAACAAATCTGCAACAGATGCCTTTGAAAAAACATCAATTCAAAAATATCTCAATAAATGAAAGTATGAATTTTGGATCAAGTTATCTGCTGCGGATGCGTCAAAATTAGTCTTCAAATTCGAAAGGGTTAAAACTAATTTGGGGTAAGATACAAACACAGAAGATAGAAGACACCATACCCCATTTATTATTATAGCTTTTATTTATCATTTGATTTTATATTTATTCAGTTAAAACTAATGTGGGGTAATATACCAACCCCAGACATAGAAGTGACTGTTCCCCATCTAAAACCAGGTGAAGAAGGAAACATAAGTGTGGACTTTGTTTCTCCAGCTGAGTCTGGTAAGTGTTTTAATAATTTGCCTTATGCTTTTCCTGTTTTTATGCATCTGTAGCAGATCACTTTGAGAATTGTTCCTTTCCCACATGTAGACGCTTTCTGACGCCTCTGCAGCAGAAAACCTTTCGCAAACAATGTGGCTATTAAGGAGAAATTGCTCATAAGGAGCAATTTCTTCTTTTGTCACAATATTCTAAACTCTTTTCACTAACTATACTTTCTTTTAGAGAGAATTTCTATACATTTAGTGTTGCTAATATGTTATCGAAGTATTCTGCTTCAGATTGTTGTGTGTGGGAAAAGGTTTTACCCTTTCCCTCATACGACAATTCTGCAGCAGACGACTTTGAACATATTTTTTCAAAAAATGGAAAATCTCTATAACTGAATGGATAACCTATGACTAAAAGTAGAAAACATTGTGTCAAAAGGAGAAATTGCTTGTTTTGAGCAATTTCTCCTTTTGTCACAATGCTTACAAAAAGTCGTCTGCTGCAGATGCATCTAAAAGTGTCTGTATGAGGGAAAGGGTTTAACATGGCACACGATGAGCTCAATGTCTTAGGAGCTACTAAGATAACCTTTTTGCATCTCTCATTAGGCTTGGAATGGTACTTCAATATATTTTAGGATTTAAATTGTTAAACCTTCTCACATTTTGACATGTATCTGTAGCAGACTAATTATTAAAGCATTTTGGCTAAATAAGAAATTGCTTATAATGAGGATTTACTCTTTTTGCCTTAATGTTTTCTATTCCATTCAATAATATTTTCATTTATTATATAAGATACTTTTCGCTTGATGTTCTCAAAGTGCCTGCTGCAGATATGTTGTATGAGGGACAGGGTTTAGGAACTTCAGTTGTATTTTTTGTGGACTGCCTCTGTGGTGTATTGGGATATAGCCAGCCTCAGGTTCGGGCGGTTGGGGATTCAATCCCCAACTGGGTCATCCAAAGACTTAAAACATGGTAGTAATGGCTTTTTGTCATTTGGCGTTCAGGGTTGTGGGTGAGCGTTATGATTGACTCGCTTGTGTCAGGATAAATGGACCAGTAGTACTGGTAAATAACCCAGGATAAATGGACCAGTAGAACTGGTAAATAACCCAGCATAAATGGACCAGTAGATCTGGTAAAAAAACCAAAATAAATTGACCAGTAGTACTGGTAAATAACCCAGGATAAATGGACCAGTAGTACTGGTAAATAACCCAGGATAAATGGACCAGTAGAACTGGTAAAAAACCCAAAATAAATTGACCAGTAGTACTGGTAAATAACCAAGGATTAATGGACCAGTAGTACTTGTAAATAACCCAGGATAAATGGACCAGTAGTACTGGTAAATAACCCAGGATAAATGGACCAGTAGAACTGGTAAAAAACCCAAAATAAATTGACCAGTAGTACTGGTAAATAACCCAGGATTAATGGACCAGTAGTACTGGTAAATAACCCAGGATTAATGGACCAGTAGTACTGGAAATTAACCCAGGATTAATGGACCAGTAGTTACGGTAAATAACCCAGGATAAATGGACAAGTAGTACTGGTAAATAACCCAGGATTAATGGACCAGTAGTACTGGTAAATAACCCAGGATAAATGGACCAGTAGTACTGGTAAATAACCCAGGATAAATGGACCAGTAGAACTGGTAAAAAACCCAAAATAAATTGACCAGTAGTACTGGTAAATAACCCAGGATTAATGGACCAGTAGTACTGGTAAATAACCCAGGATAAATGGACCAGTAGTACTGGTAAATAACCCAGGATAAATGGACCAGTAGAACTGGTAAAAAACCCAAAATAAATTGACCAGTAGTACTGGTAAATAACCCAGGATTAATGGACCAGTAGTACTGGTAAATAACCCAGGATTAATGGACCAGTAGTACTGGTAAATAACCCAGGATAAATGGACCAGTAGTACTGGTAAATAACCCAGGATAAATGGACCAGTAGTACTGGTAAATAACCCAGGAAGCAACATGATGTACAAGAAAAAATGTTGAAAGTTGTGTAAAACACCATACAAATAAACAAATCTATATTTTATGTTGTTGCCCATTTAAGGTGATTACCAGAGTCACTGGAAGCTGTACGAACATGGTATGCAATTCGGATCCAGAATTTGGTGTACAATTATTGTGGTCCCCAGGGAAACATTGGAACCAACGGTGGAGGAAAAAGATTCCCTGAAAGTTGTGATGGACATGTCTCAAAAAAGTGACACTGGGGAGTTACAGGTATTTATTTACTTATTTACTTGTTGGGGTTTAACACATACAAAAAATCTGCAGCAGACGACTTTGAAAACATAGTGACAAAAACCTGAAGAATCTACATAAAAGATAGCTTAATTGTTATATTAAGTTGCAAACATTGTGGCAAAGGTAGAAATTGCTCGTTTTGAGCAATTTCTCCTTTTGCAACAATGTTTTCAAAAGTCGTCTGCTGCAGTTGGGAAGGGTTTACACCCTTTTCTGAATGTTTCAGTCAACCATTTCCCACATGCAACAAATCTGCAGCTTTTTCGAAAGAGTTATGTATAATGTAGCACTGGCCCATACACAAGCTCCAAAACATATATAAAATGTATTATATAAAGTGAAATGTAAAAAATCATAACAAACTCAAGTACATATACAATTTTATCAATTTTGACAATGCTTGTATCTGATCTAATATACCCATTACGTATTTCTTCATATGTAATGTGTAATATAACATGACCAATCACTATTTTTGTATTCATCTGCGTATGTTTACAAAATGGCTTAGAACGTCTATCCGGTAAAGACAAACGTCACAATAGATGGACGAGGTAAAGGGACCATTATCGGTCATAAAAATATTTGTTTTGTGATTAGTTAACAGTTTATTAAGTATTACATGTTGGGACTATTTTCTGACCGCGATTTTCTTTTTGTGTTTCGTCATGTGATAAAAAAGAATCTGACATTCGTTGTCATTTCATAAAGTTTTAACTCGCCAAAGGCTCGCTTAATAACAAATTTCTTGAACTTGTTTGATAAAACTTTATATGAAATGACAACTCATGTCAGATCCTATAATATATATATTTACAGAATAACAATGTAACTTTTTAGGTTTAAAACTTTAATATTGTATCATTTGAAGATCAAACGTATATTAACATATAGCCATATTTCTAGAATACAAACATTTTTTTAGACAAACTTTGTGGAAGATTTCTTATCAAAATGTTTAGTAACATAATTATTTTTTGTCTAAACCCTTTCCTACATACAACAAAAATGCAGCAGATGAAAACATTTTGAAAAAAATAGGAAATATTTCTATAACTGATAGTTTAATTATTGAATAGTGTTGAAAACATTGTGACTGACAATATGGAGAAATTGCTCATCATGAGCAATTTCTCCTTTTGCCATAATGTTTTCAAAAGTCGGCTGCTACATGTGCGTCAGAATTTGTCTATACTCATGTACATTTATTTACATCACGCAAAGCTACTTCTGTAGAACTTTTCCCTGTTAGGTTGATAAGCAGCATACAATGATAAGATCATATATCACTGTTTAACCCTTTCCCTCATATAGATGCTTTCTGATGCCTCTGCAGCAGACAGCTTTTTGAAAACATAGTGAAAAAAGAAGAAATTGCTCAAAACAAGCAATTTCTCCTTTTGACACAATGTTTTTCCACTTTTAGTCCTAGGTTATCCATTCAATTATAGAGATTTTCTATCTTTTGACAAAATATGTTCAAAGTCGTCTATTGCAGAATTGTCGTATGAGGGAAAGGGTTAAAGGACAAATCATGCAATAGAGTAGAAAACATTGGGGGGGAAAGTAGAAATTGTTTGTTGCGAAATAATTATCCTATTCTTTTTAAACTTTATCCAATCATTACATTTCCAATTTTTGTTATGTCAACAAATATCACAAAGCATATGACTACAAATTAGATAAACGGTTAAACAGTTGATTGAATTATTCTCTTTTTAGGATGGAAAAGAATCTGAGATCAAAAATGGAGAAAATATAGAAATAGCATTCAGATCTAACGATGAAGAACATTTGAGAGAGATTTCTGTTAGACGGGAACCCGACGTGGAGAGATATGTATCAGACAAACAAGACAGTGTTTTTGTAAACATAGAAGATACCGATAAAACACAAGATAGCTTATTTGATGGGGAACCGGATGTTGTTCACGAGGATCCTACGAAGCAGGAAGTTGCAAAGGATGATGGGAGAGAGGAAGAAGTAAAGGATGTTGAGATTGTTGGACAGTTTGAACATGTAGAATGTGATGACGATGTTAAAGAAGTTGGATCAATAACTTGTGAAGGTTTTGTTGTCTATGCAAAGCATGAGGATACGGATGACTTGGTTGAAGTCCAGAAGAAAGAAGACCAAAATGTAAGCTTTTGTTTAACCCTATCCCTCATACGACAATTCTGCAGCAGACGACTTTGAAAACATTTTGCCAAAAAAAGGAAAATCTCTATAATTGAAAGGATAACCTATGACTAAAAGTAGAAAACATTGTGTCAAAAGGAGAAATTGCTCGTTTTGAGCAATTTCTTCTTTTGTCACTATGTTTTCAAAAAGCCGTCTGCTGCAGAGGCGTCAGAAAGCGTCTATATGAGGGAAAGGGTTAACCCTTAACCACATACAGCCAATCTATGGCAGATGACTTTGAAAACATGTTGGCAAAAATGTGAAAATCTCTATAAATAATGGTATAATTATTGAATAAATTTGAAAACACTGGCAAAAGGAGAAATTGCTCATTGCTCATTTTGAGCAATTTCTCAATTTGTCACAGTGTTTTCAAAATTTGTGTTCTGTAGAGGCATCAGAAAGTGTCTATATTTGGGAAAGGGTTAATGGTCTATCAGAACAATGTTAGGGTATAATGCCTTATATATAAACAAGCAAGATAATACTAAAATGAATTTGATACCATTTATTTGGATCAAGTAAAACACTGAAGGCTTTCATTTCTGATATTGCCCTGTGTTTCTAGCCAATTTCTTATCAGAAAATAACAAGAAAGTTTCGACAAACATTATCTGTTTGGATGAGAATAAGTTGATGCCCTAGTAGATCTTTTATCCACATTTACATAAAGTACATTAACCCTTTTCTATATGAAACAAATGTGTAGTAGACGCCTTTAAAAACATCCAGGCAAAAATATGGAATATTTATTGAATAATGTTGCAAACATTATGACAAAAGGGGAAATTGCTCATTATGAGTTGTTTTCTCCTTTTTGTCCAAATAGTTTCAAAAGTTGTGTGCTGCAGATATGCCTTAATGGGTCTGAAAGTGGAATAAGAGTTTAGGTTGAAATTCCTGTTGCACACTTTGTTTATATGAGCCTTGACATAGGAAAGTAAACCATCAGACATTTGTGACCGTCTGTATGTGGGAAAGGGTTAACTACCCATTGAAATGATACTTTGGTAGCAAACTATGCAGATCCGGATTAAAACTATGTGTATGCCAGGCAGATCTTGAGCTACACTGGTTACAAATGTCAGAAAGACTTATAATCAAGGAAACAAACTGAAGGGTTTTTGGCGACTAGTGTAGCTAAATGTCATCTTGCACAATGTCATCCATGTTGTTTGATTCACAGGCTCTCCAAAATCAACTTATTTAACCTCTTTTCCCACATTAAGAGATATCCACAGCAGACAACTTTGGACACATTTTGGTGAAATAATGCAAATTCTTTATAAATGAAAGAATAATCATTCATTTGAAAACATTGTGGCAAATGGAGCAATTTCTCCTTTTGTTATAATAATGTCAAAAGTCGTCTGCTGCAGAGGTGTCAGAAAGTGTCTATATAAGGGAAAGGTTTAAATTTATGTGACTGATTTTCAAACAGTGCATGTGAAGAACTGTCTGCATTTATATGTAGAATGATTTTACTGTTACTCTGCACAAATATTGAATTTGTCAATATATATATTTCCCCAGGAAACTGATACGGACCCAAAACTAGAAGCTGACTTAACATTTGCTGTTGCGAGACTAACTCTGGAGGGGGAAAATAGGGAGCTGGCACCCCTTGTGTCCCAAACGGCAACCCCAAACAACACCCCTTTCGATGTGACCCCACTGAAAACCCCTAATCCAGAACCCGAAGATGATGATGATGTCACGGAAGATACTGAAGATCACATCGAGACCGATTTAAAAGGGATTTCCAACAGCAGTAGTGTAGAGCTGGTTCTGCCCCCAGATAACGAAGAGTTCCAAGGGGAACAGATGGAAAATTATATAAAAGCTAGACTGGCCAGTTTGGAACTTAAACCTGGTTGGTATTATATTTCTAAACCCCTTCCCACTTACAGACACATTTTTAGCTTGACTGTTTTTGAAGAAAAGCAGTTGAGACTATCGTGATACCCTTGTCGTTGTCGTAAGTGTTGTCACAAAACTTAAACCTTACCTGATAACTCAAAAACTTTTCAACATTTTCAAATGAAACTTGGTACACATGTTCCTAGGTACAATAAGTATGTCTATACGAAGTCATATAACTCTGGCTTTAATAATTATTCAGTTATGCCCCTTTCTCAACTTAGAAAAAAAACATACAAATGTTGGCATTTGCTGCGTTGCACTCTTTTTAAAAATTGAGGTATTATGCAACTCTATTCAATAACTAAACTTTGACTGACAGCAATTTTCAATACATTTTATCTAGATGTTTACAAAGTCATCTGCTGCAGCTTTGCCCTATGTTGGCAAAGGTTAACACTTTCCCACATTCAACAAATAGGTTTGAAGACATCTAAGCAAAGGTATGGAAAGTCTCTGTAAATGAACGAATAATAAATAATAGTCTAGAGTAGAAAACATTGTGAGAAAAGCTGTATTCTATTATTCCACATTTGTTTGTCTGTCCTACTATCTGATTGATAGTTTTGGTCTTCAAAAATTCCAAATGTTTGTAGCAAAATATTTGAACATTTGAACCAAATTCTTTTTGTTTTAAAATGGGAAGTCTGTGTACTATGGTAATAATAACAGCCTCAGTGATGTAGTGGTTGGGCTTTTAACTCTGCCACAGGAGGTTGTGGGTTTGTTCCCTGGTCAGGTCATACAAAAGACTTAAAAAATGGTAGTAATATGGTAATTAACGCCGTGATGTAACTTAACCCTTTCCCTCATACGACAATTCTGCAGCAGACGACTTTGAACATACTTTGTCAGATGGATAACCTGTGACTAAGAGTGGAAAACATTGTGACAAAAAGGAGAAATTGCACGTTCTGTGCAATTTCTTCTTTTGTCACTATGTTTTCAAAACGCCGTCTGCTTTAACCCTTTCCCTCATACGACAATTCTGCAGCAGACTACTTTGAACATACTTTGTCAAAATATAGAAAATCTCTATAATTGAATGGATAACCTATGACTAAAAGTGGAAAACATTGTGGCAAAAGGAGAAATTGCACGTTTTGTGCAATTTCTTCTTTTCGCACTATGTTTTCAAAAAGCTGTCTGCTGCAGAGGCGTCAGAAAGCGTCTATATGAGGAAAAGGGTTAAAAGTTGTTGAAATATTCTTTTGTCTGTCCAACTATCTGAGTGCTAGTTTTCGTCTTCAAAAATTCCAAATGTTCATAGCAAAATAACATATAAACAAAATTCTATTTTGACATGATGTAGAAGACATATTTGTTTTAAAAAGGGAGGTCTGTGTACTATGGAAATACTTTCAATTCACTCAATTCAATCTTTGATTGGCAACTATCTACACAATTTATCTATGGTCATCTACAAAGTGGAAAAATATGGCTTAGACAAAAGTAAATAAATATATATCTATACAGTACCGAGTATGTCAGATAAATTATTTTTGGTATATGAAATGAAGAAGGTACACAATAAAAATAGGTTAGGGAATAGTAACAAGCTTTATAACGTCATCACGAATACTAATTTCCTCATATTGTTTTTAAAAGTCATCTGTATCAAGGAAAAAAGTGAGACAATTTTTTGGTACCACAACATAGGGTTTAATTGCTTAATAAGAGAGGGATTATTGTTATGTAAAGAAATGTTTACTTTTCCTAATTAACCCTCTCCCACATACCAAAAAAAAATCGGCAAAAATATGGAAAGACACCAACAAAATGATGTTAATAAGTTTCAAACATTGAGGTCAGCTGCAAACACAATCTCATTAAAATCGGACAAAAAAACTTCTATGTACGAGTGTGCATGTTTAGATCTGGTTTTAATGAGATTGCTGCAAACATGTCTCCATGTGGAAATGCGTTAATAAGAGACATTGTGTGGTCAAGATAGACTTAAGTTACTAATTAACTTTTGATACAGGAATTTTATCCCAAGTGTTATTTACACATGTGTAACAAACAAGTGCTTTTGCTCGAGAGAAGCAGTAGTTTGATATCGGCAGGTAAAATAACAAGGGATAAGAATTCTTGTATAAATATTTCAATTATATGTTAATATCGATGAAATTTGGCATCATTTTTTGTAACTGACGATATACTTTGATAATTGCAGTTGGTTCATATGCACTGTGAATCTCTCAATTTGATTGGTTTAAAAAGGATCACATGACCAAAAGGAATTGCGTTTATTTTCTGTTAAAGGAAACTGATCACATGACCAGGTCACGGAACTACTTTTCAATTTATATTTTCCTTTTCAAACAATTCTTTCATTGAAAAATAACTTCCCCCTCCCCCTAAACTGTGATTATAAGGGTTAAATGTATATTTCAGTGCCCTTAAATAAAAGTTGTAGTTTTTATAATGCTTTCATGATTCGAATATGTATCATAGTTGGTGACGTAATTCCATTGCATCCCTTGGGAAGTATTTCTCACAAGGAAATTATGAATTTTTTGCATCCATGGATAGTTCTATAAATCTTTATGGTATAATGTTAGTATAGCTCCTCCTTATCTAGGTCCATGATGTTATATAATTTCAGATATTGACCTTGAATCTGTCAGCAGTTACAGCGAAGACGATGACGAGGACTCTGGTTTATCGGACAGTGACTACATTATCGTCCCACTTCCCGACTGTTTTAATATCGGCAAACCTATGACCCAGTCAACAACTCTGTCAAGTTATTCCAATTCTGTCGTTGACAGAGACTTTTCGTTGGATGATAACCACAATTCTGTATCACCAAGTAAGTCTTGATTTATTAAAATGCTATTTATATTTGAGCCGTTCCACGAGAAAACCAACATTACAGACTCTGCGTAATGTATTGACCCAGATCAGCCTGCTCAGTCCACGCAGGCTAATCCAGGCTGACACCACCATCTAAGGGAGATAGTGGTATAGAGTTATGATTCCTGTCTGTCCGGGTTAGCCTGTGCAGCATGCTTAGGCTGATCCGGGTCAATACTTTACGCAGAGTCCACAATGTTGGTTTTCTCGTAATTCGGCCCATTTACCTTTTATTTGATACAGACCACATTTAATGCGTTTGCTGCAGTTGACTTTTGAGATCATTGTGGAAAAGGGAGAAATTGCTATAACAAGCCCTTTCTTTCTCACAATGTTTGAGCAGATGCAGATGTTACAACATTTTCATCAGATGTTTTCAAAGTAGCCGATTTCTTAGCCCTTACCCCATTCAAATGCTTCCTGATGCCTCTGCAGCCGACAACTTTAGTAAAACAATGTGGCAAAAGAGAAATTCCTTATCATGTGCAAGTGGGAAAGGGTTAAAACCATCAATATGAAGTTATGTGAGTGAAAAGTTTTTCTGTCTTACTTTCTAGACAAAACTATAACATTGAATTCTCATGGAATGTTTTGTAAAGATAACTTTTGAAAGCATCGTGACAAAATGAGAAATTACTCATAATTAGCAATTTATCTTTTTGCCACAATGGTTTTATTGTGTCACCTGCGTAGCATGGTAGGCACTTAGGGATTACTTTTTTTTTTATCCGGCGTCTGTCCGTCCGTCTGTCTGTCTGTCTGTCTGTCTGTCCGTCACACTTTTTCGTCACGTTTTCAAATAACTTTTTTTCTACTCAAAGGATTAGATTGAAACTTATGACAAATGTTTATATCAATGTGTGTGATTGGTTCACAAAAGGGGGATAATCCAAATAATTTTATATCAGAGATATTGCCCCTTTTCTGTCAAAAAATCTCACTTTTTCGTCACGTTTTCAAATAACTTTTTTTCTACTCAAAGGATTAGATTGAAACTTATGACAAATGTTTATATCAATGTGTGTGATTGGTTCACAAAAGGGCGATAATCCAAATAATTTTATATCAGAGTTATTGCCCCTTTTCTGTCAAAAAAATAAATTTTCAAATAACTTTTTTTCTACCCGAAGGATTGGATTGAAACTTGTGACAAATGTTAGTTTTTTTTTTATTCGACGTCTGTCTGTCTATTTTTAGCTCACCTGAGCTTTGCTCAAGGTGAGTTATTGTGATCGCCTTTTGTCCGGCGTCCGTCGTGCGTCGTGCGTCGTGCGTCGTCCGTTGTGCGTCAACTTCTTCTCCTCAGTAACCAGTGGGTCAATTTGGATGAAACTTCACAGAAAGCATCCTCTCAATGACCTCACCAGAATTCCTTCAAATTTTTGGGATCCATGCAAAATTCTGGTTTCCATGGCAACGAAACCGAAAAAACTTCAAAATTCTTCTTCTCCCAAATTGGTTGGCAGATTTTCAAATAATTTTGTAGTAATGTTCCTTGGGTGACCCTCTATCAGATTCCTTCAAGCCATGTTGATTGGTCGAAAAACATGGCCGCCAGGGGGGGCGGGGCTATTTTGCCTTATATGGCTATAGTGCAAACTTAAAAAATCTTCTCCTCCAAAAGTGTCAGGCCGATTTTCAAATAATTTTGTAGAAATGTTCCTTGGGTGATCCTCTATCAGATTCCTTCAAGCCATGTTGATTGGTCAAAAAACATGGCCGCCAGGGGGCGGGGCTATTTTGCCTTTTATGGCTATAATGAAAACTTAAAAAAATCTTCTCCTCCATAAGCGTCAGGCCGATTTTCAAATAATTTTGTAGAAATGTTCCTTGGGTGACCCTCTATCAGATTCCTTAAAGCAATGTTGATTGGTTGAAAAACATGGCCGCCAGGGGGCGGGGGCTATTTTGCCTTATATGGCCAAAGTGAAAACTTAAAAAATCTTCAACATCTTCTCCTCAGTAACCAGTGGGTCAATTGGGATGAAACTTCACAGAAAGCATACTCTTAATGACCTCACCAGAATTCCTTCAAATTTTAGGGATCCATGCAGAATTCTGGTTTCCATGGCAACGAAACGAAAAAAAACTTCAAAATTCTTCTTCTCCCAAACTGGTTGGCAGATTTTCAAATAATTGTGTAGAAATGTTCCTTGGATGACCCTCTAATAGATTCCTTCAAGCCATGTTGATTGGTCAAAAAACACGGCCGCCAGGGGGGCGGGGCTATTTTGCCTTATATGGCTATAGTGAAAACTTAAAAAATCTTCTCCTCCGAAAGCGTCAGGCTGATTTTCAAATGATTTTGTAGAAATGTTTCTTGGGTGACCCTCTATCAGATTCCTTCAAGCCATGTTGATTGGTCGAAAAACATGGCCGCCAGGGGGGGGCGGGGCTATTTTCCCTTATATGGCTATAGTGCAAACTTAAAAAATCTTCTTCTCCAAAAGTGTCGGCCCGATTTTCAAATAATTTTGTAGAAATGTTCCTTGGATGACCCACTTTCAGATTCCTTCAAGCCATGTTAATTGGTCAAAAAACATGGCCGCCAGTAGGCAGGGCTATTTTGCATTATATGGCTATAGTGAAAACTTAAAAAATCTTCTCCTCCAAAAGTATCTGGCCGATTTTCAAATAATTTTGTAGAAATGTTCCTAGGGTGACCCTCTATCAGATTCCTTCAAGCCAAGTTGATTGGTCGGAAACTATGGCTGCCAGGGGGCGAGGCTTATATAGCTAAAGTGAAAAAAAAATAAAAAATCAGGTGAGCGATTCAAGGGCCATCATGGCCCTCTTGTTTTTTTATCCGGCGTCTGTCTGTCCGTCACACTTTTTTCGTCACGTTTTCAAATAACTTTTGTTCTACTCAAAGGATTAGATTGAAACTTCTGACAAATGTTTTTATCAATGTGTGTGATTGGTTCACAAAAGGGCGATAATCCAAATAATTTTATATCAGAGTTATTGCCCCTTTTCTGTCAAAAATTTAAATTTTCAAATAACTTTTTTTCTACTCAAAGGATTGGATTGAAACTTCTGACAAATGTTTATATCAATGTATGTGTATGATGGGTTCACAAAAAGGGGGATAATCCAAATATTTTTATATCAGAGTTATTGGCCCTTTTCTGTCAAAAATTTAATCTACTCAAAGGATTGGATTGAAACTTCTGACAAATGTTTATATCAATGTGTATGATGGGTTCACAAAAGGGGGATAATCCAAATATTTTTATATCAGAGTTATTGCCCCTTTTCTGTCAAATATTCAAATTACTTTTTTTCTGCTCAAAGGATTGGATTGAAACTTCTGACAAATGTTTATATCAATTTTTGTGATGGGTTCACAAAAGGGGGATAATCCAAATATTTTTTATATCAGAGTTATTGCCCCTTTTCTATCAAAAATTAAAATTTTCTGACAAGGCGCCGGCAGGTGACACACGTGCTCCGGGGAGCACTCCATTCTAGTTGAATAATTTATCTTTCATTTATAGAGATTTCCCGTATTTTGTGCATACATGTTTTCAAAGCTTCAGGTTTATTGTTTGTGGGTAAATGATGATCAGTTGAAGAATGTTAAGTTAAAATTGAAGCCATTTATTACCATCTGATAAATTCAACTTCCATTTCACTGTCTTTTAGGAAGTAGCAGAGCAGTCTCTGTTGATGACATTTTGACAACCTCGGGGGTTCTAGATCAGCGCCCTTTGAGCCCAAGCCCACCAGATTCCCAAAATCAACCACAAACGGTGATTCTCAAAGAAACAAGAGAAAAAGTTGAAATGACAGAAAGCAATGAGTCTTTTCATGTACCAGAGATTGAAGTGCCAGTGATAAATGGTACGTATTCATGTGACACAAATACTCAAAACCTAACACTTTTCCACATACTAAATATATGCAGCAGCTGACTTTGAAAACATCTAGGCAAAAGTATGGAAACTTTCTATAAATGAAAGTACAGTCAAACCTGTACTTCCGACCATGGATATAACCTACCCCATGGTGTAAGCAACCACATTGAATTCCCCGATGTTTTTCATTCATAAATTGACCCGCAATAAGCGAGATGCTGCTGTCTGCTTCCAATTTTAATAAAAACCAACAGTTAAGCGACCATAAATCTACCAGTCATGTATAATAATTGAAAAGAGTCGAAAACATTGTGGCAAAAGGAGAAATTGCTCATTATTAGCATTTTCTCCTTTTGTCACAGTGTTTTCAAAAGTTGTCTGCTGCAGAGGCGTCAGGAAGCATCTTAATGTGGGAAAGGGTTAATCCTTTTACCAGCTGCAGACAATTCTTTGACAGATGACCTTTTGAAAACATTGTGACTAAAGCAGAAGTTGCTCATTGGATGGTGTGCTTTTTAGCTCACCGGAGCTTTGCTCAAGGTGAGTTATTGTGATCGCCTTTTGTCCGGCGTCCGTCGTGCGTCAACTTCTTCTCCTCAGTAACCAGTGGGTCAATTTGGATGAAACTTCACAGAAAGCATCCTCTCAATGACCTCACCAGAATTCCTTCAAATTTTTGGGATCCATGCAAAAATCTGGTTTCCATGGCAACGAAACCGAAAAAACTTCAAAATTCTTCTTCTCCCAAATTGGTTGGCAGATTTTCAAATAATTTTGTAGAAATGTTTCTTGGATGACCCTCTATCAGATTCCTTCAAGCCGTGTTGATTGGTCGAAAAACATGGCCGCCAGGGGGGGGCGGGGCTATTTTGCCTTATATGGCTATAGTGAAAACGTAAAAAATCTTCTCCTCCGAAAGTGTCAGGCCGATTTTCAAATAATTTTTTAGAAATGTTCCTTGGGTGATCCTCTATCAGATTCCTTCAAGCCATGTTGATTTGTCAAAAAACATGGCCGCCAGGGGGCGGGGCTATTTTGCCTTATATGGCCAAAGTGAAAACTTAAAAAATCTTCAACATCTTCTCCTCAGTAACCAGTGGGTCAATTGGGATGAAACTTCACAGAAAGCATCCGCTTAATGACCTCACCAGAATTCCTTCAAATTTTAGGGATCCATGCAGAATTCTGGTTTCCATGGCAACGAAACGAAAAAAACTTCAAAATTCTTCTTCTCCCAAACTGGTTGGCAGATTTTCAAATAATTTTGTAGAAATGTTCCTTGGATGACCCTCTACCAGATTTCTTCAAGCCATGTTGATTGGTCAAAAAACACGGCCGCCAGGGGGGGCGGGGCTATTTTGCCTTATATGGCTATAGTGCAAACTTAAAAAATCTTCTCCTCCAAAAGTATCAGGCCGATTTTCAAATAATTTTGTAGAAATGTTCCTAGGGTGACCCTCTATCAGATTCCTTCAAGCCAAGTTGATTGGTCGGAAACTATGGCTGCCAGGGGGCGAGGCTTATATAGCTAAAGTGAAAAAAAAATAAAAAATCAGGTGAGCGATTCAAGGGCCATCATGGCCCTCTTGTTTAACTTTCTCGACTCTGTTTAAAACAATATATTTTCAATTTATTATCATCAATGATTTCTTAGCTGACAACAATGTGTGAAAGGAGAAATTGTTCATTACGACCAATTTCTTCTTTTGCCACTATGTTTTCAAGAAGTAGTCTACTGCAGAGGTGTCAGAAACCGTGTGTATGTGGGAAAGGGTTAATTAAAGATGCTTTCAAACTGACAAAGAGCTGTGATGCGGCAGATGTCTTACATACCTCTTTTACCTTTCAAATATTAAAATTATCTACTTGTTATGTATCTTAACCCTTTCCCTCATACGACAATTCTGCAGCAGACGACTTTGAACATATTTTGTCAAAAAATGGGAAATCTTTATAATTGAATGGATAACCTATGACTAAAAGTGGAAAACATTGTGGCAAAAGGAGAAATTGCACGTTTTGTGCAATTTCTTCTTTTGTCACTATGTTTTCAAAAAGCCGTCTGCTGCAGAGGCGTCCAAAAGCGTCTATATGAGGGAAAGAGTTAAATAATTATTTATTCAAAGGGAATTTTTTCAAATTATGATATAGTGCAATCCTGATTTGACTATTTGAAATCACGTTAGGGTCAAAGACAAATCTGATTCTTGCCGCTAAATAGTGGATGCAATATGGCAAGGTTAATTAATTAACACAACTTGACAGATAAAGATTTCTACTTTTTGTACTGGATGTAATTCTTTCTTATCACTTTCCAACTTTCATTTTGACCCTTCTAAAGCAGATGACTTTTGATAACATTGTGGCAAATGGAGAAATTGCTGTTTTTGTCATAATGTTTTCCACTCTATTCAATGACTGTTTTTTCATTTCGTTTCTACTGACTGTCGTCTGCTGCATTTTGTTATATGTATGAAATGGTTTTAAAACTTAAGTTTAATTTACAGAACCTATTGTTCAAGCAGTAAACCCCGTCACAGAACAGCCGAGTGGAGTTAGCTCCCTTCCATTGCCAGTGGGTAGAGAAGACGGAGTAAGTTCCCCTAGTATTGATGAACCACTTGAGGGAGTTGATAACGGTGCCTCAGGGGCAGCGTCGGGAGAAAATGTAAGGGTTTGTTGTCTTTTTATATAACAGTTTACCTTATATAGTACTTATAAAGTCATCTGCTGAACTGTTTTAAGTATCATGTATGATTTTGATACAGAACAGAATATATTGTGGGAAATTGGAGATATTTCTTATTTTGTGCAGCGTCTCCTTTTCATGTGATTTTTTCAAAATGCGTCTGCTGCAGAGGCATCAAAAGTTGTTTGTATACAGGAAATGGAGAACAGAAGTTCACATTGGTAGTAACTCATTTCATTTTTTGTGTGCAATATTTAGACTTTAGCACACTCAAAAAAAGAAAGGTAAAATGAAATAAAGGGCAAATTAAACTCAAAGAGGCTTAGTGTAAGACTAAGACTAAGTTAGTAAGTATGTTATGGTAGAGAGTCTGCCTTGCTTGACGGAGGTCGCAGGGTCGATGCCATACCAAAAACTTCTTTAATGGTAGTAATGGCTTTCCCTCCTTGTCGCTCAGGATTTTGGGAATAGCATTACGACCGACTCACTACTGTGAAAAAGTAATCGTCTGATGCAGAGGCTTCAGAAAGCGTCTATATGTGGGAAAGGGTTAACGCGAAAGTGGATTGCCTTCTTATTAATAAGACCGGTGTTTAAATTTACCCTTTCCCTCATGGAGACTCATTTTGATGTATGAGCAGCAAACAACTTTTGAAAACATTGTGACCACAGGAGAATTGCTGTTCATGACATGTTTTCTACTATATACTACAGATCTATGAAAGTATTGTGACAAAAGGGGTAAAAGCATCAGATGCATTTGCATGTGACAAGAGGTTAACCCTTTCCCACATGCAGACACATTTTGATGCTGCTGCAACAGATGACTAATGAAAATATTGTGGCAAAAGGAGAAATTTCCCATATTAGCAAATTCACCTCTTGTCACAAGGTTTTCAACTCTATTCAGTTATTTGACTTTCATTTTAACCCTTTCCCTCATATAGACGCTTTCTGACGCCTCTGCAGCAGACGGCTTTTTGAAAACATTGTTACAAAAGAAAAAATTGCTCAAAATGAGCAATTTCTTCTTTTGCCACAATGTTTTCCACTTTTTGTCATAGGTTATCTATTCAATTATAGAGATTTTCTATTTTTTGAGAAAATATGATTAAAGTCGTCTCCTGCAGATTTGTCGTATCAGGGAAAGGGTTTAATTGATATTTTATTTTTTTCTCGACATAGATTGATGGTGATATTCAGTCAGGGGAGACAAATCCCGAGGACACTATAGTCAAAGAGCCACTCTCCGCCTCGGCTGAAATGCCGGACAATGTAAACTACGTGAAAGTCGGTGCTCTGAAACAGAAACAAAATAAGTGAGTCCTTTTTTGCTCGTCTGTTTTTCCAAAGAACGAAAGTCGGTGTAGTGTGTGTGATACCCTTGGTGTGTTGTTGTCAGCGCCTGAATCGTCATAAACCTTTAACCTTACCTCATAACTCAAGAACCGTTCCACATAATCAAATGAAACTTGGTACACATCTTTCTAGAGACGATATGCATGTATATACTAAGTCACACAACTAAGGCTTCAATAACTATTCAGAAATGCCCCTTTTTAATCTAAGAAAAAAACAGACGAGCTCTGTGGCGCTCTGTGGCACCCTTGTTTCTGTACAACAGTGCAACATTGCAATGATGTCTAGGCCTATTGATTTCAAATATGAAGTAAGCAATGTCAGTGTTATTGTGGATGGTTTTACCCTTTTCTACATGCAAACGCATTTATAAGCATATGCAGGAGAAAACTTTATAATTCATCCTCTAGGTATTGCATTAAAACTCTTCACTTGTCTATTGGGTCAAAAGCTATACTCCCTGACAAATCCCCAACTAGTATTCAAGCAAATTGATGCCCTTTTTTAATTTCAAAATGGAGGATGAAGTTTTAGGTAAAATTATACATCTAAAGTAACTACTAAGATTATTGAATTGGAACTTTGCTCGTGTCTTTTAGGAGTTGAATGATACGTGTGTACCTACATTTTACCCTATTCCACTAGATTTGCTCTTGGTTTATTAAACATTTTAAGCTTGTCTGTTTTTCGATGATAGTCGGGGTATTGTGATAGCCTTGGCATCGTTACAAAACTTTAACCTTACCTCATTACTCAAAAAACGTTCAACATTGTCAAAATGAGACTTGATACCCATGTTTCTGGGACCAATATGAATGTCTATACCAAACAACATAACTCTGGCTTTAATAATTATTCGGTAATGCCCCTTTTTTCGACTTAATAAAAAAGCAGACAGGCATTGGCCTTCCGTTGCGGCGATCTTATTTTAATTTGACAAGCACTCAAATAGTTGAACATTCTTTTTTACAACAGCTCTTGTATATAACATTTATCATTTATTATTCATTATTATTTTTACATTACAGGTCAGTGGATTTCGCACCAGAATTTGCCAATCAACTTGTAGCCACTGCAGTGACGGCAGCTGGGCAGGCCTACATCACGGCCAAGGCTGTGTTTAAAACATGGCAGGATAAACAGGTACACATTCAGATGATGATAAGGATGAGGAATAAACTCGTTTTTAGCTCGTCTGCTTATCACAAATCTCATAACTCAATAATCGTTCAACATTTTCAAATGAAGCTTGGTACACATGTTTCTAGGAACAATACACATGTATGTCTATATCAAGTCACATAACTCTAACTTTAACCCGTTCCCTCATATAGACACTTTCTGACGCCTCTGCAGCAGAAGGCTTTTTGAAAACATAGTGAAAAAAGAAGAAATTGCTCAAAACGAGCAATTTCTCCTTTTGCCACAATGATTTCCACTTTTAGTCATAGGTTATCCATTCAATTATAGAGATTTTCCATTTTTTTGACAAAATATGTTCAAAATCGTCTGCTGCATAATTGTCGTATCAGGGAAAGGGTTAATGACTATTCAGAAATGCCCCTTTTTCGACTTAGAGAAACCAGACGAGCATTGGCGTTCTTGTTTCCATACGGTATGTCCCATATAACCCAACCAAACCCTCTTGATTATCCACAAAATAGGGTTTACGGGTGAAAGAAATATTTTAGGACACTAAATATTCCCTATACCCACAGCTCTTGTCTACCAACAAGTAAAAATAGTTATTAACCCTTTCCCTCATACCACAATTCGGCAGCAGACGACTTTGAACATCTTTTGTCAAAAACTGGAAAATCTCTGTAATTGAATGGATAACCTATGTCAAAAAGTGGAAAACATTGTGGCAAAAGGAGAAATTGCACGTTTTGTGCAATTTCTTCTTTTGTCACTTTGTTTTCAAAAAGCCTTCTGCTGCAGAGGCGTCAGAAAGTGTCTATATGAGGGAAAGGGTTAATAATAGGGTTGGTCTCCATAAAACCCTTTTCCTCATGAAAAGGGATTCTGATAATATTTTGTGGAAGGATTAGTCTTTTACAGGTGAATTCTTACCCTGAAATTGTAATTTGCATGGAGCTTCCATTTTAAGTGTATATATTGAATTAGAAATGGGTGGGGTTGCTCCATTTATGTCCTAGATCGTGGGACAAATTGGCAATTATCAATCATCGTGTTAAAGACTGGCACAACTTTTTGTTGCATAACCCTTTCTGATGCCTCTGCAGAAGATGACTTTTGAAAACATTGTGGCAAAAGGAGAAATTGTTCATAGTGAGCAATTTCTCAATTTGCCATAATGTTTTCAACTCTATTCATGGCTAATTTTTCGAACTTTTGCGAGGAAGTTTTCAAAGTAATCTGCTGCAGATTTGTTGCATGTGGGATAAGTTGAGACCAATCATTCATCAATATGGTGCAAGTCATTTTATTAGCTCGACTTTTGAAAAAAACGAGAGCTATTGTCATGACCCTGGCGGCGTGGTCCGGTTAAGGTTTTTTGTTTAGCTCAGCTTTTTTTCTGTTTTCTCCCTATCAGTCGAGCGTCTGTGCCGTACGCGGTGCTCTTGTTTTATTATATAGGGGTTTTGATAATTTGATAATTGTTTTTTTCATGTGCACAATTTTTTAATCGACTTTGATCACTTCCTATTGCAGACTGAAAACAAGGAGTCCTGCATGAAGAACAAAAGCAAAACTCCCATGAAGGGCTGGAAACCAGCCAGTACCCAGTATGTACAACAGCAGGAGGATGAATACACGGTACCTAAAGCAAACTGGGTACCAGAGAAGAACGAATACACTCCTCCAAAGTCTGAGTGGAAACCAAAGGATTCTGATTTCAAAGCTCCAGAACCCAACTACAAACCTCCCGAGTCTAACTACAAACCTCCACAGTCCAACTGGAAACCACCCACTGAGCCCACAGAGACACGCCCCAAAATACAATGGATTCCGCCTCCCAGAGAATCTGGACCAATGGGAAAGCTGTTTGATATGGGGTTCATGGACAGGGAATTGAACAAGAAGCTTTTGAATAAACATAAGGATGATGTACAACAGGTGATTCAAGATTTGTTGTCCCTCGAACTTTCATAGTTCTAAGGGCTTAATCTGTTTTTGGAGAATGCTTGATTCACATAATTCGACAAGAAAACCAACATTATGGAATCTCTGTAATATATCGACCCAGATCAGCCTGCGCAATCCGTGAAGGCTAATCGGGGCCGAGACATTCCATCTCAGGGGGATAGAGGTATAGAGTAATGATTCCTGAAACAGAAAATCCACAGGAGGCGAAAAGTGTCTGTCCGGCTTAAGCCGATCCGAGTCGATACTTTACGCAGTCCACAATGTTGGTTTTCAGCTCATATGATATTTTTTAGACTCTTTCCTAATGGGATACTGTCAATAAACTAGCGATATCCCAAAAATGGAAAAATTTCAAATATATCGTTGCCTCTAGGTAAGCAGTTTACCTAAAAGTACAAATACACACGCACACACAGACACACACACTAAAAGACCCGTGCTAGCAAGATTGAATGTTTACCACTTCTAGTATATTTTCCCCTAAGTTATGAAAATGATAAAAAAAAAAAGCAAGAATTAACAAGATGTTTCTTAGATATATACGGCATAAAAGAGCCATATGCTTGCAGTGTGTTAGATTTTAACAGTTTTGTTTCCTCATGAACTGAAATGACATTGTGATTATAATCTAGATTATAACAGCTTTTGTTTGCACCCAAATATGTCTGGTTTCAGTGCACTTGTGCTGTGGTGTCCATTATACGCCATACATATTTGAAACCTTTCCCGCTTGTAGGCTCATATTGACATATCTGCCGCCACAGGTTCATGATGTGTTATACCCCCAGAGTATATACCCTATGGGGGTTTAACACATCATGAACCTGTGTCTACCGCAGTCAACTCTTGAAAATATTGTGGCAAAAGAAGAAATTGCTCATAATAAAACAAAATATTACTTTCTACTTAGTTCAACCCTTTCCCTCATATAGACGCCTCTGCAGCAGACGGCTTTTTGAAAACATAGTGACTAAAGAAGAAATTGCTCAAAACGAGCAATTTCTCCTTTTGCCACAATGTTTTCCACTTTGAGTCATAGGTTATCCATTCAATTATAGAGATTTCTATTTATTGACAAAAAATATTCTGTATTTTTGCCTGGATGTTTTCAAAGCCGTCTGCTGCGGATTTGCAGAGTACGTGGAAGGGTTAATTGAATGTCCGTTAGCCGAGTCTTGTATGAAAATGTCTTGTTGTATCTCTGGTCTGGCATCCATAAATTGGCCATTCAACACGATAACCGGTGAATAATCTTGCAATATATAATTATTGGTGTATGCATTACAAAGATTGGTAACGGAAATCCTCTAATAAGCAGGTAAAGAAGAGTTGAACCATTTCCTTATTAACCCTTTCCCACATACAATAACAATTATAATAGAAGAAGAGTCAAATGACGACTTCATCTGGAAAATGGTTCACTTTATTCGTGTTACTTGTATGTAATCTTTTACCCCTTTTGTTGTGATAGTTTTATTTTATGTATTTATTTCATTTATAATAATTTACCCCTATCCCTCATACAGATGCTTTCTGACTCCTCTGCAGCAGACGACTTTTTAAAACATTGTGACAAAACAAGCAATTTCTCCTTTTGCCACAACTCCATTCAATAGTTTTAACTCTCATATATGGTTATTGTTCATGTTTTTGCCAGTGTTTAAAAGTCGTCTGCTGCAGAAATGTTGTAATGGTGTAAAAGGCTTAACCCTTTCCCTCATATAGACGCTTTCTGACGCCTCTGCAGCAAATGGCTTTTTGAAAACACAGTGACAAAAGAAGAAATTGCTCAAAACAAGCAATTTCTCCTTTTGGCACAATGTTTTCCACTTTAAGTCATAGGTTATCCATCCAATTACAGAGATTTTCTATTTTTTGACAAAATATGTTCAAAGTCGTCTGCTGCAGATATGTTGTATGAGGGAAAGGGTTTAAATGAGTTTACAGTCTGAGTTGTTGTCTCGTACCACTTACACGATGTGACATATTAAAAGTTGCCTGCATTGAAATTGTAGTTGTAGGTAGACATTGATTGTTTTAACCCTTTCCCACATACAGCAAACCTGCAGCAGACAACTTTTAAAACATCTGGGCAAGAAAGTGGAAAATGACTATAAGTACAGCAGTAATTATTGAAAAGAGTTGAAAACATTGTGGCAAAAGGAGAAATTGCCCTTTATGAGTAATTTTTATGCCCCCGGAATCTCCTGTCTGCACGTCTGTCTGCACGTCTGTCTGTCTGCACCAAAAAAACTTTAACCTTGACCACTACTTTTGAACCATAACAGGTACGGCTACCATATTTCACATGTGTATTCCTTGTGACATGACCTTTCTGTCAGTACCAACATTTTTGACCTTGCGACCTTGACCTTTGACCTAGATGTTGCCATTCGGGGGCATCAGTGTTTCACAAACACACCTTGTTTCTTTTTGTCAGTGATTTCAAAAGTCGTCTGTTGCAGATGCGTCTGTTGCAGATGCGTCAGAATGCGATTGCAGGTGGGAAAGTGTTAAACAATTTCCCCCCTTTTCTCACAATATATTCAAAAGGTAAAATATATTCAAAAGGTGTGTGCTGTGTTAGGCATTAAATGTGGTAAGCTTCAGTTTAAGGGTTTAATTATATTTATATGCTTTTTAGATCACCTGGGCCAAAGGCTCAAGGTGAGCTATTCTGATCACTTTTTGTCCGTCGTCCGTCGTCCGTCCGTCCGGCGTTAACTTTTAGCTTTAAACATCATCTCCTCCTGAACCGCAAGAACAATTTCCACCAAACATCACAGGAATGTTCCTTTGGTGGTCCTCTTTCAAAATTGTTCAAAGATTTAAATTCCATTGAGAACTTTGGTTGCTGCGGCATCAGAAAGGGGACAAAATGTCCAAACTTTAAAAATCTTTTCCTCCGAATCTGCCTGTCAGATTCAAATATAATTTGGTAGAAATGTTCCTTGGGTGACCCTCTATAAAAATTGTTCAAGCCATACTGATTGGTCGAAAAACATGGCAGTCAGGCGGCATCAGAAAAAGGGCAAAATGACAAAATTTGAAAATTCCATTTTTATGAAAGTGTTTGTCTGATTTTAAGAAAATATAATACGAATCTTACTGTAATGATCCTCTATTTAATTTGTTTAAGCCGTTTTGATTGGTTACACAATCATATCAACCAGGCGTCGTCACAAAAAGGGTAATTTGAACTTTTAGCTACAAATGACAACCAACTCCTACCATTCCAATAGACTAATTTCCACAAACATCACAGGAATGTTCTTTGGTGGTCCTCTTTCAAAATTGTTCAAAGATTTAAATTCCATTGAGAACTTTGGTTGCTGCGGCATCAGAAAGTGAGAAAAATACCCAAATTTTAAAATCCTTTTCCTCCATAATCTGCTTGTGCGATTGCAAGATAATTTGGTAGAAATGTTCCTTAAGTGACCCTCTAAATAAACTGTTGAAGCCATATTGATTTCGTTGAAAAACAGGGCAGCAAGGCAGCATCAGGAAAGGTGCAAAATGACAAAAACTTTATAATTCCATTCTTATTAAAGTTCTTGTTAGATTTCAAGATATAAATGGCCTTTACTGATAAGCTGTTTCTTGAGAAGTGTCCACTCCTTTCAGTTTCATTTGCACTCCCTGATCAAATTTTCTCATATATTTGCAGTTAAATATTTGCTACTAATTTACTATCAATTAGGTGATCGATTTAGGGCCATCTTGGCCCTCTTGTTAATGTTTTGACTTTTATTGTGTAGTTCTATTATGAAACTTTTGTACAGATGTACCGTAATCATGAAATTTAACTTGTACCTTTTATTGTGTTTTGAATACTGTATATGTAACCCTTTCCCTCATATAGACGCTTTCTGACGCCTCGGCAGCAGATGGCTTTTCGAAAACATAGTGACAAAAGAAGAAATTGCACAAAACGTGCAATTTCTCCTTTTGCCACAATGTTTTCCACTTTTTGTCATAGGTTATTCATTCAATTATGGAGATTTTCTATTTTTTGACAAAATACCTTCAAAGTCGTCTGCTGCAGAATTGCCGTATGAGGGAAAGGGTTAAATGATTGTAAATACCGTTAAACCTGTGTTAAAGACCACCTTGGAATAGCAATTCCCTGTCTATAGTGACCATACTTTTAGTTTCCCAAATACTCATTTTTGCATAAATGACCCTGCAATTAAAGACCACAAGTCCTGTGAACAAAGACCATATTGTCCCTTTCCCATGGGTGGACTTGAAACACAGGTTGGTTGGACTGTATATTGTTAATGATAATTGTGGGCTTTCAAGTGAGAGAGAGAACTTAACCAATTCCCTTCATGGCCTTGCGGTCCCTATAGAGCCTCTTCTTAGAAAATTTGAGCTGAAAAAATACATAGGACAAAACTGACGGATTACCTGCTTTGACAAAACCTGGGTGAAAATATGGCACACCAGGAAAAATGGGAAATGTAGCTTTGAAACAGAAGTGAAAAGGTTGTGAAAAAAGGAGAAATATCTATTTGAGCATATTCTGCTTTTCCTTATTCACTTTCACAGTTTGTCTGCTGTAGAAGCGTCAATTGTCGCCTGGTTGAGGTTATGATTAACCCTTTCCCTCATACAACAATTCTGCAGCAGACGACTTTGAACATATTTTGTCAAAACATAGAAAATCTCTATAATTGAATGGATAACCTATGAATTAAAGAGGAAAACATTGTGGCAAAAGGAGAAATTGCTTGTTTGGAGCAATTTCTTCTTTTGTCACTATGTTTTCAAAAAGCCGTCTGCTGCAGAGGCGTCAGAAAGCGTCTATATGAGGGAAAGGGTTAAGGGCGAAATGGAAGGGAGGGTGTTAATGAGAGAAAAGCTAATGTATCTGAAGTCAGATCTTCTTGTAAAAAAATTACAACAAAAGAAAATAGTGAAAAGGAAATTAAGGTATTCAAACATAACTTTCAGAAAGTTTAACATTGTTTTCAGTTTTTACAAGAAGGTTTGAAACAGGTGGGGTAAGAGAAAGGGGAGAGGAAGGAACTAGAAATGACATTTTGTACTTAATATTTCACCACCAATTTCTGCTCTAAATAAATGTATGTATTACCTTGATAAATAAAATGTATGTATAACTTAACTGTTGTTTAAGTGTAATTCTAAAGTGGGAACATTCTCCCACAGTGTATGTTGATGTTAGTTCATGAACTATGAGCTAAGATATGCCTAGTTCGTTGAATTGGTGCGGTGCTTTGGTTTTTAACCTTTTCCCACATATAATTATTCTTTAGCAGACACCTTTAAAAACAATTAGACAAATATAATGAAAATATTTATAAATATTAAGTATAATTATTGAAAAGAGTCGAAACCATAATGGCAAAAGGAGAAATTGCTCATTATGATCAATGTCTCCTATTGCCACAATGATGTCAAAAGCAGTCTGCTTCATAGAAATCCTTAAGTGTTTGCATGTGGGACAGGGTTAATAATAGGATATAAGCCTGGATCAGTGAAAGTAAAGGTGTGCAGCTTGTCCATTTGCATTCTGGTAGGGATAAAAAATGTTGATAATATTATATTGCTTGAAGTATAGATAAATGAAGATGAATATAGTATGTTAGTCAATAGATGAGTTTTGCTCCAGGAAAACTGAACCTTTGGGGAACTGTGATGATATGCATACATCAATGCCATCTGAATCATACTGTTTGCAGAAGTTTCTTAGACGAAGATGCTGTGATTATTTCACGACTAGTGCAGATCCAGATTAGACTGAGGAAATGTGCAGGCTGATCTGATCTGTGTTGGTTGGAAATACCCTGAGTTGGGTTTTCCTAGAGCAGTACTGGAATGTACTGTACTTGTGAGTTTTTTTTCCAATTAGGTGTCCCTCCTGCATGTTGAACTGTCTTTGTCGAATGACGGAAAAGGTCAGTGAATAATTTATTCCCATGTTAAACTGATGTTAAAGTGTTATCACTGTAAAGATTGGTAAATATTTTGGCAAAAGGAGAAATTGCTCATTATGAGCAATTTCCCCTTTTGCCACAATTTTTTCAAAAACATCTGCAGATGGGGGGGAAGGTTCATGTGGCAATTCAATATGCAGGAAGAACACACACTGTTTGCAATGTAAATATCACTTCAGACGTGTATTAACCTTATTAGATATTGTTAATGAATGTTGTTAATAAATTTTTGTTGTCCCCCTTTTCTAATCAAGACTCCCTTTTCCATGAAGGAAAAATTATGAAGCTGTATAAAATTCGAATTCAGATTGCAGTGAAGATGTGTAAATACATGTAGTCAATCCTTTTACCTGAGTGGTGTGTCCGAGTATTACCCCTTTTTCAACTTAACCCTTTCCCACAAACAACAAATCTGCAGCAGACGAATATGAAAATGTCTTGCTAAAAATATGGAAATCTCTATATAAGACGGTTTAATTATTGAAGAGAGTTGAAAACAGTGTGGCAAAAGGAGAAATTGCTCGTTTTGAGCAATTTCTTCTTTTTTCACATTGTTTTCAAAAGTCGTCTGATGCAGAAAGCGTCTATTTGTGGGAAAGAGTTAATTAATCTGAGAGAAAAGGAACGAACAATCTAGCAATAAAGAAATTATAAATGTCAGACTGAGTGGAAAACATCCATAGAATAGGAGAAATTATTAGGAATGTTTTTTTTATCCTTTACCATATATATAGCAAATTTGAATCGGAGGACTGAAAGCATTTAGGCAAAAAAAAGAAATATCTCCGTAAAAGAAAGTGTAATAATTGAATGGAGTCGAAACATTGTGGCAAAAGGAAAAGCTGCTGATTAGGGGGGATTTGTCCGTATGCCACACTGTTTTAAAAAGCTGTGCGCTGCATATGCATCTGCAGGTGGGAAAGAGTAAAAAGTCATCTGTTGCAGAGTTTTCAAGTTTAGGTTTTTGCAATAAAATTAATTTTTAGGAGCAATTTCCCCCTTTTGCCACAATGTTTTTCAAAAGTCTTCAAGTGATATTGAAAATGTTGGTAGAGATAACACTATAAGTATACTTCAACTTTTTGTATTATTTATATAGAATGCTGCAGAATAAAAACAAGATAGGAAAAGTTGTCATTGTTGAGTTTTCTGTTGCAGAAGTGTCAATCAAAGGTTTGTTTTATTAAAGAAAACATTCAGCCAGTTAAATTGTATTTTATTGTATTTTATCCATATAAATACGAATAGGTAATTATCATATAATTACGCTTTAAATCTCTGTGTTTGGCCGTCTCTATTTATTAATGCTTTTCCACATACAGGCGCTTTTTGACGCCTTCTCAGCAGATGACTTGAAAATATGGTGGCAAAAGATGAAAATGTTTCCATTTGCCACTATATTTTCAACTCTTTTCAATGAATATATTTTCATTTATAAAGATTTCCATATTAGTGCCAAGATCGTTTCAAAAGATGTCTGCTGCAGATTTATTGTATGTGGGAAAGGGTTATAAGTCTATTTACAGTTGCCAAATCTCGATTTATAGTTCGAAAATCATGTTTGAATGTTGTGTAGATGATCTCATAAATTTTACCTGTAATATTTGTTGAATTGTTTAACTGTTTTAATACCCTAATATATGAATTTGTAATTGTAGTTTGCTTTGAAATCCTCCTAGGAAGAATGTGTAGCAGTAAAGTTACTGCAAACTTGAAACCGTAATTTTGATTCAGAGTTGAAGGCATTGCGGAAATAAAAAGAGAAAAATTGCTCTTTTTGAGAAAATTCTTTCTTGTCCCACAATGTTTGCGAAGCCATCAAAAGTTGTTTAACTGGGGAGGGGGGTTAATGTTTTCAGACATGTGTCATACAACATTCATCTTTTTACTGATATTTTTTTATACCCCAGCCAATGGTGGATGGGATATTGGTTTGGCGTCATACGTCCGTCCGGAGTCATATGTAAGACATGGGATTTGATTAAAACCATATGGAGTTGCTAACACCTTAGGGTAATGCATAGGTGCAAGTTTCACTAAGAGTCCTTCCGTAACAACAAAGTTATGTCCTCTTGAAATTAATGTACACATGTACTATATTTAGATTACATTGAAAGGGAGCTAACCCTCTTTAATCTAATTAAGTTCTTCACATGTTTTGTCCCTTAAATCTTATATCACAATAACCATAGACGCTTGATTTTACATCCAATCTTCATGAAGCCTCGGTCCAGCTCTAAACTTTGTCAAACTTCAGAAAACCTTATGAACTCAAAAATGAATTATTTTTTCATGAAAGTTTTTCAAAATATTCTTTTCCATCACAAGCAATGTTACTGGCTCAAATGGAACAGTAAGCACTCCTCATATTCAACAAATTTCAATAATAGATTTTTTTTTTTGTAATTTGTATACCAAGACGGTCCAAGCATTCTTTAACCATTTTCCTTTTAGCGGGGGGATGGATCTCAATCAAATTAATAAACTTGTCATTAGATTTTGTATTGTACTTTTAATGTTCTAACTCGTAAAAGAGTTAAACAAAAAAGTGTCCCAGCCAACAAAGTGCTATAATGTATAGATATATCATCGTATGAATGGAGTTCACAAGTTTCATGAACCAGGTTTTCACGTAGTTGAAATCAGGTTAAATCATTTACCACATGCAGAAGCATTTGGACACATCTGCAGCAGGAGACTTTTATAATATATATGGCAAATGAAGATATTGCTAATAATGAGCGATTTCTCATTTTGCCACAATGTTTTCAACTCAAATTTGTTGATTGCACTTTCATGTAATAGAGAGTTTCAATGTTTTTGCCTCGATGTTTTCAATGCCGTCTACTGCAGATTTGGAATATCATCGGTATATGTGTGGAAAAGGTTATTAGAATGGTGGTGCTGTTTTGTTTCTTCTCAAAAACTTTCTTTAGGTTCGACTGATTCTTACCAATTGAAGAAAGGAAAAGAAAATTTAATCGATGTTTGCAATTACTGGTAGAGATTGAAATGTTATATTTGTAAATGAGTTATGTTTGTGTATTTGGATGTTTCTGTACTGTTAATCTTAATGGAACTTCTTTTTATTGACACTTTTCATGCAACAGTTAACATTTTCTCTGTCCTCCTTGCAGTGATTATTATTAAGGAAATGTGGGAAAAGGTAAACTACTAATACAGGGTAATTTCTTCAAACATTTTTTATTTCAGTAATAAAATCAAGCTTTTAATGTTCCAGTTGTCTTAAGTTTTTTCCTCATAAATTATCAAAAATACAATTCTGATCAATAGTTCATATTCAGGTTAACAATTTAATCTGTACCGCGAAAGAATAAACTTTGAAAACTATGCAGCTGTCAGACAGATGTCAATAAAACACTTTGAGAAAAGGATAAATTACTCATGATATTTTCATTTTGTAATGCTCTTTAATTTCCATGCCAGGTAATTGGATAAATATGTATTGTTAGTTTAGTAATTTGACATTTTCTGTACTTTTTAGAATTTTGACATTTTCTGTAATTTTGACCTTTATGGTGGCCAGACTAATAATTCTATTGATATGAAACCTTGTGATGATAATGAATGGTTTTGTTCTTTCTGATCTGTAATAAAGATTTACCGTAATGGATAATAAACCCTTAATGTTTTGTTGTGTATTGGTGTACAAATGTAAACCTAAATAGTGATGTGGTTATGTATCATTTTAAACTTTATTAGCTTGACGTCTCGAAGGAAAGGCGCCGAGCCCCGGCAGCGACGTGGGCTGTGAGTTTGAATCTCGGCTCGGCCAACTTTCTTTTCGAGGTTTGACAAAAGTCAATGAGACATGCGTCATTTGTCTTCCACCAATGGGCTAAGTCTATGTGGAAAAGCAGCCAGTTGCTTGGGAAGATTGTTGTGTGGAGTACTGGTGTGAGAAAACCATGAAATGCATGAGTAGGTGAACTGGCCGCCGTGATATAACTGAGAAATTGTTAAAAACGGCGTTAAACCCCAATCAATCAATCAATCAATCGAAGGAAAGGCAAGCTATCCTACTCGTCATGGTGTCGGCGTCACACCTTGGTTAAGTTTTTTGTACCACCACACTTTACTTATTTACCATCATTACCTCCATCAACAGACAAGAGTACATAAATCTGTGAAGGTTTTTGTCCGATAGAATTATGGCCCTTTTTCAATTTAGAAAAAACATTGATTTTGGGTTAAGTCCAGTTATTGACTTAACCCTTTAGGTTATTGCTGTGAAATTGGGAATACTTGTTCACCTTCATGATCCCCATCTGTAGACAAGAGAAGGTAACTCTGTCAAAGATATTTAAATTAACTGTAACTGCAAAAAGTTTGCACACAAAAATGTCGAGCGCGCTGTCTTACGGACAGCTCATGTTTTAATTCTGTTATATCCAAATCACCTTTTCACAAAGGTACAAATAGATGGATTTGAGTTTAATGTCATTTTTAGCTCGACTATTCGAAGGATAAGAGAGCTATTATACTCACCCTGGCGTCCGCGTCACACCTTGGTTACGGTTTTGCATGCAAGTACTTAAATACTACATGTATTGCATTGAAACGTTATACAACCCTACCCAACTATCACACCTATGTAGATTATCAAGTTAGATAACTCTATTCTGCATTTTATGCAAGTTATGGCCCTTTTTAAACTTAGAAATTCTGGTTAAAGTTTTGTGTGCAACTTAAATTAAGAGTCCATAATTATCTCAGTAATTACTTCATGCATTACATTGAAACTTTCTACAATACTTTTCAAGTACCACACATATGGAAATAATCAAGTTTGATATCTCTATCCTGCAAGTTATTGCCTTTTTGTCTAGAAATTTTGGTTAAAGTTTTTCATGCAACTAAATTAAGATTCCATATCTCAGTATTTACATGATGCATTGCATTGAAACTTTATACAACCCTACCCAACTATCACACTTATGTAGATTATCAAGTTAGATTACTCAATCCTGCATTTTATGCAATTTGGTTTAAAGATTTGCACGCAACTACTTAACCCTTTCCCTCATATAGACGCTTTCTGACACCTCTGCAGCAGACGGCTTTTTGAAAACATAGTGACAAAAGAAGAAATTGCACAAAACGTGCAATTTCTCCTTTTGCCACAATGTTTTCACTTTTCGTCATAGGTTATCCATTCTATTATAGAGATTTTCTATTTTTTGACAAAATACGTTCAAAGTCGTCTGCTGCAGAATTGCCGTATGAGGGAAAGGGTTAAGAGTTGATATCCTAGTATTTACTTGATGCATTGCATTGAAACTTTATACAGCTCTTTCCAACCATCACACCTATGAAAACAATCAAGTACGATAACTCTATCCAGCATTTATGCAAGTTATGGCTTTTTTTGGACTTAGAAATTCTGGTTAAAGTTTTGCATGCAATTACATTAAAACTACTTGAAGCATTGTATTGAAACTTTATACATTTCAAACCCTCTAAGTGTTGGTATGCATGCGACATTAATCAACAGGATGGTGGTACCATGTCTATAAAATAGAAATTACAGAACCCGAGGCCTTAAAATAGAGTGGGTGGCACCATAGCCGAAATAAGGCTAGAGGCACCAGAGGGTATATATAGTTGGTCCAACCACAATACTGCAAGGGAAATGCAAAAACATATTTTGGCACAATATAACTTTGTTTTATTGAGGTTTTACACCGTTTTCAACATTATTTCGTTTTTCTCACTATGACAGTTCATTTATTCATGATCCCTGGGTAAACAAACCAACAATAGACTAAGATATTGCCCAATGGCACTCCACAATGACTGCCACGCTGCAACTTGGGATTGGATACTGGACAGAAAATCCTCCGAAAAGTTTAAACCTTGAACAAAACCAGTCAGAAGCCAAGCATGTTTTATGCCCATATTCAGTCAATGCTCTTCTTCTTTCACAATGGAAAGCTTTTCTGATTTTGTAATTTTGTGTTTGTTTTGGGTTATACACCACTTTCAACAGCTAAGGGTACATCACTGAGGACAGAGTGATATTGGTCCCACACCTAATATTTACATCGATTTGAAAATATAATTATAAGGTATGACACCAATGCCAACCCACCAGCTGGTGTACAAGAGTTGCATTGACTCCAATCATTCAGACCCATTTAGCCAGCTCTTACGGTTCAAGCAAGGGTCGGACTGTGGCTGGTTAAAGCAAGGGTCATACTGTGGCTGGTTCAAGCAAGGGTCAGATTGTGGTTGGTTCAAGCAAGGGTCATACTGTGGCTGGTTCAATCAAGGGTCAGACTGTGGCTGGTTCAAGCAAGGGTCAGACGGGCTGGTTCAAGCAAGGGTCAGATTGTGGCTGGTTCAAGCAAGGGTCAGATTGTGGTTGGTTCAAGCAAGGGTGAGACTGGATGGTTCAAGCAAGGGTGAGACTGTTGCTGGTTCAAGCAAGGGTCATACTGTGGCTGGTTCAAGCAAGGGTGAGACTGTGGCTGGTTCAAGCAAGGGTTATACTGTGGCTGGTTCAAGCAAGGGTCAGATTGTGGCTGGTTCAAGCTAGCGTCAGACTGTGGCTGGTTCAAGCAAGGGTCATACTGTGGCTCGTTCAAGCAAGGGTCAGATTGTGGCTCGTTCAAGCAAGGGTCAGACTGTGGCTGGTTCAAGCAAGGGTCATACTTTGGCTTGTTCAAACAAGGGTCAAGATTTGTGGCCGGTTCAAACAAGGGTCAAGATTTCGGGCCGGTTCAAACAAGGGTCATACTGTGGCTGGTTCAAACAATTGTCAGACTGTGGCTGGTTCAAACAAGGGTCAGATTTGTGGTAACCATTTTCATTGAGCCACAGGGAGCACCAAATGGATTTTGGAATTACACACAAACATGATTTATATTTTAAATCTAGATTTTTATTTCAAACTCTTGTATAATATAAAAACAGTTAACTTGCTTATACAGAGAGTGACGATACATAAGTAAAAATACATGTAAAATAACCGGTCCATGATGACCTCAACTGCTCTACAGGCAATTCTGAACTGTCAGATCAGTCTGTGTACATCTACTCTGTCTCATTAAAAGCTATAAGTATATAAGTAATATGTGAACAGTGTAGATCTTGATCAGACTGTGTGGATGCACAGGCTGATCTGGATCTACTCTGTTCTCATAAGTCAACTTGTACCTTTACCCATCATAGACAGGCCAAAACAGCTTCATGTTTCTTTTCCTATTATGCCAACATGACTTTTGAGCACAGATCTAATGATTACATAATGATGCATGAATGCCTTCTTTTGAAACAAAATTAACCCTTTCCCACATACAGACGCTGTCTCCTCTAACGTCTATTGAAAACATTTCTCAGACGACTGTTGAAAACATTGCGGGAAAAAAGGAGGAAATCTTCATTATGAGCATTTTCTCCTTTTGCCACAATGTTTTCAATGTTTATTCATTAATTATACTTCAGCGGTCTGCTGCAGATTTGTTGTAAGTGGGAAAGGGTTAATAAACTACAGCCAACCCTGTGCTAAAGACCACTTTTGTATAGCAATTCCATGTCTATAGCAAACACACTTATAATTTCCCGATTAATCATTTTCTGACATAAATGCCCTGCAATTAAAGACCAGCTGTGAACCAGATTGTTCTCTTCTTTCCAATGGGTGGTCTTTAAACACAGGTTGGAATGTGCATCTTGTTACAAGATGCTATTTTGGGATCTTGTTGCCTGTGCTAACAGTGTAGACTCTGGGTGAGCCTTTGCATTTGCAGTTACATCAGTGTACTCAGTGTAAATTTAGAAGTTAACCCTTTCCCACGTAAGGACGCAGACAATTTTTGAAAACATTGTGGCCAAATGATAAATTGCTCATAACGAGCAATATCCCATTTTGGCAAAATCTTTTCTTTTGGCATAATCTTTTCAACTCTATTTAAGTATTTCTCTTTGAATAAAACAGATTTTTCCTACTTTGGCATTTATGTTTTGAAAGTTGTCTGCAGCAGATTTGTTGTATGTGGGGAAGGGTTAATGTTGTCTTTCTTTTCTTAAGATTTATTTATTTTGAATCGATGCCAAAAATTACTGTATCACTTGAAAAACCCTTTCCCACATAGAGCTATTTCATATCTTCAGCAGACGACTTTGAAAACATCTAGGCAAACATAAGAAAACTCATCAGCTATAAATCAAAGTACAATTATCTAAAACATTGTGGCTAAAGGAAACATTTATCATCTTGAGCAACTTCTCCTTTTGCTACAATGTTGTGAAAAATTGTCTTCTTCAAATGCTTCAAAATACATATCCTAGTGAGAAATGGTTTATGTTACAAATATATATATTGAAAATTGAATATATATAGCTAATGAAAGCCTGTCGTTTAAAACAGTTGGCAAAGAGCACATAACTGATGCCTATTTACTTAATATGGAGGCAACCAAGCAGAAGCAAGCTAACTTATACAACAAGCTAGAAAAACAGGTAACAACATAAATTATATGCTTATATTTAAGTTATTATATCAATGCATAACTAAAAATATTGCTCCAAGCAATATTTAGCAGAATTATTTAATAATGTTTGCATTTTCCAAGCATTAGGTAAAATTAAAAAATAATCGGTTTAACAAATAAATATACAAGCCTTTGTAACTTTGATTTACAAAATCTTTTGTGTGCGATTCTTTTTTGTCTGAGAGACAGATAGATCTACTTCAGTTGGTGAATATGAGGTTATACTCACATTACATTGCATGGCATTTTTCATGTAACACATGAAAATCTCTAAAACGTAATCTACAACTTTAAAAACATTGAAAACATTGCACAAACTGATATAACAAAGCAAAAACATTTGATATACATGCAACGCAAGCCATTACTTATGTAAGCACCCTTCTTTAACCCTTTCCCACATACAACAAATCTGCAGCGGATGACTTTAAAAATATATTGGCAAAAAAATGAAAAATCTTTATAAATGAAAGTATAATACACTGGCACTCCTCTATAAAGCTCTCCGTTTTAAAGCTGTTCTCAGTACAATGTAATAGAATTGAGTTGAAAATATTGTGGCAAAAGGATACATTTTTCAACTCTATTCAATAACTATATCGTCATTTAGAAGAGATTTTTCATATTTTTGACTAGATAATTTTAAGACACCTTTAAAAGGCTAAGCAGCAGATGATTTTTAAAACAGTGTGGCAAAAGGAGTATTGCTCATAATGAGCCATTGTCCTTTGCCAGAAAGTCTTCAACTCTATTAAAAAATAATACTTTCATTTATAGAGATTGACTAAATTGATCATCTGTTATAAAATTGCTGTATGTGGGAAAGGGTTAAAATATAACTGAAGATAACAAAAAATCCTTCTTGACCTGAAAGTGGCAAAGTATGCTGAACATGGAGAACACATTAATACTTGTGACTTCCAACTTGACATCACAATTAAAGCTCCAAATTTCCAAATAAATACACCTCTTTTACCCCTCCTTTAATAAAAGACATTCAAAGAGAATTAATGATAAAGTCATTAACCCTTTCCCTCATATAGACGCTTTCTGATGCCTCTGCAGCAGACAGCTTTTTGAAAACATAGTGACAAAAGAAGAAATTGCTCAAAACGAGCAATTTCTCCTTTTGCCACAATGTTTTTTTCAATTATAGTCATAGGTTATCCATTCAATTATGGAGATTTTTTATTTTTTGACAAAATGTGTTTAAAGTCGTCTGCTGCAGATTTGTCATACGAGGGAAAGGGTTAAACTGTCATGGCCCATGTAAATATGAGGACTTTTCCTCCCAAGAGTTTGGTTTGAATTGTGTTTTAGTTATATCACAGTGATCCCTAAATTACCTGCCCCACCAGTACGCTTATTCTAAAACCAATGCGTCACTCATAATTCTATCCCTGCATTCCTATGAATCAAGTATGAAAGCCACAATACAACATTTAATCTTTTTCCATATGCCCATGCATCTGCAGCAGACAGCTTCTGAAAACATTGTTGCAAATGAGAAATTGCTCATTATGAGCCATTTTTCCTTTTGTCACAATGTTTTATACTCTTTTCAATAATCTATAGATATTTTACATATTTTTGTCCAGATGTTTTCAGTCGTCTGCCGCATGATTTAATGCATATGGGAAAGGGTTAAATTGTTTGCTACGACCTGACTAGGGATTAATGCCCTTTCTCCCCCACTCCCATGGAAAAATGCCCAAGCCACTGCACCATTGAGCCATAAATTTTTAACATATATTTCGACAAATCTGGTCTCGACATATTTATTACAGTACCAGAAAGAATAGTAGTAACTGTATGTATGCATCTGATGCATGACTAATACAAGCAAAAGTATAGGGATAAATATATATGTCGTTAACCCTTTCCCACATGAAGACGCTTTCTGATTTCCTCTGCAGCAGACCAATTTTGAAATCATTATGGCAAAAGAGGAAATTGCTCAAATGAGCAATTTCTTCTTTGGCCAGAATGACTTCAATTATCTTCCTTTTGTTTTAAGAGGCTTTCCATATATTTGCCTAGATGTTTTCGAAGTGGTCTGCTGCATATTTGTTGTATGTGGGAAAGGGTTAACTATTAACTGAAAAACAGAGATTATTTACCGTTCTATACTAGGAACAACCCTTTCCCTGATACAGACAATTTCTGATGCCTTTGGAGCAGATAATTTTAGAAAGCGTTCTTCAAAAATGACGCAATTGCTTACAATGACCAACTGCTCCACTTCCCACATTTGTTTTCAACTCTTTATACAAAACTATACTTCCACTTTTAAAGATGTAAAAATAATTTCCTCACACACTTTCAAAGCAGAAGACACCAAAAATAGTCACATCAGGTAAAAGGTTTAACATGTTGGCAATTGAAAAGAGACAAGTCAAAACACAGTAAAAGTAGCCTTCATATATATCTGCACTCACTGTAGACTTATTGGTGGGTGACAGAAATACAGTTCCATCGCAATCACAACCCTTTCATCGGACACATTTGACAGCCCTGCCGCAGACAAATTTAGAAAACATTGAAATCAGTTTGAGCTTTCTCAGTGCACAGAATTTGTAATCAAGTATCTGATTGGTCAGAAGAAAATTCATTTTCAAAAGTAACCAATCAGAACTCTTACACTGCCGAATTTCACAAAGTCAATGCTTCCACGTTGAAAATAGAACCACTCCATTTTTCGTCCAACGGGAAATTATTTCAAATTTAATGTATAAGTGCCAAACAATGCACATTTCAGGAGAGACAGCTTCTTAGCAAAAGTCTTTAATTGCATATGGCAGTGAAAGATTTAAGCATCGAGTTCCTTTCATAGCACAGGGAACAGATTCTGGGCTTGCAAGTCTACGTTAGAAGTAAAATTCCAATGGCAACTTCTACTTCCATTTGACATATTTTCGCATATTCTAAGTATCACATTGTCTATTCATCACATGTTGTTATCTACTTTAAGTGGGCAATAAAGACACCAGGATGTAGCAAACATGTCAATTCCAACCTTGAAATGCATTTCTAATTCAAACAGTAAAAGATATTGCTCAGTCAAGTTGCTTCATCATAATGTCCTTCACTCCACTTAATGCAGGTTATTTGGTGTATACACTTTAATTAATTTTAACCCTTTCCCTCATAAAGACGCTTTCTGACGACTCTGCAGCAGACGACTATTGAAAACACTGTTGCAAAAGGGGAAATTGCTCATAATGAGCAATTTCTCCTTTTACCACATTGTTTTCAACCCTAATGACTTTCATTTAAAGAGGTTTTCAATATGTTTGCCTCTGTGTTTACGAAGTCAGCTTCTGCAGATTTTTGTGGTATGTGGGAAAAGGATTGAATTAAAAGGGTCAACAGTCCCCTTTCAAAGTGACCCATCTCTAGTGAACTTGGCTAATGCCCCTAAAACTCCTCCAGCAGTTTTCTTAGAAAACAAAGATGAATACAGTGTATTTCCAGCACCGGTGGCGGCGTCGCTACTCGAACTCGAAACAGCAGTAACTAATGCATTCGAAGAAGCGTCTGTCTCGTTAGATGTAGAGTTTGTTGGCGTTATCAAAAACGTTTGAGACGCCAACAAATTTGCAGAAGTAATTGGTAATGATGAAGGTCTACTGGCAGCACTTGTTGACATGGTTGAAACAGATTCCGGGTTTCCACCGTCTGAATCACCACTGAAGTATCCGTAAAGGTCCTTTCCCTTATCCTTCAGTTTATTTATCACACCCAGGGCATTGGTCAGAGAATTCGGAGACCAAATTTCACCAACGTTTCCCGTCAATCCTCTGGCAGTCCTTGACCTTGACGAGGCAGTAACATTGACATTCGACATGGAAGCACTGGACATGTTTGAGTAATGGGGATCACTAGTAACTGATGTTAAGTTTGGACAACTGTTGGTTTGTATTTGTACGGCAGGTGTACATATAGGTCCCTGGGTACTGAACAAACTCTGTTGCGGTTGGTCCGAGACATTTCTTCCCGTCCTATGTGAGGTGGAAGTCATAATGAGGTTGTAATTATTCGTTGGAAGTGTCAAGGTGGAAACGGGTGTAATCGGAGCTGGGTTATACAGCGAATCACTGACTAGACTTGGGAACCGTGTCGGGTTCGAACTCACGACCCCATGATGATGTGACCTGGAAGGTTGCTGTCGTGGTCTCTCTGGTGGTGTTACTAGTAAGTCTCGTTCATTAAGCAGCGATGCGAGTCCCAGTGACATGCTGTATGTGCTGGTGCCAGACGTTTCTGCAGTCCTGTCACATTCCGCCGTCTGACGATTGGAGGATGATGTAAATGTCATGGCCCTGAAATTGATAGAACACATATTTTAACATCAACCCCTTCCCTCATACGACAATTCTGCAGCATACAACTTTTAACGTATTTTGTCAAAAAATAGAAAATCTCTATAATTGAAAGGATAACTGATGAATAAAAGTGGAAAACATTGTGGCAAAAGGAGAAATTGCTCGTTTTGAGCAATTTCTTCTTTTGTCACTATGTTTTCAAAAAGCCGTCAGCTGCAGAGGCGTCAGAGAGCGTCTTTATGAGGGAAAGGGTTAAACTCATAAATCTTTTCCCACATACATCAAATTCGCAGTAGATTACTTTAAAAACATCAAGGCGAACGTATGGAAAATCTCTGTAAATCATGATTAATTCATTGTACAGAGTTGTAAACATTGTGGCAGAAGGAGAAATTGCTCTTCTTTTGCCACATTGTTTTCTGAAGTTGTTTGCTGCAGATGCAACAAAATATGTCTACAAGTGGGAAGAAGTTAATGAAGGATATTGACTGGAGGATTTATTTATTTACTAGGGTTTTACACCGCTTTCAACAATATTTCAGTTATATCACAGCGACAGTTCACTTATTCATGATCCCTGGGTTAACAAACCAGTACTAGGCTAGAAAATGTGCCTTGCCCAAGGGCACTCCACCATGACCGTAGTGCCATGACTGGGGATCGAACACGGGACACCCGGTTTCGAAATCCACGACGCTAACCACTCGACCACAGCGGATTCCTTTGACTGGAGGAGATTTAAAAAGGAACATATTTTTAAATTGTCTTGACACAGCCAACCTTGGACATACCGGCAGTGAATGGCTTTTTAAAAATTGGTATAGAAAAAGATTTACATGTAATAAACAATTTCTGGTAATCTGGAAAAAATATCGGTCTGCATTACATAAGTTTTAAAAGAGAATTCATAGCAAAAAAAGTTGGGGAAAAAAACCACACTTTATAAATATTAATATTTCATGTTATATTGTGATATTGAATAATAATCTTTTTGTATGATCGATTTCTAATCTTTCTACGTCAAATTAACATGTATTTACCCTTTTCCAATATTCAACAACTTCGTAACTCACCAACTTTGAATTCATCTTGCAAAAAATGTCAAAAACCTCCCTAAATAAAAGTATTATTATTGAATAGAGATGAAAACATTGTGGCAAAAGGTGAAACTGCTCATCATGAGAAATGTCAACTATTGTCACAATTTCTTCAAATGCTGTCCGCTGCAGAAGCCCCAAAATGCATGTTTAAATGGAAAAAGGATCAAACAAAGAAAATAGAAATAGAAATCAACTACAGGTTCATCTAGGTCACTAAGCAGGCAGTAATACTTGAGCCGTCCCTCGAGAAAACCAACATTGTGGACTCTGCGTAAAGTATTGTCCCTGAACATGCAGCAGAGGCTTATCCGGATACACACTTTTCGCCACCTATGGATTTTCTGTTTCAGGAATTATTACTCTATACCCGTGAGATGGAATGTGTCGGTACGGGTCAGTCTGCACGGACTGCACAGGCTGATCTGGGTCGATACATTACGCAGAGGCCATAAAGTTTTTTGTTTTTTTTGATGGCTCACTTGTTTTTGGAAGAACTTCAATACAAGAGGATTTACCCTTTCCCACATACATACAACAAATCTACAGCAGTTGACTTTGAAATTAATCTGGGAAAAATCTCTGTCAACTAAACTATTATAATTGAAAATAGTTGAAAAAATTGTGGCGAATGGAGAAATTGCTTGTCATGAGCAATTTCTCCATTTGTCACAGTGTTTTCAAAAGTTGACTGGTGCAAAGGCCTCAGAAAGCGTCTATATGGCGGAAGGATTAAGTTTCCAAGTATGCACACATTTTGACTGATTTATTATGTTATTTCCTGAACACCAAATTATACTGATTTATGATGGTTTGGTGTTTCATGCCACTTTCAACAAATTTTCAGTAATACATGTATAACAGTGTTTCCTGAGAAAGTTACCAGTACTATTGGTCCATTTATTCTGACATCAGCCAGTCTGTCGGTGTCAGTCCCAACCCCGAGTGCCAAGGAGGGCAGTCATTACTACCATTTTAAAAGCCACAGACCCCGCGGCCTCACGCAACCCAGGCAGATGCTCTTCCGCGGTTTATAGTTTAGTACCGTTACTCATAAGTTACTTAATAAAAGCAATATTTACTATTTTGCAACAGTATTATTTTCTATTGTCACAAAATTTATTTTTAAATTTTTCATTTTAACTTTTCTTTCTTTTCAGTTGTTTTCCATGACAACAGGTATATCAAATGATAATGGCTGAATAGGTTAGGTTTGATGTATTAAAACAGGGCAATGAATTAAGAAAAAAAAAAAAAAAAATGCAAGAAAACCCCCGTGATCACACACAAACTAGCACTGTTAGAACATGCAACTTTTTACTGAAACATGCACAACTACCAACAATTTTTCTGTTCATACACCTTCTTATATATATATATATATGTTGCAAATTCGTGCAGCAAAAGCAAAAAACACGCATTATAAAAGAAATCAAAATGAAGCAGAAAACATTGCAAAAATCTTGTCAAAGTTCTATGCATTAATGTTACCGGTACCTAGTTCAAGGAAATGTCTTAGCTATTAGTGATCTAACACCCTGTAGCTAGCAATATAAGCATGCTAAACCCTTCCTTCATTGGCAGTCTATCATTGTCATTTATTTTATTAACCCTTTCCCTCATATAGATGCTTTCTGACGCCTCTGCAGCAGACAGCTTTTTAAAAACATAGTGACAAAAGAAGAAATTGCTCAAAATGTCATAGGTTATCCATTCAGTTATAGAGATTTTCTATTTTTTGACAAAATATGTTCAAAGTCGTCTGCTGCAGAATTGTCGTATGAGGGAAAGGGTTAAATTACTCATCATGTGATCATTGTAGGTTTCAGGAAAACTCTTTCCCACATGCAGACACATTTTTATACACCTGCAGCAAAGGAATAATCTAAACATTGTGGAAAAGTAGAACTGGATGAGGAACTTTTCCCTTTGCCACTGTATTTCTAACTCTATTTAATATTTATACTTTATTTATAAAGATTTACCATATTGATGCCTTGACCTTTCGTAATGGTTTACAGCAGATTATGTAGTCTGTGGGTAAGTAACTGCAGTAGTATACTTTTGAAAATGAGAAATAATTCGCAGAAATGTTGATATATAAATATCACTTACATGTGTCCTAAATCATTGTTTAAATACTTCACAGAATTTAATATAACTGCAGACAAATAGGATCAAATATGAGGAAGTAATTATAAGCAATGACAAAACAATGATTTGTACTTAGATGCCGTCCTATTATCATTTTTATGTAGAAATTTCTATCTGTCGGGGAAATATTTTTCTCAATACATGTATTTGGCATATGTTCCAATTGGCATTGCCGGTCATGTGACAGAGAAATAATTTAAAAGCAAAGATATCAGATGGACTTTAATATCTGTTAGGTGAAAGTTTTCATTCATCTTTTGTAAGTTTCACTTCAACTGCTCTTACATGAAGGAAGGAATAAGGAGTTTTCCGAATAAGCCTTTTGTTTTATGTCTTACTCATCATCTGTCATAGTGCTTTCAGAATCATCATCATCATCACTGAACATGCATAAAGAGCTATAGTTATCACATGCTTTTAACAATATATTAATTTCATTCAAACTCTATCCAAAAAAAGTCACAAAAAGAGGGTCATGATGGCCCTGGATCGCTCACCCGAATAATTCAATGTGATTTGTCATGCCAACCTAAATAACTCTTTTTGCCGTCAGATAAGCTAATGAAAGAGGCCCAAAATGACGACTTCCACAAAGCGAAATAACCCTAACCCTATGTTGTCTGTCTTTCATACAAGTCATATGACTTAGAAGGTCACCAAAGAATGTTTATGTAATAGTAAGTATTTCAAAATCAATCATTTTGTTTCTTAGGAAATAATTTTTTCTAAATCTTACACTCTGGGCATAAAGACCCAGGTGGTCATGTACTTTCGGAGAAGATTATAAACAAAAATTCACTTTAGCCATATAACAAAAAACAGCCCCACCCCCCTCTTTTTCGACCAATTGAGGACATTGAGGGAATGCTTTCTGTGAAGTTTCATCCCAATTGATCCACTGGTTACAAAGGAGAATATGTTGATGGACGCACACTGGACGATGGACAAAGGGTGATCACATTAACTCATCCTCAGCACTTCGTGCTAAGTTGAGTTAAAAAAATTAATATAATGAAAAATAAAAACACATTTTCTGATACAGAAAACTTTTAACGACTCTGCAGCAGACTTTTGAAATGATTTTGGTAAAAAAAGAGGAACTGCTCAAAATAAGCAGTTTTCAATTCTGTATCAAAACCATACTTCCAACATTTCATATGTTGCAATTATTTCCTTAGTAATGTCTGTTGCTCTAAAAGCAGACGACATTAAAAAGATCATATCAGATAAACAGTTACCCATTTTCCACATATTATAGACGCGTTCTGACACCTCAGCAGCAGACAAGCTTCGAAAACATTGAGGCACCATTTCTCCTTTTGCCACAATGTTTTCAACTTTTTTTCAGTAATAATACCTTCATTTAGAAAGATTATCCATGTTTTGTCAAAAAATGTTTTCAAAGTCATCTGCTGCAGATTTGTTGTATGTGGAAAAGGGGTTAACATCGCGGAACAATGTACCTCACTTATCTAATAAAGTAAATAAACTGTAACATTGGAGAGCATTATAAATCCCTTCTTTTGTTTATTTAACATGAAACATTGTGCATTATGCACGTGCATTACACTTTCCCACATACAACAAATCTCCAGCAGAAGACATGGAGAAAATCCCTTTGAATGAATTTTATTTTATTGGGATTTTACGCCGTTTTCAACATTATTTCAGTTATATCACGGTGACAGTTCAATTATTCATGATCCCTGGGTCAACAAACTAATACTAGACTAGAAAATGTGCCTTGCCCAAAGGCACTCCACCATGACCGAGGTGCCGCGACTGGAGATCAAAATATCCCCGATGCTAACCACCCGATCACAGCGGATTCCTCCCTTTGAATGAAAGAATAATTATTGAAAAAAGTTAAAAACACTGTGGCAAAAGGAGATATTGATAATCATGAGCATATTTTTCCCCCTTTTTTGACACAATGTTTTCAAACATTTTCTGTTACAGAGTCGTCAGAAAGTGTTTGTATTTGGATTATCATGCACCTGACTAACATAGAAAATAACAAGAGGGCCATGATGGCCCTGGAATCGCTCACCTAACATTTTTTTTTCACTTTAGCTATATAAGCCCCGCCCCCTGGCAGCCATAGTTTCCGACCAATCAACTTGGATTGAAGGAATCTGATAGAGGGTCACCCTAGGAACATTTCTACAAAATTATTTGAAAATCGGCCAGACACTTTTGGAGGAGAAGATGTTTTAAGTTTTCACTATAGCCATATAAGGCAAAATAGCCCTGCCCACTGGCGGCCATGTTTTTTTACCAATCAACATGGCTTGAAGGAATCTAAAAGTGGGTCATCTAAGGAACATTTCTACAAAATTATTTGAAAATCGGTCTGACACTTTCGGAGAAGAAGATTTTTTAAGTTTTCACTATAGCCATATAAGGCAAAATAGCCCCGCCCCCCCTGGCGGCCATGTTTTTCGACCAATCAACATGGCTTGAAGGAATCTGATAGAGGGTCATCCAAGGAACATTTTTACAAAATTATTTGAAAATCAGCCAGACACTTTCGGAGGAGAAGATGTTTTAAGTTTTCACTTTGGCCATATAAGGCAAAATAGCCCTGCCCCCTGGCGGCCAAGTTTTTCGACCAATCAACACGGCTTGAAGGAATCTGATAGAGGGTCACCCAAGGAACATTTCGACAAAATTATTTAAAAATCGGCCCGACACTTATGGAGGAGAAGATTTTTTAAGTTTTCACTATAGCCAAAAAAGGCAAAATAGCCCCGCCCCCTGGCGGCCATGTTTTTTGACCAATCAACATGGCTTGAAGGAATCTGATAGAGGGTCACCCAAGGAACATTTCTACAAAATTATTTGAAAATCGGCCTGACACTTTTGGAGGAGAAGATTTTTTAAGTTTGCACTATAGCCATATAAGGCAAAAGAGTCCCGCCTTGGCGGCCATGTTTTTCGACCAATCAACATGGCTTGAAGGAATCTGATAGAGGGTCACCCAAGGAACATTTCTACAAAATTATTTGAAAATCGGCCTGACACTTTCGGAGGAGAAGATTTTTTAAGTTTTCACTATAGCCATATAAGGCAAAATAGCCCCGCCCCCCTTGGCGGCCATGTTTTTCGACCAATCAACATGGCTTGAAGGAATCTGATAGAGGGTCATCTAAGGAACATTCCTACAAAATTATTTGAAAATCTGCCAACCAGTTTGGGAGAAGAAGAATTTTGAAGTTTTTTTGGTTTCGTTGCCATGGAAACCAGAATTTTGCATGGAATTCAAAAATTTGAAGGAATTCTGGTGAGGTCATTGAGAGGATGCTTTCTGTGAAGTTTCATCCAAATTGACCCACTGGTTACTGAGGAGAAGAAGTTGACGCACGACGCACGACGGACAAAAGGCGATCACAATAACTCACCTTGAGCAAAGCTCAGGTGAGCTAAAAAAGAAAAAACGGAAAAATTAAAAGATAATAACAAATATCATAAATCAAGTGACAAACTTCCTGTACTAACTTTTAACCCTTTCCTTAATATAGATGCTTTCTGACGCCTCTGCAGCAAACGGCTGTTTGAAAACATAGTGACAAAAGAAGAAATTGCTCAAAACGAGCGAATTCTCCTTTTTCCACAATTTTTTCCACTTTTAGTCATAGGTTATCCGTTCAATTATAGAGATTTTCCATATTTTGACAAAATATGTTCAAAGTCGTCTGCTGCAGAACTGTCGTATGAGGGAAAGGGTTACAGCTTTTCCTGGATACAGACAACATATGATTTCAGAAGCTGATGACTATTGAAATCATTGTGAAAAAAGGTGAAATGCACAAAACAAACATTTTCTCCCTATCCCACCATGTTTCCAAATCTGTACCAGAATTTAACATCATCTTCAAGAGATACAATACTTTTTTCCCCAATAAATTTTCAATGCAGACCTTTTTAAAATTACCAAATCAGGTAAATGGTTAAGTAAGAACCATTTCAGATACACTGTTTAACCCTTTCCCACATATAACAAATCTGCTGCAGACGACTTTGAAAACATCTAAGAATCTCAATCTCCATTATTGAAAGCATGACCATTCAGAAGAGTTGAAAAAATTGTCGCAAAAGGAGAAATTGCTCATAATGAGCAAATTCTCCATTTTGAAACAGTGATTTCAAAAGTGGGAAAAGATTGATACATATTCTCCACATATACTAACCTGCCAGTCTCAGATGGATGCCTAACTGTAGAATCTGTGTATGTGTACACTCCTGAACTGTGCTGAAATCGGGTGGGGAAATCCATCACATCATCTGAAACATGAGATACATATTGCTGACTGATAAGAAAATGCGCATTCATTCGCGTAAAGGGAGGATTCATTCATTCATATGTATGGGAATTGTATGACACTGAGACAGAAATGACTTCACGATGTCCTGACGATGTCTCCTCGTCACAATTTGATCTTTTTAACACCAAAATGCATGCACTGCACTTTAATTTTTTTTTTTTAAATGTTGATAAAAAACAAAGTGGTAGAAAACTTGATTTGATTTGAGTTAAACTGATATAAAGTGTTTTATTGCTTTAAGGGTGTTCTATATTCTATAAAATTGACTTTTGAAAATATCGTCAATAATAATACATTGCTTCCTTGTTATTTTTTGTTCAGCTTTTCTCAAAAAAAATTGTACTGCTCCATCCTAAAGTTGTTTTATTTCTCATGCTTTCACTATAACTGTTTCTCAATGTTTTTAACTAAACAAAATGTCTTTAAGAAAAAGGAAATAGAGAATATCAACACTTCATTTGTTAAAAGTTTTCTTCAGGTCACAAACCAATGATATAAACAACAAGATATAACATTTAGTCATCACATTTTCTATCAAAAAATTAAAAATCACCAAGAATGTAAACAATAACCACCAAAATGCACCGTTATCTATTTTAAATGAAACAAACGTCTAAAAAGTTTAAAAAAAAAAAAAAAAAAAGTCAAAAAATCAACCACTGGACAAATATTTTAAGTCAAGAATTTAAAAGAAAGTTTGTAAAATTTTGTGACTAGTAATCATGATTATCGCATCAATTTTTTTTAAAACGCATATAAGACATCTAGACAGGTAAAACACTGTGCATCTTATATGCAATTTTTTACAGTACTGTATCCGTTGAACAGAAAAGTTATCAATATTAACTGACAAAGTATGAATCTGCAGCAGACGTCTTTGAAAGATTTTAGCCATAAAGATGAAAAATTCCTACAAATAAAATTATTATTATTATTCAATAAAGTTAAAAAAACATTTTAGCAGAAGAAGAAATTGCTCTTCATGAGCAATGTCTCCATTGGCCACAATAATTTCAAAAGATGTCTGTAAGAAAAAATTAACTCATAAAAATAATTGCCATACCATCTTCTTCATAATCACTAAGTGTGTAAACTTCTGCCTCGATAACTAGTTTCTTCTCCCCTTTAATCGTGACTCCAGGCCGAGACTCGAATATACCACCTAAATGGGGCTTCGCTAGTTGTTGCCATTGTCGCAAGGTCACAGAGCCTGATGATAAAAACAAAGGCAAAATTATACGTTTCCCACATACATAACATCTGCAGTGGATGACTGAAGATTACTAGGCAAAAACTATGGAAAATCTCTATAAGTGTCTATAAGTGAAAGAATAATTAGAACTATCACTGAAGATGATGAATACCCCCTAAACAGCACCTTGACATACACCATAACTTAATAAGTAAAAGGGCCATTACTATGTAAAATAACATGCAATTGTAAGACCTTTAGGAAACATCTCCTCTTGGTAAAGAAGCTTCATGTAAAACATTATTGAATTCCACCCAGTGGTTTGTAAGAAATAGGTCAGACAAAATATGGCTTCCGGCCGACCGACCGACAGACAGATTGCCCCACACAGCGACTCCTATATACCCCCCTCTTCTTCGAAGGGGGTATACTTAGGGAATAGATTTGGAAACCATTTATCAAATGGAGATATTTGTCATAATGAGCAATTTCTCCTTTTGCCACAAATTTCCAAAAGATTTCCGCTGCCCTTGCCTCTTTATGTGGGAAGAGGTTTAATCAAATATGAATACCATTAACCCTTTCCCTCATAAGACAATTCTTCAGCAGATGACTTTGAACATATTTTGTCAAAAAATAGAAAATCTCTATAATTGAATGGATAACCTATGACTAAAAGTGAAAAACATTGTGGCAAAAGGAGAAATTGCTCGTTTTGAGCAATTTCTTCTTTTGTCACTATGTTTTCAAAAAGCTGTCTGCTTCCGAGGCGTCAGAAAGCGTCTATATGAAGGAAAGGGTTAACATTTGTAAACACAACCTCTGAAACCCTTTATAACAATTACCCCCTTGCTCATATAGTAAGGTTATAAGGCAGAAGGTTCATTTTAACCCTTTCCCATGAACAACAATTCTGACGTTGAAAACAACCAGGCAGAAATATTGAAAATCTCTATAAGTGAAGGCATTGTGGCACACAGAGAAATTGCTCCTTTTGCCTCAATGTTTTCAAAAGTCGTCTGCTCTTCATGTGTCTACATGTGGTAAAGAGTTTAACCCTTTCTGTTTCATACAGATGACTTTGAAAATCATTTTTGAAAAGCAAAGAAATTGCTAAAATGAGAAATTCTCATTTTCTCTGAATATTTTCAACTTTATATCAATTTTTTTCTACTAACAATTTTTCTAATAAAAATTATTACTTAAATACTAAACCCTTTCCCACATACAGATGCTTTCTTTTACCTAACCCCATAAACACTGAGCGCCAAGGAGGTAAAGCTATTGCAACCATTTTTAAAGTCTTTGACCCAATCAGGGATCAAACCTGTGACCTCCCGCACCCGAGGCAGACACTTTACCACTACACCCCCCGGGCAGTCATAATGAGCGATATCTCTTCTTGTCACAATACTTTCATATATAATCAATGATTAAACTTTCATTTAATGAAAGTTACCATATTCTTAACCAGATGTTTTGAAAAGTCTTCTGCTGTAGATTTGTTGTATGTAGGAAAGCATTCAAGATGTTTCAAAAGCAGACGATGTGGATAGCATATCAAGTAAACAGTTAACCTTTTCCCACATTCCAAATGTGCAGCAGATAACTTAAATTTGATGGTATTTGAGCAAAAATATGGACAATTTCTATAAATGAAAGTATTACTATTGAATAAAGTTGAAAAAAATTGTTGCAAAAGGAAAAATTGCTTATTATGAAAAATTTCCTATTTTAGTCAAAATGTTTTTAAATGCCATCTGCTGCAGATGCGCCAAAATGCATCTGCAAGCAGGAAAGGGTAATCAAATGTACTGTGGTACCAACCTTCTAGCGGTTTCACAATCCGTAGTTTTTCTGGCATCCGGAAGTATGGGTTACCACTGCTCCCTATCATGGAGATGTAACCACTGTTAGCCGAGAGCACACTGTCCGGCGATCGACACCGACCCATTAGTGCGGACTCCGTGTCACTGCGATCCGTATACTCACTCTCCGTTCTGAAACAACATAATTAATCATCTATTTCTTACATGCTTCTTGACCCAAACTTTCATACAGATGAATTTTGATGCCTCTGCAACATACGACTTTTGAAAAACGTTGTGACATGAGAAATTGCTCTTGAGATATTTTCCTTTTGCAACAATGTTTTCAACTTTATTTAATTATCAAAATTTCTTTTTCCTAGTTTTTTCATATTTTTGCCAAGATGTTTTCAAAGTCATCTACTGCAGATGTGCTGTATGTGTAAAAAGGGTTACAAAATGAGCAATCTTTTATTTTTAACAATTTCCATCTTTAGACCACTTTGGAAGCCTTTTTCAGCAGAATAAAATATTGTGGTAAATTTTTCTTTTTACCACAACGATTGTACATCTTTATCAAAGTCAATCTTCCAGTTTTCTAGATGTTAGGCGGTTGTCTTAACCCTTTCCCTCATATAGACGCTTTCTGACGCCTCTGCAGCAGATGGCTTTTTGAACGTGCAAAACGTGCAATTTCTCCTTTTGCCACAATGTTTTCCACTTGTTGTCATAGATTATCCATTCAATTATGGAGATATTCTATGTTTTGACAAAATACGTTCAAAGTCGTCTGCTGCAGAATTGTCGTATGAGGGAAAGGGTTAAGATAAGCAGAAGACTTTTAAAGCATAACATCAGATACATAGTAAGCGTTCAGAAACTTTAGTTAGAGTTCAGAAACTTGTTTTAACCCTTTCCCACATGCATTTTGAAGCCTCTGCAGCAGCAGACATCATTTTGACAATAGGAGAAATTGCTCTTAACTTTTTCAGTAATTATACCTTCATTTATTGAGATTTTCCCTGTTTTTGTTGTAAGAGGAAAGGGTTAAACTTTCTACCAGATAACCCTTTCCCTCATATAGACGCTTTCGGACGCCTCTGCAGCATACAACTTTATGAAAAAACATAGTGATTCTTTTGTCACTATGTTTTCAAAAAGCCTTCTGCTGCAGAGGCGTCAGAAAGCGTCTATATGAGGGAAAGGGTTAAGCCACAATGTTTTCCACTATTAGTTATAGGTTATCCATTCAATTATAGAGATTTTCTATTTTTTGACAAAATATGTTCAAAGTCGTCTGCTGCAGAATTGTCGTATGAGGAAAAGGGTTAAGACATATATGTATACATCAAGATAACATGTAGATACTGTACTTTACAATATCTGTATTGTCTTTCACATGTGGAGCAAAATATTTTGTTTTATTGGGGTTTAACGCTTTCCCACATATAGACGCTTTCTGACGCCTCTGCTGCAGACGACTTTTGAAAACACTGTGACAAAAGAAGAAATTGCTCAAAACGAGCAATTTCTTCTTTTTGCCACAATGTTTACAACTCTTTTCAGTAATTATACCTTCATTTATAGACCTTTTCTGTCTGTTTGTCTAGATACTTTCAAAGGTGTCTGCTGCAAAATTGTTGTATGTGGGAAAGGGTCAATTCCTTTTCAACAATATTTTAGTTATATCATGGAAATACTAGAAATATCACTGAAGGTGATGAATACCCCCAGCTGGTGCCTGACAATATACATATGTATGAGAAATTCAAGGGGTCATAACTCATTTAAAAATAATTCCAGTGCAACATGCCGACAATATGCACAACTAGGCTTGGTATCGATCATTCCTGTGAAGTAATATTGAATTCTGACAAATGTCCACAGACCAACGGACCGACAAACCGACCGACCGACAAGCGTGACTCCTATACAGCCCCCATATACTATGTATCTGGGGGTATAATAACACTTATTTATTAGACTTGGATGACCAAGTAGGCTATTAGTTGTAGACTAGGGCAAAAGCTTGTCAGAGTTTAGTATGCCTGATGTTTAGTAACTTACCTAGTTCTATGTCTCTCCATGCGCTCCCGCTCCTCTCTAGCGAAGTCCATTTCATTCAGCTCATTGGCTCGTCTCATGGAGAGTCGACGTAGTGACCTCTGTAAGTCGGTTGAACCAGGGACACCAGGTCTTCCCATCTTAGACCCAGCACTGAAACATTGTAATTGTATACCTGATCAGACGCCTGGATAATGCGAAGTAGGTAGCTCTTTTCTCCACAATATTTCTCTTTTTGCTCATTCAAACTTATGCTGTGGGTTCTCAATCAAATCGCCTCACAGAGACGATTCCTTTGAGTACCCACAACATAGGTGTTTGAGGTCAATTGAGGATCTTATAAAAATGAAAAACGCCCCTTACCTAGTGCTATGCCTGATATATTAACCTTTTATCTCACACAGATGCATTTTAATGCCTATGAAGGAGCAGACGACTTTTGAAATCATTTTGACAAAAGGAGAAATTGCTCATTTTACGGTAATGTATAATTTATAGAAATTTTCCACGTTTCTGCAAAGATGGTTTTAAAGTCTTCTATCTGCTGCAGATTTGCTGCATGTCGAAAAGGGGTTTATAAAGTTGTCATTGCAACGACATATAAACAGATAACCTGATATAATATTAACCCTTTACCTCTTATAGACGCTTTCTGACGCCTCTGCAGCAGACGGCTTTTTGAAAACATAGTGACAAAAGAAGGAAATGCTCAAAACAAGCCAATCTGAAGCAGATGACTTTGAAATCTTCGAGGCAAAAGCAACAAGAGCGCAGCAGAGCGAACGCCAATGCTTGTCTGTTTTCTTTTTCTAAGTTGAAAAAGGGGCATTACTGAATAATTATTATGTGACTTGGTATATATATGTGTATTGTACCTAGGAGCAAGCTTTTTGAGTTATGAGGTAAGGTTAAAGTTATGTGATAATAACGATGCCAAGGGTATCACAATTCCATGGCTTTTTTTCCCGAAAAACAGACAAGCTAAACAATTGCTCATAATAAAATTCCTTACCCAGCCAATGACTCCACATCAGCGCCATACCCCTCACTGACACCTGATTCTCCATCACTAAAGTACATAGAGCTTCTCTGTGACACAGATCGCGAATCCTCACTTTCAATTCCACTGGTACCCAGCATGCTAGCAGACAGGGAGTCTGGTACCCCAAGACTGGAATCCATGGCGTTGTGATTGGCACTTTTGGCAGCCTTCACAGTTTCGAAAATCTTCCATGTGTGTTTCCTGTGAATAAGGATATCAATGCACTGATTATGAATGAAGTAACAACATCATAAGTGGGATAGAAATGCATAAAACAATGTGGGAAAAGAGAAACTAAAACATCAAAATTCAATTCAATTATCCAGATGTTTTACTTTTGTTTTGGTTTATGGCTCTTAACCCTTTCCCTCATATAAACGCTTTCTGATGCCTCTGCAGTAGACGGCTTCTTGAAAACATAGTGACAAAAGAAGAAATTGCTCAAAACGAGCAATTTCTCCTTTTGCCACAATGTTTTCCGATTTTAGTCATAGGTTATCCATTCAATTATAGAGATTTTTCTATTTTTTGACAAAATATGTTCAGTCGTCTGCTGCAGAATTATCGTATACTTATAGCCACTTTCTGACCTCTCTGCAGCAGACGACTTTTAAAAACATTGAGGCAAATCTTTCCTATTACCACAATGGTTTCAACTTTATATAATAATTATACTTTCATTTAAAGAGAATTTCTGTGATCTTGCCCGGATATTTTCAAAGTCATCTGCTCCAGATTTGCGTTTGTTGTAAAGGGTTATAATGTCATATTAGGTATAATGTCCTATTAGGTATAATGTCCTATTAGGTAAACATCTAACCTTGTCCTGTAAACAACAAATCCAACAACTGTTGACTTCAAAAACACCTGGGCAGGAATACAGAAAATTCCACAAATTACAGTATAATTAAAATTAATGATTATTGGATAGAGTAGAAAACATTATTAACGATTTCCCCTTTTGTCACAGAGAAGAGGCACCAGAAAGTGTCTACATGCGTCTGTAGCAGACATCTTTAAAAATATCTGCTTAAAAATATGTTACACCTCTATAAATGAATGTTTAATCATTGAATAGAATTGAATACATTGTGGCAAAAGGTGAAATTACTCATAATGAGCAGTTTCTCCTTTTGCCATAATGTATTCCAAAGCAGTCTTCTGCAGAACCGTCAGAAAGCCCGAAAAAGATTGACTTAACATACATACTTCCTCTCTATGGGAGAATACCCCCTAGGGTAATCTATATCACTGCGTAGTGAATTCTCAAGTTCCGAGGCCAACGACTCTCCAGTCGTAGATAACATGGATGACATGTAGTTATGTCGGACGGCGTTTGGACGTTCTTTGTTACGAAGATGACGCAGTTCATCATGGGCCTCTTCTAGCAAAGCCAGCAACTCTTCATTCTTCTCTTTGAGTTCCGCTATCTGTAAACAAGTTTACATTAGTAACATGATTTGTCATTGCATTGAACGAAATTACAGCAGTAATGAATTTCTTTCTTCTTTGCATTGTTCTGCATTGATTGGAAATATGCAAGCAGCCTTTTCGCACTTGTAGATGCCTTTCAACGCCCCTGCAGCAGATGACTTTTCAAAACCTTGTGGCAAAAAGAGAAATTGCTCATAATGAGCATTTTCTCATTTTGCCACATAGTTTCCAATCTTTTCAATAATTATACTTCCATTTAAAGAGATTTTAAATATTTTTGCCTATATGTTTTCGAAGTTGTCAACTGCAGATTTGTTGTATGTACAAAAGAACGAATGAAATTTGGTTGGAAATTGAAAATCAAGGGTATACGTTGATTGTTTGGTGTTTTACGTTGCTTTCAACAAATGTTCAGTTATCTCACAGCGTTTCCTGGGTTAAGTACCAGTACTACTGGTCCATTTATCCTGACATCAGCCAGTCAGTCGCAATGCTAACCTCGCAACCCGGAGCGCCATGGAGGGCAGCCATTTCTACTATTTCTTAAAATCTTTGGTAATTCCCAGCCTGGATCAAGGTATAACAGAATATGATCTGTAAATGAAGTGTTGAAGAATCACAACATACAAATGACAAACACAGTGATCACAATAGTTTGCTCAGATGAGCTAAAGATTTTGAATTTTGCGGATCGATTCTTTCATCTCAAAATAAGGCTATTATCTGTCAAAATGTACAATGTATTTTTTCCTAAGATAAATTGGATACAGACAAAATATCATGTAAGGAAACCAGTTAATGTTTTCCCACAAACAAAATCACAGCCAAAACATCTAGGCAAAATTATTGGAAAGGTTTATTATTGATTATTGGTTATTATAAGCAAACACTCATTTTACCACAGTGTTTTCAAATGTCGTCTGCTGCAGAGAAATCAAAATGAGTCTACAAGTGGGAAAGAATTAAAACAGTAAAGTATATATATTACCTCTCTAGTAAGATAGTTTTGAGAATCTTGGGTAGCCTCCAATGTCTTCTGTAAATCTAAATTTTCTGCAGTTGTCTGTACAAAACAGAAAGAATTTAAGATATATATTAACTTTCAGCATTGAAGTATTGACAAAACATACAGTGAAAGTGAAACTAGATTTGATTGGCTAGATAAAGGGCATTCCAACGTTGTGTTGTTAGTTTTTACCCAATTGATTCGAAATATTTGCGTAACCTGCCAATTTCATTGCTTTTATACTAATGGCTTATTTCATCAAACAAAATTTGGTGAATGCGCTACATATCTTCAACTCCGTATGAAACAAACAATGCTGAATTCAAGGTTTTCAAGATTTCAAAATGTCCACAGCCTAGAACAACTTTTAAGTAAGAATCAAGAAAAATTATACAAATTTAAATATTTTCAATAAAGAAATTTACATACTAAATAGAATTCATGAATAGGTTGTGAATGATGTCTCACTATAACATCTTTTTATACTGAACTTTGATACGTCATGTTGTATTTGACCTGGACATTTAAAATGTATTTCAGCAGGAAAAAGATTGCAGGTATATATACATATAATAATTTGATATGAATACTTACAGTTCTAAGTCGTTTCTGTAACTGTACAATTTGATGTAGAAGGTCTGTAATTTCTTGTCTCTGTGACAAACATTCCTCGGTTTTATCTGTAAGTTCTCTAGCGAAAAGGTCTAGTTGTTGATGCGATTCATCTGCAATAATTACAAGGTTTAATTAACCCTTTCCCACCTGTAGATGCATTTTGACACATCTGCAGCAGACAACTTTTAAAAGCATTGTAACAAAAGGAGAAATGGCTCAAATCCAGCAATTTCTCCATTTGCCACAAAATTTTCAATTTTCAGTAATTATATATACCTACAATTTTAGAGATTTTTCATATTTTTAAAGTCGTCTGTTGCAGATTTGTTGCAGGTTTAACATGATATGACATATTTTATGCTATGAGATGTGACAGTTGTGAGTATAGTGCTGTTTAACCCTTTCCCTCAATTGACAATTCTGCAGCAGATGACTGAACATTATGGCAAAAGGAGAAATTGCTCATTTTAAAAAAGCCGTCTGCTGCAGAGGCGTCGAAAAGCGTCTATATGAGGGAAAGGGTTAATTGTAATGGCGTTTCATGTCGCTTTCAACAAATTTTCACAGCTATATCAAGGCATTGCCTAGGTAAGTTACGAGAAATACTGGACTACTAAATCAGTGGTAATGTTGAACCCTTTTTTCCACATATAGATGCTTTTTGACGCCTCCGCAGCAGACAACTTTTGAAAACACTGTGACAAAAGAAGAAATTGATCAAAACTTTTTAAGGCAATAATACCTTCAATTATAGAGATTTTCTGTGTTTTTGCCTACATGTTTCCAAAGTCATCTGCTGCAGATTTCTTGTATGTGGGAAAGGGTTAAAAAAACTATGCCGAGCTCCAAGGAGGGAAAACTAGAAATATCAGTGAAGGTGATGAATACCCCCAGCTGGTGCCTGATATACATATGTATGAGAAATTCAAGGGGCCATAACTCATTTAAAAATAATTCCAGTGCAACGCTCCAACAATATGCACAACATGGCTTGGTATCAATCATTCTTGTGAAGTTATATTGAATTCTGACCAAGGGTTGCTGAGAAATAGTGTTCACAAGAAATGTCCACAGACCAACGGACCCGACAAACAAACTGACAGACCGTCAAGCATGACTCCTATATAGCCCCCATATACTATGTATCTGGGGGTATAAAAATATTAGTACCCAGGGACGTACCAGAGTGAAAATCGAGTAAACACACATGTGAGGTAGGGGGTCAGGGCATATTCTGAAGGGAAAATCTTGAAATCCTGGGAACGCGCCTGGTAACATTTTTAAAATCCTAAGTATAGTTTTGATACATGGTTTAAAGTGTAGGAAACAGAGAAATTGCTCATTTTTTTTCTAAAATGTTCTCATACAGAGGTGTCTGTTTATAAATATGAAGGAACAGGTTAAAAGGAGTCATTTCCCTTGATATCACACTATTTTTTACTTTACCTATACATTATTGTTTTCCAACAAACAGAAATGTTTTGACAAATGTCGTCTGCTGCAGAGCCATTCAGAGAGCATCTACATGTGGGAAAGAGTTTAACCCTTTCCCTCTTATAGACGCTTTCTGACGCCTCTGCAGCAGACGGCTTTTCGAAAACATAGTGACAAATGAAGAAATAGCTCAAAATGAGCAATTGCTTCTTTTGCCACAATGTTTTCTACTTTTAGCCATAGGGTTATCCATTCAATTATAGAGATTTTCCATTTTTGACAAAAATATGTTCAAAGTTGTCTACGGCAGAATTGTCGTATGAGGCAAAAAGTTTAATACATGTAGTTGACCCTTTCCAGCATACAACAAATCTGCAGCAGATGAAAAACGTCTTGACAAAATAGAGTCGAAATTGAGGTTGAAAATACTGTGGCAAAAGGAGAAATTGCTCATTTCTCCTTTTGCCTGAATGTTAACAAAAGTTGTCTGGTGCAGAGGGGTCAGAAAGCACCAATATGTGGGAATGGGTTAATGCATCTTTTTTGGATATACTGGTTTATAAGTCATGTCCAGAGCTCTAGATAAGGGGCGTTTCGCATGTTTTAAAACGCGTATTTGACCCTCAAACCCTATGTTGTGGGTACTCAAAAGAATCGTGTAAGTGAGACGATTCTTTTGAGTACCCACAACATAGGGTTTGCTTTTATAATAAGAGAGAAATTGGGGGAAAAAGAGCCGAATATCCCTTCTTATCTGGACCTCTTGTCAATATTATCTTACCTAATTGTTGAACACAATCATTCACAAGTTTCTGTTCCTTTTCTTCGAGACCTTCTGTGGCAGATTTTAGTTTACTTGTCTGAAATTATGACAAAGGAAATATTACTTTATAACCACATTGTTTTCCGACATTTAGTTCTCTTTTGCCTTTTCATGTAAAAAATCACTCAATTTGAACTTGATCATTTGTATCCCTAATTGAACTTTATAATGGTTTTCGCTTTTCAACACACAACATATCTGCTTCAGACGACTTATGAAAAAAACTTTAAATGAAAGCATGATAACTGAATCGAGTTGATAACATTGTGGAAAAGGAGAAATTGCTCATTATGAGCAAGTTCACCTTTTGTCAAAATGTTTTCAAAAGTCATTTACTGCAGAAGGGTCAAATGCTTCTGTAAAAAGGAAAAGGTTAAGCAATAGTGTGAAATATTACAATAATAATTAGGGAAAACAAGCGCGCCGGAGCGAACGTCAATGCTCATCTGTTTTTTCATATTTGAAAAAAGGGACATTACTGAATTATTAATAAATCAAGAGTTAAGTGACTTTATATAGACATGTGTTTTGCCTAGGAACATATTTACTGAGCATCATAAGAAGAATTGTTAAATGTTTTTTGAGCTATGGGCAAAGTTAAATTTTTTGTATGAAATTTTAATTCCAAAAAGGGGACTGAATAATTATTTAAGCCAGAGTTATATGACTTGGTATAGACATGCTTATTGTTTCTAGGAACATGTATACCAAGTTTCATTTGAATATGTGTAACTGCTTTTGAATTATGAGGTAAGGTCAAAGTTTTGTGACAACAATTCTGACGCCAAGGGTATCACAATAACTCGACTTTATTTCTTCGAAAAACAGACAAGCTAAAAATGACAATTTATTACTTTATCCCTTTCCCTCATATAGACGCTTTCTGACGCCTCTGCAGCAGACGGCTTATTGAAAACATAGTGACAAAAGAAGAATTTGCACAAAACGTGCAATTTCTCCTTTTGCCACAATGTTTTCCACTTTTTGTCATAGGTTATCCATTCAATTATGGAGATTTTCTATGATTTGACAAAATATGTTCAAAGTCGTCTGCTGTAGAATTGTTGTATGGGGGAAAGGGTTAAACATCTTAAAACCTTTTTTTATTGTTTAAACTTCAATAATTACTCGATATTGAGAATAAACAAGTCTCAGTGAGACGACTCTTTTGAGTACCCACGATCAGTTTATAATTGTAGTATATATATTGCAGGTAAAACACAAACTTTCCCCACCAGCCTTTCATCCAAACTTGAGAAACATACCTCTAAATAAAGTTCAATGTTCTCTTCTTCAAGCGTTTTAATTTTCTTCTCCAAATGGGGCACACAGGCGGCCTCCGGTGACGTGCCGTCCGGTGAGCTGTCGTGACCTTCATAGTTCTGCGTGTAAAACTTTATCAGCTCTTCTTTCATAGAAAGCTCATAGCGGAGCTGGTTAAGTTTCTCATTCGCTGTTGTAACAAGGTCCTCAAGTGTTTCATTCTTGCCTTCTAGCGATTTGTTTTTATCCAGTAAAGTTTGACCAATACGGGCAGCTAGCTCCAAATCTCTCTCTTTCTGTAATGAGACAAAAGAAGATTGACATCAATACAGCCTATCTGCATTTCACACATGTTATTGACCTTTGAAAAGATTGTGGTAAAAGGAATAGCTGTAATACAAAGTAAACTTCCATTTTTTTTATATCTATGACAATATATATATGCGTGAATTGCTCATAATGTTTCAACTTTATTCAGAAATCATACTTTCATTTAGATAGTATTTTCATATTTTTTGACAGCATGCATTCAAAGTCATCTAACTACTGAGTTACTGTATGTATGAAAGAGTTAACCCTTTCCCTCCTATATATAGACGCTTTCTGACGCCTCTACAGCAGACAGCTTTTTGAAAACATAGTGACAAAAGAAGAAATTGCTCAAAACGAGCAAATTTCTTCTTTTGGCACAATGTTTTCTACTTTAAGTCAAAGGTTATCCATTCAATTATAGAGATTTTCTATATTTTGACAAAATATGTTCAAAGTCGTCTGCTGCAGAATTGTCAAATGAGGGAAAGGGTTAAAATACTATCTTCAAAAGGAAGATAAATAAAAGAATTTACCACTTTCAGAAATGTCTTCAAAAAGAACAATCTCCCATTCGATATTTTCTTTCGATATTCCTTGTTTAATTCACACATTTCCAGCAGTCAAACTCAGAACTTCAGCGCGCGCAATCATTGATAAATCAGTTCGATTGTTTATTAATAAGCTTTCATTTTAATCATTCCCTAACATGCACGTAACCTGAGTGAGAGCTCTAGATAAGAGGCCTTTTTCACGTTATTAAATCCTTATTTGACACTTAAACCCCTTATGTTGTTGGTACTCAAAACAATCAAATCATTAGCGATGATTCTTTTGAGTACCCACAACATAATAGGGTTTGCCAATTGGTTGAGTGATAAGAGAGATATTGGTGGGAAGCGATCATTCTACTTCTCCTTATTTTTTAGAACGCTCTGGAAGTAATTATAACCACTTTCCTAAACACATTCCAAAAACAATTATACATCCAAAAGACTCATGGTAATTTATTTCCGAAACTTTGTGGTAAAAATAGCTATATTTAACAAACACGAAATACCATTATTTTCATAATATAATGCAAAAAACATTCATGATTAACCCTTAAATTTCCTCATACGACAATTCTGCAGCAGACTAAAACTTTGAACATATTTTGTCAAAAAATAGGAAATCTCTATAATTGAATTAATTATAACCTATGTCTAAAAGTGGAAAACATTGTGTCAAAAGGAGAAAATGCTCATTTTGATCAATTTCTTTTTTTGTCGCTATGTTTTCAAAAAGGCGTCTGCTGCAGAGGCGTCAGAAAGCGTCTATATAAGGGAAAGGGTTAATGAATTACTGGGCTAATACAAACATCATGATCATATAATTTGCAAAATCTGCGTTAAAATATTTTGTCAAAAATTAGCAGTCTTTTCAAAAACCCATATCACGAACTCGACGTTTAAATCCATTTATGAAATTGTGGTATATTTCACAAGTACTATAATTGAATCTGTCCCATATCTGTTAATACACGGACCAAACTGCGCATAACAAAGTATTTTATATCCACTCGCTCATTACATAAATATCAATAACATCATATAATCTTTTAGTATCCATTGAACAATAATGAATGTTGATGATTGTCATGAATATTTCTTCTTTCTTATGCAATTAATGAAACAGACGATATGCAACGCTTAATTCATACACCATTTTGAAAGGAAATATCGCTTAAATGAGATACTTTTCTTTTTGCCATTATATTCAACCCGTTTTCAAATTTGTCATTTTAACTTTTTACAATTTTTAGCGTCAAGTATTTTGAAAACAGATCCTGAAAATATCTCAAAAAATAAACTTTTCAACATTGGTATTTTTTTTCCTCTTTTTGTTTTGTCTGAAAGTGTCTATATGATGGAAAGAGTTTAAAAAAAATGAACAGCCAAATGGTTGAGCCACCAATTTAGTTTGTTGTATTATAGCTACTTTTCCACAATATATTATACAGATCCTATATTAAAACACACATTTAAGCCAGGGTCTTTCTGTATATCAATGGTATTAGAAAGATCATAAAGTAAGCAAGTTCTCCCACTGTCTATATACCTATATAGATAAATGCCAGGTCATTAGGTCTAATCATCGTCAGGTAGATTATTATATTAATGATGACAGGTAAAATCAACTTTTAACCCTTTCCCACATACAAAAAAGCTGACGACTGAGAAAACATCTAGACAAAAAAAAGGAAATTCTCCATGAACGAATGTATAATTATTGAATAGAGTTGAAAACATTGTGGCTAAAGGAGAAATTGCTTATTACAAGCAATTTTTCCTTTTGTCACAATGTTTCCCACTTTTAGTCATAGGTTATCCATTCAGTAATAGAGATTTTTCTATTTTTTGACAAAATATGTTTAAAGTCGTCTGCTTCAGAATTGACGTATGAGGGAAAGGGTTAACTCTTGTTACACTTCCCATTCAGCACTCAATATCAGAAAACTCACACACTCATAGAAATTAGGCTACATTTGAAGTAACCACTTTCATTTAATATCCCTGTCCTTAACGAAAACAACAAATCTGCAACAGAAAGCATCTACAGGCTGGCAATATAGAAAATCTATAAATGAAAAAAGTTTTACTTCACATTTTTCAAACTGTAATGGTCAAACCTGTGCTAAAGACAATCTTTGTTTAGCAACTCCCTGTCTATAGCAACCACCTTTTAACCCATTACTTCACACAGACGACATTTGACGCCTGCTGTTGCAGACAACTTTTTAAAACATTGCAATAAAAGGTGAAATTGCTCAAAACGAGCAATTTCACCTTTTATTGCAATGTTTTCAACTCTTTATCAATATAAATCTTTCAACTTTTTAGATTGGTGAAATTGTTTGTCTGATGATTGTAAAGCAGACGACCTATGAAAAGCCCTGTGAAGTAATGGGTTAATAGCCCTATTACTCAGAAACGGTCAAACCTGTGCTAAAGACTATCTTTGTTTAGCATCTCCCTGTCTACAGCAACCACCTTTTAATTGCCCTATTAGTATTACTCATTTTCTGCACAAATCACCCTGTAATTATAGACCACCTGTGAACAGAGACCAGCTTATTCTCTTCTTGTGGCTGGTCTTTAAACACAGGTAAAAGTGAAAGTGCCCAGCACAAGCAATTTCTTCTTTGTCAAAGTATTTCTAAAGTGGTCTGCAACAGATTTGTCAAAATACATCTATATGTTGGAAAGGGTTAAAAAGGTAAAAGGGTAAAACCACTTGTGTTTTTTGATAATTAACTGTAAAGAATTCACTAATTCCTAACTAGATTCATCTTGTTTTCATTATCACCTTATTATTGATGTTACTTTTCCCTTCATACACATACTTTGTCAGATACCCTTGGCAGCAGACCACTTCCGAAAATGGAACTGTAGAAAAAGGAGACATGGCACTAAAAGGAATGCTTTCTCTTTTACAATCAATGTTTTCAACTCTGTCTGACAACAACATAGTTCCATTATTTATACAGATGTAACAAGATTTTCCTCAAATGTTTTTAACCCTTTCCCTCATACGACTATTCTGCAGCAGACAACTTTGATTTGTTTGTTTGTTTTATTGGGGTTTTATGCCGCTATCAACATTATTTCAGTTATATCATGGCGACAGCTCACTTATTCATGATCCCTGGGTAGACAAACCAGTACTATAGGCTAGAAAATGTGCCCTGCCCAAGGGCACTCCACCATGACCATATAGTGCCGCGGGATACGACTTTGAACATATTTTGTCAAAAAATAGAAAATCTCTATAATTGAATGGATAACCTATGACTAAAAGTGGAAAACATTTTGGCAAAAGGAGAAATTGCTTGTTTTGAGCAATTTCTTCTTTTGTCACTATGTTTTCAAAAAGTTGTCTGCTGCAGAGGCTTCATGGAAATAAACATCTAGCTTTGTTCAATAATACTTTTCAATTCAGAAACAATTGAAGCAACTCTCGACAGATTATGTAAAATTATTTTAGGATTATTGTGAGACGCAAAAACAATTTTCTTTTTCAGAGCAGTTTCTTCTTCATGTAACTTTTCAGCACTCACCACCGTCTGGCATCATCTTATTTTTTGTTTGTGATATTGTCTTTGTTTTATTGGTTTTTTTTTACGCAGTCTTAAATCCTCATTAGAGTTATATCACTGCGACAGTTCGGATAATTATGATTCCTTGGTAAACAAACCAGTACTTAGACTAGGAAATAAGTTTAAACCAAGGGCAATTCACTGGGGGATCAAACCCGGGATGTCCAGCCCCAACTTAGGATTGCCCGGTTCCAAAATTCTGATGTTAACCCTTTTCCTCATACGACAATTCTGCAGCAGACGACTTTGAACATATTTTGTCAAAAAATAGAAAAAATCTCTATAAATGAATGGATAACCTATGACTAAAAGTGGAAAACATTGTGGCAAAAGGAGAAATTGCTTGTTTTGAGCATTTCTTCTTTTGTTACTATGTTTTCAAAAAGCCGTCTGCTGCAGAAGTGCCAGAAAGCGTCTATATGAGGGAAAGGGTTAAACACTCATCCACAGCTGATTGTAGCAGGTCACGGATGTTCTTGTTTAGATATTTCCCTGGGAATTGTGGCAAAAGGAGAAAATTCTCATGATGTTTTCAATCGCCCTCGATCTATTCAATAATAATAATATGTACTTTTTCATTTACATGTAAAGACATTTTCTATAATTTTTCCGAGATGTACTCAAAACTGTCTGCTGCAGATTTGTTGTATATATATATATATATATGGGAAAGAGTTTAATTAATACACTATAGAGATAATAGAGTATAACTTACTTTGTCTTTCTGTCCTTTTAAAAACTCATCCCAATTATCCATCCCCGAAGCCTTGGCATTTTAACTACACATCAACATTAGTTTCATGTAATATCGCATTGCTACAGTTCAATAATAAAAGGTTAACACAAAACACAAAACGTCTCCAAACATTTATATCAAAATAAATTTATCCAATCTTCTGTATAAAGTATGTCATAAACTTTTTATCCAATACAATAACACATAATGCACTGTATAAATACATAAATTTGGCGCTGTTAATCACATACAAAAAAAATCCCCTTATAATATTTGTGTTCAAATCATTAGCCTGTTAACTTTATTTTCCACTGCATATATAGAACATTAGTTGATCACACTCAATTTGAAGGTAAATATATGTCATTTCAAAGATAGGGATTTGTACCATCAAATATTATCAATTTAACGCTGATTAGTTGTATACCTGATATGAGAGTTTATGAATTTTGTCTACTTCGTTTAACCCTTTCTCTCATACGACAATTCTGCAGCAGACGACTTTGAACATATTTTGTCAAAAAATAAAATATCTCTATAATTGAATGGATAATTTTTACCTATGAAGAAAAAGTGGAAAACATTGTGACAAAAGGAGAAATTGTTCGTTTCGAGCAATTTATTCTTTTGTCGCTATGTTTTCAAAAAGCTGTCTGCTGCAGAGGTGTCAGAAAGCGTCTATATGAGGGAAAGGGTTAAAAATATCTTTAGAATATTCAAAAACACCTGCAAAATGAGAAATTCATATACAGATTTGAAAACATTGCTATGCAGTAAATTTGACTCATGTACTTTTGACAACAGTGTGCAAAAATGAGAAACTACACAAAACAAGCAATATTGGTCCCTTAATTAGCCACAACTTATTTTTTTTTAATTAAAATAAAACTTCAAGTTTTAAGATATCACTTATTGTTCCTCATACATATTCAAGGCAGACATATGAGAATATCACAATAGGGATGGGATGTTCAAAAGACCGAAATGAGGAAATTATTTAAATTCTTTAAACTCTATATTTGATGTCACATGATCTTATAACTTGTTTTAGTTATACTTATTTATTAAATTGTATCCATTATTTAAAAAACAGAAATGAATTATTTAAGTCGCCGGGCAGAAGTCTGCGTGTTATATTTTTAATAAGTTTTCGGAAATGACATGGGAGGACTATAGTTATATAAATATATTATTAGAAAAAAACAAATTTAAATGTCTTGTAAATATTACAATTGCGTTTGTTTAAAAACACTAAGTTATGACACATCTAAAATGAAATAAATATTCCGATGTTTTAAGTATGTGCAGTTTCTTTATTTTGACGCATTTATGTTTTTTTGTTTTATTTACAAATTCAAAACAGTCCTTATTAGCTAGACAGAGGTACTGTATTTTCATATACTACAATGTAATCACAACACGATAACTTCAAACCTTTATACGTTGCACAGTCTAATGTTTTTACATACGCGCACCTGCTAGACTGATGCACTGTATGTTACTATTGATAGCACGATGTTACTGGGTACAGTCTTTAATTAAGTCAAGTGTATTTATAATTTAGTAGACAAAGATGTCAAAGTGCAAAATAACAAGTTTCTTCAAGTCTTTAGAAGATAAAAACAACAATAATGATGAACAACAAACAACTGTTACTCCCAAACAAAATAAAATAAATCGGCCATCTTTTAAAACTGTGAAGAAATGGGACTGAGCTCCATATTAACTTGCGGCACGAAGTCGATGATGATGGGAATTTTAGTAAAAACAATAATCTGTAAAGATTTTTCCGAAAAAGGGAAGGAAAGAATTACAATAAATTAACATGTTGTAGGGTACAGTTTATGTTCGAAATTAAGTTTAAAAAAAATTCAACAATTTCGATGAAATTTAACTGTTTAGCTGATATTATATTTCGAGGGTGGTCTAATTTATAAACATTGGACTACATTTTAACATTTGTCAAAGTAAGATATAATTAGGATGCCATTTAGCTAATATAATTTTGAGAAAAAGAGAAAACTCATGTCTTCAGCGATTAAACCCTTTTTTCATTGTTTTAAAAGTAGATTGCTGCAAAGGTGTCCAATGTTGACTTTAATAGGGGAAAGGTAAAATGACGTTCTATTGCATGCACATCCTAAATTGTCAGTTTTGTGGTTTTATTGATAAATAATAAAATTCAAATATTCTGACAAACATCTTGAAAAGTGTATGTGGAATTCACAAATCTTATAATTATTCCTTAATGAAAGCACTGCACTGCCAATCATTTAAGTCTTAGTATGTATAATACATACTAAGACTTAAATGATTGGCAAGATTACTCATTTACTACAGTTTATGATCAATAATTAATTAGTTGGCTGTGTGTATGGTCAACCTGCCTTAGAATGGAGATTAATCATAAACAATGAAAGGCTTCAATTATATTTCAATGAAGGACATTCACTTTGTTGACAAAAAAATGCAAGTTATTATACATTTTCACTTGACCCCACCCCTGATGTTCCAATATGCCCCTCAGCTGATAACTGTTGTTTTCAACTACTATAATGTAAGTGTTATGCATAAGTGCAGTATGGATTTCCGGCGACATTGATGCGTTGCATCAACTTTCTCTTGTACTTATATTTATTAAATTGTATCCATTATTTAACAAACAGAAATTAATTATATCCAGTTCTGATAAATTTACTCAATGCAGACGTACTTATATGAGAATATCACAACAGGAATAGGTGTTTGTTCAAAAGACAGAAACTTTTTATCCAATACAATGACACATACTACGCACTGTAAATACATAAATTTGGCGCTGTTAAAAACTGAAGGCCGACATACTGGTCCCCCCGCAGTTTGGGCAGCAGACAGGCATCGTCTGCTTATATGAGAATATCACAATAAGTGTTTGTTCAAAAGACAAAAAATAATGAAACTCTTTAAAGTCTTTAAACTCCATATAATGTTATCACATAATTGCAACTTCTTTAAGATATACTGATTTATTATAAACTTCTATCCATGATTTTATATTACAACCAAACTAACAGCTAGGATATATAATTATATAACTTGTCAAATCTCCAGGGTATATGATTATGATGTTATTTAACCCTTTCCCAGATACAACAAAATTGAATGGTAAGGAGACAACTTTAATATCATCTAGGCAAAAAAACACGGAAAATGTATAAGTTTAATTGTTGAATAAAGTTGAAAACATTGTGGCAAAAGGAGAAATTGCTCATAATGAGCAATTTCTCCTTTTGTTACAATGTTTTCAAAAGTTGTCTGCTACAGGTGTCAGAAAGTGTATACCTGTCGGAAAGCGGTTAATTAATCATGCAGGGACATCTAAAGGATCAAATAAATCCTCAAAACCTCAAAATAAATGAGAGTCTAAATGTGTGCACTGCATGTCATATATATATATTTAATGTTCCGTAAACTTGATGCATCATTCAAATGCATCTAATTAATAAGCTCTTTAAACGTGAAAATTATCCATTTTGACTCGTTCAATCACACAAACTATCTCATTATGCGGTCAATTTCACTTCTATAACAGATTGTTTCATGATAAAACATTCAAAACAACAACAAAAATAATTGTCATTACTGTTTTGTTAAATTTTCTCTAATTTTAAGTCATAACTCTTTGTGATACCTTTTCATAACAGTATAGAAATCCAGCATGCATTATTTAAAATGCATTTAAACTTAACCCTTTCCTACAACTACAACAAATCTTAAGCAGACAACTTTGAAAGCATTGCTCAGCGACAAACAGGAATTACTCAATGGGGTAGAAAACATTGTGGCAAAAGGAGAAATTGCTCATCATGAGCAATTTCTCCTTTTGCCACAATGTTTTCAAATGTTTTCATCACGCAGCTGCTGATGTTTTCACACTTTTCTATATGTGAGAAAATATTAATATGTGTTTTATATCATTATGTATTTTAATTTTCAGTGGCTGGTATTGTGAATAATTTAACCCAGTCAGGCATGAAACCGTAACTTTCAAGTATAAATATATTCTGTAAACACATATTATTAATCATACACTATTTTATTAACACCCATTTTCTGCTTTTCAATGTAAGGACCTTTTGACACAATGTTTCAGAAAAATTTGTGGTCTATTAATTGTAGCAACCGATCCAATTATTACAATCTAGTAAATTCCCAGCTCACAAAAACTTTAAATTTTTCAGCTTAAACTTTCGAAACAAATCCTTATATAGACACCTTGTTGATAACCTTACAATTTTCATTCACTTCCATCATAAGCATTTTTAAAAGGTTTAGCTTTTTCATTGAATCATATACTTCATTAAATCACCCCTGTGAAATGTTGTTCTTGAAATTATGAACTTTTCATGCCACTTATGAACTGTTCATGAACTGCCATTAAATAGTTCTTAATCACAGTTCAAGAACTTTAGTTCATGAACAGTAAGACAAACTTGTTCGTGAACTGTTCAAGAACTGAAGAAGAACATGGCAAATTCTTAACAAGTTCATAAACATCTGTCAAGTGTAATTCAAGTACTTTTAATGAACCCTATAAGTTCTTATTCTGTTCTTGAATAGTAAGTTTAATATATCACTGATTTTAAAATGATATTTAATTAAATTACAATGACTTTTTAACTCAGTGTGAATCTCTTAAACTACCATTCTGAATAGAGAAATAAGGACATTTATAGATCACTTCTAGAACACTTCTAGAATACTTCTAGAACCAAAGAAGTTCTTATAAATGTATTATAGTGAAAACTTTTGAAATCTTCTTGTCAAAAGTAAAGGCCCTAGTGAAAAACATTAATGCAATTCCAGTGAAATATCATTGTTACCTGCTATGTTACTGGAATACCAGTAGAATAACCAAAAATACCACTGGAACTGAACTTGAATTTGAAATATACCAAGGGAGTTAACTCAAGCATAAAACACAGGAACTCTTCAAAAAGAAGTTAGTAATGTTTACTACTTCCTTTACGTTTTTTGGTGGGAGAAATATGTTGTGTTTCAAAGGCACAGAGAAGTTTTTTGTAATTTCTTATGAACAACTTGATGGGCACATTTGGTAAATGTCTTAAATGTTACATTGTTTATTAAATTAGCAAATTGTATTATGCTATGTCATAAACAATAAGTTTATATTGGTGATTTATTTAAGTATCACATTGCCACATGTGAAAGAAGCCAATTGTCTTCATATAAAAAATATTTGTATTGAATTCTGGTTCAACTATGTTTCAATGAAACAGAATATTTTCTGTACATAATCTGCACAGGCTTTCTGTAATTTCTTCTGTACAAAATCTGGTTCTTAGGTCCACCCAGACTATTTCATACACTGGTTACCAACCAATTGAACATGAACTTTTCATGAACTGTTCATGAATGGTCATGAACTGTTCATGAATGGTAGTTCTTGAACTGTTCATGAACTGTAGGTCTAGAACTGTTCATGAGCGATAGTTCTTGAACCGTTCATGAACAATCCATGAAGAGAAAATGGCACAATGAATTTGCACTGGAAAAAGTTCTTGAACAGTTCATGTTTAAAAAGAAAATCAAGAATATTTCATGAATTTTCAGTTCTTGAACAATTCATGAACTTTTTAATGACAATGTTTCCTGAATGTGTCATGAACTGTTCATGACCTGTTCAAGAACTACATATTTAAGAACTTTTTAAGAATTTGTGCCATTTTATCTTCATATACATCCCATGAACTGTTCATGAACCAGGTACCTGAACTTTGCATGAATTATACAAGAACTGTTCATGAACAGTAATTATTCATTTCACAGGGGCAGCAGCTACCAAATTTTCCAAGGCAATACCAACTATGGCATTGTTTTATCAAAACTTTAAATTCAGTTATGAAAAACAATTAACCCTTTCCCTCCTATAGAAGCTTTCTGACGCCTCTGCAGCAGACGGCTTTTTGAAAACATAGTGACAAAAGAAGAAATTGCTCAAAACGAGCAATTTCTCCTTTTGCCACAATGTTTTCCATCTTTAGTCATACTTATCCATTCAATTATAGAGATTTTCTATTTTTTGACAAAATATGTTCAAAGTGACGTATGCCGCAGAATTGTAGTATGAGGGAAAGGGTTAACAGAATAATTAAATACTTCATTTATCTTGTTAGCTTTTCAGAGAGGTGAGTATATGGTGAAATGGGTTCAGCCCGGTTACAGTGTCAAAAAGTCAGGGTACGTACATAATCCTTTCCCTCATCCGACAAAATTGAATCTGCAGCAGACGACTTTAAAAATATCTATCCAAAAATATGAGAAATCTCCAATAATTGAGTAAAGTTGAAAACATTTTGATAAAAGGAGAAATATTAATTGTTCATTATAATCTTCCCACATAGATTTTTTATATGCTGATTACGGAAGACAAAAGATGTTGGTTGTACTGACTTTTGTCAATCATATGATATTAATCCCTTCCTTACATGTATACAACAAAATGTTTTCAAAAGCCGACTGCTGTATAGATGTATCTACAAGTAGGCAAAAAGTGTATACATAAGAGCTACGTTAGGGTATAAGGTTTATTGATTGATTGTTTGGTGTTTTATGCCGCTTTCAACCATTCTTCAGTTGTATAAATTTCCATAAATTCCTAGGTAAGTTATAAGAATTATACTGGTCCATTAATATTGACATCAGGCAGTCAGTTGTCGATCATGCTAACCCCGCAGGCGCTCTACCACTGTAACACTGCTACAATATACCATCAAAATGACCAGACTTTTTTTTTCTTCGAAAAACAGAAGAGATAAAAATGATCTGCTGCAGATTTATCGTTTATGGGAAAGGGTGAGGACCCCTCTTTGTAAACCCTTTCCCATACGACAATTCTGCAGCAGACGACTTTGAACATATTTTGTCAAAAAGTAGAAAATCTCCATAATTAAATGGATAACTTAATGACTAAAAGTGGAAAACATTGTGGCAAAAGGAGAAATTGCATGTTTTGTGCAATTTCTTCTTTTGTTACTATGTTTTCAAATAGCCGTCTGCTGCAGAGGTGTCAGAATGCGTCTATATGAGGGAAAGGGTTAATCAGGGCTCACCTGTTTATTCTGTACTGATAAGCTACATGTACACAAACAGTGTCCTCACTGTCCGGTGTTCTAATTTGTACATGAGGAATTTGTTTGACCAGCCCTTTCTCATTCCAATCACATCTATTATAGCACAGGTCTATAAGCATTATGGTTGATTGATTGGGGTTTAACGCCGTTTTTAACAATTTCTCAGTTATATCACGGCGGCCAGTTCACCTACTCATGCATTTCCTGGTTTTCTCACACCAGTACTCCACACAACAATCTTCCAAAGCAACTGGCTGCTTTTCCACATAGACTTAGCCCATTGGTGGAAGACGAATGACGCATTGACTTTTGTCAATCGTCGGAAAGAAAGATGGCCAAGCCGGGATTCAAACTCACAACCCCTAGATTGACAGCCCGCGTCACTACCGACTGAGCTACCGGGGCTCGGCTATAAGCATTATGGATGAAAGCTTATAATGTAACAGTATTTTCAACATTCTATCAGTTCCCCTGCGAAATTATGTTCTAGAAAATGGAACAGTTCTAGAACACATTCTATCAGTAATATCTCACAACGAATTTGCTTCTTAAATTTATTTAACACCCTTTCACACTTTCAGATGAATTTTGACGTACAGTCAAACTTGTGTTAAGCAGCCACCCAGGGGAGAGTCAAAAGTTGGCTGCCCAGAACACAGTTGGCTGCTTAATACAATTCAATTAAATAAAGAAGAAAATGTTATTTCAGTTTATCTTGAAGTGGCTGCTAAATACAAGTTGGCTCACAGAGGTGACTGCTAACACAAGTTTGAGTGTATTTGAAACAGATGACTTTTGAAAACATTTATAGATATTTTTGCCTAAATGTTTTCAAAGTACCTTATATCTGCGGCCATAAGTCTTTTTGATTGATTGATGTTTAACGCCGTTTTTAACAATTTCTCAGTCATATCATGGCGGCCAGTTCACCTATACATGTGTTTCCTGGTTTTCTCACACCAGTACTCCACACAACAATCTTTCCAAGCAACTGGCTGCTTTTCCACATAGACTTAGCCCATTGGTGGAAGACGAATGACGCATGTCGCATTGACTTTAAAAATGTCAATCGTCGGAAAGAAAGTTGGCCGAGCCGGGATTCGAACTCACAACCCCTGGATTGACAGCCCACGTCGCTACCGACTGAGCTACCGGGGTCTACTTCGGCCATTAGTCGAGGGTCCATTTTGACCCCAATTTCGGTGGTTTTTCGTATTTATTTCTAGTTTCATTTTCCACATTTTTGCAAAACGTGTTTTGAGAGTCGGGGGATCGTCTGCTGCAGACTGAAAACATGTCATTGTTAACTTGTAACTTTGCTTTAGATGCTGAAGGATCAGGATTAAATATTGCATTTTATTTGTTAAATAGGTGCCAATACAAAATGCATCAAGTCTGCAGCAGACGATCCCCCGACTCTCAAAACACGTTTTGCAAAAATGTGGAAAATAACTAGAAATAAAATTGAAATGAAATAATAGAGTTGAAAAATTGAGAAGAAGGTGAATTTGCTCATCATAATTGTTTTCAATGTTGCCACTTGCAGATGCATTTTGATGCACCTGCAGCCGATGATATTTGAAAACATAATGCAGCATTTATACTTTTAAGCCAGAATGCTTTCAACTCTTTTCAAGCTATATACTTTTAAATAGAGAGGTTTTCAATATAAACAAGAGGGCCATGATGGCCCTGGATCGCTCACCTTAATTATACAATGTACTGCAATGCAAAACACATCAAGACAATTATTCTGAATGCATCCTCCACAGTGTTAACAATATTTTCCTTCATTTTGCCTAGTGATCTATATTTTTTTACCTGATATGACCCATATTCCTACATGGACTAGATATCATTAAGACAACATACTGACAAAGTTTCAACTTGCTCAAAGTAAAAATGCGGCCTCCGGAGTTTGAACAATATTTTCCTTTATTGACCTAGTTTCTGATCCAATATGACCCATATTCGAACTTGACCTAGATATAATTCAGACAAACATTCTGACCAAATTTCAAGCTGCTGAAGCAAAAAATGTGGCATCCAAAGTGTTCACAAGATTTTCCTTCAATTTGATCTAGTGACCTAGTTTTTGACCCGGCATGACCCATATTTGAACTTGGCCTAAATATCATTCAGCTCAACATTCTGAACAAATTTCAAGCCGCTGAAGCAAAACATGCGGCTTCTACAGAGTTAACAAGATTTTCCCTTAATTTGGCCTTGTGACCTAGTTTCTAATCCAATATGGCCCATATTTAAACTTGACCTAGATATCTTTAAGACAAACATTCTGACAAAATTTCAAGCTGCTGAAGCAAAAAATGAGGCATCCAAAGTGTTAACAAGATTTTCCTTCAATTTGGCCTAGTGATCTAGTTTTTGACCCGGCATGACCCATATTCGAACTTGGCCTAGATATCATTCAGCTCAACATTCTGAACAAATTTCAAGTTGCTGAAGCAAAATATGCAGCTTCTACAGAGTTAACAAGATTTTCCCTCAATTTGGCCTAGTGACCTAGTTTCTGACCCAATATGACCCATATTTGAAATTGACCTAGATATCTTTAAGACAAACATTCTGACCAAATTTCAAGTTGCTGAAGCAAAAAATGCGGCATCCAAAGTGTTAACAAGATTTTCCTTCAATTTGATCTAGTGACCTAGTTTTTGACCCGGCATAACCCATATTCGAACTTGACCTAGATATTTTTAAGACAAACATTCTGACAAAATTTCAAACTGCTTAAGCAAAAATTGCGGCCTCTGGAGTGTTAACAAGATTTTCCTTCAATTTGGCCTAGTGACCTACTTCTTGACCCGACGTGACCCATGTTCGAACTTGACCTACATATCATTAAGACAAACATTCTGATAAAGTTTAAACATGCTCAAGTTGAAAATGTGGCCTCTAGAGTGTTAACAAGATTTCGCTTCAATTTGACCTAGTGACCTCGTTTTTGACCTCATATGGCCCAGTTTCGAACTTGTCCAAGATTTTATGGAGATGAACGTTCTGATAAACTTTCATGAAGATTGGATGCAAAATGTAGCCTGTAGAGTGTTAACAAGCTCAAATGTTGACGACGCACGACGGACGACGGACGGACGCCGGACAAAATGTGATCCCAATAGCTCACCTTGCACTTCGTGCATAGGTGAGCTAAAAAACCCTAGAATTTTTCAAAGTTAAAATTGCAAAATGCTTATGCAAATATATTGATTTGGAATTAAGGAGTTCTTGATTGTTAAAAATAAGAAAATAAGAAGAATGATTTAACTATATACCTGATTCAGAAGTTTAAATGCTTTTACTCTGCATTAATGTTAAAACTTATCATTCTCCAAAGTTTTATACCTTTCCCATTTCTAAACGCATCCTGACGCCTAGTGCAGCAGATGACTTTTGGAATCATTGTGTCGAAACAGATAATTTCTCATAACGAGCAATTTCTCCTTTAAAAATGCCACAATCATTTCAACAATAATTCTTAATTGTATTCTATAAATAAATTTTCATTTATAGAGAATTTTCATTTTTTTGAATAAACATTTTTAAAGTCGTCTGCTGCAGATTTGTTGTATGAGTGAAAGGGTTAAAATAGCAGATGAGGTAGATGGTGCAATGAATTAAATTTATATCTACCATTATCAACCATGACCTTGTAAAATGGGTACATCCTGTTCAATATCAAATATTTACTTTCCATGCAAGTTCATGTTTTTTTTAAACCCTTTCCCAATTTCAACAAATCTGCAGCAGACGACTTTGAACACATCTAGGCAAAAGCATGGACAACCTCTATAAATGAAGGTATAAATACAGAACAAAGTTGAAAATATTGTGACAAAATGTGAAATTGCTCGTCTTGAACCATTTTTGCTTTTGTCACAATGTTTTCAATAGTCGTCTGCTGCCGAGGGTGTATGAAAGGGTCTTTATGTGAGAAAGGGTTAATTAAACAACAACATTTGACATCAAGCTGGAAAAAGGAAAAATTGGTCAAAATTAGCAATCAATACACTAGCGTATTACTATTCTAGTTTCTACTTCAATTTTGTTCTAGGTCGCGGTTAATTAGACACTTTTCCAAACGAGCAAATTGCATTTCAGCATTATTTATACGCCATTATAATCATCTCAATTGAAAACTGTAAGGTATATATATGACAGTACAGCTGAGTTCGCATGTGCTTTCCTGCATTAAACAAATCTGCAGCAGACGACTTTGAAATATTTAGTCAAATATATGGAAATTTTCCTTTTTACATTATTATTTATTTAAGTTAAAACATTGTGGCATTATAAGGATAAATCGCTCATTCTATATATATATAGATGCAGTTTCTTCTTTTGTCACAATGTTTTCCAGTTGTCTGTTGCAGAGGCGTCAGATTGATTGATTGGGGTTTAACGCCGTTTTTAACAATTTCTCAGTTATATCACAGCGGCCAGTTCACCTACTCATGCATTTCCTGGTTTTCTCACACCAGTACTCCACACAACAATCTTCCCAAGCAACTGGCTGATTTTCAACATAGACTGCAGAGGCGTCAGAAAGTGAGTGTGTGTATGTTGGAAATGGATAAATGACCAAAAATATCAAAAATTTAATCCCTTACAAAATGCAGACACATCTATGCATATGCAGCAGAGATTTAGAAAAAAATGGGCAACAGGATTCAATTTGATTGATTGACTGGGGTTTAACCCTTTCCCTCATACAGCAATTCTGCAGCAGACGACTTTGAACTTATTTTGTCAAAACATAGAAAATCTCCATAGTTGAATGGATAACCTATGACAAAAAGTGGAAAACATTGTGGCAAAAGGTTTTTTAAGTTTTCACTATAGCCATATAATGCAAAATATCCCTGCCCACTGGCGGCCATGTTTTTTGACCAACTTCAACATGGCTTGAAAGAATCTGAAAGTGGGTCACTAAGGAACATTTCTACAAAATTATTTGAAAATCGGCCTGACACTTTCGGAGAAGAAGATTTTTTAAGTTTTCACTATAGCCATATAAGGCAAAATAGCCACGTCCCCCCCTGGCGGCCATGTTTTTCGACCAATCAACATGGCTTGAAGGAATCTGATAGAGGGTCATCCAAGGAACATTTCTACAAAATTATTTGAAAATCGGCCTGAGTCACACTTTCGGAGGAGAAGATTTTTAAAGTTTTCACTATAGCCATATAAGGCAAAATAGCCCCCACACTTTCGGAGGAGAAGATTTTTAAAGTTTTCACTATAGCCATATAAGGCAAAATAGCCCCGCACTTTCGGAGGAGAAGATTTTTTAAGTTTTCACTATAGCCATATAAGGCAAAATAGCCCTGCCCCCCTGGCGGCCATATTTTTTACCAATGAACATGGCTTGAAGGAATCTAATAAAGGGCCATCAAAGGAACATTTCTACAAAATTATTTGAAAATCTGCCAACCAGTTTGGGAGAAGAAGAATAATGAAGTTTTTTTCATTTCATTGCCATGGAAACCAGAATTCTGCATGGATCCCAAAAATTTGAAGGAAATCTGGTGAGGTCATTCAGAGAGGATGCTCTCTGTGAACGAAGTTTCATCCAAACTGACCCACTGGTTACTGAGGAGAAGAAGTTGACGCAACACGCACGCCGGACAAAAGGCGATCACAATTATCATTATTACTTCTACTCACCTTGAGCAAAGCTCAATGTGAGCTAAAAAGGAAAATTTAAATTATTTCCCAAACTGTAAAATCATGACTTTAGAGAACTTTTATATTACAAAAATTTAAAATTTATTTAAAAGAACATCAATTTTATAGTACATTTTAAAACACTATTTTGTTAACCCTTTCCCACATACAACAATTCTGCAACAAATGTCTTTCAAAGCATTTACTGGTGTTCAAAAATAAGGACACTCTGTATAATTGAAAGAACAATCATACATTATAATTGAATGAAGTTGAAAACAATTCTACTTTTGCCACAATGTTTTCAAAACATTTTTGATGCAGAGGTGCCTGAAAGTGTCTGTATGAAATACAGTTCAGTTAATCTGATCACACTTTGTTTGTAAGAACCAGAAGATTTCATTTCATTTAAGTTTTCTTGAAGTTTTCTTGAAGTTTACATCGCATCTGTGATAAAACATGTTGTCGGCTAGGCAAAATTAATGCACCGAAATCATGTTTACCGCGATATTTATGAAAGAACAAATCAACTAGACGGCGTAATTAATCTTGATACATATATTTCTGTGGTTTAAATCTTTTCATGTCTGTATTTTGCGATGACAATTGTACTCAAAGTTAACTTTGAATCATGTATGTGCAATCATGGACAAAACTTTCAGCGATATTTGCGAAAAACAAAATGCATAAATGAATGAAAATGAAGTTTTTTAAAGTAAAACATATTTTTATTAGAAAATACTTACCAGTCATTTAATACCTGATATATCATCTCTATACACCTTAATTATCAAAAAAAAATGCCCACGCTAGCATATCCCTCACGTATCCGTGACATACACGGCCGCCCGGAAGTACAGGCGCGCACGTGAGCGGGTAGTCACTTTTCATTCACCGTTAAGTATTGGTGACGACGCGGGGTTGGGAGGTGGGACTCTATAAATGACTGGTAAGTATTTTCTAATAAAAATATGTTTTACTTTAAAAAACTTCATTTTTATATCAAAAATACATTACCAGTCATTTAATACCTGATGACTTCGTAGCATAGGACGGGAGGTTCGACCAATACTTACTGTCGTTCCAGGTACGTTGTAGTATATTATTCCATATTTTTTTAAGAACAAACATACTTGATTTCAACGGATGTATAAAGGGAAAGAGGGGATTGAATACAGGTTCAATCGGTATTCACTTTATTTATGTGTTGGATTATGTGAATTAGCAAACCACTCGCTGTGAAGCCACAAGGGGACCCAGGCAGGACCGACTGCAACTGGTTCTTAGACAGGAACCCTTGTTGACACAGTAGAGTAAGGAGCCATCAGATTCATTGAATCTGATCTGCCCGGTTTCTACAGAGACGATCTGTAGTTAAAGCTAATAAAAAGACGGTTTTATAAGTAAAAAACTTTAAAGACGTCGATTCAAGAGTTCGTATGGAGCTCTTGTAAGCGACCAAAGGACGCAAGACAAATCCTATTTTGGAGTTAACTCCTACAATTGGGTTTTTTCTAATTCTAACCATCAGTCTGTGAAACTTAATGTAATTCGTTTCTACTGAAAGCAAAGAACTCACTTCCCTGTTAGTGTTCGCCAAGCAATACGAATTTATAATTCTCAGTAAAACTTAAGAAGCGGTAGCCGTCGACAAACGTTCAGAGAGATTGACCTACCTTATTAACATCAATCGGTAAGAACTGTCTATATCTAAGGAAGATGTAACGGTTATGTCGATAGGCAGGCCAGAAGGACGTATAACCACGGTCTCTGGGCCAGAGAAGTGTTTCTGTCATCATCTTCCCTTTCAGAAGTGAAACCGGAAGTTGACGAACTGGTTCTTAGCCTCATTATCAACTCGGGGAGTAATTATTATTATTCCTTTGCGAATTCTGAACGTCCACTGCCGAATGAGTGGAATATAGTTGTCTATTCTGTATTAGTGAATCGACTCTGTCCGAAGGTACTCGAATTACCGCTAAGTCGGTGAGAAACGTCATACCCACGAACGTGAACCTCTTTGACGGAATTAATTCCGACTTCTGCGTGTTGGGTATTAAACCCAACCGCAGAATGGTCCGCCAGGCTAGGGATAGATCGTGAATTAGAAGTACACGATCCGTCCTGTGGGGAAGCCAATCGTCGAAGTATTGAAGAAGTTGGGGTCCTTTCATACGAAGAAAGGCTCCCATGCCCTGATATCTTCGTAAGCACTCGAGGGGCGGACTTGAGGCCGAAGGGAAGAGCCCTGAAATTGGAGCACTTCTCCCTCTATCACAAACCGAAGGTATTTCTTCGAGGAGGAAGCGATCGGGATGTGATAAAAGGCGTGTGTTAGGTCTAGAGAGACCGCCCAGTCGCCTTTCCGAATTGCAACTCGGATGGAGCGGGTCGACTCCATTTTGAATTTATCGACCGGAATCAATAGATTTAGCGCAGATAAATCTATAACCGGTCTCCACTTGCCGTCTTTCTTCAGAACAAGGAAAAGACGGCTGTAGAAACCCCGAAAATTGGGGTTGAGAACGCTCTCTATGGCATTCTTTTTCAGAAGCGATGAAATCACCTCTGACATGGCCGGATGACGTGACGAAATGTCGATCGGCACGCCTGTCAGAGGAGGGGGGGAAATGAAGGGAATCAGATACCCTTCCTGTATCACAGACTAAATCCAACGATCCTCTGTGACACTTTCCCACTCCTCCGTGATAAATGACAGGCGGCCCCCGACTGCAATCTCCGACCTTGGGATTGTCATAGAGAGGAGCGAATCCCTAGGGCTGCGGCTTCGGATTCGTGTTAACTCTAGCAGACTGCTGATGTTAGTACCCTGATAGGGGCGCTTCGGTTTAGCCGATTTCTGACCCGTGGAAGGGGTTTGTTTAGGCTGAAACGCCTTCACATACCGTTTTGGCTTCTTTGCTAGGTTGGGTTTCTTAGAACTACCCACATTCGCAGAATACGATGAACGTTTCTGGCCCTGCGCAAAAGCCTAAGCTGCGTTCGCCGAAAGGCGTTGACTGTTCTGAAGCATCAGAAGCTGTCACTGCAGCAATCCTTCCACCAAAGAGTTGTTTCGACTCCAATGGTGCGGCTTTCAGGCTGTCCTTGCTAGCACGTAGCAATGAGTTAGGAGCAACTAGAACTGCGTCCCTCCTCATGGACAGTATCTCTGTGATGGTCTGAAGATTCAATGCCATGAGATGCCTGTTGCCTGTGTCGAAAGCTTCGAGAATTCTGTTAGCCCCTAGGCTAGAGATATTCTCCTCTTTCAACAACAAAGACAGAGCGACTGCGAAATGGTTGTCATGAGATGACACCAATACACCCAGTCTTGCTCTGGCCTCCCACTTCTCTAGTGTCTTAAAAGAGACCTGGACAGAAGCGGGTGCAGTTAACCCCAGTGTAGCTGCATCCCCGTCTAAAGCTGGCACTTTGACAGGGAAGAACTCCTTAGACGTAGAATACGCCTTAGAGTTGACCCATTTCCTAGAAATGGGTCCTGGGACCGACCAGCCTGGAGGTATAGCCTCTAGAGACCTGGTCGACTGCAATTGGTCTAACAACCTGCCCAAGTTGTTAGTTTGAGGAAGCAAGTGCACTGGCGAAAAGCTTGTACATTAAGTTCCTCTAGGCTCGAAAGGTTTTTGCGACGTGGGGAGCGTCAACCTTAGGGCATGAAGTATTCGGCACCACCCGAAATACTTCGTCAATAGCCTGCTGAAGAGACCAACGCTCTACAGCTGGCTCCTCATCGGAAGTTGACCTATTTCCCTCATTATCGTCAGACGAAGATGTAGGGTTGTGTGTACTTCTATGAGGTTGTCTACTCGGTCTTCCAACCGGTAGATCTATGTCCGACTCAGACATGGATAAATCAGAAAATCCATGTTCTGCCGAAGATTTGCGAAGCAGGCCCCCCTCTCCACAGCAGAGGACGGCCATGCAAAAACTTCTGCCGGGGCCGAACTGACCGTATTGAACGGTTTCGACCTCTCTTTCACAGAATGACGCAATGTATTCTGATCCCGAGGTTGCCTATAACCGGACTGCCTATCAAATAGGTGTCCCCCCGAGAGCAGTGAATCCCCATGAGATGGGTAATGTTGATCCCGGTAGGCCGTTGAACCCTGTCTAACACCTAACGGTTCCATAGTATGGACCGGTGGTTGGTATTGAGGAGCAGCGTATTCTCTAGCGACATACACTGTCCCCACAGGGGAGGAAAAAGATTTTCCGTAACCCCCATACCCGATGGACGACAGAGGAATAATAGAACCCGGTGCGATACCTGGGTTATAATTATTCTGATTCTGTAGTGGAGCAGAGATCGACTGATAATTTGAATCAATACGGTCTATCACTACAGAACCCGTGCCTGGACGCGCCATGTTTACATAGCCGGCTGGCAGTGTAGACGAGGCATTGAAAAATGCCTGACTACTCGGTTGCACTGTGTTTACACAAGACACTGGTGTTTGTGTCGTGTTCACAAGCGTGACCGATTGGCTCGTAGCACCATAATGAAATGGGCTACTGACCTGATGCGGCATGGCTACATGCGCGCGAGTTTGGCCAGTCGTCAAATCATTTAAGAAAGTCTGACTGCCAGGATGAATCGTTGCTAAATGATCAACCTTTTGCCTGGCTGGGTCCTTGCAATAAGACCTTTGCCCTGTCGCCTCACGGCTAAGTGAGCGACTACCTGGTCTAGTCATGGCAACGTGACTGACTGGCCCGGTCGTGTCCAAAAAGGACTGACTGGTGACAGGTCGAGTCGTTGACAAATGACTCCTCTCCGGTTGCCCGGTGACCTGACGTGCCTCGGCATTTGGGTTTTGTTGTGCAGCCCAAACAAAACCCGGTTGACTATGCATAGGCAGGAGTGAAGCTGCACTATACCAAGTCTCCGGAGAACTACGTCCGCCGACGTAGGTAACCGGTACTCTGCAGCTGTCCGAAGACCACTGTAGCTCGGAGTATGGTGTCAGATTGGTACAATTCCTGCGGTTTCCCGGAAAGCTACCAAAGGCATCTCCTTCTTTCGAAGGCCCAGCCACGACACAAGGCGACAGATGGTGAGGTTCAGCGGTTGAACGTTCCAGCTGAACATTTTCCCCGCTGTTTCCGTACGGTGTCTGACGTTTCCCGACGGAGCAACTCTCACCCAAAGCTACCATCCCGAGGTTGCCTATAACCGGACTGCCTATCAAATAAAGGTGTCCCCCCGAGAGCAGTGAATCCCCATGAGATGGGTAATGCTGATCCCGGTAGGCCTGTCTAACACCTAACGGTTCCATAGTATGGACCGGTGGCTGGTATTGAGGAGCAGCATATTGTCTTGCGACATACACTGTCCCCCCAGGGGAAGAAAAAGATTTTTCGTAACCCCCATACCCGATGGAAGACAGAGGAATAATCGAACCCGGTGCAATACCAGGGTTAAAATTATTCTGATTCTGTAGTGGAGCAGAGATCGATCGATAATTAGAATCAATCCGGTCTATCACCACAGAACCCGTGCCTGGACGCGCCATGTTTACATAGTCGTCTGGCAGTGTAGACGAGGCATTGAAAAATGCCTGACTACTCGGTTGTCCTGTGTTTACATAAGACGTGTTTGTGTCGTATTCACAGGCGTGACCGATTGGCCCGTAGCACCATAACGAAATGGGCTACTGACCTGATGCGGCATGTCTCCATGCGCGCGATTTTGGCCAGTCGTCGAATCAATTAAGATAGTCTGACTGCCAGGATGAATCGCTGCTAAACGACCAACCTTTTGCCTGGCTGGGTCCTTGCAATCGGACCTTTGCCCTGTCGCATCACGGATACGTGAGCGACTACCTGGTCTAGTCATGGCAACGTGACTGACTGGTGACAGGTCGCGTCATTAACAAATGACTCCTCTCCGGTTGCCCGGTGACCTGACGTGCCTCGGTATTTGGGTTTTGTTGCTCAGCCAAACAAAACCCAGGTTGACTATGCATAGGCAGGAGTGAAGCTGCACTATACAAAGTCTCCGGAACACTACGTCCCCCGACGTAGGTAACCGGTACTCTGCAGCTGTCCGAAGACCGCTGTAGCTCAGAGTATGGTGTCGGATTGGTACAACCTGCGGTTTCCCGGAAAGCTACCAAAGGCACTCCTTCTTTCGAAGGCCCAGCCATGACACCAGGCGACAGATGGTGAGGTTCAGCGGTTAAATGTTCCAGCTGAGCATTTTCCCCGCTGTTTCCGTACGGTTTCTGAAGTTTCCCGACGGAGCAACTCTCACCCAAAGCTACCATCCGAATTTCCTCAGCGCGCGGAAAAACGGTTGTGTTGAGCGGAGAAGAAGGCTCAGCATTGCCCTTCGACTCGCTCAACACCGTTGCAGAGTCCGGTTGGGAGAACCCCTCGAACTCTGCCTCACTCGATGAAGATAAAGGCACCCTCTTAGGGGTCTTCTTTATCTTCCTGCTTTTACGAGTCTTACTCTGCACGACCTGTTTCCAAATGGAAATAGGCCATGTCGAGCAGTACTCGCAAGGTGAAGCCTGTGTGCATTTGGTGCACACAACGCAGGTCGGATGCGAATCCCATAGGTGCACAGCATGACCACATGGGCTCCGCATCCCTTCACCAGTGATTGACATAGACATTATTCAATATACTCACCAAATACAAGACTAAATAAAATTGTTATTATTTATCTATATCCACGCCACGGGGACACCGGCAGCTTGGACACGTATATTGAAATAAATTTTGTTTCAAATTTTTTTCACAAATATTGAATAGAACAGTCAATAATTCATACAGCAATAGTTAATGTACTATCGCTAACAGGGTAGGGAAAAAGTATTGAAAACAGCACGACTTCCGCACCCGAAGACGGTAACTGAAATTAGCGGGTGGGGTAATCCACGTGCTTCTCAAAGTATCGTCCGCTACAAAACAATAAATACAGCAATAAAGTAAATAATTTACGGCTGTGACGTTAATGTAGAAAAAGAAAATATTTGGACAATTAAATGATTATAAGGCATGTGCCTTATAAAACAAAAGAGTTAATTGAAAGAAATAAATAATATAAATTTTCTTATCGACTACTCCGGTGAATCCAAAAATGAAAAGTGACTACCCGCTCACGTGCGCGCCTGTACTTCCGGGCGGCCGTGTATGTCACGGATACGTGAGGGATATGCTAGCGTGGGCGTTTTTTTTTTGATAATTAAGGTGTATAGAGATGATATATCAGGTATTAAATGACTGGTAATGTATTTTTGATATAAAAATGAAAGATGATCGAAAACGACAAAAAACAAGATGTGTTTGTGAAACACTGATGCCCCCCAATGGCAACATCTTGGTCAAAGGTCAAGGTCGCCAGGTCAAAAATGTTGGTACTGACAGAAAGGTCATGTCACAAGGAATACACATGTGAAATATGGTAGCCGTACCTGTTATGGTTGAAAAGTAGTGGTCAAGGTTAAAGTTTTTTTCGAGAATGGCAACATCTAGGTCAAAGGTCAAGGTCGCAAGGTGAAAAAGTTTGGTACTGACAGAAAGGTCATGTCACAAGGTATACACATGTGAAATATTGTAGGCTTACCTGTTATGGTTCAAAAGTAGTGGGGAAGGTTAACTAAAATTGGGAATGGCAACATCCAGGTCAAAGGTCAAGGTCGCAAGGTCAAAAATGTTGGTACTGACAGAAAGGTCATGTCACAAGGAATACACATGTGAAATATGGTAGCCGTACCTGTTATGGTTCAAAAGTAATGGCCAAGGTTAAAGTTTTTTTCGAGAATGGCAACATCTAGGTCAAAGGTCAAGGTCGCAAGGTCAAACATTTTGGTACTGACAGAAAGGTAATGTCACAAGGAATACACATGTGAAATATGGTAGCCGTACCTGTTATGGTTCAAAAGTAGTGGTCAAGGTTAAAGTTTTTTTCGTGCAGACAGGCCAAAAACTACATCTAGGTCAAAGGTCAAGGTCGCAAGGTCAGAAATTTTGGTACTGACAGAAAGGTCATGTCACAAGGAATACACATGTGAAATATGGTAGCCGTACCTGTTATGGTTCAAAAGTAGTGGTCAAGGTTAAAGGTTTTTTTGTGCAGACAGACAGACAGACAGACGTGCAGACAGGCCAAAAACTATATGCCCCCCGAATCGGAGATTCCGGGGGGGCATAAAAACTATTAGAAGACCGACAGACGAAGTTTTCGTCACACAACATAGTAAAACAAGAGCACCGCGTACGGCACAGACTAATAGAAAACAGAAAAAAAGCTGAGCTGAACAAACAAGAGGCCCATGAGGGCCTATGCTCTACTGGTATGGTTCTTTGGTCATTTTCAATCCAGAGCATGTATGTATGGTGAAGATCGGATAGTAAATGGAGGCTCTTTTGTGTTCACAAGCTGTATTATAGCAATTTTTACAATTTCATGGACCATAATCCAGTCTTGCATGGGCGGATCTGGCTGATTTTCAAAAGGAACCAAGCTCTCATCAATATTTAACTACTATCTAAGTTTGGTGAAGATCAGATAGTAAATGGAGCCTCTATTGTGTTCACATGCTCAATTATAGCAATTTGGACAATTTCAAGGGCCATAATCCAGTCTTGCATGGGCAGATCTGGCTGGTTTATGAAAGGAACTGAGCTCTCATGGATATCTAACTACTGTATAAGTTTGGTTGAGATACAATCAAAAGTGAAGACTGTATCATGTTAACAAGCTCTTTTATAGCAATTTTGACCATTTCAAGGGCCATAATCCAGTCATGCATGGGCGGATCTGGCTGGTTTTCGAAAGGAACCGAGCTCTCATGGATATCTAACTACTGTATAAGTTTGGTTGAGATACAATCAAAAGTGAAGACTGTATCGTGTAAACAAGCACTTTTATAGCAATTTTGACCATTTCAAGGGCCATAATCCAGTCATGCATGGGCAGATCTGGCTGGTTTTCAACAGGAACCGAGCTCTCATAGATATCTAACTACTGTATAAGTTTGGTTGAGATACAATCAAAAGTGAAGACTGTATCGTGTTAACAAGCTCTTTTATAGCAATTTTGACCATTTCAAGGGCCATAATCCAGTCATGCATGGGCGGATCTGGCTGGTTTTCGAAAGGAACCGAGCTCTCATGGATGTATAACTACTGTATAAGTTTGGTTGAGATACAATAAAAAAAGAAGACTGTATCGTGTTAACAAGCTCTTTTATAGCAATTTTGACCTTTTCAAGGACCATAATCCAGTTATGCATGGGCGGATCTGGCTGGTTTTCGAAAGGAACCGAGCTCTCATAGATATCTAACTACTGTATAAGTTTGGTTGAGATACAATCAAAAAAGAAGACTGTATCGTGTTAACAAGCTCTTTTATAGCAATTTTGACCATTTCAAGGGCCATAATCCAGTCATGCATAGGCGGATCTGGCTGGTTTTCAAAAGGAACAGAGCTCTCATGGATATCTAACTACTGTATAAGTTTGGTTGAGATACAATAAAAAAAGAAGACTGTATCGTGTTAACAAGCTCTTTTATAGCAATTTTGACCATTTCAAGGGCCATAATCCAGTCATGCATGGGCGGATCTGGCTGGTTTTCGAAAGGAACCGAGCTCTCATGGATATCTAACTACTGTATAAGTTTAGTTGAGATACAATCAAAAGTGAAGACTGTATCGTGTTAACAAGAAATTGTTTACGGACGCACGCACGGACGACGGACAAATCACCACGACATAAGCCCTTCTGGCCTTTGGCCAGTAGAGCTAAAAACCTTAACTGGACGACCACGCCACCACCACCGGATGACCACGCCAGGGTCATGACAATAGCCCTTGTTTTTTCAAAAGTCGAGCTAATAAGATTTTTTGTATGTAGGAATGTGTTAAACAAGAGCACCGCAAGCAAACACTAACACTCGTCTGCTTTGTCTAAGTCGAAAAAGGGGCATTACTGAATAGTTATGTGACAAGATGGTTTAGACATGCATATTTTATTTATCCTAGGAACATGAATTTTGTGTAATGAGTTTCAGTTGAAAATGTTTAACGTTTTTTGAGTTACGAGGTAAGGTTAAAGTGTTAGGACGATGACGCCAAGTGTAACACAAAACCTTCGAAAAACGGACGAGCTAAAAAATATAATCTCCGACTGTGTTGGGTGTCCTCCAAATAGACCACCATCCAAACGGTGTATCACAGATAAATCAAACACTTATTTGACCATCAACAAAAAGGTGTATTGATTAATTTATTTTGACCTGATTACAAAGTAAATATACCAATCTATATCATAATAGCTTTAACCCTTTTCCACATACAACACATTTATAGCAGACAACTTCCAAAACATCTAGACTCAAATATGTAAATAAATTTAAGTATAATAGATGGATAGAGTTGAAAACATTGTGGCAAATGGAGAAATTGTTCATATGAGCAATTACTCCATTTGCCACAATGTTTTCACAAGTTGTCTGCTGCAGAGTCATCAGAAAGCATCTATATGTGGGAAATGGTTAATCTCTGTATTCACTACTTTGCTAGAGTCAGCTTGATACAATTTGATTGATTGTTTTGTGTTTTACGCTCTTTTCAACTATTTTTCAGTTCTATCACATTTGCTGCGCAAGTTACCAGTAGATAATTATGTTTGTCCATTTATCCTGACACTGTCCAGCCAGTCTTAATGCTAACCCTGCAACCCTGACACCAGCCAGTCAGTCAGTCGTAATGCTAACCCCGCAACCCTGACACCAGCCAGTCAGTCAGTCGTAATGCTAACCCCGCAACCCTGACACCAGCCAGTCAGTCAGTCGTAATGCTAACCCCGCAACCCTGACACCAGCCAGTCAGTCAGTCGTAATGCTAACCCCGCAACCCTGACACAAGCCAGTCAGTCAGTCGTAATGCTAACCCCGCAACCCTGACACCAGCCAGTCAGTCGTAATGCTAACCCCGCAACCCTGACACCAGCCAGTCAGTCAGTCGTAATGCTAACCCCGCAACCCTGAGCACCAAGGAGGGCAGCCATTACTACCATTTTTAAAAGTCTTTGGTTACAATGACCCGGCCGGGGATCGAGGAATACATTCTACCACTACATCTCCGAAAAGGTCTTGATATAATTTAACCATTATAAGTTTTGAGTGTGTTTAGTGCAGTCCAACCTGTGTTTAACCATTTCCCTCATATAGACGCTTTCTGACGCCTCTGCAGCAGACGGCTTTTTGAAAACATAGTAACAAATAAGAAATTGCTCAAAACAAGCAATTTCCCCTTTTGTCACAATGTTTTCCACTTTTAGTCATAGGATATCCATTCAATTAAAGAGATTTTCCATTTTTTGACAAAACATGTTCAAAGTCGTCTGCTGCAGAATTGTCGTATGAGGGAAAGGGTTTAAGACCTGACCCATGGGAAGAGAACAATCTGGTTTTTATTCACAGGTGGTCATTAATTACAGGGTCATTTATGCATAAAAATAAGTAATTGGGAAATTAAGTGTGGTTGCTTTAGACAGGGAATTGTTAGGCAAAGGTGGCCTTTAGCACAAGTTTAATTGACTGTACTTATCATTTAGCCCAAACACTGTTAGTTCATGATCCTTAGCTACAAGTTTTTTTTCACTTATTGAGGAGATTTAAATACCTTATTCAGACAGACAACATCAAAATGCCGAAGATTCAATTACCTGTACATACATGCAGAGTAAAAAGCCTTAAAAAATGTTCTACTTTCACAGATCCGGGTCTAAATTTATCAGTTGTTATGAAATCGGCTGCACCAAAATCAGGTCATAAATTATCAGGTGATTTACAAAAAACTGCACCACACATTGCACTTCGTTTTGCACGCCAATTGCATTTCAATACAACGCAGGTATTTCTTTAAAGTGGCCGTGGTCTTTTGGGCGTTTAAACCCTTTCCGATCTGCAGACGCATTTTGAGGCAATAGAAACAGACAACTTTTGAAAGTTCATCATGAGCAATTTCACCTTTGGGTCACAATGTTTTCAACTTTATTTAACAATTAAACTATATTTTATTTAGATTTTTCTGGTTTTTGTCACTCTGTTTTCAAATTCTTCTGCAGCAGATTCGTTGTATGTGGGAAAGGGTTAATAAAATATAAGTGGGCGGTAGGATAACCAGAATTTACTCCATATATGTATAAATAACAGCATTTTTTCTTTCCCCTATAATTATACTTCTTAAATGTTGTCTACTGTATAAAGCATATATAGATCTGTATAATGTTGTTTGCTTTTAAAAACTCATCTGAAAAGTTGTTGAAAACTGTAATTCTGAGTTCAAAACACTAAAGGAAAATAGGCTATATTTACAATTTCTAAATTTCAAACAATGTTTAAAAATGTCGTTTGATGCAGTCAGGCAACTTTATTTGAATTTGTCGACTGCTTTAAAAACAAGAGCTGTCAGAGGACTGTGAGGCTGTGCTCAACTTTTTCATGCTTGCCAATAAAACTTCTTTTTCTTACAAAAACCTTCACTGATTATGCACTCTTGGCTGTTGGTGGAGGTATTATAATGATGGTATAAAGATATTGTAAGTGTTTAAGATATATCTCTAATTGTTTTGAAAACAAGAGGCCCAAGAGGGCCAGTATCGCTCCACGGCCATAAGGCAAAAATAAAATCTCCAAACAGCCCTGCCCCCTGGTGGCTATTTTTTTTACCAACCACCATGGCTTAAAGGAATGTTTCTGCAAAATTATTTGAAAATCGGCCTGACACTTTCGGAGGAGAGGATATTTTAAGTTTTAACTATAGCCATATAAGGCAAAATAGCCCCACCCCCTGGCAGCCATATTTTTCAACCAATCAACATGGCTTGAAGGAATCTGATAGAGGGTAAGCCTAGAAACATTTCTACAAAATTATTTGAATATCAGCCAAACACTTTCGGAGGAGAAGATTTTTTAAGTTTTCACTATGGTCATTAAAGGCAAAATAGCCCCGCCCTCTGGCTGCCATATTTTTCGACCAATCAACATGGCTTGAAGGAATCTATTAGAGGGTCACCCAATGAACATTTCTACAAAATTATTTGAAAATCGGCTGAACACTTTCGGAGAAGAAGATTTTTTAAGTTTTCACTAAGGCAAAATAGCCCCGCCCCCTGGCGGCCATGTTTTTCAAACAATCAACATTTCTTGAAGGAATCTAATAAAGGGTCACCCAAGGAACATTTCTACAAAATTATTTGAAAATCGGCCTGACACTTTTGGAGGAGAAGATTTTTTAAATTTTCACTATTTTTTTATTTTGGTTGCCATGGAAACCAGGAATTATGGATGGATCAAAAAAAATTGAAGGAATTTAAGAGAGGACATTGAGAGGATGCTTCCTATGAAGTTTCAACCAAATTGGCCAAGTGGTTAGGGAGAAGAAGTGGTTTAAAGGAAAAAGTTAACGCACGCACAGACGCACAATTCGCCATGACATAAGCTCGACTGGCTTTCAGCCAGTGGAGCTAAAAAGGACCATAATTCTTAAACAAACCTTGACAGAGTTATGTTCTCTTGTCTGTTGATGGATGTAATGATGGTTAATAAGTACTGTAAGTGTATAAGCTATATCTCTAATGGTTTTGAAAACAAGAGGGCCATGATGGCCCTTGAATCGCTCACCTGATTTTTTTTTTTTTTTTTTCACTTTAGCTATATAAGCCTCGCCCCTGGCAGCCATAGTTTCCGACCAATCAACTTGGCTTGAAGGAATCTGATAGAGGGTCATTTCTACAAAATTATTTGAAAATCGGCCAGATATTTTTGGAGGAGAAGATTTTTTAAGTTTTCACTATAGCCATATAATGCAAGATAGCCCTGCCTACTGGCGGCCATGTTTTTTGACCAATCAACATGGCTTGAAGGAATCTGAAAGTGGGTCATCCAAGGAACATTTCTACAAAATTATTTGAAAATCGGGCCGACACTTTTGGAGAAGAAGATTTTTTAAGTTTGCACTATAGCCATATAAGGCAAAATAGCCCGCACCCCCCCCCCCTGGTGGCCATGTTTTTCGACCAATCAACATGGCTTGAAGGAATCTGATAGAGGGTCACCCAAGGAACATTTCTACAAAATTATTTGAAAATCGGCCTGACACTTATGGAGGAGAAGATTTTTAAGTTTTCATTATAGCCATAAAAGGCAAAATAGCCCCGCCCCCTGGCGGCCATGTTTTTTGACCAATCAACATGGCTTGAAGGAATCTGATAGAGGATCACCCAAGGAACATTTCTACAAAATTATTTGAAAATCGGCCTGACGCTTTTGGAGAAGAAGATTTTTTAAGTTTGCACCATAGCCATATAAGGCATAATAGCCCCGCCCCCCCTGGCAGCCATGTTTTTTGACCAATCAACATGGCTTGAAGGAATCTGATAGAGGGTCACCCAAGGAACATTTCTACAAAATTATTTGAAAATCGGCCTTACACTTTCGGAGGAGAAGATTTTTTAAGTTTTCACTATAGCCATATAAGGCAAAATAGCCCCGCCCCCCCTGGCGGCCATGTTTTTCGACCAATCAACACGGCTTGAAGGAATCTGATAGAGGGTCTTCCAAGGAACATTTCTACAAAATTATTTGAAAATCTGCCAACCAATTTGGGAGAAGAAGAATTTTGAAGTTTTTTCGGTTTCGTTGCCATGGAAACCAGAATTTTGCATGGATCCCAAAAATTTGAAGGAATTCTGGTGAGGTCATTGAGAGGATGCTTTCTGTGAAGTTTCATCCCAATTGACCCACTGGTTACTGAGGAGAAGAAGTTGACGCACGACGGACGACGCACGACGGACGCCGGACGCCGGACAAAAGGCGATCACAATAACTCACCTTGAGCAAAGCTCAGGTGAGCTAAAAAGTGGGGTGGTATGAAAAACTTAACCGAAAATTTTAGTAGAAAAAGGGCCATAAATCTTACAAAAACCTTGACAGAGTTATGTACTCTTGCCTGTTCATGGAGTTAATGATGGGAAACAAGTGTTGAAGTTTCAAAGCAATATCTCTAATGATTTGAAAAAAAGTTGGGTGGTACGAAAAACTAAACCAAAGTTCTACGTCGAAAAAGGGCCATAATTCTTTCAAAAACCTTGACAGAGGAAATTATATATGTACTCTTGTCTGTTAATTGAGGTAATGATGGTGAACAAGTGTTGAAAGTTTCAAAGCAATATTAGTAATAGTTTTGAAAAAAGTGAATTGGTACAAAAAACTTAACCAAGATGTGACACCAATGACGAGTAGTAGCATGGAAACACCGGTTCTCGAGCCTCTTAACATTTATCAGGGGAATACTTATAAATTCATGTCAAAAACCAACAATACTGACGATTAAATTCAACAATTTATGTCTAAGTAAACAAAGCATTGGTTCACATAAAATTTATAACGTATAATGCGTTTTTGGAAATATATAGACAAACCTAAATGAACTAAAGATTCGAGAATAGGTACGGTTCAAGAACAGGGACCTGTACGATATAACTAGCCTTTCTTTCGAAAATTGAGCTAAAAATCAACACAAAGAAATTGCTCATATTGAGCAATTTCTCAATTCTTAGTGTTTTAAAAAATAGTCTGCTGCAGAACCATCAAATGTCTTCTTTATCAGCATCCTATCTTAGTGTCTTTGGTTAATCCTTTCCCACAAAAAGACATTTTTTGACGCCTCTACAGCATAATTAAAGCATTTGTAGACCGCTTCCATTTTTTTTTTATTTGTGTTTAATAAGTCATCTGCAGCGGCAGATTTGAATTTGTGGGAAAGGATTAAATCGAACGAAGCCATCAATTAAACTCCTTTATGATGTCATGTAATTAAGCATTTTCCACATACAGACTAATCTTTGCAACAGAATTCAACACATTGTTGCAAAAGAAGAAATTACTCACATTGCCTCAATATTTTCAAGTCTTTTCATATTTTTGCATAAATATTCTAAAATTGTCTAGCGTGCAGATTTTTTGTATAAATTTGTGAAAGGGTTAATTTTTCTTTACTTCTTTAAAAAAAGTCTAGCGACTCAATGTCATTGTTTTTATTTTCACTATTTTTTAAAAATTTGCTTGCTGTCTTAACCCTTTCCAACATAAGACAAATGTGCAGCACTTTGAAAAATCAAGGCAAAAAAATGGAAAATCTCTACAAATGAAACAAGAGGCCCATGAGGGCCTATGCTCTACTGGTATGGTCCATTTCAAGGGCCATAATCCAGTCATGCATAGGCGGATCTGGCTGGTTTTCGAAAGGAACCGAGCTCTCATGGATATCTAACTACTGTATAAGTTTGGTTGAGATACAATCAAAAGTGAAGACTGTATCGTGTTAACAAGAAATTGTTTACGGACGCACGGACGACAGACAAATCGCCACGACATAAGCCCTTCTGGCCTTTGGCCAGTAGAGCTAAAAATGATTATCAAATAGAGTTGAAAACATTTTGACAAAAGGAGAAATTGCTCATCTTGAGCTATTTCTTTTTTTGTCAAAATGTTTTCAAAAGTCATTTGCTGCAGATGCATCAGAATGTGTCAACAAGTGGGAAAGGGTTAAGTGTTCCATATGAGGTAAAAGGCTGATCAACATGTCAAGGTAATGTTGATCAAGGCAAAGTTGTTTATTATTCAGTATTTAGTGTTTATGGTTATTTTTAACCCTTTCACTCTTATGAGACATTTTATCAAACTTCATCAGAGGAAATGTTTTAAACACCCTTCCCACTTATAGTCACTTTCTATATAATGCCTCTACAGCAGACAACTTTTTGAAAACACTGTGGCTAAAGGAGAAACTTCACCTTTTGTCACAATGTTTGCCGAGCCCCGGTAGCTCAGTAGGTAACGACGTGGGCTATCAATCCAGGGGTTGTGAGTTTGAACCCCAGCTCAGCCAACATTCTTTCCAACGTTTGACAAAAGTCACTCTGACAAGCGTCATTTGTCTTTTACCAATGGGCTAACAGTCTATGTTACTTGGCAAATTATGATGTATGGAGTAATGGTGTGAAAGAACCAGGAAACATATAAGTAGGAGCACTGGCCGTCGTGATATGTCTGAAAAAATGTTGAAAACGGCGTTAAACCCCAATCAATCAAACAGTTTTCAACTTTATTCAATACTTTCACTTTACCCTTTCCCACACACAACAAATCTGCAGCATACAACTTAGAAAACATAGTGACACAAACCTGAAATATCTCCATAAAAGATAGCTTTATTGTTAAAGTAAATTAAGTTGAAAACATTGTGGTCAAAAGGGAAATTGCTAATCATGAGCATTTTCACCTTTGGCCACAATGTTTTCAAAAGTCTTCTGATGATATTGCATGTGGGTAAGGGATAACTTATAAAGACTTTCCAATTTTTGACCAGATGGTTTTAAAGTTGTCTGCTGTATGTACATTTGTTGTATGTGGGAATTTAAGGGTTGAAAACATCTAATAACTAGAGGTTGTTTTTGGGAAAAACATATGTCTCCCCCAAGGGGTATTTGTCTGGCTGACTGTATTTTGTCAGTTAGTGATTTATTTTAAAAAAGGGCAATAACTCATCCAAAAGTAGGTCAAATTAAACACCCTCGTAATATGCGCAACAAGACATTGTACCGATGACTCCTGTGAAGTTTCATACAAATGTGGCAAAGGGGTTGTGAGATGAAGGCCGGACAAGAATGAAATGGCAATTTTAAATAAAGGGCAATAACTCAACCAAAATTAGGTCAAATTAAACGCCCTCGTAATATGCGCAACTAGACGTTGTACCGATGACTCCTGTGAAGTTTCATAGAAATGTGGCCAAGGGGTTGTGAGATGAAGGCCGGACAAGAATGAAATGGCAATTTAAAACAAGAGGGCCATGATGGCCCTTGAATCGCTCACCTGATTTTTTATTTTTTTTCACTTTAGCTATATAAGCCTCGCCCCCTGGCAGCCAATCAACTTGGCTTGAAGGAATCTGATAGAGGGTCACCCTAGGAACATTTCTACAAAATTATTTGAAAATCGGCCAGATACTTTTGGAGGAGAAGATTTTTTAAGTTTTCACTATAGCCATATAATGCAAAATAGCCCTGCCTACTGGCGGCCATGTTTTTTGACCAATCAACATGGCTTGAAGGAATCTGAAAGTGGGTCATCCAAGGAACATTTCTACAAAATTATTTGAAAATCGGGCCGACACTTTTGGAGAAGAAGATTTTTTAAGTTTGCGCTATAGCCATATAAGGCAAAATAGCCCCGCCCCCCCCCTGGCGGCCATGTTTTTCGACCAATCAACATGGCTTCAAGGAATCTGATAGAGGGTCACCCAAGGAACATTTCTACAAAATCATTTGAAAATCAGCCTGACACTTTCGGAGGAGAAGATTTTTTAAGTTTTCACTATAGCCATATAAGGCAAAATAGCCCGCCCCCCTGGCGGCCGTGTTTTTTGACCAATCAACATGGCTTGAAGGAATCTGGTAGAGGGTCATCCAAGGAACATTTCTACAAAATTATTTGAAAATCTGCCAATCAGTTTGGGAGAAGAAGAATTTTGAAGTTTTTTTCGTTTCAATGCCATGGAAACAAGAATTCTGCATGGATCCCAAAAAATTTGAAGAAATTCTGGTGAGGTCATTAAGAGGATGCTTTCTGTGAAGTTTCATCCCAATTGACCCACTGGTTACTGAGGAGAAGATGTTGAAGATTTTTTAAGTTTATACTTTGGCCATATAAGGCAAAATAGCCCCCGCCCCCTGGCGGCCATGTTTTTCGACCAATCAACATTGCTTGAAGGAATCTGATAGAGGGTCACCCAAGGAACATTTCTACAAATTTATTTGAAAATCGGCCTGACACTTATGGAGGAGAAGATTTTTTAAGTTTTCATTATAGCCATAAAAGGCAAAATAGCCCCGCCCCCTGGCGGCCATGTTTTTTGACCAATCAACATGGCTTGAAGGAATCTGATAGAGGGTCACCCAAGGAACATTTCTACAAAATTATTTGAAAATCGGCCTGACACTTTTGGAGGAGAAGATTTTTTAAGTTTGCACTATAGCAATATAAGGCAAAATAGCCCCACCCCCCCTGGCGGCCATGTTTTTTGACCAATCAACATGGCTTGAAGGAATCTGATAGAGGGTCACCCAAGGAACAGTTCTACAAAATTATTTGAAAATCGGCCTTACACTTTCGGAGGAGAAGATTTTTTAAGTTTTCACTATAGCCATATAAGGCAAAATAGCCCCGCCCCCCCTGGCGGCCATGTTTTTCGACCAATCAACACGGCTTGAAGGAATCTGATAGAGGGTCATCCAAGGAACATTTCTACAAAATTATTTGAAAATCTGCCAACCAATTCGGGAGAAGAAGAATTTTGAAGTTTTTTCGGTTTCGTTGCCATGGAAACCAGAATTTTGCATGGATCCGAAAAATTTGAAGGAATTCTGGTGAGATCATTGAGAGGATGCTTTCTGTGAAGTTTCATCCAAATTGACCCACTGGTTACTGAGGAGAAGAAGTTGACGCACGACGGACGACGGACGACGCACGACGCACGACGGACGCCGGACAAAAGGCGATCACAATAACTCACCTTGAGCAAAGCTCAGGTGAGCTAAAAAGGGCAATAACTCATCCAAAAGTAGGTCAAATTAAACGCCCTCGTAATATGCGCAACAACACATTGTACCGATGACTCCTGTGAAGTTTCATAGAAATGTGGCAAAGGGGTTGTGAGATGAAGGCCGGACAAGAATGAAATGGCAATTTTAAAAAAAGGGCAATAACTCAACCAAAATTAGGTCAAATTAAACGCCCTAGTAATATGCGCAACTAGACGTTGTACCGATGACTCCTGTGAAGTTTCATAGAAATGTGGCAAAGGGGTTGTGAGATGAAGACCGGACAAGAATGAAATGGCAATTTTAAAAAAAGGGCAATAACTCATCCAAAAGTAGGTCAAATTAAACGCCCTCGTAATATGCACAACAAGACGTTGTACCGATGACTCCTGTGAAGTTTCATAGAAATGTGGCAAAGGGGTTGTGAGATGAAGGCCGGACAAGAATGAAATGGCAATTTTAAGAAAGGGCAATAACTCATCCAAAAGTAGGTCAAATTAAACGCCCTCGTAATATGCACAACAAGACGTTGTACCGATGACTCCTGTGAAGTTTCATAGAAATGTGGCCAAGGGGTTGTGAGATAAAGGCCGGACAAGAAATGTGGACGCCCTGGACAAGAATGAAATGGCAATTTTAAAAAAAGGGCAATAACTCATCCAAAAGTAGGTCAAATTAAACGCCCTCGTAATATGCACAACTAAACGTTGTACCGATGACTCCTGTGAAGTTTCATAGAAATGTGGCAAAGGGGTTGTGAGATGAAGGCCGGACAATAATGAAATGGCAATTTTAAGAAAGGGCAATAACTCATCCAAAAGTAGGTCAAATTAAACGCCCTCGTAATATGCGCAACTAGACGTTGTACCGATGACTCCTGTGAAGTTTCATAGAAATGTGGCCAAGGGGTTGTGAGATAAAGGCCGGACAAGAAATGTGGACGCCCTGGACAAGAATGAAATGGCAATTTTAAAAAAAGGGCAATAACTCATCCAAAAGTAGGTCAAATTAAACGCCCTCGTAATATGCACAACTAGACGTTGTACCGATGACTCCTGTGAAGTTTCATAGAAATGTGGCAAAGGGGTTGTGAGATGAAGGCCGGACAAGAATGAAATGGCAATTTTAAGAAAGGGCAATAACTCATCCAAAAGTAGGTCAAATTAAACGCCCTCGTAATATGCGTAAACTAGACGTTGTACCAATGACTCCTGTGAAGTTTCATAGAAATGTGGCCAAGGGGTTGTGAGATAAAGGCCGGACAAGAAATGTGGACGCCCTGACAGACAGACAGACAGACGGACAGACAGACAGACGGACAGACAGACAGACGGCGCAGGCAAAAGCAATATGTCTCCTCCGGAGGGAGGAGACATAATTTATTTATTGGGGTTTTACGCCGCTTTCAACATTATTTCAGTTATATCACGGTGACAGTTCACTTATTCATGATCCCTGGGTAAACAAACCAGTACTAGGCTAGAAAAAGTGCCCTGCCCAAGGGCACTCCACCATGACCGTAGTGGGACACTCGGTTTCGAAATCCCCGACGTTAACCACTCGACCACAAAATTCCAAACATCTAATAAGGAACATGGAAACATTTTATGAATAAAAGAACAATTATTAAAAACATGTGGCAATTTCTCCTTTTGCCACATTATTTTCTAAATTCGTCTGCTGTAGATGCTTCAGAAAGCACCTATATGTGGGAAAGGGTTCACTTGATCCAATAATCATGCTCTCTTAGATAGATTTGTTCACACTTTCGCCCAGATGTTTTCAATGCCGGCTGCTGCAGATTTGTTGCAGGTGTGAAAGGGTGCAAGAAAACCATTACTTCAAGTAATTCATATTGTTTTGTAGGTTGTTTTACACCACTTTTAACACCTTTTCAGTGACATTACAACATAACTGGGTATCAGTTACCAATACTTACTGGTCTATTCAACCTGCCACCAGCGAGTCAGTCTTAACCCTTTACCTCATACGACAATTCTGCAGCAGACGACTTTCAACATATCTTGTCAAAAAATAGAAAATCTCTATAATTGAATGGATAACCTATGACAAAAAGTTGATAACATTTTGGCAAAAGGAGAAATTGCTCGTTTTGAGCAATTCCTTCTTTTGTCACTATGTTTTCATAAAGCCGTCTGCTGCAGAGGCGTCAGAAAGCGTCTATATGAGGGAATGGGTTAGTGCTAATAATACCCCACAATCCGAATGCCATGGAGCGGGGAAATCCATTACTACCAATTTTAAATTCATTGGTATGACCTGGCCAGGGATCGTACCTGCAACCTCTCGCCCTAGAGAACAACAACACTCTACAACTTCACCACCGAGGTACACTTTTAAGTCTAATAAGTTTTGCTTACCTCTTCCAAAAGTCTAGTCACTGCTTCAATGTCATGGTACGTTCTAGTCATCTGGGAGAGGCGATCGGCACATAGTACTGAAAATATATACACACATACGTTAATAGTCAACATTATAACTGTATTACTCTTTGTTAGTTAAACTGTTGCATTTAACCCTTTCCCACATATAGACGCTTTCTGACGCCACTGCAGCAGACGGCTTTTTGAAAACAAAGTGACAAAAGAAGAAATTGCTCAAAGCGAGCAATTTCTCCTTTTGACACAATGTTATCCACTTTTAGTCATAGTAGGTTATCCATTCAATTATAGAGATTTTCTATTTTTGGACAAAATATGTTCAAAGTCGTCTGCTGCAGAATTGTCATATGAGGGAAAGTGTTAAAAGTCGTCTGCTGCAGGTTTGTTGTATGTAGGAAAGCTAGGGTTAAGTATAAATAAATTAAGAAGCTGTCATTACATAAATGAACAATGCATACACCCAGGGATCACATGATCATGTCGATAACTAAAAATAAACTTATTGGTTGACTAATATCCTGCTCATCTTGCAATCATAATGTGACTGTTCAATCAACAAAGATTAAATACCTGAAATCTTTTAAGTCATGAATCAAGTACTTCAAACACAGTATAGTGGACATTGTATTGAAAATGTTGGTAATGATAGGCATAAGTTTATGAATGATCGACAGGGTAGTAAACATTACAAGAAAAGGGGATATCGATGGATCACCTCCTCCTTTTTCGCAGGATGTTTTGTAAACATAAGATCTCTGTTTAACCCTTTCCCTCATACAACAATTCTGCAGCAGACGACTTTGAACGTACTTTGTCAAAAAATAGAAAATCTCTATAATTGAATGGTCCATAACCATTACGTATGACTGAAAGTGGAAAACATTGTGGCAAAAGGATCCAGAAATTGCTCGTTTTGAGCAATTTCTTCTTTTGTCACTATGTTTTCAAAAGTCGTCTGCTGCAGTGGCGTCAGAAAGCGTCTATATGGGGGAAAGGGTTAAAAAAAGATTTGTTTTTATTTTTCTTTTGACATCAGTCTTATCTGCTGATTTGTTGCATGTTACTAAGGGACCAGCTTAAGCTTTTTGCATGCTATTTTTTAGGTCTATCGTAAAACAGGATATTCATTTTAAACCTTTCCCTCATACATCAGCAGACGACTTTGAAAATATCTTTGCAAAAATAAGAAATAAAAGTTTAATAAAATTGAAAATATTGTGACAAAAGAGATTTAATTGCTCATCATGAGCAATTTTTTTAGGCGTCACATTGTTTTCAAAAAGAAGTCTGCTGCAGAGGCGTCAGAAAGCGTCTATATATGGGAAAGGGAAAATAATAAATGCACCTGCACCTAACTTAATTGATTCCAGATCTGATAGATAAAATATATCAGTGTCATGGAGACCAATATGTCACGTCCACCAATATTTGTCACAAACAATATTAATTTTGTCACGTAGATACTAGTAATTATAGTTGCAAATTGTCGGTCATGGTGGAGTGCCCTTTGGCAAGGCACATTATCTAGCTAATAGTACTGCTTTGTTTACCCAGGGATCATGAATAAGTGATCTGTCGCCATAATGTAACTGAAATAATGTTGAAAGCGGCATAAAACCCCAATAAATAAATGTCCCCTGCAGATTTGTTGTATGTGGGAAAGGGCAAACTGTTATAATTATCTATATTATGAGAGAACAAGTATTGAAAAAATTGAAAAATTTGTGACTGCATGAAGGAGGAGTTCCTCATAAAATTGAGAAATTTCACCTTTTGCCCCAATTTTTTCAAAGCTTAATATCTGCTTCCGAGGTGTCAGATTGTGTCTGTATTGGATATAGGGTTCATTGAAAATATGATAATTACAAAATTGGTACATGTAAAATAAAATACAAACTACATGTATAAGACACTGCTCAAATCACTAATTGTGATCAGCTTACCTTTAAATGTTATATTTGTAAGGTGTTCCTCTATGTCCTGTGGTTTAAATTCATTTTCAACCATTTTTACAGTCATTGTTCACCGAGTGTTTATATTTTCTTCCAAGTCAATCATTGTGTTTATAAACATCACAACACAAAACAAACCACCTCAGCCAGCAGGGAAAGTTAAAAACTTAAATTTAAATTGGCTCGCATTTTTAATCTGCAAGCAAATGTTGATGCATGTAGATGTAGCAGACAACCTTTTGAAAACATCATCGCAAAAAGAGAAATTGCTCATAACGAGGACTTCCTTTGTCGCAAAAAGAGAAATTGCTCATAATGAGTACTTTCTTTGTCACAAAAAGAGAAATTGCTCATAATGAGTACTTTGTTTGTCGCAAAAAGAGAAATTGCTCATATTTTATGAGTACTTCGTTTGTCGCAAAAAGAGAAATTGCTCATAATGACACTTAACTCTATTGATTAATTATATCCTTGTTTGTAGAGATCTTCAATATTTTGGCCTACTAGATCTTTTCAATGCTTTGTGCTGCATTATGTGGGAAAGGCTTAAAACCTTTTCAGATGTCTGATATAATTTTCTTTAAAAGTTTGTTGAATATCAAAAATATATTAAAATCCTGTCATACTTCAAAGCATTTATTATAACAAATTTCACCATTTCAGAGATGAAACTTATAATTGTATACTTTTACACTTCTTCCTGCCTTATAGACAGTTAATGAAATACTTTCCATTTAATTCTAAAGATTGAGATATTGATCCTATAGAAAGACATTCACAGTTAGAATAAATTTGGGGGAAATAAACAAGAATCATATCTATTATATTCTATTTGCCCTCTCCTCTAAACAGACCATTTTTTATAAATAATGGATAACCCTTTCCCTCAAATAGACGCTTTCTTACGCCTCTGCAGCAGACAGCTTTTTGAACACATAGTGACAAACGAAAAAATTGCACAAAACGTGCAATTTCTCCTTTTGCCACAATGTTTTCCACTTTTGGTCATAATCCATTCAATTATGGAGATTTTCTATTTTTTGACAAAATACGTTGAAAGTCGTCTGCTGCAGAATTGTCGTATGAGGGAAAGGGTTAAATTCTCATTTTCCTTAACATTCTCCATCTCTTTATCAAAAATATGAACCGGACATTCCCACATATAGATGCATTTGCAGCAGGGGACTTTTAAAACAACTACGAAAAAAAAAAGATATTGCTCCCTTTTGCCACAATGTGTTTTCAACTCTTATTCGATAATAAATCAAATATTTATAGAGATATTCCAAACTTTTGTCTAGACGTTTCAAAGTGACTGCTGAAGATTTATTGTATGTGCAAAAGTTTAACCCAATCCCTCATACAACAAATCTGCAGCAGACAACTTTGAACATATTTTGTCATAAAATAGAAAATCTCTATAATTAAATGGATAACCTATGACTAAAAGTGGAAAACATTTTGTCAAAAGGAAAAATTGCTCGTTTTGAGCAATTTTTCCTTTTGTCACTATGTTTTCAAAAAGCTGTCTGCTGCAGAGGCGTCAGAAAGCGTCTATATGAGGGAAAGGGTTAAAGTTTATCCTGACACCAGCCCAGCTGCGTCATAGTGCTATCCTCTCAATCTTAACCCTTTCCCACATAGAACAAATCTAGACTATGAAAGTATTTAGTCAAATATTTTGAAACTCTATAAAATAATGAAAAAACGATTATTAAATATTTTTAAGCTGAAACCATTATGGCAAAAGGAAAAATTGCTCATTGTGAACAATTTCTCTTTTTGCCACAATATTTTAAAGTGGTCTGCTGCAGTCTCAGGCATCATACTTACATATGCGACTGTTACATATAATGTCACTATGTGGGTTTTACCGATCATCAAGAAGGGAAGATTATACTACTGTTATGAAATCATCTGTACGACCCTACCTGAGGGAACAAACTCATGTCTCCAGTTCATCAAATGAAATCCCTAAAACCACTATACATCACTGAGCATCCTCCTGTATGAATCCAACGGAACAAGCAGATTTCTCTTCGATTGCCAAGAATCTGACATTGGCAAAGAAATGACAAAAATCAGATCAAAGTTTCTGCATGATGTAATACTATCATCTATAGTAAGACGATAGGTCAGACATGCATCACTTTGGGTTTACAGTACAACATGAGAATCAATACTTCTGTGACTTCCAGTGTTTTTTGTTTTAATTTAGAGTTTTCTCGAGAGCACATTTCCTAGATTTTTGACACAATTAAATTTATATTGACGCAGCAAAATTATTAATCTGCGTCTCGTTATGACGCGCTGAAAAAAATTAGAACTATCACTGAAGATGATAAATACCCCCTAAACGGCACCTTGACCTACACCATAACTTAATAAGTAAAAGGGCCATAACTCTGTAAAATAAGATGCAATTGTGACCCCTTTAGGATATGCACATCTCCTCTTGGTATATATAGAAGCTACATCTCCTCTTGGTATAGAAGCTACATCTAAAATGTTATTGAATTCCACCCAGTGGTTTGTAAGAAATAAGCCGGACAAAATATGGCTTCCGACCGACCGACAGACAGACAGACAAACCAACTCCTATATATACCCCTATTCTTCGAAGAGGGTATAATAAATTCAGTCTTTTGTTAACGATAAGACTCGGGGACAAATCAGCTTAAAATTGATTAAGATGCTTGGCATTCAATTCTCAGCTTCAAATCCTAAGTTTGAAAGAGTTTAACTAGTTTTGTCTGACCACTGGACTGTAATAATTATAGTCCTATCACCATAAAAAAATCGATATATCATCAGAAATTAGAACTCGCCCAAAAAGTTGAAAAGTAGACATATTCGAGTGTGAGTTTTTCGGATATTTTGTATGGCGTATACTGACGTCACCTTTATTTTTCAAAGTGATGTAAAAGATATTTGATTTCACATGACTTGTGATAGTTTAACAGATTAAGTGTGTTAATAATTTCAACAAGAGCGCCAACTATGTCACAAAATAATTCCGTTCTGTTTTTTTGAGACCAAGTATAGTGATAATTGGTTGTATATATACGTCAGCCAAACTTAGAGAGCGGACACTGTTAATTCAGTTTTGGCCATTTCGAGGAACATAATTGTGTAGTGACTCAAGATAACGTTGCAAGTTATCAAACCTGAACAAGATATTCTGCCCATCAACATATTGTCTAAATTTGGTGATGATCGGATAAAGGCTTCACAAGTTATTTAGCTGACAAGACCAATTTTAGGTAATTTATATAATTAAAGGGCAATAACTCTCTATCGACTGGAGCAATATGGCTAGTTATCGAACTTGTCCAAGATATTACGCCAATACACATTCTGACCAAATTTGGTGATGATCGAACAAAGGCTCCTTCTAAGTTATTGACCTGACAAGACCAATTTTAGGTAATTTCTATAATTAAAGAGATAACTCTCGATTGACTAAAGCGATATGGCTAGTTATCAAACTTGTCCGAGATATTATGCCAAAACACATTCTGACCAAATTTGGTGATGATTGGATAAAGGCTTCTAAAGTTATTGAGCTGACAAGACCAATTTTAGGTAATTTCTATAATTAAAGAGCGATAACTCTCAATTGACTAAAACGATATGGCTAGTTATCGAACTTGTCCGAGATATTATGCTTTAAGTTTAAATATTGAATAAAATTGAAAATATTGTGACAAAAGAAGAAATTGCTCATTTTTTTTTTTTGTCACAATGTTTTCAAAAAGAAGTCTGCTGCAGAGGCATCGGAAAGCGTCTATATGTGGGAAAGGGAAAATAATAAACCTGCACCTTAACTTAATTGATTCCGGATCCGGATCAGATAGATAAAATATTTGAGTGTCATTGAGACACTTATGTCAGGTCAACCAATATTTGTCATGCAGATACTAGTTGTTACTGTAGTTACAAATAATTGTCTTAACCCTTTCCCTCACAAAGACACTTTATGACGCCTCTGCAGCAGATGGCTTTTTGAAAACATAGTGACAAAAGAAGAAATTGCTCAAGATGAGCAATTTCTCCTTTTGCCACAATGTTTTCCACTTTCAGTATGAATAGTTTATCCATTCAATTATAGAGATTTACTATTTTTTGACAAAATATGTTCAAAGTCGTCTGCTGCAGAATTGTCGTATGAGGGAAAGGGTTAAGAGATAAATAGAATACACTTCCCACCTTCAACAGTATAAAATTATGACTTTCCACTAGATCTGAAGTTTGAGATATTGATCCAAGAAAGAAATTCAAGATTGGAATATTATATTGAGGAATTCAACCAAGAATCATTCTCTATTTGTCCTTACAGACAATTTTTAGAAACAATGTGGCAAATGTAAAAATACTCAATTTCCTAAACACTTACGGTCTTCCTATCAAAATGATTAACCCACTCCCGCATAAAAAACTGACATTTGCAGCAGACGACTTTAGACAACCCAGCGACAAAAGGAACAATTTCTCATTTTGCCACAATGTTAACAACTCCTAATTTCAATAATAAGTCAATTATTTATAGAGATATTCCAAACTTTTGTCTAGATATTTCAAAGTGACTGCTGAAGATTTGTTGTATGTGGGGAAAGTCTAAAGTTTGCCCTGACAGCAGCCCAGCTGCGTCCTATAGCTATAATCCTCCCAAACTTATAACCCACATAGAACAAATCTTCAAGCAGATGACTTATAATGATTGACTATGAAAGCGTTTAGTCAAAAATATTGAAACTCTATAAATGCAAAACTAACTAGAAATATCACTGAATATGATAAATACCCCCCTAAACAGCACCTTGACCTACACCATAACTTAATAAGTAAAAGAGTCATAACTCTGTAAAATAATGTGCAATTGTAACCCCTTTACGATATGCACATCTCCTTTTGGTATAGAAGCTTCATGTAAAGTGTTATTGAATTCCACCCAGTGGTTTGTAAGAAATAGGCCAGACAAAATATGGCGTCCGGCCGACCGACAGACAGACAGTCAGACACAGTGACTCCTATATACCCCCTCTTCTTCGAAGGGGGTATAATTATTGAATCAAGTTTAAACCACTGTGGCAAAAGGAGAAATTGCTCATTGTGAACAAATTCTCTTTTTGCCACAATATTTTAAAGTGGTCTGCTGCAGAGGCGTCATACTCATAAAGCAACCATAATTTGGGTTTCAATCTGACATCAAGAAGGATAGCTTATACTACCATTATGAAATCATCTGTACGACCCTACCTGAGGGATCAAACTCATGTCTCCAGTTCATCAAATGAAATCCGTTTAAACCACTATACAACCAAGGAACATCCTCCTGTATGAATCCAACATAACAAGCAGATTTCTCTGCAAGAACAAGGAATCTGACATTGGCAAATAAATGACGAAAAATCAGATAAAAGTTTCTGATGTAATACTATCATCTATAGTAAAACAATCATAAGTCAGACATGCATCAATTTGGGTTTACAGTACATTACAATGTCATGAGAATCAATACTTCTGTCACTTCCAGCCGTTTTTTAATTATTTTGTCTGAGTTTTCCCTGAGAGCACATTTCCTGCATTTTTGACGCAATTAAATTAACATTGACGCACGGAGAAAAAAAATTCAGTCTGATGTAAACCATTATAAGACTCGGGGTCAAATCAGCTTAAAATTGAAAGATGCTTCAGAGCTCTACTGATAAGGGGCGTATTGCATGTTCTAAAATCCTTATTTGACCCTCTAACCTTATGTTGTGGGTACTCAAAAAGACGATTCTTTTGAGTACCCACAACATAGGATTTGCTTTAATAATAAGAGAGAAATTATGGATAAAAGAGCTGAAACCCCCTCCTTATCTGGACCTCTGATGCTTGGCGTTCAATTCTCATCTTCAAATCATAAGTTTGAAAGAGTTAATTAGTTTTGTCTGACCATTAGACTGTAATATAGTCCTATCATTATGAAATCAATATATCCTTCGACAGAACTCGCGCCGAAAGTTGAAAAGAAGACATATATTCGAGTGTGAATTTTCCGGATATTTTGTATGGCGTATTCGCCGTCTTCTTTTTTCCCAAAGTGAAGTAAATGAGATTTGATAAGTCACATGACTTGTGATAGTTTAACCCTTTCCCTCATATAGACGCTTTCTGACGCCTCTGCAGCAGACAGCTTTTTGAAAACATAGTGACAAAAGAAGAAATTGCACAAAACGTGCAATTTCTCCTTTTGCCACAATGTTTTCCAGTTTTTGTCATAGGTTATCCATTCAGTTATAGAGATTTTCCATTTTTTGACAAAATATGTTCAAAGTCGTCTGCTGCAGAATTGTTGTATGAGTGAAAGGGTTAATGGATTAAGTGTGTTGATAATTTTAATTAAGTATGACAGGTACACAAACTGTTGGAATGAATACTTTAATATCGCATTTTCTTTTTCTTATGTAAATATTAGTTCCATCGTAACATTACTCTATTTCATTTGAACTGACCAAAATCCAACAAAGTAAAGGATATTGTGATAAGCAGCCACCTGTCTTAAGCACCCTATTTTATGATTTCCCTTGAGTAGCAGCTTATTGCAACCCCTTGACTTGATAGAATTGACTTCTATTTGAAGATATGCTTAGAAACTTTCAATTAATTTGTAAGTCATCGTGTTCTTCTCATTAACTCTCAGTAATAGTAATAATATAGTAATAGCAAGTTGTGATAACCCTTTCCCACATACAATAAATCTGCAGTAGATGTCTTTGAAAACAGTGACAAAAAGCTGGAAAATCTCCCTAAAAGATAGGTCAATAATGTTAAATAAAGTTGAAAACATTAGGGCGAAAGGTGAAATTGCTCATCATGAGCAATTTTACCTTTGGCCACAATGTTTTCAAAAGTCGTCTGCTGCTATTGCGTCAAAATGGTCTGCAGGTGGGAAAGTGTTAACAAACTTGAATACTTGAATTTTTAGTCTTCTGTTGCAGAATTGATGTATGAGGGAAAGGGTTTAATAATCATAATGATGTTTGTAAGCTGGTCTGGCATTAATGCCAAACCCTCAGTCTTGATAAAACTGAATGGCACTGCGTGAAATATTGATCTTCACAATGCTCAAGATTGCAAGTCATTCATTGCTGCACTGGGGAAACAGTCAATGGTATTTTCTCGTTGAGACTGTTTGAATTACGGCATCGACTTTTACTTGATCTCAATTTGTAAAACGATGCAAGTCATTAATTTGAAAACAAGATTCACTTTAAACAGACATTGATATGCCAATCATAAATTGATTGCATGGTTTTTAGCACTGTTTTCAACACTATTTTAGTCACATCACAGCAGCCATTTTATCCATTTATGTGTTTCCTGATTTTTTCACATCAAGTTACTATGAAAATAGAGAATTCCTATTTAATGACAACCAAAACATGTCAAAAAAAAATGGCGAACCACACGGATATTTAAATTATTGAATCTCTGGCCAAATATACGTCACTTGTATGTAAACATTTCGGATTTCCGAAAAGATTCAAAGAAGACATTCCATCTCACACTATGACATCGGGTAAATTAAACTAGTTTAACGCTACATTATATTCATCATTTCCTCCCTTGCTTATGCCTGTTATAAAATCAAAGTAATGAAAGTATTTAAGTTGATATTCTTTTGAGGATCACAAGCATGTCGACTATGGACAATGGACAAAGACTCGAAAAAGTTATTAACTTTTATACTGTAACTGTAAAAAGTTGGATTTTATTACTATTCAATCATTATACTTTTTCTAATCATTTAAATTCTGATTTAATTTGTGTTTACATATGTTGTTAAATTCATGACAATATTCGTGAATAAATATTCGTGATACATATTATCGTATTCGCCACCTAGTGTATTCGTTTCAGCACTATTTCCGACATACAACAAATCTGCAGCAGACGACTTTGAAAACGTCTACTCAAAAATATGGAAAATATCTATTGCATGTAAATTTGTTTAGAGCAATTTCACCTTTTGTCACATTATGCTTCCAAATTCGTCTGCTGCAGATGCGGCCAAAGGCATCTTTAAATGGGAAAGGGTTAAACTTTACAAGTTATGCCCTGGTACTTTAACATATTGCTGTAACAGAAAGTATTGATTGCCAAAGCCTTGATGAAACACAAGCCTGAACAATCCCATTAAAACACAATGTCTATCATTATTGGATGTTGTCAATAGCTACAACAGGCACATATTCAACAGGAATTTATTGCTTTCCCACATGGAGACCCTTCTTGACACATTTGCAACAGACGACTTTTGAAAACATTGTGGCGAAAGGGAGAAAGAAGAGTAACGGATCGTCATGAACAATCTTTTCCATTTGACACAATGTCTGCAACTCCATTTAATAATTATACTTGCATTTATAGAGGTTTTCCTTAATTGTCTTTACATTAGGTTTTTAAAGTCGTCTGCTATAGATAGTATAATATGGAAAAGGATTATTTAATCATTGGAAAGCTCATGTACTACACTAGTTTTATGGTTCCTTAAAATCTGAAAGAATTTCAAACTAAGACCGTATACCTTGGTTCAAAATTAGAAGTAGCAATTTTAACCCTTTCCCTCATATAGACACTTTCGGATGCCTCTGCAGCAGACAGCTTTTTGAAAACATAGTGACAAAAGAAGAAATTGCTCAAAACAAGCAATTTCTCCTTTTGCCACATTTAGTCATAGGTTATCCATTCAATTATAGAGATTTTCTATGTTTTGACAAAATAAGTTCAAAGTCGTCTGCTGCAGATTTGTCGTATGTGGGAAAGGGTTTAGTACTAGTAGTGAATTTGCTTCTTAAAGCGACTGAACTCCAGATACCCAACTGTCGAAAAGAAATAAAATTTCCAATTTTAAGAAAATAAGTGTTATTTTTGTATTTGGGGCATTAAAATATGATAACTGACATATTACATACCCCTATAATCGGTGAGATTTTCTTGTTTTCGATACTTTTTCCATCACAAATTCTACCCTGTCAGTAACTGGGTAAGTATTTTTAAATAGGAAACCCCTTCATCGGGACAATTGAAAACGACTCAAGTTCACTTTATTGATAAAAAACGATACATTTTCTACCCTGGTTTTACTTGGATAACATAAAGAATAACATTTAGGGCGAATTCGATTCCCCCCGGCCCCCCCCCCCCCCCCCCCCCGTGCCATCTGGATTTCAGTCGCTTTAAAATGGGAACTTGCTCAAAAAGAGTCTTAGACAGTAGAAAAAACATGCCATGTGAAAAAAAAATGGCCAAGTTTCGCTTTCGCTCGATGTTTAATCTGTTCCTTATAATCTGTGCGTAATCAAGTTTAATTACACACTTTTATAATTATGTTCAAACAAACAGATTGTCAAGGTGATTGGTTTACACATTACATTACACAAGGCAATAAGAAATTGTGTTAGTGGATGCACGTTAATTATTGAGTTTAAACAAATAATCTCAGGTCATTAGATAAATTAAATTAACCCTTTCCCTCATACGACAAATCTACAGCAGAGACGGCTTTCAACATATTTTGTCCAAAAAAAGAAAATCTCTATAATTAAATGGATAACCTATGAATAAAAGCGAAGATTTTCTATTTTTTTGGCAACACATGTTCAAAGTCGTCTGCTGCAGAATTGTCGTATGAGGGAAAGGGTTAAATTGACATCAAGTAAAGAATAAGTAAATAAAATATAATAATCTTATAATCCTTGAACTAGATCTCCTTCCATTATAGTGCATGTCACAAAATTTCTCGTAAAACATTTTGATGAAAAGTATTAAAACATATATCAAATACAATTCACTGCTAATTCAAATTTCCTATTCTTGTGAAGTAAACTTTTATCCAAAACACAATTAATTCTTACAGGTCAGAATGCACACCACATGGCATACCACAATAAAACAGCTTGACTTTCATTATGTGGGCTTTAAAGTGCAACATTTACCCCAATAACGCACTCAAATTCCAAACAAATGTCACACCTGGTCGCAACTAATTGATTTTTATCTGTTGTGAGTCTATTAAAGGCATATTAATATTACCTGGAAACAGGCCATACAATATTGATTAGATGTTAATGGCTTTTGAGCACCCTATATAGCTGTAGATAAGGTGTATATATTCATGTCCTTAAATTCTTACCTGAACAGTAATTCCAAATCCTAAGTTGTGGGTATTCAATACTTATAATCATCTTACTCATACGATTATATTGAGTACCCACAACATAGAGTTCTATTAGGTGAGAAGAGAGATATAATTGGAAAAAGACAAGTTTACTCCTGCCTCTGGAACAGTAACCCTATTCAATTAGCCTGGTTTTGTTTTTAGGCATATCTCGCTTTTGTCATTTAATTCAGGACTAGATAAGGGAACTCTTGAGTAAATTGGTATTTTCCCCCAATATCTCTCTTATTACTCAACCAAACCCTATGTTCTGGGTACTCAAAAGAATAGTCTCAGTGAGACAACTTTTGAAAACATTGTGGCAAAAGAAGAAATTGCTCATAATGAGCAATTTCCCCTTTTGCCACACTGTTTTCAACTCTATTTAATGATTTAACTCTCATTTATGGAGATATTCCCCATTTTTCCAAATATTTTTTCAAAGTCGTCTGCTGCAGAATTGTCGTATGTGGGAAAGGGTTAATCCATTACTTCACATGGTTTTTCATAAGTTGTCTGCTTTACAATCATCAGACGAACAAATTCACCAATCTAGAAAACTGAAATAATTCTATTGATAAAAATGTTGAAAATATTGCAATAAAAGGTGAAATTGCTCGTTTTGAGCAATTTCACCTTTTATTGCAATGTTTTCAAAAGTCGTCTGCAGCAGCAGGCGTCAAACGTCGGCTGTGTGAAGTAATGGGTTAAGGTTGAATGCCGTTTTCAAAATAAATTCAGTCATTTTATGGAGGCCAATTCACCAATCCATGATCAAGATTTTTCCTAGTTGTCTTCCACTCTCAGACCTCCACACAGTTCAGTATTCACAAGCAACTGGCAGCTTTTCTTTAGAGATCAGTTTGAGTAATTAGCTAGACCATTGGTGGAAAAAAGAATGACACTAATGTTACATAGTCTATCTACAGTGTGTGTATACCATGTGATTGATTGATTGGGGTTTAACACCGTTTTTAACAATTTCTCAGTTATATCACGGCGGACAGTTCACCTACTCATGCATTTCCTGGTTTTCTCACACCAGTACTCCACACAACAATCTTCCCAAGCAACTGGCTGCTTTTCTACATAGACTTAGCCCATTGGTGGAAGACAAATGACGCAATTGTTGCATTGACTTTTGTCAATCGTCTGAAAGGAAGTTGGCCGAGCCGGGATTCAAACTCACAACCCCTGGATTGACAGCCCGCGTCGCTACCGACTGAGCTACCGGGGCTCGGCGTGTATACCATGTGACGTTTGACGACATATTTACATGGTCAGACAGCAATAATTGCTCTTGATAAGAATGTAAAAACTATGGTAACTTTTTTCTTTCTTCACCCTTTTTAATGAAACATGGCGCAGTCTACGCCGCTTACAATGTCATATCTCCGTTTTTTTACAGGAGTTTGATTGGTGGTCAATTGATTGGTGAACCTGTTCTCAAAATTCAGTTTTGATAATGCTCAAGCTGTTGGCGATATTAATAAATTTTGTGAAAAGGTTCATCGAAGTGTTTGAAGAAACTAAACCAATAATCAATCTCCGTTGAAAAACCGGAGATAGGGCTCTGTATTAGCGGCGTAGACTGCGCCATGTTTCATTAAAAATGATGAAGAAATAAAAAAGTTAAATATTTCTGTTCGCCGTAGCATTTGTGACGTCAAAGTCACGTGGTATACACACACTGATTGCTTCTACAAGTAGGAAAGGATAAAATTATAATCCATGTAAAGTTAAAGGTAAAACATGTTTCAATAGATGAAAGAAATTAAATATTTTCATTACCTTTAAAAACCAGTAATAATTCTTCGTCCCTGTATATTCTACACCGTAATCCCTTCGTACAACATCAATGTTTCATTAGATTATGTCTGCAACATTCCTGTTGGTTTCCATGATTGTTCAAAACCATTTTTCAACATGTTATCTCTCAGTAGAGATAATAAAGTTGAGTTTAAACTTATTTATTTTAAGTTGATATGTGAAAACTTTAACAGATCCATAGGTTGTAATCCACATTCTAAAGGAATCAAATATAAACACACCTATCGCAACCTCTTCCCTCATATAATTGACTTAAGAAGAGTTCATGCAGATGACAACTTTTAAATCAAAGTTAAAGATTTTACAGGATATGTAATAACTATGGAAACAAATTCTACAGGGTTTTCCCCAAAAAGACCTGAGGAAGGGAGAAATTACTCATAACGAGTCATTTCTTCTTTTTCTACGAAGTTTCAACTCTGTATGAAAATAATGCATGATCGAATTGTCAAGATATTACAATTTAACCCTTTGCAGCAGATGACTTTTAAAATATAGTGATGAAAGGAGAAATTGCTCAAATTTAGCAATTTCTCCTTTTGCCACAATGTTTTCAACTTTTTTCAGTAATTATATTTTCATTCTTAGATATTTTTTCTGGTGTTTGCCTAGCTATTTTTAAAGTCGTCTGCTAAAGAGTATGCATTGTTGAAAATATAGCCACAAAGGAGATATCGCTCATTGTGAGCAATTTCTCCTTTTACCACAATGTCTTTAAAAGTTGTCTGCTGTAGTTACGTCAAAGTACATCTGCAAGTGGGAAAGGGTTATAACTAAAGCAGACCACTGAAAAAGTGACATCAGGTAAACAATGTTTATGGATAATGCATTCAATTCAAACATGCATTTGATCACGACTACACAAATATACACATGTAATTTAAAAATTCTCTACCCTAAATTACCCTTTCAGAAATACAACAAATCTGAAGCAGACGACTTTAAAAACTGTTAAACATATTAACAAAAAGTTAATAATCTACTTATTAAGTAAAATTGCAAACATTCTATTTCTAGGAGAAATTGTTTATTATGAGCAATTTGTTTTTTTGCTACAATTTTTTTTAAAGTTGTATGATGCATCAAGTTAAAACACACCCATAAAAATGATTCACTGAATATTAATTCCCATGTATATGCACTGTTATTGTTTACAAACACTGTATCAAATTTTAACTATGTTATCATTGCTTAAAAGCAATATAACATTTGACAGATTTAATTAGATTTCACATAATCAAACCCATATGAACCTATAAATCAATGATATTTTGGTAATATCAGCATTACTTAAAAATTTACCAATATCTCATTCGTTGTAGTTTGTTAATCCTAGCTGAAATAATCTTTTAACCCTTTCCCACATACAAGAAATCTGCAACAGACCACTGTGAACCTATTTTGTCAAAAAATTGAAAATGTAGACCTATAATTTCAACCAATGACTAAAAGTGGAAAACATTGTAGCAAAAGGAGAAATTGCTCTTTTTGAGCAATTTCTACTTTTGTCGCCAATTGTTTTCAAAAAGCCGTCTGCTGCAGAGGTGTCAGAAAGAGTCTATATGAGGGAAAGGGTTAACGGTTCACCCTATATTATATGTTTAGTCTTTCACTTTGAAAATTCAAGAGGAATATAATTATGGTAGAAATTCTGCATACTTGCATGCGGTACAATTTTAACCTGAACTGATAAACATTGCTAATCTTAATAACAATTTATTGTATGTGGGAAAGGGGTTTAAACTTTAAATACCTTTAGACACAAGTATGCCTTATATTATTATTATTTCAATGAAACAAATTACAGCTAGAGGTTTTCAATACTTATAACCCTTCAACCATTCCGAATCAATACAATCATTTGTCAAAATCATTGAAACTAGATCTGCTCTTTTCAAATAAGAAAACTGTAGGTGGTTAATTAACCCATTCCCTCATATGACAATTCTGCAGCAGACGACTTTGAACA